>CM062815.1:844894521-846094521 GCA_031772625.1 Pinus tabuliformis
ACTACCTTACTACTACCAGACCAGATATTTCATTTGCTGTTGGAATCCTCTCCAGGTTTATGCAAAATCCTTGTGAGGGACATTGGTCTACTGCAAAAATAGTTCTAAAGTACTTGAAGGGAACTCAAGACTTTGGAATCAAGTACACACAGGTGGATGACTTCAGTTTGATCGGATACTTTGATTCAGACTTTGATGGAGACAAAGAAACTGGGGTATCTACTTCAGGATATGCTATGAGTCTTGGATCAAGAGCTGTCTCCTAGAGATCATGCAAACAATCAGTTCCAGCAGATTCCACAACAGAAGCAGAATACGTGGCAACAACTGAAGCAACAAAAGAAATTGTGTGGCTCAGGAAAATTCTTGAAGATTTGCAGGTAAAACAAGTACAATCAACTCCACTCATGATTGAAAACACCTCTGCAATAAAGTTAGCCAAGAACCCAAAGTTCCATGATCGTACAAAGCACATCAATACTAAATATCATCTGATCCGACATCATGTTGAGGCCAAAACAATCCATCTCCGTCATTTTTCCACAAATGAGCAAATTGCAGACATCTTCACCAAAGCGCTTGGAAGAGAAAAGCTTGAAAGATTCAGAACGATGCTTGGACTCACCAACATCCCTTCAGATTAAGGGGGGAATGTTGACACCTAATCCTCTACGATTGGGTGAATTTATGTAAATAGTTAAATTAGGAATGTGAACAGTCATCAGGAGATGAACTGAGCAGTCACGCCCTTTGTATATAACAACAACATACCTAATGAAATGAATTGAATTAGTTTTACTACCAATTGGAGTTACTTCCTGGCCTGACGAAAACCTGCATTCACAAAACACTTGTTAAAATTAAAAACATAAGGTTGTTGTGCCTTATTTCCCTTTGACAACAATTCAGTTTGCTGCACCGTTTTTTTTCTTCTCTGTCAGCACATCAATATGTTGATTTGAATTCTCAAAAGAATTCTTGAGACTGTCCATTAGTCTCTCTTCCACACCATCTGTCCTAATGATGTCTTCCTGCCCTTGTCCACTGTAGTGAACTCCTTCTTTTGCAGTGTCAATCTGCTAAACTTCCATATCCATCTTCTCTTCTTTATGATTGTCATTCATGACAATTCTTTGGTCTTCCCTTTTCAACAGTCTATACTGAACATCTATTCTCTGTTTTTCTAACTCCCTTCTCTGAAAATCTAATTTTCTATATAACTCAATAACTTCAATTGGAGTAGATTTTGGAAATTTTACACAATTCTCCATACCTTCCTTTGTTATGGATAGATCATCAGATGTCCTTTCTCCTTTTGCTAAGTCTTTCCCATAGACTTCTTCTTCCTTAACATCTTCCAGTAGATGTTCTTCTTCTTCACTGACTGTCTCAACAGCTCCCATGGCTATTTCAACTGTGTCTATCATCATAGTGGATTGATGATCCTTTACTATGTTTTCAGTTAACATAGTCTCTTCTTCTTCAGTACATTTTGCCTTGCTGTCCCTCTGTAACTCTTCTCCCAGAGTTATTCTTGTCTCATCATCTTCAAACCATCTCTGTCCTTCCCCAATGACATTCATTGGATCACTTCTTTGGGACAACATTTCTTCAGTCTTCATTGAAATAAGACTGTCATCTTCCTCCTCTAAGACAGTTTTATCATTTTGCTACCTACTCTCAGTCTTGATCTGAATAGATTTCAGATTTTGTTCCTTCTCTCTGACAAACTCTAAAGTTTGTTCATCCTCCTGTGATGTATCTGCAATCATCCACAAACTATCAGTTTTAAAAATATAAGACTCTATGGTCCCGCTTGATGTTTCAGCCATCATGTCTCCTTGTTGTTCCAAATCATTCATATGATTCAGAAATTCTTCAATCTCCTCAAGCCCTTCACTTGGTTGCTTGATATCTTCCTCCAACTGCATATGAGACTTATCTCTCTCATCTTCTTCCAGAACAGAATTTAGATTCTGCTTGTCTTCTTCCTTCTTGATGACAATATCAACAAATTGTCCTTCATCTGCAAACATACACAAATTGTCAAATTTAAAATCATCAGACCTTTTGGTCTCACTTGAAGTTTCAGTCTTCAAGTCTTCATCTTCACTTTCTCCCAGAAATTCTCCTTGTTCTGGTTCACAAATGGATTCTTCCATTTCTAACTCAACTTCCTTGAGTTTTTCTTTCAGCGACCTTATTTGCATTTGTTGTAGCCTTCTCTGCATCTCATGCCATTCCATTGGCTTCTTCCTCAAGACCCAACCTAGTCTCTGGCTTTCCTCAATCATTCTCCTTAATGCATTGAGTTGGTTTTTTAATTCAGCAACCTCTTTGTCAATTTCTTCTTGACTCATCTTCTTGTTGTTTGCCTTGGAATCCTTCTTCTCTATCTTCTGCTGTGGCTTCTCTCTGAACCTCTACTATGACTATCAGTAGTCATCTTCTTCTCTTCTTTCTTCATGAGCTCTTTTGCAACAAGCCTCTGCAACAGCTAGTCCTCCTGGCTACAATATTACCTCACTAAGCTCTCCTCACTCAGTCTTTTGGTAAGTACGGTCCTCTATCTGGAACCTCCTCTTGAGCAACACCTTTGCTCCTTCTAGGCTTATGCAATCTCTCACTTTCTCTTGAGAACAATTCAGTTGTCCCCTCTATCCAATCTCTAGTTGGATTCTTCAGGTTCACTGCCATTTCTCCTTTAGATTATTCTCCTTACTCTGTCTTTAAGAACTTATCTGGTTCTTCTCTCACAACTTCTCTTGCTGTCCTTTGCTGAGATGCTTTATCTGCAACAACAATCTTCAATATAACTTTGTGATAAAACAAACTGTCTTTACCTCCAAGATCTATGCATGATCTTGTTCTCCCATTCTTCTGCACCTTGAATGGATTGTCCTCTGTTTTGTCTCCAAGTCCTCTTTCCTTCAGACTTGCATTAAGCAATCTTTCTTTCTCTTTCCTTCAAGGAATTCTCTGTTTCTATTTACTCCAAGCCTCTGCTGGAACTGGTACAATCTTCCTAGAACTTCAAAGCTCCCTCTTACAGATCAGAAATCTGCTCTGATACCACTAATGGTGCAGGTCAACAACCACCCGCACATATACCCACAGTATGCATTCAACACAATGATGCATTTACAACTCTCCCGGGATATTTAACTCAACAAAGGAGTGTTATCTATAGACCATAAATGGTCAAGTGGCCCATTCATCGTTCCTGTGTATAGGAACTTCAATCACCTCACCTTTAGCTCTTATCGGGGCTCATAAACCATCCTCAAGCCTTCAATGAGGCTTTAATTAAAGTATTCCCTCGAACCATTCATATCCGGATTCAAAACCTCTTCAGAGCCTTTCAAATCCTTTAATCCACGCATATATATATATATATATATATATATATATATATATATATATATATATTCCCCTTTCAAACCTTGGTTAATATGTGTGTAATCACCTAAAAACACTATCGGCGCTTATTTCTTATAAATCCACTTACAAAGGGAAATGCATGCAAACATACCCTTTTCCCGTCTTCCGTACAACCTAGTCACATTTCCTGAGGCTATACCTCAATCACAATCGCTTATCGACTTATTCAACGGTCTTACCACTTGTGTGCCGTATCGCCCCTCCTACGACTCCGATATAACTATCGGATCGATAACACATGTCAATTTAAGCCTTAAAAGGCTCGCAACACTTTATCATAATATAAAGGGAATACACAGAAATTCCGCTCCGCGCATGTATTCCAGACTTCAAATATGCATATTCGCGTTCATATCCTCGTCGAGTCTACCTCCTCTATGTAGCCTTCGCGCTCTCCGATATCCTGATACCTGATCTCCGATATACAGCCAACGCCAATCACCGATATCGCATATGCATTGCCGATCACTGCCACTCGAACCCATCAATAGCACGATTTGCGATTAGATTTGGACTGTCGATCTAAATCTTGATCCCACGGTCCACGTTTAATCGCAGGATCGAAATCACTCCGTTCCAAAGGTTCGCGTTGATGTTTTCACAAGGCTTACGCTGCCGCGACTTGATCCTGGCTAGTGATCTAGATGATCTAACAACTGCTGAGCATCGCTTACACTTCTTCGCAATTCCTTTTACTTGGTAATTTTACGCAATTTCAATGGGTTTTCTGTGGTTTCTTTAGTTTATTCAAGCTTCGACTTCTGCCTTTTGTTGCTCAAACACTCTGAGCTTAACTCCTCAGTTAATCTCCTTTGATCTCTGTCTTTTTTCAGAGCTCTAATGGATTCAATGATCCATTTTGATTCCTCTGAATCGTGCTCTCCCTCTGCATCCTTCAGAATTCTATCTGTACTTGTATATAGCCTACAAATTCACTGTAAATCACACATGAAATGTCTCTTAAGCATACTGACACAAATAAGAACCAATCATTCATATATTAATATAAAAACACAGATTACATCTGAGACACCTCGGTCTCACACACACACAGAGGTTTGATTTCTACTATTTGTGGCATCCTCCTCTGCCCGTAGGCTTACATATGTTTATATAGAAATTGGGATTGGATTACTGATCCCATCCTTAAATCACTCAAATAAAGCCCTAAAGCTTGCTACATGCATACATATGTGGCAGACTTTATCCGTTCCATCTTTTCCCTATGTTTTAAAGCAGAAAAGTCTCCTTATCAACTCAATGGTCCATATCTATTCTAATTAATTCCTAAAATCTCTCTCTTGCTCCTAGAGAGTTGGATTTGACTCCTACCACTCATGTTCTCATTTATTTTGAGAGCATTTACATATTCTCCCATTATCTAATAAAATCACACTTAAAAGCCTAAATATTAAATTGACTTGAGATTTAGGAACTATTTTCCCTAAAATGCATGACCCCTCATGTCTACTATTTACAATGATTTTCCTTGGGTTGAATGCTCCTACATCAGGTTTCTACACCTTTTACTTTGAGAACAAATTAGGTCGAGATCTAATATTTAGGAGCAATCCTTATTTCATGGGAGCCTAGGGTCTTTATCTAGATTGTTGGAACCCTAACTTCAACCCAGACTACAATATCCCCACGACTATCCCAACCTTGGTAAATCTTCCCTATTTTCCCTTGCATTGCTAGAATGATGCAACCTTCAGATTGATTAAAAATTCCTTGGGTAGCTATATCGAATGTGCCGAGCCTAAAGACGAACAATTCTCCTATGCACATATCTGTGTGGAGGTAGATATATACAAAGGACTACTGAATGCAATAAATCTTTGCATGGATAACTAATCTCATGTTCAACAATTTGAATATGACCAAATTTCTTTTAGATGCAAAATTTGTCATGAATATGGGCATTTTGCAAAAGGATGCCCCAAATCACAAGTAGGCCAAGAGCAACAGGGAGATCAGACTGAGCAATGGCAATAAGTGAAAAGAAGAAGAGGAAATAATCACCACCATAATCAATCTACCCAAGATATTGTGTGATAGCCCTTGGTTGATTTTCCATGTAAATAAAATAAAACCAAGGTCATGGGACACATATTCCAAGCTAAATATTGGGCAAAACATAGAGATGGGTATCACTTGTGATTAATTAGTGGCCATTGGAAAAGGGATTGGAAAAGGAAAAGAGACATTAATTGACATTTATTTATGAAAATAAAAGAAAATAGGAGAGAATGGAGTTGAAGGGTCACAAATTTGCATGAGGAAGAAATTGAGGAGAAAATAGACGAAAATAAAGGAAGTATAAGTCTCAATGATAATGTAACAACCCTGGTCAGAATTCCATATAATAGATTTTAAAAAAGGAAAAATAATAACCAAGGTCATGGGATACATATTCCAAACTAAATGGTGGGCAAAACATCCTATTGGATGTTCATTTGGTTTATTATGGCTAAACGAAATTGGCAAAGGCTTTGGAAAGGCATGAGGCATTAATTAGCATTTTATTTATCAAAATGATGGAAATTAGGAGAAAAAGAAGGTGAAAGGTCACACATTGCATGTGATGAGGGAAATGAAGGAAAATAATGGAAAATTGAAGAAAATAGAGGCATCATCAATAAAATGGCTTTTGAGGATCAGTGAGTACCTTTTTTCAGTTTACCTTTTGCTAGTTCAGTGTTAGAGCTCTCTCTCTATTCTCTCTCTCTCTGACTCTTGGACACTTAGAGAATTCTTGGAGCACTCTAGGATTGGATCAAGGAAAGAAAAGGAAGGAAAAAGAAGGCAAAGGGAAGCAAAGATCAAGCAAGGAAGAGCAAGATCAAGCATCTACAGTGGATTACTTGCAGGTATCGATTTGCATGTGTGATTTCCTTGCTATATTTTTGGCGTGCATGATACATGCATGTGAGTATTTAGTTCTCTTATTGTCATTGGCATTGGGTTTTTCTAGGTGTGACGTTGTTTTTCAACCTTGCCTTTCCATTTCCAGATGGCCATGGTGTGATGGGCTCTCTTTTATTTGGTTAAGTTCGATTGTTAGATGGTTTCGAAACTAAGTGGGGTGGTATCTGAATAAAAACACAAGGCTTAGAAATCCTTGGACCGGAGAAGGTGGGATTGCGATAAAGCCAGATTTTGTGTACCTCGGTGGGCCTAGGAATACTCGACGTGTGAATGGCGAGATATATGGTGAATCCTGTAGGTTTGTGCCCTTGATCATGCCTATGAATCCTTAAATGATGAATGGAGAGATACACGGTAAATCTTGGAGGGTGGAGTCTCGATTAGGCCTTGGAATCCTTAACCAGTGAATGGCGGGATATACAATAAAGCATAGAGACTAGGAGGAAGAAAAATTCCTCACAATGTAGGTGGATAAATATGGTGGCATCCATGCTTGTTTAGGGCCTAATGATCCAGTGGGGATTGCAGTAACCCCTGAAGAAACTTGGATTGGTTTTGCTGTGAGTCCCACATTCATACTTGGAATATGGAACTAGGGTGATTTGATGAAAGAAAGATTTGGTTCAACCAATATATGGTCAGGTGGTTCATGGAAGTCCCAGACCCGGTTGGCTTATACATTCAATAATAAGAGATCTTTTTCCTTGGTATTTCATGCGTAAATATATTGGTGTATATGTGATTCGTATGGCTATTATATCCTTATTATTTTTGTTGGTTATATGTTGGTTATACGTATGGTTTTTGACATACTTGATGTATGGATCTAATCATGTTTTGATTTACAAATGAATGTACAATGTATATATGATGTAATAAATGATAATGCATCTATTTTGATAGAGAAACAATGCCTCTTTAAGAATACTCGATAAGTATGAGAACCATATGCTCAAATATGTTGTTATGACTTGCGGATTACATATTTGTGACATGTTTGACGAAATGTTTGTCATGGCTAGTAGGGGTTAGATCAAGTACTTGTACCAATGATTTCATTAGTAGCTTTATTCTCCTATTATTTATCATTTCTGAAAGTTTCATGAAGTTCTAGGTAATGGCCAGAGTCCTGGACCTGAAAAGGTATCACAAAATCCGAGGTCGTTGGCTCAGAATTAGCTGAAAAAAGTCCATAGTAGTTGCTATGCCTTGCTCTAGGAGTGACTACAAGACCTTAGTCACAAGTATGGCTTATCATGAGAGTGAATGAGGGTCCAAATCAATGAAATGTCAAGTTATCTCAGGGGTTGGTCACCTGGAAAGGTTGGTTGGTTCCTAAAGGTTCTGTAGCATGTGTAGAAGGTCAGAATGGTTTTGTTTTATCGATTCCACTTCCTTAAGTGTATGTGGGGAGTTGAATTACATCACATGTGGCCTCTCATTAGTAGCCTCTCATCACATGTATAACCCAACATAAAGGTTAACTTGCATAAATGTGGGAGGAGGGTGCTGCAGAGTGGCATCAGAGCATGGTTCACCCCTTGGACTGGATGGGCGGTGTGCGTTGGACATGCATACATATTGTTTGCATATGTGTTCCTTATGCTTGTGGGTTACGTGTTTGTTGTGTCTTCACGGTGGTGGTCATGGTTGCAGTTGTGTCACCATGTGAAAGTTGATGGTGTTGTTGTTGGATGTGGTCATCATGAGTGTATGTCAGTTATGCATGTTAGTGCTTATATGTTGTTATGCATACATTGACATGGTTATAGTTGTCGTGCATGAGATCATGGTATGTAGTTGGTATTCTCATGCATATTAATTGGCTAATGGTTGAAATGTTGTTTATGTATTGATATGATTATCATTATACATGTATTGTGCTAATCTGGTTGATCTTGCAGACAATATATCCTCCCCTGAACTATACCGAGGTATGTTATGTTTTGGTTTAAGCTAACATGGTATGGTTGCAGGAAGAAGATCAAAGATGGACTAGAAAGATGGTAGGCTATAGTTCATGAGACTCTCCTAATGGATCAGATGAGCGTGGTGTTGGGCACTCTTCTTATATAGAAGACACTTTGAGAAGATTGAAGGAAAAAAAGTTGAAATGCTTATAATGACATAATCATTCAGGCACAAGAGAAACAAGCAGAAGTTAATGTAGTCATTCTTCAGAGTTTGTCAGAATTGCAGAGATAAGGACCACTTAGGATCAACCATGGGAAGGAAGAAAGAACTAATGGGGCATATGGAAGTTGGTATCATGGTGGGAATAGGTCAGATAGGGATGACATGATATAAGATGGAAGGCTCTTGGATACACAAGATAGGAGAGGTGATGGACACAAGATCTATTCTAGTTACAGTTCTAACAGGCACTATGATCGTCATCGTTATCATCCTTACAGGAGGAGTGACAAGGCTTATTTTCCAGATGAGTTCAAGAAAGCGAAGCCACCTACCTTTGATGGATATTTGAAGAAGCCATAGGATGTAGAAGAATGGTTACTTGGGATGAAGAAATTCTTTGAATTGCATGAATACATGGAGAATATAGAGGCTAGAATAGCTATCTTCATCCTCAAAGGGAAAGCAAACATCTGGTGGGAAGATATGAAGTGGGTTAGAGACATCAGGACAAAAGACTTGAGTTGGCATGAATTTAATAGACCTTTTAGGAAGATGTACTTGTCAGAGAGGTACTATGACAACAAAGCCAAGGAATTGTATGAGCTAAAGATGGGATCGATGACAAATGAGGAGTACACGACTAAGTTCGTAGAGTTATTGAGGTATGTACCATATCTTAAGCATGAGAAAGCCAAAGTCCATGTATTTGTCAGTGGATTTCCATTATCATTTAGAGATCAAATTGAGTATGATGAGACTCAGTTGCTTGATGAAACTATTGGGAGATTGAAGCATTGTTATGAGTAGTTTAAGTGCAAGGAAAAGTCTCAACAAGGTTGGAAATGGAAGGAAAAAGCTAAAGGTAAATGGCAGCCAAAAAGAACAAGGCCTCATGATGCAGGTGTGAAGGAAAATGTTGTACCTCACAAGAAGTTTAATGGGTCACAACATGAAGGGAAACATAATAAAGGTGATGGTATAGGACGGTTGCAATGTTGGACATGGTAAGGAGCATATTAAAAGGGATTGTCAACAGAATCAGGATGGTAGGCCTGATTTACAGGTCATATGAAGCACATATATTTGGGGACATTGGGAAGATCATTCCTCGTATCTATGTAGCGTTGAATAATAGGTAGGTAGATCATTAGACGTGTATTATCGAGATGGATGGTAAGATTTGTGTTCAAGTTGTTTCTATTTTGATTGACCCTACATCTAATTATAGTTATCTTAGTCATGACCTGGTGGATAAGTGTGGTTTGAATAAAGAAGTGCATGCAAACTCTTGGTTAGTGCAGTTGGCTACAGGTACAAAGAAGAGAGTGTATCATTGTGTAAGAGCTTGTGCATTCGAGTTGAATGGTATGCCTACATCAACACATTTGAATGTATTGTCGTTGGGATCATATAGTAAGCTTTTGGGTATGTCCTGGTTGTATCTTACTAGGACCAAGGTGGATTGTTATGACAAGGCCATTGAGTGCTTGGATGACAATGGATAACAAAGGATATTGTAGGATAAGAAGAACGCAACATTAGTTAGAATGGTGACAACTATGTAGGAAAAGAGCAGTCCCAAAAAAGGGTTTGTGTTATTTACAATGGATATTTC
This sequence comes from Pinus tabuliformis, assembly GCA_031772625.1. NCBI lineage: Eukaryota > Viridiplantae > Streptophyta > Pinopsida > Pinales > Pinaceae > Pinus > Pinus tabuliformis. Next base: position 844,904,642 of record CM062815.1, read on the forward strand.
TAGTGATAAGGTAAGGATGTTGAGGATGTGGATGTATTGAGAAGGTACCCGATCTTGCAATAGTTTCAGGATGTGTTTCCAGAAGAGATTTCAGAGTTTCCCCCTCATAGAGAAGTGGAAATTTCCATTCAGTTGGTACCAGGGGTAGCACCAACATCGAAGGCACCATACAAGATGAGCACACCAGAGTTAGTAGAGTTAAAGTTACAGCTGAAGGAAATGCTTGACAAGGGATACATTTGGCCAAGTGTATCACCTTAGGGTGCATCAATATTGTTTGTGAAGAAGAAGGATGGTACTCTCAGGCTATGGATTGATTACAAGAAGTTTAACAAGGTAACCATCAAGAACAGGTATCCATTCCTAAGGATTGATGACTTGTTTGATCAGTTGAAGGGAGAAGCAATGTTCTCGAAGATTGGTCTGTGATCCGGAAACCATCAGGTACACATCAAGGAGGAGGAAATTAACAAGACAAATTTTCAGACCAGGTATGGGCATTATGAGTTTGTTGTAGTTCCATTTGGTTTGACCAATGCTCCAACTAATTTTATGCGCTTGATGAATAGTGTATTGTATCCTTATTTGGACAAGTTTGTTATTGTATTCATTGATGAAATCTTGATATATTCTAAAAATGAGGAATATCATGTCGAGCATTTGGCAAAAGTGTTGAGATTACTAAGAGAGCATCGATTGTATGCCAAGCTTAGAAAATGCAGTTTCTATCAGATATAGGTACATTACTTGGGACATGTTTTTTATAAGGAAGGTATAGATGTGGATCCAGATAAGATAAGAGCTATCATGGAGTGGGAAACTCCTAGAAATGTGGATGAGGTGAGATCATTCATGGGGCTAGCAAGTTACTATAGGAGGTTCATCAAGAACTTCGCTCACATTTCATATCCTATTACGTCATTCAGAGGCAAGGTAAGAAATTTGAATGGACAGAGGAATGTGCAGCTAGTTTTGAGCAATTGAAGAAGTTGTTGACAAATGATCCTATGTTAAAGATTATATATTGAGACAAAGAGTGTGTGGTGTGTATAGATGTTTGCAAGAGAGGACTTGGTAGAGTCCTGATGCAGGAAGGACAGGTAGTATGATATGAGTCATGAAAACTGAATGAGAATAAGAAAAATTATTTGACACATGTTCTTGAGTTGGCAACAACTATCCATGCGTTGAAGATGTGGAAGCACTATCCTCTTGGCAGGAGGTTTGTATTAATGAGTGATCACAGTGGACTGAGATACTTATTTGACCTATTGGATATAAATGCCAGGAAAGCTAGATGATTGGCCAGGATTAGTGATTTTGACTATGAGATTAGGTACATAAAGGGTAAGGAGAACAGGGTTGCAGATGCTCTTAGTAGGAGAGTACAGGCGAATCACATAACAACTATGAGTTATTATGGGATAGACTTACAGGTAGGAAAATAGGATGGCAAGTACGTGGAGCTTATGTATAAGTTACAGTAGGGTACCTGTGGTCAGGATGTGAACTATCGTCTTACAAAATATGGTTTGGTCAGATTTAGGGACATGAAATATGTATTGAATGACAGTGAGCTCAAGAAGACTATTTTGCGATAGTTTCATGAAAAACCATATTCAGGTCACCCTGGCTACCAGAAGTCCAAAATATGAAAAAGGACGTAGCAGAGTTTGTGACTAGATGCTTGGACTATCAGCAGGTGAAAGAAAAATATAAGCATCCAAGTGGACTACATAATGGAAGTGGGAGGTCATTTCCATGTATTTCATTACAATTTTGCTGAGTACATATAGACAGCATGATTCTATCATGGTTATGGTAGATAGGTTGACAAAGGTTGCGCACTTCATTCCAGTCAAGTCTACACATTTAGCTAGTGATGTGGCACATGTATTCATTAGAGATGTGGTTAGGTTGCATGGTGTGTCAAAGAAGATTGTGTCAGATAGGGATGCTACATTCTCTTCAATGTTTTGGAAAGAGTTATTTGTGGGTTTGGCTACATAATTGGCCTTCAGCACAACTTATCATCCACAAACATATGGAGAGATGGAGAGGGTCAATAGGATTTTGGAGGACATTTTGAGGATGTATGTGATGCATCAACAATGGAAGTGGGAAGAGTATCTACCTTTGGATGAGTTTGCTTACAACAATGGTTACCAGGAGTCACTGAGGATGAGTCTATTTGAGGCACTCTATGGGCAGAGTTGTAATACTCCCATCAATTCGAGTGATCTAGTGAATAGGGTGTTGGTAGGATCATACATGTTGGTAGAGATGGAATAAGAAATGAAAGTAATCAAGAAGAATCTAAAGGCAGTATAGGACAAACATAAAATTTATGCAGATCAGAAAAAGGTGTTTAAGGAGTTTTAGGTTGGGGAACATGTGTACTTGCGCATCAATCCCAAGAAGAGTTCCTTAAGGATTGGGTCATGTGCGAAGCTGGCACCTCAGTTTTGTGGACCTTTCTGTTGGGTTGTGTTATATTCTTTCCACAACTAGTCAATGTAGTTCATCGGGGGGTTAGAGTGGGGGCAGAGCCCCCCCCTTCCTTGCGCCAATTGCGCAAAGGGGGGGTCACAAGGGGTTTGAGGGGGTTAGGTAGCCCCCATCTACGGTGGGAGATCTAATTCTCCAGGAAAACCTGTAAAGGTGGTGTGCTGGAAATGCGAAAAGGAAGGGCACTGCAAAGGGATTGTAAATCTAAAGCTCCTGACAAAGGAAAGGGATCTGATGATTCTCCTTCTATAGAGGCGAAAACCACCTCAGATGAAGGTGGGGATGTGTACTTAGCTTCTTCAAGTACACATGTAGATCATGAGTAATGGTTGATTGACTCAGGTGCATCCTTTCACTTCACTCGCCATAGAGAGTGGTTCTGCAAGTATGAGAAATATGATGGTGGTGATGTCTTCTTGGGGGATGAGAGGAAGGCTAGAATCATTAGTCGTGGAAAAGTAAATTTGAAGTTGCAAGGTGGAAGGTTAAGAACACTTCTGGGTGTTCTAAATATTCCTGCATTGGTCAGAAATCTAATTTCTGTAAGCAAGTTGGATGATGCAGGTGTAAAAACAGTGTTCGAGAAGGATACCTGCAAGATGATTCAGGGAGCACTGGTATTGATGCATGGAGTTCCGATTGGAACTCTGTACAAGCTGCAAGGTAGCAATGTTGTTGATGGGTGAAACAGTTCTATGGTTCCTGAAAGTGGAGCAGAAAATCTAGTGGTCTCTGGAGAGAAGACCATGCTGTGGCATCAAAGGCTTGGACATATTGGAGAGAAGGGACTTCGAATACTTCATGGTAAAGGTATGGTAGAAGGTATGAGTAATAGCTCTCTGGATTTTGATTTTTGTGAAAATTGTGTATATGGGAAGCAGAATCAGGTGAGTTTCCCCTCTAGTGGTAAGAGGGCGAAACAAATATTAGAGCTTGTGCACAGTGATGTGTTTGGACCTGTGAAGGTTCCATCATTGGGTAAGTCTGTGTACTATGTGTAATTTATAGGTGACTTCTCAAGGAATACATGGATATATTTCCTCAAGAAGAAATCTGAAGTCTTTCACAGGTTTAAAGAATTTAAGGCTCTGGTTGGAAATCCAAACACAGAAGAAGATAAATGTGTTGAGGACAGATAATGGTGGAGAGTTTTGCGCAAGGAATTTGAAGAATTCTGTAAGAAGTGTGGTATAGCACAACAGAATACTACTCCATACACACCTAAGAAAAATGAAGTTATAGAAAGAACGAGCAAGATGTTGGTGGAAAGGGCAAGAAGCATGCTCAGTGGTGTCGAGTTAGGACAAGAATTCTGGGCAGAGGCAGTGGAGACAGCATGTTACCTGGTCAACAGATCACCTTCATCAACGTTGGAGGATACGACTCCACAAGAGGTATGGACTGGTAAGAAACCCTCTCTTTCACATCTGAGGGTATTTGGATGTGATGCATATGTACATGTTCCAAAGGAGAAAAGAACCAAGTCAGATAGTAAATCTGAAAAGTGCATCTTTATTGGGTATAAGGATGGTTTAAAGGGTTATAAGCTTTGGAACCCAGTAACAAGTAAGGTTGTGTACAACCGAGATGTGGTGTTCAGAGAGGTGAAAGATGTTATTAAACATGAAGTCCAACCAAAGGAACCTGAGAAGATAGAGTTTGAGCTTAAGGAGGAAGAATCAAACTCTACAGTAGAGGAGGTATCAGAAGATGAAGGGCCACAAACTACAAGTGTGAGAATATCAGTTCTAGAAAGAAGGCAACCAGAAAGGTATAGTCCATCTGCTTTCTATTCAAATTTTGCTTTATCTATTACTGATGATGATCCTAGAACTATGAAGGAAGCAGTAGATTCAGAGGATGGAAAACTCTGGAAAGAGGCCATGGTTGATGAAGTTGCATCTTTGCACATAAATGAGGCTTGGGATCTGGTGGAGTTGCCGGTTGGAAGGAAACCCATTGGCAGCAAATGGGTGTTCAAGAAGAAGACAAATGCAGAAGCAAAGGTGGAGAAATACAAAGCTCAGTTGGTAGCAAAAGGTTATTCCCAGGTGTCGGGAATTGATTTTGGTGATATTTTTTCTCCTGTTGCCAAAGTAGCTTCTATTAGATCAGTTTTATCTGTTGCTACTGATTTTGATTTTGAGGTAGAACAGATGGATGTGAAGACAAAATTTCTTCATGGGGATCTGGAAGAGGAGATCTACATGAAGAAACTTGAAGGCTTTGCAGTGAAGGGTAAGAAAGAACTGGTAAGAAAGTTAAAGAAGCATTTGTATGGGTTAAAACGGTCACCAAGGACATGGTATCAGAAATTTGATACATTTATATGGGCACTTGGCTTCACCAGAAGCAAAGCAGATCACTGTGCGTATTTTAAATTAATTGGTGACCGTGTTATTTATCTGGTCTTGTATGTGGATGATATGTTGTTGGTTGGAAATGACAAAGAAATTATCCAAGATTTGAAGACCCAGTTATCCTCCAAATTCGACATGAAAGATCTTGGTGCTGTAAACTATATTTTGGACATGGAAATTAAAAGAGACTGGGCAAAGAGGAAGTTCTGGTTAAACCAGAGGAAGTATGTCGAGACAATACTGTAGAGGTTTAATATGCAGGATAGTAAACCGGTGAAGGTTCCTATTCCTGTAGGTGTAAATTTATCTGCTGAACAGTGTCCCAAGACACAAGAAGAGGAAGAGGATATGTCCCATGTTCCATATGCAAGTGCAGTTGGTAGCCTGATGTATGCAATGGTTTGTACTAGACTAGACATTGCACATGCAGTGGGAGAATTGAGCAGGTTTATGTCAAAACCAGGGAAGGAGCATTGGGCAGCAGTGAAGTGGGCTTTCAGGTGTTTGCATGGCACTAGTGATTATGGTTTGTGCTACCAAGGAAGACCAAGATTGGACAAAGTTTTGGATATCCGTGGCTTTGTTGATGGGGATTGGGTTGGAGATCTAGATCAGAGAAGATCTACAAGTGGGTATGTGTTTAACCTATTTGGAGGTGCAGTTAGTTGGATGAGTAAGAAACAATCTGTAGTGGCACTATCAACTACAGAGGAAAAATACATGACAGCCTCTCATGCAAGCAAGGAAGCAGTTTGGTTGCAGAGATTGTGTTCAAGTATTGGGGTTAGTACAGGGAGCTAAAAGGATATACTGTGACAACCAAAGTGCAATTTTCTTGGCAAAGAACCCTGCTTACCATTAAAAGACAAAGCACATTGATGTTTAGTATCACTTTGTGAGGGATATGATAGAAGACAAAAAGGTGTTGCTGGTGTTGAGAAACAATGGGTGTTGTAGGGCTAGATAAATGACTTAGCTCTCCTGTGGAAAGAAAATAACAAGTGGGAGAATCTTGGGTTGTGTTATATTCTTTCCATGACTAGCCAATGTAGTTAACCGAGGGGTTAGAGCAGGGTGGAGCCCCCCTTTCATTGCAATGATTGCGCAGTGGGGGGGTCACAGGGGGGCGGAAACCCCCCTATCCAGGGGGTTTGAGGGGGGTGGGTAGAGCCCCTCTACGAGGTCCAGGGCAGCGCCCCAGAGGAAAAAAAATAAAAAAAATTGGACCCTATATTAAGTTAGGCGGACCTACCTATGGTTTTATGCATGGTTTTTGCACATGGTTTTGGATGTTATGCTTTTCGGTCCATGGTTTTGGACACGATGGTTTTCGGTCCATGGTATTGGATGCTTCGTCATCTATAAATATGTATTGTAACATTGAAAGGAACATAATGAAAAATCAAGCTGGTAGTCCCGGTTTTGGGATCCACAGGGGGCCACAGTCCAAAAAGATTCTTGAAAGGATTGGGCCAATAGCCTATCAACTTGCATTGCCTCCTACAGTGAAATTCCATGATGTTTTCCAGGTGTCATTACTTAAGAATTATGTTAAAGATCTTGATCATGCGATTCATTGGTATGTATTGCAAACGAATCGAGAAGGAGAATTCCAGCTGGAACCTTAGTGTATTTTACAGAGAAATATGCTCATGCACCAGAACAGAACAATCAAGCAGGTAAAAGTGTAGTGGAAGCACTTTGTGCCCGATGAAGATACATGGGAGATGGCAAATCAAATGCGGATGATGTATCCTTATCTATTCACTATTTGACCAAATGTTTTTGGTATATGTTTTGGTGTGTTATTTTGGTATATGTACATATGTATATGGAAATAAATACCACCATGAGATATGTTATAAAGCTCCAATAAGAAGTATGGGTGTCATGTCATTATGGTTGTCATGTTATTTTGCTTTTTAGCAAGTTTATCATTGTAAATACTGCAACAAGCTAAGTTATAAAGCTTCATGAGCAGTATGTTTTGCTTTTAGTAGTCTTGTTGATTGTAGGTGTCATTGAACACCGATGATAGTGTTCCACCAAAGGGGGAGGGTTATGTAACAACCCTAGTCAAAATTCCATGTAATAAAATTAATGAAGGCAAAATAATAACCAAGGTCATGGGACATGTATTCCTAGGTGAATGGTGGGAAAAACATCCCGATGGGTGTTCATTTGGTTTATTATGGCTAAAGAAAATTGACAAAGGCTTTGGAACGAAATGAGGCATTAATTGGTATTTTATTTATGAAAATAATGGAAATTAGGAGAAAATGAAGGTGAAATGTCATGGGTTGCATGTCAGGAGGAAAATGAAGGAAAATAATGGAAAATTGAAGAAAATAGGGGCCTCATCAATAAAAAAGCTTCTAAGGATCAGTTGGTACCTTTTTATAGTTTACCTTTTGTCAGTTCAGTTTTGGAGCTCTCTCTCTACTCTCTCTCTCTCTCTCTCTCTCTCTCTCGCTCTCTCTCACACTCTTGGACACTTAGAGCATTCTTGGAACGCTCTAGCATTGGATCAAGGAAAGCAAAGGAAGGACAAAGAATGAAAAGGGAAGCAAAGATCAAGCAAAGCAGAGAAGGATCAAGTAGCTACAATGAGATTACTTGCAATTATCGATTTGAATGTGTGATTTCCTTGCTAGATTTGGCATGCATGGTACATGCATGTGAGTATTTGGTTCTCTTGTTGTAATTGGCATGGGTTTTTCTAGGTGTCACAATGGTTTTCAACCTTTTCTTGCCATTTCAACATAGCCATGGTGTGATGGGCTCTCTTTTATTTGGTTAAACTGGATTGTTGGATGGTTTCGAAACTAGGTGAGGTGATCTTTGAAGAAGAGCACAAGGCCTAGGAATCCCTGGCCTGGATAAGGTGGGATTGCAGTAAATCCATTTTTTATGTACCTCGGTGGGCCTAGGAATCCTCGACTGATGTATGGTGAGATACAGGGTAAATCCTGGAGGTGTGTGCCCTCAATTAGGCCTAGGAATCCTGAACCGGTGAATGGTGACATATACGGTAAAGCCTAGAGGGTGAATTCTCGATTAGGCATAGGAATCCTTAACTAGTGAATGGGGGGATATATGATAAATCCTAGAGACTATGAGGAAGACAAATTCCTCACGATGTAGGTGGAGAGATCTGATGGCACCCATGCTTGTTTAGGGCCTAGTGGTCCAGTGTGGATTGAGATAAAGCTCAAGGAAACTTGGATTGGTTTTTTTGAGTCCCACATTCATGCCTGGAATATGGCATGGGATTAATTTGTTGAAAGAAATATTTGGTTCAACCAATCTATGGTTGGGTGGTTCGTGGAAGTCTTGTACTTGATTGACTTATGCATTCATTAATAAGAGTTCTTTCTCCTTGTTATTGCAAGTGTAAATATAGTGGTTCATATGTGATTCTTATGGTTATTATATCCTTGTTATTTCTATTGCTTATATGCTAGTTATGAGTATATTTTATGACAGACTTGATGTATGTCTCTCATCATGCTTTGATTTACAAGTGAATGTGAAATGAATATATGAACTAATATATGATAATGCAGATATTGTGATAGAGAAACAATGCCTCTTTACAAAGATCAGATAAGTATGAGACCTCTATGCTCACATATATTGTTATGACCTATAGATTACATATTTGTGACATATTTGAAGAAATATCATGGCTAGTAGGGGTTAGATCAAGTAATTTTATTAGTGATTGCATTATTAGCCTTATTCTATTGTTATTTATCATTTTTGAAAGTTTCATGATGTTCTAGGTAGCATGGCTTGTCATGGGAGTGGCCAAGGGTCCAAATTATTGAAATGTCAAGTTTTCTTAGGGGTTGGCCACCTAGAAAGGTTGGTTGGCTCCTGAAGGTTTTGTAGCATGTGTGGAAGTTCATAATGGTTTTGTTTTGTTAGTTATACTTCCTTAATTGTACATGGGGAGTTAAATTACATCATAGTAGCCTCTCGTCACATGTTTACCCTGATGGACCAGTTAACTTGGGTAAATGTGGGAGGAGGGTGTTATAGATAAAAAGGCTTTTAAGGATAATTTTTTAGTTTTTTGACAGTTTTGGATGGGAGCTCTTGTTCATTCTCTCATTCTCTCATACTCTTGCACACTTAGATAATTCTTGTAGCATGCTTGGAGAACTCTAGTATTCACTTGGATTGGAGAAATAATGCAGGGGAAAGTAGAATAGCGCAATGGAATAGATGGATCAGTAGCTGCAACTAATTTTTTTTGTAGGTAACAAGTTGCATGTATGATCTCCTTGTTGATTTTTGGATGCACGGTATATGAATGTCATTATCTGTTAATGTGATGTCATTGGCATGGAGGATTTACTGGATTAATAGTGTTTTGAGCCTTGCCTTGCCATTTCCTGGATATCTATGGTGTTGTGGGTGTTTCCACTTGATTATTTGCTTATTGGTGCGCATGTTCCTTATGGCTTTGGGTTGGAACAAATGCTTTGGAAGCCCTGGAACACCTTGGGTTGAGTTACTCATCCTAGAGCCTAGGTTCGAACAAACGATCTGATGCCCTTAGTGGGTTGAGCTACTAGTCCCTAGAGCCGAGTAGGACAAATGCTCTAGAGCACTGCAAGGTTGTGGATTGCGTTACTAGTTCCTAGAGCCTTGGACAACTTAGGTAGAGACCGATTTGGTTGATGTTAGTAATGTCTGATCGTGGAGGTGGAATCACTATGGTTGAGGGTTGAGGTGGCTTGGCATTTGGAAGATTTGGTTGGTTTTGTCTTAGTTTATTCCATGAGATCCTATATTCATGCTTGAAATATGGTGCGAGGGTGATTGACTGAAAGAAAGATTTGGTTTAGCCCAATCTATGGTCAGGTGGTACGTTGAAGTCCTTGGCCTGGTTGGTATTTTCACATATTAATAAGAGCTATTCTTATACTATGATTCATGTATGCTTGTAGTGATTATGTTGGGGATCTTATGGTTGAGTTTCCTGTTAAAAATGCAATACGAAAAACTAGTTTCGACTTTCGCTTGGTCAAACTAGAACAAAATTCAAATTCTATTTCAACAGAATACTTGGAGGTAGTTAACTGCAGAGACATGGCTCATGTCACTCAGTTAACTCAGTAAATTCAAGTTGGGGAAGCTTTAGTTTAGTTCTACATGATCAATTTTTAATTTGTAGCAATTTATTTTGATTAATTTGAGTTATTGTCAGTTTAACTTGTTCTAATTGTTATAAGAACTAGTGGAGGTCAAGTTGTGGAAGTGGAACTTCAACCATCGTTCAGTAATCAACAAGTTAACTGATCAATCGACCTAAAATAATTGTTGCATGTAGAGAATTCGATTTACCCAATTGAGATGGAAATTCCAAGGCAGTGTACCATCAGTTGTAGCATATTCCCATGTGTACAGGTGGTGCATGCAGTCAGAGATTTACCTAAGACTACTATGCAATCCCTTGGTGTGAAATTCCTAAAAAATAGGGGCATCCCAAGGGAACAACACAAGTAAATAGGAGCTTCGGAAGGCTTGAAATTGGCAAAGTGTTGGGACAAGTTCAGTTAGTTAGGCAGAGGGATAGACTATACGCTTGCAGGGTGTGCTCAGGCTTGAGAAAGCATTGTATTTCTTCTCTATTCTTTGATTAATGCAATATATATAGTAAAGGGGTTTTGAGCAGTTGCTTTACCCTAGATAAATATTTGTGCATGTGTGATGTTTCCTCTTGCATGTCTATGATTCTTGTTTTATATGGTGAATTAACTTCCACAAATTAGTAGAGTAGCTTCAAGTCTTGTGGTTTAGTAAATTTCATGAGTAGTATTAAATCTACACATTAATTTCTACATGGTATCAGAGCTGGAATCACTGTAGAGTAAATATTTTGAAGTTTTCATTGCAGGAGGTTTGAGGTTGCATATTAGGTTGCAGGTTTTCTTCAGGACTGAGAAGATGGCTTTAAATGGACTAAGGCTCGAGTATGCCCTTGATGAAAGATAAAATTATGTTTCATGGAAGGACCTCATGGAGGCAGTACTGGAGGATAATTTGTTGAAGGAATCCATTGATAATGGTATTCCGAAACCAGTAGTAGCGGATGTTCAGAATCTAGCAGATTGGAAGAAGTGTGTTTCCAAGGCAAGCAGGATCATATTGGAGGGAGTACGATACCATATTTTCTCTAATATCCATGGGAGAGAGACCTTGTATGTAATGTGGCAAGTGCTGACAAATTTGTTCCATAATAGTAGTGACCATAGGAAATTGGCACTCAAGGACAAGCTTTGAAATATCAAGACGCATAGGAATGAGACCACTGCACTCTACTTGAGTAGGTTCACACAATTTCATGATGAACTCGGTCAATTTGGTGTTACAGTAGTAGCGAATGATTTGGTTAGCCTAGCCCTTCTAGGCCTTCCCAAGAGTTGGCACAACTACTAATATTTGGTGAACAAGAGGGAGAAGCTAAAAAATTAGGAATGCCTTTGGTTCGATTTGGTACAAGAGGAGATAAGGCAGAACACCTTAGACAAGACATCATCCAAGGGTGAGGATGAGGATAATTGTGCCTTGGATGGAAATGCAAAGAAAGGGAAAGGGAAGAAATACCAATCCAAATTAGAATCTAGTCAAGTGGGCAAGAAGAAAGACTTGTCCAAAATCAAGTGCTTTCACTGCTGTTTGGCCAATGTCGACATTAAACCCTCTATTGTCTTTTCCTTTGAGATATTAAAGGCTACCGACACCGCTAGACACAACCGTATTGTTCCAAGTTCCTTTCTGTCGAGAATATCCCATTCTGTGTTTGTCATACTTGTCGGCTTCTTTGCCTTTTCGCTTAATGGTAGGTACAGATCTTTCTGATACAGATAATCTTCCATCTGCATCTTCCGCAGTTGGTAGTTTTGGCCATTAAATTTCTCAACCCTATACCTACCATATTCTGCCATTGCTCCCACTCGAACGAGGAATCCTTCTCTCCTGCAAGTTTATCGTCCAAATAGACCTTCAACTCTGATACTAGTTGTTAGAAAATTATATATTACAGAGAAATGGAACTGTTGGGTTGTGTTATATTCTTTCCATGACTAGCCCACATAGTTAGCCGGGGGGTTAGAGGGGGGGTGGAGCCCCCCCTTTGTTGCGTAGTGGTGGGGTCACAGGGGGTTTGAGGGGTGCAGGTAGCCCCCCTCTATGGGGTCTGGGTCAGCGCCCTGGAAAATTTTGTTTTTGGACCCTATATTAGGTTGGGCAGACCTACCTATGGTTTTGTGCATGGTTTTTGCACATGGTTTTTGGATGCGATGGTTTTCAGTCAATGGTTTTGGACGCGATGGTTTTTGGTCCATGGTATTGGATGCTTCGGCATGTATAAATAGGTATTGTAACATTGAAAGGAACATAATGAAAAATCAAGTTGGTAGTCCCGGTTTTGGGATCTAGAGGAAAATCTTTGTGTATATGTGTTTTATGTGTTATGCTCTCGCATTGTTTATTTTCTATGTTTTAGAATTCGTATGCAGGTAATTTTTGTACGGGGTTAAAACCTACATTTGGTATCAGAGTTGTTTTGGCTTCAAGGGGATGCCTTTGTTGCTAAGGGGTTTCACTCGGGCTCGTGGTAGACCCTGTTTAGTGGAAGATCTGCGGGATCGATTCTGGTGGTGAAAGAAGATGGCGAGCAGTGGAAAGATAGAGATCAAGAAATTTAATGGTCAGAGTTTTGAGTTATGGAAACTCAAGATGGAGAATCTGTTGGTGGATAAAGATCAGTGGGTTGCGGTAGATCCAGGTACTAAACCAATGGGAGTGTCCAATGAAGAATGGAAGAAGTTGGATCAGAAGGATAAGAGCACAATACGGTTGTGTGTCTCGGATTCAGTATTGTTGAATGTATCAAGGGAAGCTACAGCGAAGGCTTTGTGGGACAAGTTAGGGACTTTGTACCAATCTAAGTCTCTGGTGAATAAATTGTTCCTACGGAAAAAGCCATATAACCCAAGGATGAAAGATGGAGACTCGGTGACAGAACATCTGAATGCATTTAATACTGTGGTAAGTTAGTTATTATTTGTTCATATTAAAATTTCAGATGAAGATAATTGCATCAGTTTGTTGTGTTCTCTACTAGATTCGTGGGATAATCTGGTTATTGCAATAGGTAGCAATGTAACTGCCTTGTAGTCTGTTGAAATAGTCTCATCCTTGCTGACAGAGGAGATGAGACGGAAAAATATAGAGAGCCAGAATGGTGATGCCTTGTCTGTACAAGAATGTTCCTAGAACAAAAACAAAAATAAGTCATCGAGTGGGAGATCTAAATCTAGAGGGAGATCTAAATCTTTAGGAAAACCTGTAAAGGTGGTGTGTTGGAAATGCGGAAAGGAAGGGCACCACAAAAGGGATTGTAAATCTAAAGATCTTGACATAGGAAAGGGATCTGATAATGCTCCTTTTGCGAAAGCGAAAACCACCTCAAATGAAGGTGGGGATGTGTACTTGGCTTCTTCAAGTACACATGTAGATCATGAGGCATGGTTGATTGACTCAGGTGCATCCTTTCACTTCACTCCCCATAGAGAGTGGTTCAGCGAGTATGAGAAATATGATGGTGGTGATGTCTTCTTGGGGGATGACAAGAAGGCTAGAATCATTGGTCATGGAAAAATAAAGTTGAAGTTGCAAGGTGGAATGGTTAGAACACTTCCGGGTGTTCTACATATTCCTTCATTGGCCAGAAATTTGATTTCCGTAAGCAAGCTGGATGATGCAGGTGTAAAAACAGTGTTCGATAAGGATACCTGCAAAATGGTTCGAGGAGCACTAGTATTGATGCGGGGAGTTCAGATTGGAACTCTATACAAGCTGCAAGGTAGCACTATTATTGATGGGTGCAACAGTTCTGTGGTTCCTGAAAGTGGAGCAGAAAATCTAGTGGTCTCTGGAGAAAAGACCATGTTGTGGCATCAAAGGCTTGGACATATTGGAGAGAAGGGCTTTCTAATACTTCATGGTAAAGGTATGGTATAAGGTATGAGTAATAGCTCTCTGGATTTTATTTCTGTGAAAATTGTGTATATGGGAAGAAGAATCGGGTGAGTTTCCCCTCTGGTTGTAAGAGGGCGAAACATATATTAGAACTTGTGCACAATGATGTGTTTGGACCTATGAAGGTTCCATCACTGGGTAAGTCTATGTACTATGTATCATTTGTAGATGACTTCTCAAGGAATACATGGATATATTTCCTTAAGAAGAAATCTGAATTCATTAACAGGTTTAAAGAATTTAAGGCTCTTGTGGAAAACCATATAGAGAAGAAGATAAAGGTGTTGAGGATAGATAACGGTGGGGAGGTTTATAGCAAGGAATTTGAAGAATCCTGTAAGAAGTGTGGTATAGCACTGCAGAAGACTACTCCATACACACCTGAGAAAAATGGAGTTGCAGAAAGAATGAACAAGACGTTGATGGAAAGGGCAAGAAGCATGCTCAGTGGTGTCGAGTTAGGACAGGAATTCTGGGTAGAGGCGGTGCAGACAACATGTTACCTGGTCAATAGATCACCTTCATCAGTGTTGGAGGATAAAACTCCACAAGAGGTATGGACTGGTAAGAAACCCTCTCCTTCACATCTGAGGGTATTTGGATGTGATGCATATGTACATGTTTCAAAGGAGAAAAGCACCAAGTTGGATAGTAAATCTGAAAAGTGCATCTTTATTGGGTATAATGATGGTTTAAAGGGTTATAAGCTTTGGAACCCAGTAACAAGGAAGGTTGTGTACAATTGGGATGTGGTGTTCAGAGAGGTGAAAGATGTTATTAAACATGAAGTCCAACCATAGGAACCCGAGAAGATAGAGTTTGAGCTTAAGGAGGAAGAATCAGACTCTACAGTAGAGGAGGAATCAGAAGATGAAGAGCCACAAACTCCGAGTGTGAGAAGATCAGTTTGAGAAAGAAGGTAGCTAGAATGGTATAGTCCATTTGCTTTCTGTTCAAATTTTTCTTTATCTGTTACTAATGATGATCCCAGAACTGTGAATGAAGCAATAGATTCAGAGGATGGAAAAAATCTGTAAAGAGGCCATGGTTGATGAAATGACATCTTTGCACAAAAATGCAGCTTGGGATCTAGTGGAGTTGCCGGCTTGAAGGAAACCCATTGGCAGCAAATGGGTGTTCAAAAAGAAGACAAATTCAGAAGGAAAGGTGGAGAAATACAAAGCTCAGTTGGTAGAAAAAGGTTATTCCCAGATGCCGGGAATTGATTTTGGTGATATTTTTTCTCCTGTTGCCATGGTATCTTCTATTAGATTACTTTTATCTGTTGCTGCTGCTTTTAATTTTGAGATAGAACAGATGGATGTGAAGACAACATTTCTTCACAGGGATCTGGAAGAGGAGATCTACATGAAGCAACCTAAAGGTTTTGCGGTGAAAGGTAAAAAAGAAATGGTATGCAAGTTAAATAAGTCTCTGTATGGGTTAAAACAGTAACCAAGGATGTGGTATCAGAAATTTGATACATTTATACGGGGACTTAGCCTCACTACAAGAAAAGCAGATCACTATGTGTATTTTAAATTAATTGGTGACCGTGTTATTTATCTGGTCTTACATGTGGATGATATGTTGCTGGTTGGAAGTGACAAAGAAATTATCCAGGATTTGAAGACCCAATTGTCCTCCAAATTCGACATAAAATATCTTGGTGCTGTAAACTATATTTTGGGCATGGAAATTAAAAGAGACCGGGCAAAGAGGAAGCTTTGGTTAAACCAGAGGAAGTATGTCGGGACAATACTGCAGAGGTTTAATATACAGGATAGTAAAACAGTGAACATTCCTATTCCTATAGGTGTGAGGTTATCTATTGAACAGTGTCCCAAGACACAAGAAGAGGAAGAGGACATGTCCCGTGTTCCATATGCAAGTGCAGTTGGTACCCTGATGTATGCAATGGTCGATACTAGAACAGACATTGCACATGCAGTGGGAGTATTGAGCAGGTTTATGTCAAAACCAGGGAAGGAACAATGGATAGCAGTGAAGCGGGTTTTCAGGTATTTGCGTGGCACTAGTGATTATGGTTTGTGCTACCAAGGAATACCAGGATTGGATGGAGTGTTGGATATTCATGGCTTTTTTGATGCAGACTGGGCTAAAGATCTGGATCATAGAAGATCTACAAGTGGGTATGTGTTTAACCTATTTGGAGGTGCAGTTAGTTGGATGAGTAAGAAACAATCTGTAGTGGCACTATCAACTACAGAGGCAGAATACATGGCAGCCACTCATGCAAGCAAGGAAGCAGTTTGGTTGCAGAGATTGTGTTCAACTATGGGGTTAGTACAAGGAGCTATAAGGATAGACTGTGATAGCCAAAGTACAATTTTCTTGGCAAAGAACCCTGCATATCATTCAAAGACAAAGCACATTGATGTTCAGTATCACTTTGTGAGGGATATGATAGAAGACAAAAAGGTGTTGCTGGTAAAGGTGGACACTTTGAAGAATACTGCAGATGCATTGACAAAATCTGTGAGCTCTGAGAAGTTCTCTTGGTGTAGAGAAACAATGGGCGTTGCAGGGCTGGATAAATGACTAAGCTCTCTTGTGGTCCCCTGTGGAAACAAAACAACAAGTAGGATAATGTTGGGTTGTATTATATTCTTTCAATGACTAGCCCACGTAGTTAACTGGGGGGTTAGGGGGGGTGGAGCCCCCCCTTTGTTGCGTTGATTGCGTAGTGGGGGGATCACAGGGTGTTTGATGGGTGCAGGTAGCCCCCCTCTATGGGGTCCAGGGCAACGCGCCGAAAAGTTTTGTTTTTGGACCCTATATTAGGTTGGGCGGACCTACCTATGGTTTTGTGCATGGTTTTTTCACATGGTTTTTGGACACGATGGTTTTCGGTCCATGGTTTTGGACGCGGTGGTTTTCGATCCATGGTATTGGATGCTTCGGCATATATAAATATGTATTGTAAAATTGAAAGGAACATAATGAAAAATCAAGCTGGTAGTCCCAGTTTTGGGATCCAGGGGAAAATCTCTGTATATATGTGTTTTATGTGTTATGCTCTCGCATTGTTTATTTTCTGTGTTTTAGAATTCGTATGCAGGTAATTTCTGTACAGGGTTAAAACCTAAAACATAAAACACATATACACATATTAAATGGACACTTCATAAGAAATACCTTATTTGAGGTCAAGGGTTTTTCATATAGTTTGGCCAATGCCGACATTGAACCCTCTGTTGTCTTTTCCTTTGAGATATTAAAGGCTACCGACGCTGCTAGACACAACCGTATTGTTCCAAGTGCCTTCCTGTCAAGAATATCCCATTCTGTGTCTGTCATACTCATCGGCTTCTTTGTCTTTCTGCTCAATGGTAGGTACACATCTTTCTAATACAGATAATCTTCCATCTGCATCTTCCACAACTTGTAGTTTTGGCCGTTAAATTTTTCGACCCTATACCTACCATCTTTCGCCATTGCTCCCACTTGAACGAGGAATCCTTCTCTCCTACGAGTTTATCAGCGAAATAGACCTTCGACTTTGATACCAGTTGTTAGAAAATTATATATTACAGAGCAATGGAACAAATAAAATATATTGCAGAAATATAAACATAGAAAAGGCATAAAACAAGAGAGACACAACTATATGTGTTTCACCCAATTTGAGCCACGTCCATGGAGAAACAACAGTCCTTCCTTTTATATTATCCAACAAACTAAAGAGATACAACCTATAGCAGATCCATTGTAATTCCCTCCTCGCTCTCACACAATATCCTATCCCTTTCTCACTCAGAATATAGATCTACTTAGACACAATACAATTCCATCATATATAGTGAGGGGTTGCCTTCTAGGGCAAAAAACCCAAAATTAAACATAACTTCTACCGTCAGATCTCCGCCTAATGAACGGCCC
The DNA here is from genome assembly GCA_031772625.1 of Pinus tabuliformis. Classification (NCBI taxonomy): domain Eukaryota; kingdom Viridiplantae; phylum Streptophyta; class Pinopsida; order Pinales; family Pinaceae; genus Pinus; species Pinus tabuliformis. The sequence goes on from CM062815.1 coordinate 844,922,470, forward strand.
AGATTAGCTACGAAATTACAACATTTTACAAGGCAATTTTACATCTATTTTTAGCTTTGGGGGCACTGCCCCCGATCCCCAGATCGCAGCCGCCCCCCCTGTACCCCCCTTGCAGTGTACATTTTACGGGAGACGTTGCCACCACATTACGGGCTGGGGTCCAATGCGGCGATACCTCTGAATAAGGAAGACACTCAGGCTCCACACCCAACAAGAGTAGTAATAGGGAATTTTCTCAAAACGTTTTGTTTTAAAGTGTAATTTATTTCAAATATGATGTAATAAGTTCTAAAGTTCCAAAGATGCATTGAATATGCCAAAACTACATAGTTTTGGAAGCAAAAGTGAAAAACATATGGTGGGCCACCTCACCACTATGAAGAAATTGACTTCCAAAAGCTACAAAGGACCAAAACACAAGTCCATTTGTGCATTCCAGCCCTCAGAAGATCGAATTATTGCCTCTAGAGTATCATTCTTTCTCCCTCGCTATGTTTTTGGCATCCTTACTACACTTTTGAAAAGGGAGAAAAATCATTCGTTGCAAAGGTTTTCTCCATCAATTTACGGTTCCAACACATCATCAACAAGTAATTGAAGTTCATTCACTCCTCCTTGATCCTTCCTTTCATCAGTTTGCTCAGCGAGAGCCAGTGAATCACCCTCTCCTAGGGTTTTGTTGCGATTTTGGTATCCTAGTCATTTTACTTCATTGCTGTTGTAAAACCATACTTTTTATGTTCAAACACCCTCACCTATACTCCATATACCTCCCCTAACATTTTCCCATGCTCATTCCCCTCATTTCCCTCACTTTCCCGCAAACAGTAGCCTATTGCTATACTTTTGACACTTTTCTAGGTTAGGGCTGTGTTTTGCACTTTACTACACCTTCCTCTCACTCATTCCTAGGAATTTCATTTCCCTACACTCCCTAAAACATATACCTACCCCCAAAAATTTCCCCGAGAATTTAGAAATCCCCTAACCCCTTCATTCCCCTCCATCTACAAGATTGTCTCAAATCCCTTCTTTTCCCAAAAGTAAACCCAAATTCTTCCTCATAGTGAGCTTGGGTTTCACCTTGGAAGTAGAAGCCACACACACTGAAAAGAAGAAGTACAATAATGGAGGACATGTCTGAAGAGTTGATCCATCTAACATCAAAGAGATCAGTGCCTCACAAACTCATCAAGGGGTCATTTGCGACACACAGGGATGATTTTGCTTCAAAGTGTGTTTATGACCAAATGGAGATGAACTTGACAAACGTGGAAGAGGTTTTTGTCAATAATATACCAAGGGACAAAAAAATCCTTCATTTTTTACACAGGTGTCATATATTTGGATATATGAAACTTTCTTGGAGACCTATGTCAGAAAATAAAAAACTTTCGAGTTAATTTCTTGTTTTAGTCATGGTTGTTTGGCACGGATTCCAAGAAAATGAAAATTAATTTCCGGAAAATGAGAGAGGTTTTTCTTCCAAACATCCTGATCTACTACAATTTTTCTTCGTTTTACAAAAATATATATGGTTAGAGATATATCTGTCCATATTTGAGCCCTATTTTTGTTGAAAACCCATAAATTTTGACAAAACTATATGCGCAACGCCTAGGTGCTACGCTTTTTCCTTAGCCATCCAAATGCCAAAAAATTTATGTTCATGGATATATAATCACTCCTACATGTTAGATATCCACTTTTTCAAGTTTTTCAGTAGACATATTGGGAGAAATTGCTCAAAAACAGGTCAAAAAATCACTTTCTGCCACTGTTTTGAAGCAGGCATTGCGCAAATAGGAGTAGTCTTAGGAAAATCAGTTTTTCTCCTAGCTGGAGTGTCCAAATCACCTACTTGAATATTCAAATGAAAACTAGACAATCACAAATTTCTAATGAGCTATCAAGTTCTAAATTTGGATAATGGGAAGGCCTCCAAAATACTCCTTCAAGATGACGTTATTCAAATCCCTGAGTGCGCTATGCAAATGCCTGAATGCACTACGCAAATGCCTGTAACAGTTTTTTCTCAGCATGTCTTCAACAGATATTTACTTGATGATGTAATTTCAGTAGTTCGAAGTCTTGATGATGTAATCATGAATAAATTAGCATGATAGGTTGTTTTTATGTTTAATTAGGCCTCATAAATGAAGAAAAACTCAAATCAAAGTCTAAGAGAAGAGTTTGTTTTTGACCTTCTCACTCTCACTTGTTGGTTGAGATATTCTTGGAAACTATTCCATCACTCATGGATTCAACCCCTGAAGGTGGGGAAACTGTTTATCTTAGTCTATATGTATCATTTTCTCAGTCAGAGAGAAGGGTTGGACATTTGAGGAGAGAGCTCTTGTAACTTGTGCTTCAACATTTTTAGGAAATCAAAGAATAGTTGCAACTATTATCTAGAAATTCAGATGCAATGAGTTTTTGATCTTGTTTCTTATCTGTTATAGTTTCATAAGATATATATTCATCTCTTCTTTCTATTCATTAGTTTCTTCAGTGATTTTTCCTAAGTTTATAAGAAGAATTCTTGTCTTTAAGCTCTGTTTTGATGGAATTATCATTATATGTTGTTTTCTTTCATGCTTAATGAATTCATGACATATATTCTTATTAATTCCTCTATATTTCTTCTGAACATTACACTACATTGACAAACCCTAAGCTATCACAAAACTACTGCTACCTTGTTTCTTTATATTTTTGGTGTTGTTACCCTTTGATCTTTGACCTAGCTACCTGGTTTTCATCCCTTGTTTAGCATCAAAACCCTAAATTTTCAAACCTATCTGGGACTAGCATATCTAGCCTAAAATAATTTTATATTCTAGTCAATTATTTGGATGCGATCTCATAGAGAGAGCCCTCTCTGGTTTGGTAGGGCTAGCTACCAAACTAAAAGTTGGGTTTGTGGTTACCTCCGTCGATTTCTCTCAGCCTGGGACATTGTGGGGGATAACATTTTGACACCGTTTTCGGGGAACTAAAGATCATATCTTCCCTAGGAAAGAACGACAAGATTCAGATCTGATTGCTGATGGTGAACAATGATCAGACACAAGAAAGGTTGTGCATTTTTCACCTGGCGAATCCAGTGTCAAAGAATCCAAAGGTTTAGAATTTTCATGCAACTCCATTGTTCAAAAAAACTGGTGGTTTGAAAAACTTCTTGGTGACTTAACTGTTTTCAAGATGGATTCAATTGCTCGAAGGTATGCTCCTATTAATCGATCTCACATTCCTGATTTTCCGAACCATATTCCTTGTATAGATTGGAAAACAGGGCTACCAAAGTTTAAAGGTCAGGATGGAGAAGATGCTAGTTCACATTTGTTCAAATTTCATTTTCATATTCACAGATTAAAGAATAACTTTCCTAAAGATTGTCTGAAAAAGATCTTCATGGCTAGCTTGGAGGAAATAGCGAGGAAATGGTATGAGAGTCTACCATCTGCTAGTATATATTATCTAAAGGATTTTCATTTAGTTTTCCTTCAACATTATCAATGCTGCAATTTGTCCTTATCAATGATGGATAGATGTTGTGAGATTTTTGAAAATTTCATTAAATTTCTTGAAAATTTGTATGGGGATGAATAATGTATGGAAAAAGAAATATTAGAAGCCCTTTATTATTTTTGCTCCCAACAAGAATCAACAACTTCCTCCTTGGATGAAACAGATTGTGATGAAAATAGACAAAGGATTATTCCCGATTTTGAAAATGAAAATCACCAAGGCAATGTTGATTTCTATAAAAATTAGTGTTCTCCTCTGTCTAAAAATGAAGTAGATCAACTCTTGAAAAGCCATGTTACAACCAAGTTAAGGTAGGTTTGCAGTGTTCACATAGTCAAGAATGTGTGAGTGAAATTTCTTCCATTATTGAAAATGAAAATTTTCATTTAAATGATGACAGTCATGAGACTGATGAAACTATACATGAAGTTGTTGTGAGTAAGCCAATTTGTGATGTAGATTTCCTGTAAGGAGATTAGCTAACATGGAATGTTTTCTTTCATGAAGAGGATAGGGCTCACATGTTTAATAATCTTGAAGAATGTTTTCTGTTTAAGGATGATTTAGACTATGAATTGGAAGAGTATGAGTCTAGGATAGACAACATACCAGAGATAGAATCAGAGTTGCTCATGCTCGAGGACTTTACAGCCAACACTCAGGTAGCAGAAAGTCATACTTCCCTATGCCTTCCTACGGATCAACAACCAAGTATTTTTTCAGATCAAAATGAAAGGAGTACTTTTATTCTTCCTAGATTTCAAGCAAGATAACATTTCATATTTTTAAGGATCCTTACACTGATTTTCTACAGCCAATAGGGAAGATGAATTTTCTTGTATTTATGGATCATAAGCACATCTTCAGTGGACACTTGGAGTTGCCTAGCTTTTTTTTTTTTTTTTGCTCAAGGAAAGTATGAGCCAAATTCAATAAGTAGCCATTTGCTGGATTGGTTACACAAGAGGGATCATTACACATGATTGTATATACATCTTTAGCAGGTGGGCGGTTATCATCAGGATTTGAAGTCCGAGGTGAAGGCCCTAAGATCTCGATGGTTTGCTGCCATAAGTAAGTCTAGTCAGTTTGTTTTGTTTATTATTTGTCAAAGTTAGTTAGTCAGTCAATTTTCAGTTTGAATTTGTTCTTTTGCATTTTTACTCCATGCCCAATGAATAAGGCTACCTGGTCTACGATTTTCTTGAAACCTCCAAGGAGCTACCATCCCCAGCTGGAGCCAATGTTAGTTCCTGTCAGTCCTGTCAGTCACTAGTGATCAAATATGCTCTTAAAAGGTTTTTTTTAGGGTCTCAAAGTCAAACATTTATCATTTCATTAGGTTTTCAAAATAAAAATTTGGTCACTGCTTAGTGTGTCTAGGTCTATTGCTGCTCCTTTCAAAATTTTCATTTTCTAGGCTTTGCCATCACTCAGTTGGATGTGCCATCACTAAAAGGTCATCATCACCATCTCAGCCATATCATCATGGTCCTCATTTAGCTCAGTGTCACCATTAGGTCATTAGGGTGAAAGTCATCAAAATTTGTCATTTCATTCATAAATCCAGAAAATGAAGGAGTAGTAATAGGGAATTTGCTCAAAACGTTTTGTTTTAAAGTGTAATTTGTTTCAAATATGATGTAATAAGTTCTAAAGTTCCAAAGCTGCATTTAATATGCTAAAGCTACATAGTTTTGAAAGCAAAAGTGAAAAACATATGGTGGGCCACCTCACCACTATGAAGAAATTGACTTACACAAGGTACAAAGGACCAAAACACAAGTCAATTTGCACATTCCAACCATCAGAAGATCGAATTCTTGCCTCTAGAGTATCATTCTTTCTCCCTCGCTACATTTTTGGCATCCTTGTTGTGCTTTTGAAAAGGGAGAAAAATCATTCATTGCAGAGGTTTTCTCAATCAATTTACAGGTCCAACACTGATCTAATAATGAGATCTAAGACAATTAATAAGGGATTACATACTCATGTGCATGGATGTGCCTATGTTATTTTCTGCAATGGATCGATCAGATTGCGAAATACATAGGTATTGAAGTAGTTAAAGACTATAATAGGCAAACACATAAAAACACATCAGATTTAATAAGGAGTTCACCCAATACTCCTGGGCTACATCTCCTGGTCCAGTCTTCAGTGGTGGCCTCTCTATTAAGTATTCGAACAGATTTTTTACAATAGTGAGCTCATTTTGAGTCTCACACACAACGGATGCAATTACAAGAGCTTCACTTGAATCCCTAAAGCTTCCTCTGAGTACATAGACTCCCTCACAACTCTCAATCTTTGTCCTCACTCTATCTCACACTTCCTTGCAACACTGCCCCCTTATTTGCTCTATGTCTATGGCTTTTAAAGCTAACATTGCCTGTTCATTTCAATTCCTGTCTCTCGGTCTCCCCGGCCTCTGGACGCTTTGAATCCTGCTGCCAGCGTTATACCATCATTACTTAATGCATGGAGAGGAGGTGGCCACCCATTCTATAATGCCAAAGTGGCTTGGGCCTCTGAAACTCCTGAAACGGCCGCGCTTTGTTTTTTACAGTGAAAAATGTGTTTTTACAGTGAAAATGTGTTTTCACAAAGAAATTCCACCAAAACTCATTATCTCGGACTTTAAATGTCATTAAATGTGATTCATTCCCCTATCGGGTCCACCCACAAGTCGTTATCACATATTGATCCGAATGGAAAATGGAATCAACCCATGGTACTAATCCACCCATGGTATTCATTCACCCATGGAATTGACCCGTGGTATTGTAACTGAAAAATACTATAAGTAACAAGTCACATTTTGTAGAAGGACAGATTGTCCGCCACAATGTAGCCTTTACAGTTCAGAGGCATGTAGCCGCCACATCTCTTCTCAGAAATAAGCTACCATCACCCTAGCTGGTTTATTTCCATTACTATTTTAAATAAAAGTTTCTTTGTGGTTTTATTCATTGGGCATTCTTGTCTTTTTTCTTCTGGCAATTCAACTTTTCAGATCTTGGGGGTCTCTCCCCCCAAGATCCATTTCAATCTTTCAAATCTTGAGGGCCTCCCCCCAAGATCCGGATCAGTGGTATCAGAGCAGGTTATGATTTCATGGGAATGAGGGTTTCATGCATATTTCAGTCTCAATTTTTTTGCAGGAATTTTTTTTGGGCGGCGACTTTGCAGATCATATTTGAAATATTTGGTACAAAATTTACAAAAAAAAAAATACCAGATCTGGATTCCTCTCGAAAAATCACCCAATTTCAAAAAAAAAATGGGTCGAATCGGAGTTCGGATGTGGGAGATATCGCTGATTTAAAATCAGCTATTTTATCAGAATTTTTGTGACGGCGGAACTGTTGCAGCGCGAATCTGAGATCTCAGAGTCTCCAGATAAGGATTTCCATCACATGGGAAGATGCAAAATGATCCTTCTGCTTCTAAAAATAGGTTATAATAAATATTCTGAGCTATAGTGGCCGAGTTATGTCCATTTTAATTCTGGAGCAGCATTCGGAGTGCGTTTCCATTGGAGACGTGCCATCCCACCCCACTTTAGTAGGCACCTGCATCACATTCATCAGTTTCAACATAACATCATTTGGCTTGGGTTATTTGGAGACATGCCCTCCCACCCCAGGCTATGTAGGCACCTGCTACTTCATCAGCAACCAACATTATGGTTATGGGTCAACTACATAAAATCCTTGTCACCGAAGTCCATTTGCTAGGCCGCACACTGTCAGAATCACAGTTGGTCACAAACATTACAAGTTATCTCTATCCTCAGATCTTCGTTTATCAAGGTTATGGGTTAACCACATAAAACCCTTATCTTCACTGGCTCTTCATATTCAACAAAGGCTTTGCAGGAGGGAACTTTACGCAATGGGGACCATTGCTTCTTAAGGAGGGAGGAATGATCGGAATGGAAAATGGCATCAACCCATGGTACTAATCCACCCATGGTATTCATTCACCCATGGAATTGACCCGTGGTATTGTAACTGAAAAATACTATAAGTAACAAGTCACATTTTGTAGAAGGACAGATTGTCCGCCACAATGTAGCCTTTACAGTTCAGAACAGTTCAGAGGCATGTAGCCGCCACATCTCTTCTCAGAGATAAGCTACCATCGCCCTACCTGGTTTATTTCCATTACTATTTTAAATAAAAGTTTCTTTGTGGTTTTATTCATTGGGCATTCTCCTCTTTTTTCTTCTGGCAATTCAAGTTTTTAGATCTTGGGGGTCTCTCCCCCCAAGATCCATTTCAATCTTTCAGATCTTGAGGGCCTCCCCCCAAGATCCGGATCACATATCGGAAGGCTTTGTCCCTTTGTGCTTTGGAAATACAACAAAAATCGCGAAAATACATTAAAAATGGCTCTGTTATGGACTTGAAATTATATCAAATTTCCTTTATGATGCTATCAGGTCCGGCTATCGCATGGTGTATTGATATTGGCCCCGATCCATGTTTTGATGCGATATCGCATTTCGCCCATGACCCCTGCCGATTGTAATCGTTCCTCTGCATTTTCTGATTGCGATAGTGTGTGTTACCATGGTCCATCGATCTGCGCACTTGATTGATGGTCCTCATTGATCCGTGCTGATCACAATCGCAGCCGCCATGTGGATTCCATCGATAAGCGCTAGTAGTCCCCGCTGATAGTGATTCGCAGATCGGATCTGGATCGTTGATTGGCCAGATCCAACGGCTCTGGTTCAACGTTGCCTTAAAACCGCTAACACTTTGTTTTCTCTGTTTTCACGGGTTTTGGGCCTCTCGATAGTGTTTCTCCACCCTGCTAAGGGTATTTCCTCTGTGTTTACTTTGATCTTTGGCACAATTTTTAAAGAGTTTATGAAGACTTAGAGAGCATTATCAGATCGATTTGGATCACGCCTTCCCACTGAAAAGGCTTTTGGACCACTAAAAGTTGGTTTTCAAGCATCGCTTAAGTGAGGATATAGCTGCCTCACTTGCCCAATCTCTATCCATTTGGCACTGCTGGGTTTTGAACCTTTGAGTCCAATTCTAAGGTACTCCACGTCCCCTCTACGCGTTGTCCTCACCTTCTTGTCTAGAACTGTATCTTCCTGCAACTCATTGAGGTATTCAGGCAACAGATCATCAATGGAAGGCAATTGACTTTGCTCTTCAAGATCTTCAATTAAAGAAGGTTCAAACAGTCTTAAATTTTCTGCATTTACTACTAAATAGATGTGCATGTATGCTGGCAGATCAAGGAAGAAAGCATTCTCACCAATTCTCTCAAGTACCTTAAAAGGCCCATGCCTTATTGGCTTCAGCTTCTTTCCTTCACCTTGCATTATGTCCTTGCTGATATACAACCAGACTTGATCACCAACTTGGAAGCTGTGCTTCACCTGGTGTTTATCATGCCTTGCCTTGTATTTGGCTTGGCTCTTTTCCAGCTATTCCTGCACTGCCTGGTGAATTTCTTGGATCTGTTCAGTGAATCTGGTTGCTTTGTCCACATCACTGTGTCCAGTAACTGCTATGTCATTTTCAAACACAAAATCCAAGGGAGACCTTGGTATGAAACCAAAATAGGTCTCAAAAGGAGATCTCTGTGTAAAAGAATGTTTAGCACGGTTATCAACATGTTGCACATAACATAAGTGTTCATCCCAAAGCTTGGGATGCTTGCTACAATAACCCATAAGCAACTAGATCACTCCTGTTGACTACCTCTGTTTGGCCATCTGTCTGTGGATGAAAGGCTATGCTTTTATTCAGCCTGGTGTCCATTAATTCCCATAGAATTGACCAAAACTTCCCAACAAATCGGGAGTCTCGATAAGATATTATGGAAGTGGGTAACCCAAAATGCACCCATACATGTTGAAAGAACAATTTCGTTGTTTGTTCAGCTATTATTTGCTTATTACAAGGTATTAAAATACACATTTTGTTGAACCTATCCACAATAACATATAAATAGTCATGTCCCTTTCTAGATTTTGGAAATCCCCCCCACAAAGTCCATGGAATCACTTTCCAAGGACAGGAAGGAACTGGCAGTGGAGTGTACAAGCCTAGTTTTCTATTGCTGGGCTTGCTTTTAGCACACATGGTACACCCTCTTACATATATAGAAACTGTTTCATTCATTTTTGGCCAATAGCAGTATCTTTGCAGCTGTGCAACTGCTTTGCTTACTCCAAAATGACCTAATGTCAGGGAAGTATGTGCCTCCCTAATTATATTAATTCTCTCTATTTGTGGAATGCATAGATTTCCCAAATGATACAAGAGTCGAGTCGGTCCTTAATATAGTAATCCAATTCTTCTACCTTTTTGCCATTACTTAAAGTTGCATATACATCTTTATAATCTATATCTTGAGCATATTGTTCAATGTAGCTTTCATGCATTACTGAGTTATGCTTAAGTATAGTAGATGCATTTATGATTGGTTTGGACAACATATCTGCAACTTTATTGTGCATGCCCTTTTTATATTTGATGACTAAGTGAAACTGTTGTAGGAAACCCATCCACCTATAGTGTCTTGATTGTTGCAACTTAGTTTGTGAGTGAAAGTATTGAAGTGGCTGATGATCAGTATGTATTATTGTTTCTTTGCCCATTAAGTAATGTTTCCACTTCTTTACACTCTGAACTAATGCATACAGTTCTTTATCATATGTAGGATAATTAACTACTGCCGAATTAAAAGTCTTAGAATGGTAGCACATGGGTTTACCATGTTGAATCAACACTGCTCCCATGGCATAATCATTGGCATCTGTTTCAATGTCAAATGGTTGTTGAAGATTTGGCAATGCTAGTACTAGTGCTGTACTAATTTTTTCTTTCAAGGTGTTGAAGTCTTTCTGCTATTTGCCTCCCCACTGAAACACCTTGTTCAATCCTGTCAAAGCATGTAAGGGAGTTGCAATTAAGGAAAAGTTAGCAATAAACTTTCGCCAATATTGTGCTGCCCCTAGGAAGCTTCTAACTTTTGTAGCAGACTTGGGTTTAGGCCAGTTTACAATGACTGCAACCTTAGAGGGATTTATCTTTAGTTCACCACCCCCTACAATATGACCAAAATAATTCAAAGATGTTTTACCAAATTCACATTTTGATAATTTAACATAGAGATTTTCTTGCTTCAAAACATCTAGAGTCTGCTTTACATGCTTTAAATGTTCTTCCCATGTTTTACTGAACACAAGAATTTCATCTAGATATACAATTACAAAAGCATCAATAAAAGGCCTGAGTACATCATTCATTACTCTCATGAAAGTGGCAGGAGCATTAGTTAAACCAAAAGGCATAACTAGCCATTCATATAGCCCTTGCTTTGTTTTGAAAGCAGTTTTCCATGCATCTTGCTCTGCTACTCTGACCTGATGGTAACCACTACGTAGGTCCAACTTGGAAAAGTAAACAACCTCTTTCAGCTGATCCAATAGATCGTCAATGCGAGGAAGGGGATAACAGTTCTTGATCGTTATTTTATTCAGTGCTTGGTAATCAATGCACATCCTCCATGAACCATCCTTCTTTCTCACCAACACTATTGGGGATCCGCATGGTGATGTGCTTGGTCTTATGAACCCTTTCTCGAGCATCTCCTGTACCTGCTTCTTGATTTCTACATTCTCTAAAGCAGATAACTTGTACCTTCCGATGTTAGGCAATGGAGTATCTTGCTGCAAATTAATATCATGCACACTTTCCCTTTTGGGTGGTATACCTTTAGGTTCTTGAAATAAAATATCACATTCTAAAACAAATTTTTCTAAATTAGCTTGCTTTTTAGCATCACAGCCTTCAAATACATTGGTTTTATCAGGTTTCTTTTCTTTTACAACCATAAATAAAAATTGCTTGCATGAATTTACAATCCTATTCATTTGCCCTGAGTTTATGAGAGTATAATTATTTTTGAGTTTGTGAGCTCTTACAGTATATTCTATTCCATCTTTAACAAGTTTATACTTATTTTCAGCTCTATAGAAAATGGCTTTTCTATCATACAAGTAAGGACTTCCTAAAACAATCCCACATATATCCAAGGGAATTACATCTAACTCAACCTCATCTATAAATTCTGAACCAATGGCAAACCTAAGTTTACATTGTCTAGTCACTTGTAACTTTGCTTTATCACATAACCAACCTAATGGATATCGCTTCTTGTGAGGTGTGGTTAGTAATCCCAATTTCTTTACAATTGCTTCAGAAATTAAGTTTACTTGTGAGCCACTATCAAATAAAGTATCAATATTTTGATGCTTGGAAATAACTCTAATATGAAAAAGCTCATGTCTTCTTCTCTCATTTTCTTCACTATCAATAGTTTGGGAAGAATTACTAGTAGATGCTTCAGAATTTTTACCTTGTATACCTGTGGCCTTGATGGTTGTTTCATCACTTGAGTCTGACCCCAAATCTCTCTTAATAGCAATTGCAACCTTCTTCTTCTTGCCATCGAACTTCTTGGGTTTTAGCTCCGGATGCAAAGACTTGCAATGTTCATCATCATGTCCATCCTTCTTGCAATGAGTGCATGAAGGTTTGGCCTTTTGTACAACATTTGCCTTCCTCTCTTTCCATTTCCGCTTCCTCTTTTCCTTGTTCTTGCTTGCAGTGGGTTTTGATGATCCCCAATTTCTGGGTTCACATTCTTGCCTCTAGCCTCTAGATGGGTAGCCTGAACAGATACCTCATCTATGCTAGTAGGGTTAAACATGAGAATGGTGTGCCTCAAATAACTATGTAGACCACCTATATACTTCGGCAAGGTTTCAGGTGAGTCTAACGAAATGCCTAGAATCAAAGCTCTTTTTCTAAACTCTTAGGTGTAGCTTTGTACACTTTGCGCTTTTAATTGGCGAAGAGTTTGCCAACTCATCATAGCTTTCTCCATATAAGCTAGTGGATAGAATTGTTTTTGAATTGCAGAAACAAATTCACTCCAGACATAAAGAATTTTACCATGCTTCTTTAAGTCAGCTTGTGTCCTGCCTTCCCACCATACCAAGGCAGTTCCTCCAAGGCGTATGCTAGCCAGCTGAATTTTACTTATGTCGGGATCAATGCTCTGCACGATGCAATACACATCAATCTGTCTAATCCAGTTATCTAGCTTATCTGCAGTTAACTCTCCATCATATATTAGCAAATCAAATTTAACATCTAATTTAATCACAGATGTCTTCTTCTTTGTTTTTTACGGGCTATCAGGAGGAGTGGATAGAGGAGCCTTTTTTCCTTTCCCTTTGCCTTCAGAATGGCCATCTCTAGGAGATTCTTCTATTCCTTTGTCTTGTTTGGAAGTTTAAGAAAATTCACTTCGGTCTTTCTTAAATTATCTATACATTTCTTCTACCATGCCTCTCATGGTCATGAAACTATCCATGAACTGAGAGTTTGATTCCAAGGGAATTTCTTTTGTCAATTTCCTCTTAGGATAGACTCTACCAATTTCTGGGCTAGTTTCAACCAGTTCTCGTTCCCCTAATTTAAGCTTTGACCTAGTTAGCATTCACAAATAGTCCAGCACAAGCTTGTTTAACCTTAGCAACCTAAAGCTCTGATACCACTTGATCTAGTAATGAGATCTAAGACAATTAATAAGGTATGACAAACTCATGTGCATGAGTGTGCCTATGTTATTTTGTGCAATGGATCGATCAGATTGCGAAATACATAGATTTTGAAGAAGTTAAAGACTATAATAGACAAACACATAAAAACACAACAGATTTAATAAAGATTTCACCCAATACTCCTGGGCTACCTCTCCTAGTCCAGCCTTCAGTGGTGGCCTCTCTATTAAGTCTTCTAACAAAGTTTTTACAATAGTGAGCTCAGTTTGAGTCTCACACACAACAGATGTAATTAAAAGAGCTTCACTTGAATCCCTCAAGCTTTCTCTGAGTACACAGACTCCCTCACAGCTCTCAATCTCTGTCCTAACTCTATCTCGCACTTGCTTGCAACACTGCCCCCCTGTTTGCTCTTCGTCTGTGGCTTTTAAAGCCAATGCTGCCTGTTCGTTTCGGTTCCTGTCTCTCGATCTCCCCGGCCTCTGAACGCTTTGAATCCCACTGCCAGCATTATACCATCATTTCTTAACACATGGAGAGGAGGTGGCCACCCATTCTATAACGCCATAGTGCCTCGGGCCTCTAAAATGCCTGAAATGACCGCGCTCTGTTTTTTACAGTGAAAATGTGTTTTCACAAAGAAATTCCGCCAAAACTCATTATCTCGGACTTTAAAAGTCCTTAAACATGATTCATTCCCCTATTGGGTCCACCCACAAGTCGCTATCGAATATTGGAAGGCTCCGTCCCTTTGTGTTTTGGAAATACAATGAAAATCATGAAAATACATTAAAAATGGCTCTATTACAGACTTGAAATTATATCAAATTTCCTTTATGATGCTATCGGGTCCGGCTGTCGCATGGTGTATTGATATTGGCCCCATTCCATGTTCCGACGTGATATCGGATATCGCCCATGAACCCCGCCGATTGTAATCGTTCCTCTGCATTTGCCGATTGCGATAGCGCATTACCATGGGTTGTCGATCCGCGCGCTTGATCGACGGCCTTCGTTGATCCGCACTAATCGCAATCGCAACCGTCATGTGGATTTCGCCGATAAGCGTCGATAGTCCCTACCGATAGCGATTCGCCGATCGGATCTGGACTGTTAATCAGCCAGATCCGACGGTTCTGGTTCAACATTGCCTTAAAACTGCCGATACTTTGTTTTCTCTGTTTTCACGGGTTTTGGGCCCCCCGATAGTGTTTCTCCGCCCTGCTAAGGGTGTTTCCTCTACGTTTACTTTGATCTTTGAAAAGATTTTGATCTTTGGCATGATTTTTAAAGAGTTTATGAAGACTTAGAGAGCATTCTCGGATCCATTTGGATCAAACACATCATCAGCAAGTAAGTGAACTTCATTCACTCCTCCTTCAACCTTCCTTTCATCAGTTTGCTCAGTGAGGGCCAGTGAATCACCCTCTCCTAGGATTTTGCTGCGTTTTTGGTATCCTAGTCATTTTACTTCATTGTTGTGGTAAAAACTTGCTTTTTATGCTTAAACACACCTACACTCCATATACCTGCCCTAACATTTTCCCATGCTCATTCCCCTCACTTTCCCACAAACCCTAGCCTATTGCTATACTTTTGACACTTTCCTAGGCTAGGGCTATGTTTTGCACTTTACTACCCCTTCCCCTCACTCATTCCTAGGAATTCCATTTCCCTACACTCCCTAACACCTATACCTACCCCCCAAAATTTCCCCAATAATTTAGAAATCCCCTAACCCCTTCATTCCCCTCCATCTACAAGACTGTCTCAAATCCCCTGTTTTCCCAAAACTAAACCCTAATTCTTCCTCCTAGTGAGCTAGGCTTTCACCTACGAAGTAGAGGCCACACATAATGACAAGAATAAGTACAATAATGGAGGACATGTCTGAAGAGTTGATCCATCTAACATCAAAGAGATCAGTGCCTCACAAACTCATCAAGAGGTCATTTGTGGCACACATGGACAATTTTTCTTCAAAGTGTGTTTCTGACCAAATGGAGATGAAATTGACAAAAGTGGAAGAGGTTTTTGTCAATCATATACCAAGGGACAAAAACCTCCTTCATTTTTTACACATGTATCATAGATTGGGAGATATGTAACTTTCTTGGAGACCTATGTGAGAAAATAAGAAAAAATTCAAGCTAATTTCCTGTTTTAGTCATGAATTTTTGGCACAGACTCCAAGAAAATGAAAATGAATTTCTAGAAAATGAGAGAGGTTGTTCTTCAAAATATCATGATCTACCAAAACCTCTCTCCGTTTTCCAAAAATATTTATGTTTAGAGATATCTCTCCATCTTTGAGCCATATTTGTTCAAAAAACCCAAATTTTTTGACAAACATCTATATGTTCAATGCCTAGGTGCTACGCTTTTTCCTCAGCCATCCAAATGAATCTTTTTTTATGTGCATGGATATATAATCACTCCTACATGTCAGCTATTCACTTTTTCAGTTTTTTTAGTAGACAGATTGGGAGACATTCCTAAAAAACATTACATATGCATGACTTAAGTAGATTACTGACATATATTTAAGGTGCACAGTCACAGACTAAAACATCCAAGCATTTGAATATATTTTCCCACAATTTATATACAATATATGTAATTAATGAGAATGTTTCTATAGGTGAAACAATGAAAAATATGTTATCCCGCTAAACATACAAAGCAACAATTAACAATGAATGTGTTTATTTGAATGTGAGCCATGAGCACAATAAATTTGTCTATTCAACTCTTTCCATAAGCCCATATCAGAATGCACATTTCATTTTCCAATCTGAGACATGACTTAACACAGTAAGCCTTACTGATCAACTTCATGGGACATAATGACATTTGCAAAATTTGGAATAAATTTTTTCCTTCAAAATTACCTAGGAACTATACTTCATGATATTGTTCTCCTATTTACAAACAATGTTAATCACTTCATTTAAATTTGAAAGGTACTATAACCATCCTATTGTAATTCTTTTGGTACATAGTATTCCATTGAAGTTTGGATGCCTTCATACGATTATGGAAATACTGCTTATGTCTGGAATTGGACAACAAGAATATTAATGAATTTCCAAGCAAGAATAATTGAACATTGAAATTATTACATGTTCCACCAGATTTGAGAATAGGCATAGGAAGACAAACTTCTAAACACAAAGGACTTAGACATCACCCTCTCTGAAGAGAGTCGACATGGCCAATATTGATCACTAACTTATGAGAATATGCAAACTAACACAGTTTCCAAAGCATACCTAATCCACTGTACATAGTTTGCAAACAACCTCAAATCACTTATTATAGACATCCAACATTTCTAGGTGATGCCCTCTTGATTCTTAACAAAAACACATGCAGAGGTTCAAAATACCTACCAACATGAGAATCATATCTCACAAACTTGATACCATTTCCAGGATAGATCCTTGCACCATTGAAATGGAAAGATTATGCACTAAAAATATTGGAAACACGCAGGATAGAGAAAAAAATCATATAAAAGAATGGGAGAAAAGAAAAAAGTTCTTAGAATTTTCACAAATGACAAAATCAACCAATATAACTCAAAAAGATTAAATTAGATAAAAATGACAATGCAGGAATGCCAAAGGCATCTCTTGGAAAGCACGGGAAAGAATATTTAACAACGTTTGAAATATAGTATCTCAAATTGCAAAAAAAGGACCAAAAAGCACATATAAGTTATATAGAAACAACAACATAAATAATTAGCGAAACCCTAATAAAACCTTCATAACAAAACATTTATGGCAATAAAACCCTAGACAATGTTCTCCCGCCATAATGCTAATGGGAAACTTACTTCAGAACCATGGCGACTAAATAGATTTTGCTACTCCTACAACTCTATTGACCTCTTAGATATACATGAAAATCATCAAAGCACATTAGCAGAAAAAATAGAGACATCATATAAAAGCTAACATAATTTACGACATAAAGAAATCGACAATGCATAAGCCCCCCAGAAAATGAAAATCCCCTCTCTACCCTACATGATATTTAAAGCTCATGGCTCAAATATAGACAACGACCGACAACTTCTAGGAACATAAAACCTTCAAAAAGGTAAGTTATGTATTTTTAATAGAAAAACATGCATTGAACAAAGAGTTACAAGATATGAAAAAAGTTAGCCCAGAAACCCTAGGAACTCAAATATAATGAAATTTATCTTGTAGAAAACATATATGAATGTTAATAATAACCTAGAAATAGAGACATTGCTAAAGATCCAAAAACCCTTAGGGCACTTCGATTGTGTAGGTGTTACCCATCAAGCTTGTGATTTCAATAAATTCTTGTTGGATTTTAGATAAATTAGATTGGAAAAAGCCCACTAGAAAAACTTCCAAAAAGTTTCACTAAAGACAACTCGTTAATGTATTATGTGTTAAAATTTTATGTCATTTTATTTATAATTTTTTTAAGAAATGTCATAGCTAATTAGAAAATAGTTTACTAATATTTCATTTTATTTTTAAGTTTTTAAAACAAATGTCAGCTCTAATCAAACGTAATTAGTCCAATCAACCTTTGTAGCTAATTTAATCACAATTTACTAATTAAAAAAAAAAAATGATTTTTGAATTTCAAAAAATTAACTTTTTATAAAAAAATAATATTACAAAACATTTGAAACACATGAGACAATTTTTTTTTGTTAGAAATAAAAAACAAAGCATTTTGACTAAAAATTGATTTTTATACTTGTTGATATGACTTAGTAGTTAGCATTTATATGATTTCCTATCGCAGAGGCTTGGTCATAGTTTAAGATGTTGTTGGTTCATGTGGCTTTGGAGATGTTATTTTCCCACAAAGATTGTACTATTCTGATGGTTGATTTGGAAAAATTGCATTTTAACCCGGGACAATTTGTGTAGGAGGGGAGAATGTGGCTATAGAGGTTGGCTTATGTGCAGGGAGACAAATGAAACTGCGTTGCATTTATTTTTACAATGTCCTTTTATTGTTGTTATTTGGCTACAGGTTTTGCAGTCACACAATTTATCCTTGGGGTGGTGCTTCCCTACTTTGGAATTTTGTTTCATATGGTGGCTGAGTAGGCATAGGAATAACATAATCTTACTCTAATTGACTATCTGGGGTATTTGGAGGGCTAAAAATGCGTTGATATTTGAAAATAAGTAGTTTGATGTGGGGTGGATTTCTTCAAAGATATGTGCATGGTACGGAGAAATTGGACTGAGGGAAACAAAGCGGAAACCACAAAGACCACCTAGAGGCCCTCTAATGTTTGCATACTAGAGTAGAGTTTTTGATGGAGCTGCAAAATTGGGTTGTTGTGGGTGTGGCACGGTGATCATTAAAAATTCAAATGAAAAATTGCACCTTTTTTGGTATGGCGATGAGGGCACCAATATAAGGGCAAAAATTATTGGATTATGGTGCGTGGTGTTCTTTGTCAGGTAGATCAATTTGGAGCATATCAACATATGTGGTGATGCAAAGATAGTAATCAAATGGATAAATGGTAGAGACACTCGATCCTTCGATGTTGTCACCCTGGATGGATTGCATCCGGAACCTAAAAGCCTTATTTAGTTGCATCTCCTTCACTCATATCTATCGTGAACAAAATGTTACTGCAAACTCTTTATCAAAGAGAGGTCATTCGGCCACACATGGTCACATATGTTTCTAGTTCCTCTAGAGTGGTGAGAGGATGGAGGATGGTTCCATTCCATTTGGTTAAGTTTCAGCTCATCTTTGTTGGCACACTTAGATTTTTTTTATCTTTAATGTTTAGTTGTTGTTTGATTTTAGTTCTATGGACTCTACCTATTATTAGATGATGGAAGAGTGGCTTCTACAGGGGAACAAGTAATCTATTAGTAGATATTAAGGTATAGCTATGTTACAACTTAATTGTGGTAATTATTTGACATGTAATTTTCATAATTAATGATAGACATTCAAGATTAAATATAACTATATATTGGTTTTCATTAATATGAATATCAACATTTTTTTTGAAAATAAAAAAAATAAAAAAAATTAATTACTATATTATCATAAAATTTAAAATCCTTAAATCATATCACTTATTTAAGTTAAAATACCCTAGAAAAATAACCAATATGAAAATGACATTGTGAATTAAAATTTAAAATCCTTAAATCATATCACTTATTTAAGTTAAAGTACCCAAATTATAATAGCCTGGAAAAAGAACCAATATGAAAATGACATTGTGAATTAAAAATGACATTGTGAATTAAAAACCCTTGCAACGGGTTATAGAAAATAGTTTATTAGTATGACGAAAGAAATTTAAAATAAAATATAAAAATGTCACAGCAAGTTAAAATCATTTCAATAATTTTTTATTTCTCATTAAAATGTATATTTAAAAAATTATAAAATGCGAAAATGTCAGAGCAAGTTAAAATCATTTCAATAATTTATTTAAAAATCAAATTAAAAAAATAATATCTTCTAAAGAGAAAAGTATAAACAACTTCGCTCTTATTTCAAAAATTACATTTTGAATTTCCGTCACATGGAGAGAGAATCATTGACGGAGTTGTCTATAATGCGACTTTTTGAGATTCCGGTGACGGAATCCGGCGGAAGAAATTGAGATGAAATCATGATTTGTTGCAGTTAAAATGGTTTTTTAACTGCATATTCGGATTCAGCACCCTGAAAAACCCCTGGGACGCTTTCATTGTGCAGAAACTAGTTATCAAACTTGGATTTCATTAAATTACTGCCGGATTTTCACCGGAAAAAATCGCCGGAAAGGCTTTCAAAAAGTCGCGTTAAAGACTACGTCATCATTGACAGCTGGAAAGATGTTGACTGGACGTCAACAGTGTCCGTCGTTGGAAAGCAAACATGATTTTCATACTAAATAAGTGGGAAACGGCATGATTTTGATTTGTCGTTCAAAATGGTCCCATGTTGCTCCTTCGTGGAATGGGCCCACTTTCATGGTCATTGGTGACGCACAGCGCCATCACTTTGCATCTATTTTCTTGCTCATTGCTTACTCTATTTTCTATGTATTTGTCGTTCAAAATTGTCCCATGTATTTGTCGTTCAAAATTGTCCCATGTAATGCTCCTTCCTGGGCCCACTTTCATGGTCATTGGTGACGGACAGCGCCATCACTTTTTATTTTCTAAATCCGGCATCACATTCTGCATCGAAAACCACGGTTGTTACTGTATTTTCTTGCTCTGCTTTCACACTGCTTCAACAATGACCAACTTTACGTCGCATCAAGACACGGCCATTCATAGTGGACAGCTGGAAAGATGTTGACTCAACGTAACTGTTCGGAAGCAAGTGGAGGCGGGGTCAAGTCGTGCTCAGCGATTTTATTTTCTTGGTTTTGGTTGACTAATTAAGCATTACTAATTAATTTTTATTTATCTTATTAAGCATTACTAATTAATTTTTATTTATCTTATTATTAAGAAAAATTGATGTTGAAATTAAATCTAAATTGTTTAGAAATTTATGAAAATTTTCCAAAGTGTCACATTATAAATTAAAATTTATTATTTTTAAACCATATTTAAATTCATGTATCTAAAATTCTATTGGTTCAATTTTTTCACTTCTTATTATGTAATGATGGTAGATATACTTCACTATTAATTAATATTGTATAATTTAATGTACAACTTCCATTATAAACTAAACTAACACTAATTACCCCATAAACACTATGTAAGTGCAACTGCTGGCACGCTTGTAATAAGCCCCCGCTCTCACTAGGGAGGTCACGTCCACTTCATCGATTTATCGTCTGCATTTAAAATTTTTTGAATTATCGTCTGCATTTAACATTTTTTGAATCATCGTTTGCGTTGGAGAGAAAGATTAGAACAATTATTAACTCAATCGTATAGTCACGTTAATGTCATTAATTGAGGTACATTGCGTGAAGAGCTTTGATTTAAATGAATGTGACGTCCACTTCATTAATTTATCAGTCTACATTTAACATTTTTTGAATCATCGTTTGCGTGTACGTTTAAACTTGGGTGATGTGAATAATGGGCGGAAAAACACTAAACGCTTTATATCTTGTCATCTAAACTATGGAAACTAGATGTTGTAGATTTGATGGTGAATTTACTGCTTTCATATTGATTCATACATTTCAAAATTCAATAATTGAACTAAGCTATTACCTATACGACATTGTTAATTTCAAAGCAAAGAAAATTGATACTAAGTAAGTGGGAAACAACATGATTAGGCAGTGCACTTCATGTATTTGTCGTTCAAAATGGTCCCATGTTGCTCCTTCATGGAATCTCACTATTTCCTGGGCCCACTTTCATGGTCATTGCTGACGTACAGCGCCATCACTTTTTATTGGAGTTGTCTATAATGCGACTTTTTGGAGATTCCAGTGACGGAATCCGGCGGAAAAAATTGAGGTTAAATCTTGATTTGTATTATCTAAAATGGTTTTTTAACTGCATATTTGGATTCAGCACCCTGAAAAACCCCTGGGATGCTTTGATTGTGTAGAAACTAGCTATCAAACTTGCGATTCCAATAAATTGCTGTCGGATTTTGACCGGAAAAACCCACCGGAAAAGTTTCCAAAAAGTCGCATTATAGACAACAACCTTTTTATTTTCTAAAGTCTTGCTCAGCAATTTTATTTTCTTGTTTTGCTTGACTTTGTTTCAGCAGCGAATCCAATTGAGAATCATCAGTGCTTGACAGGTAGTGGGCAACTAGAGTCCACATGTCACGCGGTCTCAAAGGGCCATCCTTCAAAGAACAAAAAGATAATAATCACGCGTAACTTTTCTAATATATTCCAAGGGTTATCAACATTATATTAAAGATATTCTTAAAATCAACCAGCAACCAAATAACATATAGATTTTATTTTATTAGTGATAACTTTTAAAACTAATTTCACCTTTTATCCCCCTTTTTATATATATATATATATATATATGTATATATATATATATATTAAAGATTTACATTAAAAATGTTAAAAGTTATTTTTCATATTTATTTCACTTTGATATAATAATTTCCACATTAATAATACAAAAAATTCAATAATATTATTATTTTAACTTTTACATGAATTATTTATTTCAAAAAAAAGAAATTTAATAATCATACAATTATATATATATATATATATATCTGAAATTTTTAAATACATAAATTTAAATTTTTTAAAAATATAAGTTTAAGTTGTTTAGTTTACAAACATCAAGTTCTTTAGGGGTTTTTCAAGTTGTTGAATATATTTATGCATTCAAAAGTATATTTTACATAACAAGAAATCATAATCTCTCAACAAATTATATCGTCAGATTCTAATCAAGAAAGTCATTTCATCTATTAATTAGAATATGCCTAAATTAAATGGTTGGTAAATGTTGATACGCATCAATCCATAATAAACATTGAAACACTTACTTCAACGTACATATTAAGTTGCTAAAGTAAAAAAATTATACGAATTAACTAAATTTACAATGTTCTTTGAAAGTGATTTGTCGTTATCAAAACAAGGCGAGTATAACAATGGGTGCCTGCGACGGCCTGCTCCTTGGCCCTGGAAGCCCGATCGTTGCTAGATTGGGTTGTCGGCTCCTGTGTTTTGCGATTCTCTTTCTCCTTTCGTCCTCGAAGTTTCTGCTAATTCACTGAGTGATGTGCTCAACTCTTTGTTGGTCGGACAACCAATCATGGCTGAACCGATGCATGACTCGGGCCTCTCGAGGGAGATTGTTGCCTTCAACTCACTTGTGGCCTTTGGCCCTAAGTTTTAGAGATCTGGATCATCTCTCTTTGTGAAAAAGCTTGATGAAATCTCGAAGATTGAGATCAAGACTCCTCAAGCATGGATTTGAGCCCTGCAGTTGGCAGATCAGGGTCTTATTAGTCAGTTATGGGTCTTTGGCCCTCCCCTCGCTCAATTAAGACATGGATAGAGAAGAACTAGAAACCCCTCATCAAGGGATAAGTGGCGTCCTCCTTCTGTGATAAGAGTTTCTACACCTTTTACTTTGAGAATAAAATAGATCAAGATCTAATCTTTAGGAGCGGTCCTTATTTCATGGGAGCCTAAGCTCTTTCTTTGGATCATTGGAATCCTAACTTCAACCCAAACTGCAATATCCCCATGACTATCCCAGTCTGGGTAAAGCTTCCCTATTTTCACTTGCATTGCTAGAATGATGCAACCTTCAGGTTGATTGAAAATTCCTTGGGTAGCTATATCGATTGTGTTGAGCCTAAAGATGGACGATTTTCATGTGCACATATATGTGTAGAGGTAGATATTTACAAAGAACTAGCGAATGTGATCAATCTTTGCATGGATAACTAGTCTCATGTTTAAGAAGTTGAATACGACCAACTTCCTTTTAGATGCAAAATTTGTCATGAATATGGGCGTTTTGCAAAAGGATGCCCTAAATCACAAGTAGGCCAAGAGCAACAGGGAGATCAGAATGAGCAATGGCAACAGGTGAAAAGAAGAAGAGCAAATAACCACCAATAAAATCAACCTACCTAGAATATTGTGTGACAACCCTTGGTTGATTTTCCATGTAAATAAAATAAAACCAAGGTGATGGAACACATATTCCCAGTTAATTGTTGGGAAAAACACAATGATCGGTGTCACTTGTGATTAATTAATGGCTATGGAAAGAGGCAAAAGCAAAGAGGCATTTATTTATGAAAATAAAGGAAAATAGGAGAAAATGGAGTTGAAGGGTCACAAATTTGCATGATGAAGAAATTGAAGAGAAAATAGAGGAAAATAAAGAAAATAGAGGCCTCAATGATAATGTAACGGCCCTGGTCAAAATTCCATGTAATAAATTTAATAAAGGAAAAATAATAACCTAGGTCATGGGACCCATATTCCAAGCTGAATGGTGAGAAAAACATCCTAGTGGGTGTTCATTTGGTTTATTATAGCTAAAGGAAATTGGCAAAGGCTTTGGAAAGTCATGATGCATTAATTGGTATTTTATTTATGAAGATAATAGAAATGAGGAGAAAAGGAAGGTGAAGGGTCTCATGTTGCATGTGAGAAGGAAAATAATGGAAAATTGAAGAAAATAGAGGCCTCATCAATACAAAGGATTTTGAGGATCAGTTGGTACCTTTTTTCAGTTTATCTTTTGTCAGTTCAGTTTTAGAGCTCTCTCGTTATTATCTCTCTCTCTCACTCTTGGACACTTAGAGAATTCTTGGAGCACTCTAGCATTGGATCAAGGAAAAAAAGGAAGGAAAAAGAAGGCAAAGGGAAGCAAAGATCAAGCAAGCAAGAGCAAGATCAAGCAACTACAATGGGATTACTTGTAGGCATCGATTTGCATGTGTGATTTCCTTGATAGATTTGGCATGCCTGTGAGTATGTGGTTCTCTTGTTGTCATTGGCATGGGTTTTGCTAGGTGTGATAATGTTTTTCAGCCTTCCCTTTCCATTTATGTATAGCCATGGTGTGATGGGCTCTCTTTTATTTGGTTAAGCTAGATTGTCGGATGGTTTCGAAACTGAGTAAGGTGGTGTCTGAAGAAAAACACAAGGTCTAGGAATCCCTGGACCAGAGAAGGTGGGATTGTGGTAAAGCAAGACTTTTTGTACCTCCGTGGGCCTAGGAATCCATGCCTACTGAATGGGGCATATATGACAAAGCCTAGAGGTGTGTGCCCTCGATCAGGCCTAGGAATCCTTGACTAGTGAATGGAGGGAAATATAGTAAAGCTTGGATGGTGGAGTCTCGATTAGGCCTAGGAATCCTTGAATGGTGAATGGTGGAACATATGGTAAAGCCTATATATTAGGAGGAAAACAAATTCCTGATGGTGTAGGTGAAGAAATATGTTGGCATCCATGCTTGTTTAGGGCCTAGTGATCTGGTGGGGATTGCGGTAACGCCTAAGGAAACTTGGATTAGTTTTCTTGTGAGTCCAACATTCATGCTTGGAATATGGCACGGGGGTGATTGCTAAAATAAAGATTTGGTTAAGCCAATCTATGGTTGGGAGGTTTGTGGAAATCCCAAACCTAGTTGGCTTATGCGTTCATTAATACGAGCTCTTTCTCCTTGATATTTCATGTGTAAATATACTGGTTCATATGTGATTCTTATTGATGTTATATCCTTGTTATTTATGTTGGTTATATGTTGGTTATCTATATGTTTTATGACAGAGTTGATGTATGGAACTCATCATGTTTTGATTTGAAAACGAATGTACAATGAATATATGACCTTATATATTATAATGTAGCTATTGTGATAGATCAAAAATGCCTCTTTACGAATATCAAATAAGTATGAGACCCCTATGCTCATATATGTTGTTATGACCTGTGGATTACATATTTGTGACATGTTTGAAGAAATGTCTGTCATGGAATGTAGGGGTTAGATCAAGTACTTGTACCAATGATTGCATTAGTAGCCTTATTCCATTGTTATTTATCATTTATGAAAGTTTCATGAAGTTTTGGGTAGTGGCTTGAGTCTTGGACCTAAAAAAGTGGCACAAAATCTGGGGTCACTAGCTCAGAACTAGTTGAAAAAGTCCATAGTTGATGGCGTGCCTTGCTGTGGGAGCGAATAAAGGGCCTCAGTCGTATGCATGGATTTTCATGGGGGTGACTGAGGGTCCAGATTTGTGAAATGTCAAGTTGTCTCAGGGGTTCGTCACTGGAACGGTTGGTTGGCTCTTGAATGTTCTGTAGCATGTGTGGAAGGTCATAATGGTTTTGTTTGATTAGTTCCACTTCCTTAACTATACATGGGGAGTTGAATCACATCATAGTAGCCTCTCGTCACATGTTTAACCTAGCAGATTGGTTAACTTGGGTAAATGTGGGAGGAGGGTGTTACAGAGTGGTATCAGAGCATGGTTCACCCCTTGGACATGATGGGCGGTGTCTGTTGGGCATGCATACATATCAATTGCATATGTGTTCCTTATGTTTGTGGTTTATGTGTTTGTTGTGTCTGCATGGTGTTGGTCATGGTTACAGTTGTGTCACCATGTGAAAGTTGATGGTGTTGTTGTTGGATGTGGTCATCACGAGTGCATGTCGGTTATGCATGTAAGTGATTATATGTTGTTATGCATACATTAACATGGTTATAGTTTTCGTGCATGAGATCATGGTATGTGGTTGGTATGGTCATGCATGGTAACGAGATGATGGTTGAAATGATTTTTATGTATTGATATGATTATGATTATACATGTATTGGGCTAATTTGGTTGATCTTGTAGACGATATATCCTCCCTTGAACTATACTGAGGTATGTTTATTATTTTATGTTTTGGTTTAAGATGATATGGTATGGTTGTAGGAAAAAGATCAAAGATGACTAGCAAAATGGTAGACTATAGTTCATGAGACTCTCCCTATGAATCAGATGAGCAATATGGTGTTGGGTACTCTTCTGATATAGAAGACACATTGAGAAGCTTGAAGGCAGAAATAAGCAGTTCCAAGGAAGATAATGACATAATCATGTAGGCACAGGAGAAGCAAGCATAAGTTAATGCAACAATTCTTCAGAGTTTGTCAGAATTACAGAGATATGGACCACTTAGGATCAACCATGGGCAGGAGGAAAGAACTAATGGGGGACATGGCAGTAGGTCTCATGGTGGGCACATGTCGGATAGGGATGACACGATCTGAGATGGCATGCTCGTGGATACTCCAGATAGGAGAAGTGATGGACACAAGTTCTATTATAGTTCTAGTTTTGAAAAACACTATGATAATCATCATTATCATCCTTATAGGAAGAGTGATAAGGGATATTTTCTGGATGAGTTTAAGAAAGAAAAGCCACCTACCTTTGATGAAGATTTGAAGAAACCATATGATGCAGAAGAATGGCTACTTGGGACGAAGAAATTATTTGAATTGCATGAATACACAGATAATATGAAGGCTAGAATAACTATCTTCAGCCGAAAAGGGAAAACAAACATCTAGTGGGAAGATGTGAAGCGGGTTAGAGACATGAGGACAAAAGACTTGAGTTGGCATGAATTCAAGAGACTTTTTAGGAAGAAGTACTTGTCAGAGAGGTACTATGACAAAAATGCCAAGGAATTCTATGAGATAAAGAGGGGATTGATGACAAATGAGGAGTACATGACTAAGTTCCTAGATTTATTGAGGTATGCACTATATCTTAAGGAGGAAAAAGCCAAAGTCCAGAGATTTGTCAGTGGATTTCCATTAGAATTTAGAGATCGGATTAAGTATGATGAGCCTTGGTCGCTTGAGGAAGTTAATGGGAAATTGAAACATTATTATGAGTAGTCTAAGCGCAAGATAAATTCTTAGCAAGGTTGGAAAGGGAAAGACAAAGCTAAAAGTAAATGGAAGCCAAAAAGAACAAGGCCTCATGATGCAGGTGAGAAGGAAAATGTTGTACCTTAAAAGAAATTTAATGGGTCACAACATGGAGAGAAACATAATAAAGGTGATGGCATAGGATGGTTGCAGTGTTGGACATGTGGTAAGGAGAATCTTAAGAGGGATTGTCGACAGAATCAGGGTGGTAGGCCTCAAATTTACAGTGCATAGGAAGCACATACAACTGGGGATGTTAGGCAGAGCATTCCTTGTATCTATGTAGCATTGGATAACATGCAAGCAGATCAATAGATGTCTATATCGAGATGGATGGTAAGATTTGTGATCAAGTTGTTTCTATTTTGGTTAACCCTAGATCTAATTATAGTTATGTTAGTCCTAACTTGGTGGATAATTATGGTTTGAATAAAGAAGTGCATGAAAAATCTTGGTTAGTGCAATTGGCTATAGGTACAAAGAGGAGAGTGTATCACTGGGTAAGAGCTTGTGCATTCGAGTTGAATGGTATGCCTACCTCAGTACATTTGAATGTATTGTCGTTGGGATCATATAGTATGATTTTGGGTATGGACTAGTTGTATCTTCATAGGACTAAGGTGGATTGTTATGACAAGAACATTGAGTGCTTGGATGACAATGGAGAATAGAGGATCTTGCAGGGTAAGAAGAAGGCAACATCAGTTAGAATGGTGACAGCTACGTAGGCAAAGCACAGTGGCAGAAAAGGGTGTGTGTTATTTGTAGTGCATATTTCTAATGATAACGTAAGGGAATTGAGGATGCAAAGGTTTTGAGCAGGTACTCAATCTTGCAGCAGTTTTAGGATGTATTTCGAGCAAAGATTTCAGATTTTCCACCTCACAGAGAAGTGGAATTTTCCATTGAGTTGGTACTAGGGGTAGCACCAAAATCGAAGGCACTGTACATGATGAGCACACCAGAGTTAGTAGCGCTGAAGTTACAGTTGAAGGAAATGCTTGACAAGGGATGCATTAGGCTAAGTGTATCACATTAGGGTGCACCGATATTGTTTGTGAAGAAGAAGGATGGTAATATTAGGATATGCATTGATTACATGCAATTTAACAAGGTAACCATTAAGAATAGGTATATGTTCATAAGGATTGATGACTTGCTTGATCAGTTGAAGGGAGAAGCAGTGTTCTCGAAGATTAATTTGTGATCAAGATAGCATCAGGTATGGATCAGGAAGAGGAAATTTACAAGACAACTTTTCGAACTAGGTATGGGCATTATGAGTTTTTTGTAGTTCCATTTGGTTTGACTAATGCTCTAGCTACTTTTATGTGCTTGATGAATGCTGTATTACATCCTAATTTGGACAAGTTTGTTCTTGTATCCATTGATGACATCTTGATATATTCTAAAAATGAGGAAGATCATGTCAAGAACTTAGCAATAGTGTTGAGACTACTGAGAGAGCATCAATTGTATTCCAAGTTTAGAAAGTGCAATTTTTCAGACAGAGGTACATTACTTGGGACATGTTTTTAAGGAAGGTATAATAATGGATCTAGAGAAGAAAAGAGCTATCATGGAGTGGGAAACTCCTAGAACTATGGATGAGGTGAGATCATTCATGGGGCTAGAAAGTCACTACAGGAGATTCATTACGAACTTCTCTCGCATTGCATATCCTATTACGTCACTGCAAAGGCAAGGTAAGAAATTTGAATGGAAAGAGGAATGTCCAACTAGTTTTGAGAAATTGAAGCAGTTGTTGACAAATGCTCCAGTGTTAAATATTTTAGATCGAGACAAAGAGTTTGTGGTGTGTATGGACACTTGCAAGAGAGGACTTGGTGGAGTCTTGATGTAGGAACGACAATTAGTAGTCTATGTTTCAGGGAAACTGAATGAGAATGAGAAGAATTATCTGACACGTGATCTTGAGTTGAAAACGATCATCCATGCATTGAAGATATGAAGGCACTATCCTCGTGGTATGAGGTTTGTATTGATGAGAAATCATAGTGGTCTAAGATACTTGTTTGACCAACTGAATCTAATGCTAGGAAAGCTAGATGGTTGTCCACGATTAGTGAGTTTGAATTTGATATTAGGTACATCAAGGGTAAGGAGAATAGTGTTAGAGATGCTATTAGTAGGAGAGTTGGTGGCCCGCAGTATTGCAGCAATAATGCTGCAACTCCTGGGACTCCCTTCTTTAATTTTATCAACCCGGTAGTTCATAACAAACTTGGAAGCGACTGTGCTATATGCACAAGTACTAGCTCTTGCCGCGACTGTCACTTGATCAGTTGGCACAAGTCCGCTAGGAGCTTAAGCCAACTTCTATGAGCTCTTAGAAGAAGATTTTAACTGATGAATGAAAGCTAACTTGAAGGAGGCTAATCTACTTTCAGAAAGAAACTAAAAAGCTGAAAGGAAATGCAAACCCTAGTAAACCCTAATTTTACCAACTTGCCCTACTGATGCAAGAAAGAGGATGAAAGCTACTGAAATAGATTCCATTGACTTCTAGGAAGGTGAAATGCATGTGTCTAAGCTATTTCTACAGTGAAATCTGAAAAGAAACATCTTTTTATATTTTTGAGTAAGTTGGCAGAATTATTGTGCATGTGCTTTAACTGTTTTTTACTGTGCAGAGGTGGAATGGCGAAAGGAAATGCTTGCAGGAGGTTGGGAAGGTTAGAAGAGGGCCTAAGGGGTCCCTAGCACCCTTCCAAAGAGTTTCACAGTGTTCGGATACCAAGAAACCGCTTTTGTGAGCTTCTACAGGAAGTCTGCAGGAGTTCTACAGGATGTTCTGTAATTTCTACAGGATGTTCTGTAATTTTCTACAGGATGTTCAGAAATGGGATTTTGGAGGATGGATGGAGGAAGAAAGATGAAGGAGTGGGTATGGAGGTGAGATAAGGGTGTGAGGAGGTCCAAGACTTGGGGAATGGGGCTGAGGAGTGGCGAGGATGGTTGGATTTGTTCAAGGAGAGGTAGAGTAATGTTGTGGAATTTAGGGCAAAGTGAGAAAATGGCAAACGTGAGGCAAGAATCTGAGTTGGAGGATGGAGCGGGTAGGATTGATGGAGTACAGGCAAATGAAGAAGTACTACAGGTGCTCTGCAAGTTATTTTTCGAATTGGACAAATGAAGACTTGGAAAATCAAGGACCTAATTACTTTGACCTAATCTGACCTAGATAACAGCAAAGGAAATGAATAGAAGCCTATTTGCAACAAAACCATGTGAAGTAACTATGCAACTAAGAAATCATGAACGTAAGCAGGCAACCACAACTGATATCAACTTCGGCAAATGAAAATCTAACAGTAATAATTGCATGGTGAAGCAAAGACAATGTTTTTGGTGGCAACAAGGACACCTTGGTCCCAGCTCATGGTCCCTCTGAGGGAGAGGTGAGATCAGAGGTGCTTGATAGCCTTTTTCTGAAGATCTTCTCTATTATTAACCTATCAAATCAATCTAAACATGAAAATATTTTTTAATCATCAAAAGCAACTTGAATAACAAAACAAGATTTAAATCTAAATAGCAGATTTTATTCTAAGAATGCAGCAAAAACACATAAAAATAAACAAAGGAGGTACTGGGCACTTCAGATGGGCCCAACCCCAAGAGCTACAGCCTCCTAAGAGAGATTAGAGCTGGTGCAAATCTGGATTCATTTTTATTGATCAAAAGAAATGTTACATTCCAAAAACTGTCCACAAGGAAAAGCTTGAAAATGTGCTGAAATGCAGAGCTAACCTACTGACTAAAAAATGACTAAAATCGAACTACAAACTAGCTAGCTTCTGCCAACAAAGTGACTAACTGAAATGAGGCCCTAAGCCTTCTTATTTATACAAATTGAGGACCCCAACAACCCTCCTAAACTTTAGGAACTCGGATACCAAAACCTGTAGTTAACAACACCTTTACTAGCCCTTGCTCGGCTACCCTTGTGATAATCGATTTGGTGGCCCTTGAACTCTGAGCTAATGGTGGAGAATTCAAGGTAAGGGCCCATAAATGAAGGGGACACCTTCCTAAAAATCCTCTCCACGAATTTGGCTGCCAAGTGCTCATTTAAACCTTTGATTTTGTCTCCAAATTGACCAAAAAGACTGCATAAAGCACACATTAGACTTGTTGGCATAATGACTAACCCAATTCACTCTATTAGCATAAATATAATAAAAAACATGCAATAAACTAACGAGAATGGTGGATTAAGTCGAATTATGAGGCTGAATGAGCCCATATAATTATCCATTTTTTGGGCTCATCATCACCCCCCTACTGAAAGTGTTGCTCATCCTCTGAGCAACTAATCCATCTCTCCATCTTTGATGGCTCTAGTGGCCTCCTTGTCATGCCAAGCTTCTGAAGTGATATCCTCTTCTCGGTCATGAAACCATGCTTTTCTCTCTACTTCTTCCCACTGCCTGTGCTCCTTTTCCTGTCGCAGTTTTGTTAAAGCCTCAACCTCAGTCTACAGCTTGTCCTCCCTTTACCGTTCATCAGATGTTTCCTTGTCTTTCCTTCTTCCTGTGATTGTTTGGCCACCTTTTCCTCCAATTGCTCGGTCTCTCTTAGCTTAGCCAGCGTTTCCTGTAGAACAGTCTCAGCATCCTGTAGAGAGGTCTTTGTGTCCAACATTTTAATCCTTTCTCTCCAGGTGGACGTTTTCGGGCTTCCCCGTTCATAGGTGATGGATACCTTTGAAGGAGACTTTTCCTTTTGTTTAGCTGGGGTGTCTACAATCGTAATTGGCTCTTTTGACTGTGGCTGGGGTCTACCAGTTTTTATCCACATACTCCTTCTTGCCTTAAAATACATGGAAGGCTCCCTCTTTCACTTTCCTTTTTGCTTTGGAGATGTGCTTAGGGTAGCCAACATAGCTGCTGCCTCCTTGGCTAAAATATCAGGCGATTTCTCCTTTTGTTGCTCTGTTTCCATACTTCCTGTAGAAAGTCCTGTGTCGACTGTTTTCAGGCTTCCTGTAGAAACTGTTTTCGGACTTCCTGTAGAAACTGTTTCGGCCTGTTTGGCTGGATGTGGCTTTCCTTTTAATTCCTGTTTGGTTGCCTTGGTTGTGCCCTCCTTTGTTTGGACTTTTTCAGTCCTCTCTGTTCTTGCTGTGCCTGAGTGTCTTGCGTTTCTTCATCATTGGTTTTCTCACCTTTTTCAATGTGTTCTTTCTTCCTCACTGCTGGATGGGGTGATATTTTTGGCCAAAACTCTGATATTGTCATCCCGAGACATGTTTCGGGAGATTTCCCATGATATGGGGACAATGTAGGTGTGCAGGGCATCTTCTACTAATAATTTGATGAGCCCATGATGGGCCAACTGGTCTGGAATCCCTTCATTCATTTTTGTGGCACATTCACTTAATGACTGCAGAAGAAAATAGGGAATGCTTAACTTTCAATTCCATGTCTAAGTTCACATGACAACCTGAAATGATAACCATGGATAATGCTGAATTATGAATCCCCCTGGCATGGTGAGAGTGCTCCCTTTTTCTTATGCTTTGGTCAGAAAAGGAAATGTTGTTTATGGCTTCCCCCTGGAGTCAAGGAAGAATTCCTCGTCTGTTTGATATCAATGAACAATAATTCCCTAGTTTCAAGACTTTTGCTACCAAAATACTCAGTCGTCCGTGTATAACAGGAAGACTTAGGTTTCCACAGACAGGGTACAACACTTCAATTTCCACTCCCAACATACATACAAATGTGCAACTTCAATTTTTTTTCTTTTCTTTTTATGTACAGGCTAGCCCTCACAGTGCTTTATCTTTTCTACAAGAGAAAAAATGTTTTAACAGGAACTGTGGAGGAGAATATTGATGCAGAACCGACCGATAAATTCCATGCAACACAGGAAAACTGTTGTTTTTGACTCACGGTAGACTTCTCTCTAACCCTCCAATTCAAAACAGCTCAATTCATCACATTTTTGGAGTATATCATGCATGGAAGAGTGTTTTCGATCCTACCTTTCTCGGGACTCCAAATTTGTCGAAGAAAAACCAGGCTTCTCTGTTTCGGAAGGCTATGCCGTACTTCCTGTAGAATTTCTTGCTGGCTTCTGTAGGATGTCCCTGTGCCTCTGAACGAGCTCGGTACGCGGGAGAACTTTGAAACAGGCCGAAAAGCTTGGTGGAGGATGACAGGTTAACAGATTGTGGGAGCAGAGGACGCGTACTTCGGCTAAGAACGTTGCAGGTGCAAATGAATCAGCGGGTGGTGAGAGTCAGCCGAGCATTTTTTTAATTACGGCGTGATTCATGGTGAGGGAGTGAAGTGGCCAGGGGTACGTGGCCACATGCAGACTACAGTGCTATCATGAACTGCATGTTCTCTTCTTGATCAGTTGCACTGGAGTTCAAACGGCCAACACTCCCTGTTTTTTTAATTTTCACGTGAGTCGACTGTCCACGTATACTGCATGATTTCCGGCTGAGCGCTAGAGAAGGCACTGTCGGGTTAACTTTGCTAGATTCCTGGCTTAATCCCACCATTCCATTCGTTTAAGCACTTTCGAATCATATTGATGCAAATAGAGGAACTGGTTTAGATGCATACCTGTAAGTCGACGTGCTGCTGGGTCCTTTTTGCTGCTGCATGCATTTGTTTCTGTGGTTGCATGATGGCTGATTCATGGCTATTTTTTATTGTGCAGGTATCCTCTGGCTGGATCCATGCTGTAGGAGCTGGCTTCACGTTCAGATTTGCACCCTCATGATGTTGACGCTGAATTTTCACAGGACATAAACTTGTTTTTTCCATTGCTCCCGAACGATAGACCGGATCGATATAAAACTTTCTGAGCATGTTCCTATCATCATTATGCACCTCCCACATCAAAATTGTGATCAATGGATGCAAAAATTTCGAGAAAAATGGAAGATGGCTGAAGATTACAGAGGTCGATTTCTCGAAAACCGTGCATCGGAATCAGCTGAAACTACTTGGGTAGGTTACTATCACCCATATGCATCTCCCCATGAAACAGGTTTTGAAACAGATGCACAGATATGGAGAAAATGCAAAAATGGTTGAAGGTGATGGAGGCTAGTTTCTTGGAAATCGTGCACCGGAATTGGCTGAAACTGCTTGGGCATGTTGCCATCATCCCTGTACAACTCCCCATAAAACGGTTTTGTAAATGGATGCACGGTTTTCACGTGAGGGAAAAAACAAATTCTGTTCTATGTATTTTTTCTTCAAAGCATTCTGCAAGTTTTTGCATGGTAAAAAAAAATGAGCTTGGGCTGTGATGCAGGCATGGAATTGATGGGAGAGAGGTTTGAGGATTGTAGGAGGACTTATGAACCCATGAGGAAGCTATCATGTTCGCCAAACTGCCTTTTTGAAATCCATTTCTAGCTTCCTATAGAAATATTGTAATTTCTACAGGAACACACAATTTTTAGGAAAGAAGCACAATGAGATGGAAAAAATGATGGAGAAGGGTGAGGGATGGAAACATGGATGCTTGTAGGCCTCATGGACAGATTCCTGGCCTTCAAATCCTCTTTAGAGATCAATTTTGACTTGTTTGTAGGCTTCCTGTAGAAGACATAGAACTTCCTGTAGAAGGCACAGAACTTCCTCTATCTTTGTTTTAAGCGATCCTCTTAACCTGCAATGTCCTTGTTGCAACCTGCAATTATTCAATGGAAATTAGGTTTATTTTACTTTTACTTTTTCTCTTTTTTTTGAAAACAACTAGGGTGCTTCATGGAGGTTTTCACCCTAATTGCCTGCCCTAGGCGCCTCCAAGGGAGGTTTTCACCGAAGGATCTTATTCTTTTTTTATTTTTCCTTCTTTCCAACCCATTGACCGCCTCATGGAGGTTTTCAATCAATGAGCCAATTTAAGGCGCCTTCGAGGAGGTTTTCACCTTAGATCTTTATTTTCATCTTATTTTCATTTTTTTCCTTTTCTTTTTTTTTTTCCTCTTTTTTCCTACCCTACCCTACTTGAAAAACAAAATTATTTTCAAGTATAAGAATACTTCTAATGGAGCCATGTGCACATCGAGATTAGAGACAAAATGATGTGGCGGCTTGAGATGCATGATTTGACAGCTATCCGGATTTTAGAGACCAAATGATTTGACTTTGAAGGGATCAAACATAGCTGAGGAAGAGAGTACTGCTGCAACTTAGTGACCGTTCGAAACCATATTTCAATATAGCTTTGATATCCTTTGTCCTTTTGTTGATTTGGATAACACTTCATATCTTCTTCTATCATGAGCTTCTCATCTTCCTCTTTTTGCTGATTTTTCTCTTGAATATATGGAGGATTTGATGGTAACCATGAGTAAGCTCTCTCGATCTCTGATTCTGATGTCTTCTCTTCATTAAGTGCATCCCATGGTTCTTTGATCTCCTTTTTTGAATCTCCTTTTGTTGGATGTGGTCCTTCAATGCTGTCAATATAGTCTCTTTCTGGCAATATTCTTCTTGAGCTATGGTAAAGATCATTGAGCTCAAGAGGAGTCATTTGGACATGTTGTGCCTTAGCTTTTGCAATTGGGTTGAGCTATTCCAATGTGCGGGTTTGGAAATGGTGGTATGGGTAGTTGAGTGGGGGTGTATATTTGAGATGGATGCGGATGGGGTTGTGGTTGGGCAGGTGGTGGAGGCAAATGAGCGGTAGGAGAGTTGTATTGGGGCCTCCACGCCAGATGAGGTGCATTCCAATGAGGCTGTGGCTGAGCGTAGGGGTGAAATGGATGAGCAACTGGAGAAGCATGGTATTGAGATGTGAAGGAAAAAGGAGGAGGTGTGGACCAAGAAGGATGAGCAGGGGGACCCCAAGAAGGCATGGAAGTGGCTTGATAGGGGTTGTAATAGGTCTAGGATGTCCCTTGCATTCCATGCTGGTAAGGTATGGGTCCATGTGGTCTCCTTTGATTCATATAATAGAGTGGTTCAGTGACTTCTTTAGCCCTCTGATATGCAGCTTTAATTTCGGGCAAGGAGGGGCACTGATTCGTAGGATGGTTTCTTTCACAGACAAAACACACTTCTATGGAGTGCAATGGACATTCGTTCCTAGGATGCTTTCTAGTGCACCTGGGACAGAAGATGGCCAAAGCCCTCTTGGCTTCCTCTTGCCTCCTTTGGATTTGCAAAGTATCCAGTTGCATGGCAAAAAATCGCCTCATATCGCTCTTGAAATCTTCCATCTGATTTGCAAATTCGTTTTTGGACAAGGTACTGCTCCCAACATTTCTATTTGTAGCCATTTTCTCCAGAGGAATGTTTTCTTCTTCTTCTTCCCTTGAGGTTCTTTAAATATGTCTTGTTGTCCACCTAAGGGTTCTTTAATCACAGCCATCGAAGAAGAGAGAAGGTTGGCTGCGTGACGCAGTGGGGGTGTTGTGCAATCATTTTTTTGAATTATCTCTACTCCTACAAGGCATGAAAGGAAATCTTTTTGGTTGATTTTTTCCTTTTTCTTCTTGTACCTACAAAACTAAAATAGATTGAACTGCAACTAACTATCTTGCTGAAATGAAAATGCGGAATTGAAATGAAAGCAGGAAAGGACTAATTTATTTTGCTCAAATGAAATTGTAGGAATGAAATGCTAGTATACGCTTGCAGAATTGAAATGCTAATCTACGCTTGCAGAATTGAAATTGCAGAATTGAAATGCTAATCTACTTTTGCAGAAACGAAATTGCATAATGGAAATGAAATAAACTACTTAGCAGAAGGTTGCAGTGGAAAATAGAAGAAAAGCAACAATCACCAATACTCTGACGCTTCCTCGGCAACGGCGCCAAAAATATGGTGGGCCCCAGTATTGCAGCAATAATGCTGCAACTCCTGGGACTCCCTTCTTTAATTTTATCAACCCGGTAGTTCGTAACAAACTTGGAAGCGACCGTGCTATATGCACAAGTACTAGCTCTTACCGCGGCTGTCACTTGATTAGCTGGCACAAGTCCGCTAGGAGCTTAAGCCAACTTCTATGAGCTCTTAGAAGAAGCTTTTAACTGATGAATGAAAGCTAACTCGAAGGAGGCTAATCTACTTTCAGAAAGAAACTAAAAAGCTGAAAGGAAATGCAAACCCTAATTTTACTAGCGAGCCCTACTGATGCAAGAAAGAGGACGAAAGCTACTGAAAGAGATGCCATTGACTTCTAGGAAGGTGAAATTCATGTGTCTAAGCTATTTCTACAGTGAAATCTGAAAAGAAACATCTTTTTGTATTTTCGAGTAAGTTGGCAAAATTATTGTGCATGTGCTTTAACTGTTTTTTATTGTGCAGAGGTGGATTGGCGAAAGGAAATGCTTGCAGGAGGTTGGGAAGGTTAGAAAAGGGCCTAAGGGGTCCCTAGCACCCTTCCAAAGAGTTTTACAGTGTTTAGATACCAAGAAACTGCTTTCGTAAGCTTCTACAAGAAGTCTGCAGGAGTTCTATAGGATGTTCTGTAATTTCTACAAGATGTGCTGTAATTTTCTACAGGATGTTCAGAAATGGGATTTTGGAGGATGGATGGAGGAAGAAAGATGAAGGAGTGGGTATGGAGGTGAGATAAGGGTGTGAGGAGGTCCAGGACTTGGGGAATGGGGCTGAGGAGTGGCGAGGATGGTTGGATTTGTTCAAGGAGAGGTAGAGCAATGTTGCGGAATTTAGGGCAAAGTGAGCAAATGGAAAACGTGAGGCAAGAATCTGAGTTGGAGGATGGAGCGGGCAGGATTTATGGAGTACGGGCAGATGAAGAAGTACTACAGGTGCTCTGCAAGTTATTTTTCGAATTGGACAAATGAAGACTTGGAAAATCAAGGACCTAATTACGTTGACCTAATCTAACCTAGATAACAACAAAGGAAATGAATAGAAGCCTATTTGCAACAAAACCATGTGAAGTAACTATGCAACTAAGCAATCATGAATGTAAGCAGGCAACCACAACTGATATCAACTTCGGAAAATGAAAATCTAATAGTAATAATTGCATGGTGAAGCAAAGGCAGCGTTTTTGGTGGCAACAAGGACACCTTGGTCCCAGCTCATGGTCCCACTGAGGGAGAGGTGAGATCAGAGGTGCTTGATAGCCTTTTTCTGAAGATCTTCTCTGTTACTAACCTATCAAATCAATCTGAACATGAAAAGATTTTTTAATCATCAAAAGCAACCTGAATAACAAAACAAGATTTAAATCTAAATAGCAGATTTTATTCTAAGAATGCAGCAAAAACACATAAAAGTAAACAAAGGAGGTACTGGGCACTTGAGATGGGCTCAACCCCAAGAGCTACAACCTCCTAAGAGAGATTAGAGTTGGTGCAAAGCTGGATTCATCTTTATTGATAAAAAGAAATGTTACATTCCAAAAACTGTCCACAAGGAAAAGCTTGAAAATGTGCTGAAATGCAGAGCTAACCTACTGACTAAAAAATGACTAAAATCGAACTACAAACTAGCTAACTTCTGCCAACAAAGTGACTAACTGAAATGAGGCCCTAAGCCTTCTTATTTATACAAATTGAGGACCCCAACAGCCCTCCTAAACTTTAGGAACTCAGCTGCCAAAACTTGTAGTTAACAACACCTTTACTAGCCCTTGCTCGACTGCCCTTGTGATAATGAATTTGGTGGCCCTTGAACTCCGAGCTAATGGTGGAGAATTTGAGGTAAGGGCCCATAAATGAAGGGGAAACCTTCCTAAAAATCCTCTCCACGAATTTGGCTGCCAAGTGCTCATTTAAACCTTTGATTTTGTCTCCAAATTGACCTTTAAACCTTTGATTTTGTCTCCAAATTGACCAAAAAGACTACATAAAGCACACATAAGATTTGTTGGCATAATGACTAACCCAATTCATTCTATTAGCATAAATATAATAAAAAAAATGCAATAAACTAATGAGAATGGTGGATTAAGTCGAATTAGGAGGCTGAATGAGCCCATATAATTATCCATTTTTGGGGCTCATCAAGAGTATAGGTGAATCACATAGCAGCTATAAGTTCTTATGGGATAGACTTATAGGATCGGATATTACAGGCATGGAAAAAGGATGGAAGGTACATGGAGCTTATGCATAGGTTACAGTAGGGTATATGTGGTTAGGATGTGAACTGTTAGGTCCCTGTACTACTAGTGTAACCCCTTATTGTTATTAGTGTAACCCCCTTATTGTATTATTGTTCCCATATATTCCCCATGTTGTTATTATTATGCCCTATAGAAGCCCACTACTGTTATTGTTGTGCCCCTACAATATTATTTTTATGTAGGCTCTAATTATATTGAGACCCCTTAGACTCCTATATATAGAAAGGAGGTCTTGTTATTTGTATCATCCAAGAATTGTTCATTTGTGTTATGTAAAGGAGGTTTCCCCCTCAAAGAGGCTGATTTTTAAGTCGTTGATCTATCTTTTCTACCTTTTTGTGAGCTAGTTTCATAACATTTGGTATCAGAGCTTTGGATTTTAGGGTTTCGCTGCTCCAAATAGCTCATCGTGGGATTTTAGATATAATTTTTTCTATGCGAAGTTTCAGATCTAAAAAAAAAAAACCATTTGAACTGAAATCATTCTGAACCCCGAGTCCGAATTTCAAATTTTGTCTCACTATATTTTCGGACATACGATCTATGGAAGTTAGGGTTTTTGCAAGCTCTAGAATTCCTTCACAAACAGTTCATCATGAAATTTTTTCTATCAGACTCTAAAATTAAAACCCATTTGAGCTGAATTCCTGATGAAGCTCGAGCCCAAAGTTCAAATCTGATTTCCCTATATTTTTGGAGATATGGTCCAAGACATTTAGGGTTGTTGCAGGCTCCTAAATTACATCCCAAATAGGTGACCTAAGTAAAATCATCATAACTTTCTCTCTGAGAATTAGATTGAAATTTCGTAAAAGGTTACAGAAAAAGGATGCCCTGTAGGTTTCTTTGTATTGGTTTCAAGTCCTAAGGCTGAAACAGTGACACGTGGAACTTTGTGCAAATTCGCTCTATTGAACCAGTCTATAATAAGGCCATCATGGGAGATTTATCATAACTCTTTCTTGGAGAATCCAATCATGATCAGACTTGTGGGGTTGGAAAGAAGACTTAGAGGGATACCACAAGACATAATTTCAGACCTTGGAGATCCAAAATTATAGAGATACAATAGATTCAATATCGAGCTCCTACAAAGTGAAAAAAAGTGTGTAGTTTTTTTAAAGTTTTGCATAAGTTTGGTTGAAAAATTAGTTTGAAGGAATTCAAAGGGCGTGGAAGCTAATATGGATGGTATAGAAGAAAAAATTAAAGGTAACATGGAAGATTTGAAGAAAGATTTGACAAAATTTCTACAAGAAAGGCTTATTAATGGCAAAAGGGTAGTAAAGGAAACTCATGATGAGAACAAAAGAAATGTTAATCATGATTTCATAGACTCTAACATTGGATTGAATACCCACCATGTTTTAAAGATCGATATGAGGAAGTTTGATGGCAATGATCCTATAACATGGATACTATAGATGGAACAATATTTTGATCTCCATAATGTGCAAAACACACAAAAGGTACACATTGAAACTTTATATTTGGAACCAAATCAGTTTTTATGGTATCTGTTATCACCCCAAGAAACTCTCCTAGGTTGTAGCTCGGAGATGCTCGGGAACATTACAAACTCAACAAAATGTTGGAAATGGATGAATGGAAGGAATGATGCTTGTTCAAGCCAGATAACCACTTCTACTATGCTTAACTCCAGACATGCATAAACATCCCCAGACTACAAGGCTTTAGACCACCAATTACTCACAGTTTAAGAATTAGGTGAATATGGAGAATACTGACCACACCAATAGATGCACAAGACCATGTGATGGCCGGCTGCAACCAATAAAGAGGCCTACAAATCTATTCCCTAATGCACAAACATGATGACAACTCTCTGGCACTAAATAAACATAAACCTGAATAACACATTCACTGATACATCCAAGATTTTAACACAGAGGTAGGATGACTGCTCCTCTAATGCTAAAAATCAAGAGTTCATGAAAAATGCAATACAGACACAGCCTAGAACAGAATAGAAGTGAAAAGTGAGCAACTAATAGCAAAAGAAGCTTGTATTAGCTGAAAATGCCGACGAGAC
The DNA here is from genome assembly GCA_031772625.1 of Pinus tabuliformis. NCBI lineage: Eukaryota > Viridiplantae > Streptophyta > Pinopsida > Pinales > Pinaceae > Pinus > Pinus tabuliformis. Next base: position 844,964,171 of record CM062815.1, read on the forward strand.
GCTGCAAGTATAAAAGCAGTTACCGTCTTCAGAAGTTGAACTTTATATCAAACAACAACCATCAACCCTCATGACATCTGTTTTCTGGGTATATATAGAGTTTTCTTTACAAAAATGCTCTGCTACTCTAGGCATGGAGGGGTCATAATTGACTGCCAACCGCTTTAACTGTCTGAAAGAGTGCCTGCTGCAATCTGCTTGCTTCAATGAATGAATCTGATCTTTTCTGATACTCTGTTGTCCATCTTGAGCAGGTGGAGTGTTGTATGAAAGAAGCTCCATAACTAATAATTGTTGTGATATGCTCGAGGCTGGTCCTTTCCTTCTCGGCCATTCTTCATGTTAAATGCGGTTGTTGAGGATCTATTACGCCGAGTGCTGGATATTGGCCAACTTCTTCCTTCTGATGCATGGGGCAGGCTATGGACGAGTTGACTGCATGATGGAACAGATATCAGTCGTTGGATCAAGTGAATGGAGGGCAGAGATTTGTTGGCGAGAAGAATCGAGTGGAAGCGGAAGCAGAATCGGGCGGAAGCGGGAGCAAACAACGTGAGTCTTTGGATCTCGAGCGGATAGATTCAATGGTCATTAGGCAGAGAAGATACACAGGAGATAACGAGCGGGGACGGGCAAGTGGGCGATAAATGGTATGTATCGCACCGCTTTTGGTGGGTGAGCGGTAAAGGTACACGGGTGAGAGATTCCATTCAGCGCGTGACACGTAGTGATAGAGGAGAGAGAAAACCGCTCTCTATCGCACGCTAACGTGCTATCGCTTTGTGGGTGCGAAATGAGAGAAGGCTATTCGATCTTGTCGGGACTAACTGAATGGCGGAGGAGTGATTGGACGAGTCGCTTTATCGGGTGCAACGGGAGTCATCGGATCGGGTTTTTCTTTTGATAGTTTTGGGCCTTTACGTAGGGTGATGTGCGATTGCTATCCGATCACATTGCAATATCGCATCAGCGGAAGTCAAGGGGCATAGCCTTATACACACATGGATGTGATTTGCGATAGCGACTAAACTCGGACTCGATAAAGGAATTAACTGCTTTTAAGACTGATGAAGGGAGAACGATGGAAGGAGAAAATGACTGTTGCGATGGAAAAGGGGTTATGAAAAGTCCGCGGTCACGCGATCACGGTCTTATGGGTTTAAACATTGCACTCGGGGACTTGAGCGAAAGCAGGTTTATCCAGGGTTTTGGAGGAAAATAGAGATAGCGAGGGCTATGAGAGTATAAGGAAAATGAAGGGGAAGAAAGAAACAGACTATTGCGAGCTCCCTTTTTTCATAAACACATAGCCAAGCTAGTATTTGGTCCTCCAAATGCTGAAGTATGTAGCAGAGCTAACACTGGCTCCTTCTGGGGATGAGATCCTCCCTGTGAGGTCTCAAGAACTGCAGATCAATGCCTTTCCAATAAAAAAAATAGCAAAATTCCTAGTGTTCCATTGGGCATGGAATCTGACTGAACCTACACTAAAACTGATAAAATAAAATATTTACAACTTTAAGGCCCAAAGACCTTAAATCACATAAATTTTCAGAAAACGCCCATTAACTGGGCCATCAAAAACTACTTCTCCTTCCATGCTTTTCAGCATGAAGGTATTTTTCCCTTGGATTTGAGAAATGATAAAAGGCCCTGTCCAGAAAGCATCAAAATTCCCATGGTTGCCTTTCTTTTCTTTCAATGTGTCCCACTTCAGAACCAAATTTCCAACTTGAAAATTTTCTGTTTTTGTCCCTTTGTCAAAAGCTTCCTTGATCTTCTTTTGATGTGTTGTAGCTTTTTCAACCAGTTGTTCTCTAATTTGGCATACCTCTGCTAAATCAGTGATCCTTTTTGCCATGTCTTCTTCCTCATTTTGTTCTTGTTGCAGGAACTTTGCCACAGGGAGAGTCAACTGAATTGGGAACACGGCCTCAGTGCCATATATAAGCCTGAATGGAGAATTCCCTGTGGATTTCTTAATGGTCACTCTGTCATCCCACAGTGCATATTTGAGCTTAGAATCCCAATTCTTTTTGTTGTCCTCCAACATCGTTTTGATTATCCTTATCAGGCTTTTGTTAGAGGATTCTACTAGACCATTGCCTTGAGGGTAGTAGGAGGTGGAATGAACTAGCTTAATGCCTATTGAATCACACATTTCCACCAATTCTTTTTTCCTGAAGGCTACTGCATTATCTATGACTAATTTATGTTAACAACCAAATCTGGTAAAGATATGCTCTCTCAAAAACTTTGTGACCACATTATGATCAGCCTTTCTGGTCGGGATTGCTTCAATCCACTTAGTGAAATAATCAGTGGCTACTAGGATCCATCTGTGTTGGACACTGGAATTTGGATTGATCCCTCCAATAAAATCCAAGCCCCACTGCTGAAAAGGTTGTTTTGCATGTATTGATTTTAAGGGCAGGGACTTCAATTGCTATTTCCCTTCAAATCTTTGGCACCTGTCACAAGATTTAACAAATAAAAAGACATTAGAAAACAAGGTGGGCCAATAGTACCAAGCTCTAAGGATCTTATGGCTAGTGGTTTTCCAATAATAGTGTCCTCCACACATGCTGGAATGAAACTGCTGCATAACTTCCATTGATTGTTCCTTGTCCAGACACCTCAAAAGCATTCTAGATGGATCCCTCCAATAGAGCAGATTTTTATTAATGCAATATTTAGCTGCCCTAAGCTTAATAGTTCTGGCTTGACTTGTGCTTGAGCCTGGAGGGATTTCTAGCTTCAGCAAGAAATTAGCTATTGCAGAGTACCAATCACAAGAAGCTAGATTTTCTGCCATCAACTGCTTTCTCTCTGGTTTAGTTGCTTTCTCTTCTTCTGTTTGACCCTTTTCTGCATCTGTGCTTATGAGATTTATGTCCAATGTTCTGCAATTTACTCCAGCTATCAATCTGGCAAGACCCTGACCTCTGACCAGCTTGGTGGGCTTTAGTTCTATATTAAAATCAATCAACTTTCCAATCCATTTAGCTTTTCTTCCATCAGCATCAGGCTGTGTTAAGACATATTTTATTGCAGCAGAGGGCACATATGCAATTATCTTGAAATGCAGAATATAAATTCTGAAAGCTTTCAAAGACTTGATAAGAGCATATGCTTGTTTTTCAATAATATCATACCTTAGCTCAGCATCCCTTAAGGTTTTGCTAAAAAATGCCACTGGATGCTCTGAGCCTTCTTCATATGCTTGCAATAAAACTGCTGCAAGGGTGTCATTAGAGGCAAAAGAAAATATATGGAACTCCTTGCTGTAATTTGGACTAATTAAAGTGGGAGCCTCCATAATAGCTTTTTTAATGGACTCATATGATTTTCTTGTTGCATCGGTCCATTTTATTTCTGACCCCTTTTTCAACATGGAGGTAATATGCTTCACAAGTTCTGCAAAATTTGGTATAAACCTCCTCACAAAATTAATCTTGCCCAGAAAGGACTGGATGTCCTTCTTTGATCTTGGGACAGACAAGGTCTGTATTGCTCTTACTCTTTCTGGGTCAATTCGGACACCTGCAGCAGAAACAATATGTCCCAACAGCTTACCTTCTTCTAAAGCAAACTGTGATTTTTTAGGATTGACTGAAATCCCAAACCTTCTGCACTTCAGGAACACTTTCCTCAAATGTTGCAAATGGTCTTGATGGCTGCTGGAGTATACTGTTATGTCATCAAGGTAGATAAGGACAAATTTATCCTTCTCTCCCACAAATGCTATATCCATAGCTCTCTGAAAGGTGGCTCCAGCATTCATCAACCCAAAAGGCATCTTGGAATACATAAAAGTGCCCCAAGGAGTGGTGAATGCAGTCTTCTCTTGATCATCTGGATGCACATCAACCTGATTAAAGCCTGAAAACCCATCCAAGAAAGACATCACTTTTTCTCCTGAGACTTTTTCCAGCAAATGCTCCATCTTAGGCAGAGGGTAATTGTCTTTCCTAGAGAATTTGTTTAAGTTTCTGAAATCAACACATAGTTTGATTTCTCCACTTTTCTTCCTTGCCACTACTAGGTTGGCTACCCATTTGGAATATCTGAGAGGGACTATGATTTTGGCAGCTAGCAAATTTTTAATTTTTTTTTCAATCAAAGGGAGTAGCAAAGGGTTTATTGGTCTCAGCTTCTGTTTGAAAGGTATGTTGTCTTTCTCTAAAGGGATTTTATGCTGTATGATCTTCTTATCATATGTTTTCAGGTCACTATATTCCTAGGCAAAGACATCAGCAAATTGCTTCATTAGATTGCAGTATTCAGAACTTTGGTCAGCAGACAGATGCGTGGACAAATTTATGTATCTAGGCTGACCTGGACTCCCTATATTATGCTTACAGAATACAGACTAATCTTCTTTTTGGGAAAATTTATAGGGCACGTCATTCTGGTCAAACAGTCTTTCTAGAAGAATTAAACCCTTAGGTACATGATTTCTGGGAAGTTGGACAATGCTATCTTTACCAATTTTGTTTCTAAGCTAGGATTGGGGGCTTTCTTGCAAGGCTTCATTTTCCTGGTCAATTTGCATTTCAGAAAATTCATCAATGAATTGAAAAAATCTATTCACTTCATCATCATCTTCAAAAAATTTCTAACAGTGGACGTTATTATGCAAGGATGGTCTATATTTCATTCGGACTTCATAAATTAGATTGGGAGGCATAGGAGGGATGAACATGCTAGCAAACATATAGCAAGGGAATCAACAAGCTGATTTTTGGCTCTAGGGATATATGAAATACAGAAATTATCAAAAGAATTTTTGAGTCTCCATACCTCATCTCTATATGCTTTTAGCCTTGGGTGCTTTGCTTGAAATGTTTTGTTCACCTGTTGAATGATCATATCAGTATCTCCAAACACTTTTATGTTTTTAATTCCTCTGTCTTTTGCTACGCTAAGGCACAATATTAGAGCCTCATACTCTGCTATATTGTTGTTGACTTGAAAAGCTAGCTTAAAAGACAGATGAGTGCTTTCTTGTTCTAGAGATATCAACACCACCCCTGCTCCTGCAGTCTCCCTGGAACATGCTCCATCAAAGAACATCTCCCAAACTTGACTTCCTTGCTCCTCCTCGGCCTGAACAATTGGTTTCTTGAGCTACAATGAGGCCTTCTGAGATTCTTCAATTTGGAGGATACATGCTCCAAAATCAGTGTCCACAACATAAATAGGATGATTAGAAGGATTCTTCTCATCACTGATGATATATGCCAACTGTGCTTCTCTGTATAATCTCCTGCTTTCTCCTCCAAAAACTAGGACAGTGGCATAAGATAGGTCATTCTGCAATGTCCCACCTAGTCTCTTAATCCATCCTCTTGACAACAACATGCCAAATTTGGGAGGGACATCTGCTACCACAATATCCATCATCATACTCTTCATGGGCAGCTGAGTTAGGGTAATGGCTAAATCTTTAATCAACCCTAGACATTTCACCTTTCTTGAATCAAATGAGAATAAATCATGATATGGTCTGGTGATGTCAAGGCCTAACTCTTCCATGACAACTTTAGGCATCAGATTGTGGCTGGCCCCTGTATCTAGCAGACAATTGTGGTGGATTTTTTCATGAATGGTCAAGGAGACATAAAATGATGGAGAATTATCATTAGCAGGTTCAGTCATTAGACTTAGCACAACTGCAGGCCTATCATCTTGCAAATTGACAGAGTCAGTGGATATTTTTGTGGATCTCAGCTCAAGAGCTTCAAGGATAGGTTTTCTAAACACTTCACTCTTTACCAACTCTACCAGAGGCATAGATATTTTTAACTTCTAAACTTCTGATTCAAAACTGAAAGAGGGAGGTAACTTGTCAGAACCTCTTACCTCTTGAATTGGTGCTTTGAGGATGACTGGATCAGCTGCTGGTCTTATCTGTTTGATATTCTGTGACTTTATTTGGACAACTGCTCTTTGGGCAGGATTCTCCTTGACATTATTTGCATTTGACCTCAAATTATATCTTTGCCGCTCCTTAGTTTGTAGAACAACTTCTCTGTCCCACCTTTGACTGTCTTGTTCCTGCAACAAAGATTCTTCGTATGTAGCAAATGTTAAAAAGGCAGCACTACCTTTATCATCCATACAGTGAATTTCATCCTCATCTTCAATCTATTCCTCCTCCATGACTACATTTTGGAAAGGAGCTTTAACTCTTTGATCCTCGTTAGTTTCTTTACCCTTCTGAATGATTTGCATTTGCTCATTTGCTCTTTTGAATGGATTTGGGTTTCTTGGAGCAAATGTGTTTGGAAACCTTATCTTCCCAGAGTTCTACTCAACTTTCAGCTTAGATATTTCAGCAGCTAATGACTCTATCATTCTAGTCATTTTGTCTAATTTGGGCTCTGAATATGAAGCAGAGGAAGATGAAGCCTCACCTCTCTGCCTCCTTCTATCAGCATGACTTTTGAGCTTTTCTGCAGCCATAATGTTAGATTCTACCTCTAATGCTGCATCCTGCATTTCAGCTAGGGTAGCACATCTTCTTTCTGTTAGCAACAAACATAAATCAGAGTCAAAGGCACTGGCGTAGGCAAGTTTGGCAGAGGTGGGGGTAGGCTTTACCTCAGCTGGTATCTTACTATACATACGATTGAATCTTTTATTAAAATTAGGCAAGTATTCCCCCTTTTCCCTCTTCAGGTTTCCAAACTCCGTATGATAGTATAGTAGGTCCTTCTTATCTCCCCAGTGCTTCAAAAATGCTTCATCTAAGGCTTCAATATCAGTAATAGATTCAGGGGGCAAGTATCTGAACCACTTTCTAGCCTCTCCATCAAGGCTTTGTACAAAAAATCTTATCCACACATCATTTTCACTAATGTCTAAGTTATCAGCGTAGCTATAAAAGGATTCAAGGTGCTCTTCAGCTGTTACTCCCTCTGTACCAGTGAACTTAGGCATGTATTTCTACCACCAACTGCTTTCTCTCTGGTTCAGTTGTTTCCTCTTCTTCTGTTTGACCCTTTTCTGCATCTATGCTTATGAGATTTATGTCCAATGTTCTACAATTTTCTCCAGCGAACAATCTGGCAATACCCTGACCTCTGACCAGCTTGGTGGGCTTCAATTCTATATTAAACTCAATTAACTTTGCAATCCATTTAGCCTTTCTTCCATCAGCATCAGGTTGTGTTAAGACATATTTTATTGCTGCAGAGGGCACATATGCAATTATCTTGAAATGTAGAATATAAATTCTGAAAGCTTTCAAAGACTTGATAAGAGCATATGCTTGTTTTTCAATAATATCATACCTCAGCTCAGCATCCCTTAAGGTTTTGCTGAAAAATGCCACCGGATGCTTTGAGCCTTCTTCATCTGCTTGCAATAAAACTGCTGCAAGGGTGTCATTAGAGGCAAAAGAAAATATACAGAACTTCTTGCTGTAATCTGGACTGATTAAAGTTGGAGCCTCCATAATAGATTTTTTAATGGAATCAAATGATTTTCTTGTTGCATCGGTCCATTTGATTTCTGACCCCTTTTTCAACATGGAGGTAATATGCTTCACAAGTTCTGCAAAATTTGGTATAAACCTCCTCACAAAATTAATCTTGCCCAAAAAGGATTGGATGTCCTTATTTGATCTTGGGACAGACAAGGTCTGTATTGCTCTTACTATTTCTGGGTCAATTCGAACACCTGCAGCAGAAACAATATGTCCCAACATCTTACCTTCTTCTAAAGCAAGCTGTGATTTTTTAGGATTGACTGAAATCCCAAACCTTTTGCACTCCAGGAACACTTTCCTCAAATGTTGCAAATGGTCTTGCTGGTTGCTCGAGTATACTGTTATGTCATCAAGGTAGATAAGGACAAATTTATCCTTCTCTCCCACAAATGCTATATCCATAGCTCTCTGAAAGGTGGCTCCAGGATTCATCAACCCAAAAGGCATCTTGGAATACATAAAAGTGCCCCAAGGAGTGGTGAATGCAGTCTTCTATTGATCATCTGGATGCACAACAACCTGATTAAAGCCTGAAAACCCATCCAAGAAAGACATCACTTTTTCTCCTGAGACTTTTTCCAACAAATGCTCCATCTTAGGCATAGGGTAATTGTCTTTCCTAGAGCATTTGTTTAAGTTTCTGAAATCAAAACACAGTCTGATTTCTCCGCTTTTCTTCCTCGCCACTACTAGGTTGGCTACCATTTGGAATATCTGAGAGGGACTATGATTTTGGCAGCCAACAACTTTTTAATTTCTTTTTCAATCAGAGGGAGGAGCAAAGGGTTTATTGGTCTCAGCTTCTGTTTGAAAGGTATGTTGTCTTTCTCTATAGGGATTTTATGCTGTATGATCTTCTTGTCATATGTTTTCAGGTCACTATATTCCCAGGCAAAGACATCAGCAAATTGCTTCATTAGATTGCAGTATTTAGAACTTTGATCAGCAGACAGATGCGTGGACATATGTATCTACGCTGAACTAGACTCCCTATATTATGCTTACAGACTACAAAATGATCTTCATTTTGGGCAGCTTTATAGGGCACGTCATTCTGGTCAAACAGTCTTTCTAGAGGAATTAAACCCTTAGGTATATGATTGCTGGGAAGCTGGACAATGCTATCTTTACCAATTTTGTTTCTAAGCTGGGATTGGGGGCTTTCTTGCAAGGCTTCATTTTCCTGGTCAATTTGCATTTCAGAAAATTCATCAATGACTTGCAAAAATCTATTCACTTCATCATCATCTTCAAAAACTTTCCAACGGTGGACATTATTAGGCAAGGATGGTCTATATTTCATTCAGACTTCATAAACTAGTCTGGAGGCATAGGAGGGATGAACATGCTAGCAGACACAACAAGGGAATCAGCAAGCTGATTTTTGGCTCTAGGGATATATGAAATACAGAAATTATCAAAAGAATTTTTGAGTCTCCATACCTCATCTCTATATGCTTTTAGCCTTGGGTGCTTTGCTTGAAACATTTTGTTCACCTATTGAATGATCAGATCAGTATCTCCAAACACTTTTATGTTTTTAATTCCTTTGTATTTTGCTACGCTAAGGCCCAATATTAGAGCTTCATACTCTGCTATATTGTTGGTGACTTGAAAAGCTAGCTTAAAAGACAGATGAGTGCTTTCTTGTTCTGGAGATATCAGCACCACCCTTGCTCCTGCTGTTGTAGGGAAAAGTATCCAACACGGAATGACCCTATCCCACTCTAAGGGTGATAGTTCCTTAGCAACAGTCAAAGCAAAGCTATCTAAGATTACTTCTTTATGACATGCAAAAGAGGAAAGGAAGAGATCCACTCACCGATGTCTTGCGCGAATGGTCGATCCAATCTTCTCTCTTTGCTGCTTGCTCCCTAGCTCCTTGTCTTCTCACGGGCCCAGTTACACAAGATCCTGCAAACAAGACGAGAAAGGGAAACTACAAGAAGCATGCATTCATAATCGATTCAAGGATTAGCATAAATCAAATACGCAAGTAAGACAACACATCATTGAAACACATGCGAATAGAAGAACCTCAAATGCTTTATTAATGGAAGAAAGTAAGGTTCAGGCGGTGATACAACCATAAGAGGCCCAATCCAGCATCACCTTCCCGATGGAAAGAAATCTCCTCTTCACCTCCTTCAAGCAATCACCCAATACTCTCAACTGTAAACCAACATCAATTCTTTGCACAAAATTCCGGCCTCCAGATCCCATGGGATGAGATCCTTATATAGAGTTTTGGAGTGAAGATAAGTCAGCTTGATGTGTGACTGTTGTCCTCTTCAACCCCAGTTGTTCTTCAGTTCTTGAGTCCACTTGGAGATCCTACCTTCCACTTGGAGTTTTAGAACCTCTTACTCTTCACTTAGGCGAATCTTTTGATCCAAGTGTCATTTTGGAAGCTTCCTGGGCACTGACACATTGAGGAAAGATTCCTCCACATGTCCAAACTCGCTCAGCGCAGGTAGCCGTTGATGAAGTTGACATTCAGCGCAGGTACACCATGGAGCAGTTGACATTCAGCGCAGATGCTCAGTGGAGCAGTTGACATGATCCAGAATTGACCTGTTTTTGAGTGTTTTTCAGTGGAGAACTGATCTGAAGTGCTGTGGTTTGCTGACCTTGTTCCTCTAGGGGTAGTAACAACATGTTTAGGGACTTTGGATCCCTCAGATTATTGACATTTCATGCTTTATGCTGTAAGGCACAAAAATGTCTATAACAGTTGCCCCCTAAAGTATGAGGTCGTTTATCGGGTGAAATGCTTTATCAAGAGGATCCGAAGTTCATTCAATCGTCGGGAGGTGAACTGTAACAAAATACAATACAATACATTATTTTTCATACTGCTTTCATGATCTAGCTGATGCGGGCATTTCCCATGCTCAGCTTTATAAATACATTTTTCCGTACATAAACAGACGACCCTCTGATGGTAGACTGATAATTCTCTGCTGAAATTATCATCCTTTGTTTAGGATGATCATTTGCTGCACATGTCAATGTCTTTATCTCCTGAATATATATCGTAGCCCGGATGGATGAAACTAGATCCGGGGTCTTCAAACTCATCCGATCTTCACTCTAAGTACAAGTCGATCCATGTGAGAATTTCTTGGAGTCGAACATGGAAAGACATTGCTTGATTACCAGTCAATAATGTAAACTGTTAACAAGCGCGAGAGGAATCACTGATAATGATGATGACCCTCAAGGTACTGCAGCACAATTCACATGGTGTGAATATAGGACTTGGCGTTGAACACCACGCAAAATCTCCCGGTCGAAGGTCATTGATGTATACCTGTCGCCAGAAGTGAGAAACTTGCCATTGAGGCATGCAAGCTTCAAAGTACTGGGGGGGTGTTCCTAGATCAACTTCTTGGATAATGAGCTGATGTCGACAAGAAGCGATTCGTCAAAGGAGGGCCTTAATGAATCCCACATCAGTGACACGGAACGGAGCTAGTGATTGTGATGATGGTGAAAACGATCTGTGAAATATGATTCAGGGTGGCGGTCATGAAAGGATGAAAGATGATGTATGGCAGTGGATGGGACCTGGTTGACACTCTCTGAACGGCATCTCTTGAACATATAACGACGCTGATGTGATGGATCGGTAGCATTACCCCAAATGTGGATGGTATGGCGAGACCATGGTGAAGGGACCGGTGAATGAAAACAACCCAACCCGATGTTTTACGGAGGCAAAAGTGTCATGTTCAAGAGCGACTTGCTACCATTAAGCTTTGAGGTTCTCCCAATTTTTCCCCAGTCATTTCTGACCAGTACCTCTTTATTTTTGTCAAGCTTGAGGAGGATAACATATGCTTGTTCTATAACCTGCCCTTCGGGCAAGCCCATCGCTATGTTTTAACGAGCCTAGCGATAGGGAAACTCGTTCTCGTCTAAAGACAAGTTTGTCGCTATTCAATATTTTTAACGAGTCTAGCGACAAAGACAACTCGGTCCTTTTCATTTTTAGAGAGTCTAAAAAGGTACATAAAGTTAACTCCAAAGGTCCTTTTTCGTCATCTAATCCCTTAAGTTCGAAAAAGTATAAAACAATACAGAAGGGATGAGTGTTCGATAGCTTTATCGAGCCGAACTAGACAAGCGCTCGATCTTTTTGTGCAATAATCCCTCAGGTCCAAAAAGATTAAAATCTAGAGGAGGGATAACTCTTCCGTCCCTTTAACGAGCTGGAAGGCCAAAACTCGACAAACTTTTCATATTTTACGAGTCAGTGAAAAGAGCTCAAAGAAGACTCGTATTTTGAGGAACGAGTGATAAACAGGGATAGCAGCAGATTCCAGGTACAGGTTGGAATTTTCCAATCATGACAATGTTACAAGGATGGCTAGGTGAAATCACTCTTCGCAGCTATTCCTCAAAATAGGTAAACAATCAAGTGGATGTGAATGATCGGCCAAATGACGAGTGGAGGTGACGGTGCAAACACGACCAAGGCTTTTATGGCTGACGAATTTACGGTCTCAAATGGTTATTTACCGGTTCATTTTTCTGAATGAGCTTGAACTCTGGGGAAGCTTGCTCACCTGTGCATTTATTTTTTAACGAGCATGAACTCTTGCTAAAACTGCTCGGTTTTGCATTTATTTTTTAACGAGCATGAAGTTTGCCAAAACTGCTCGTTTGATAAGATCAAATTCATATTTTACCATGACTAGCTTTTCTTTTTCAGAGATAGTACTGTATCATCAATTGCTGCAACAAACTTTTTAGAAACGGATAACATGAGGTAAAAATTCTAATATTTCACTTTGAACTACGTAAAAAGCAATTAAAAGGTGTTTTTACCTCTCATTTTACCATTTCATTTGCATTTGGCTTGTTGGAGCTTTGGAGGTGCCTCTTCGTCTTGATTTTTCACCAGCTGATCCGGGAGATTTTGTGGATGATTCTCAGCGCCGTTTGGACCAGGTAGGAGCTAAACCCTAGCTCTCTCTTTTCATGGTTTCATTTTTCAGTTTTGTGCCTGTTTTCTTGCCCCCATGAGCCCCTGGGGTTTCACTAGGGCGCTCTGCCATCAGCGTAGGTGCCCCATTCGAAACCTGCGTTGGGGTTCAAGCTGTTCAAAGGCATTTTGACCCTCAACGCAAGTGGGACCCTTCTCTACCTGCGTTGGGCGTAGAAAAGCATCTTTGTTGCACAATTTTTCATGAAATTTTGCCATTTTCTCATCAAGTCAGGGATCTTACTCCTCCTCTTGTTTGTTTTGCAGAGTTTATTGGAGCAGAATGACTCTTACATGGCGAGAACGAGAGCACGAAGAAGAGGACATGATTGCCCTCCATGATCCTGTCACGGTGAACGCGCTACGGAACTGTGGCTTGCTAAAATTCTTCCGCATTTCTAGCATGAGGGCACAGATACTTTTACTGCAGTACCTGCTTGATGCTTGGGATCCTGTTAACCAAGTGTTCCAGATTAGGGGCAAGTCCATCCCTTTGACCATAGTGGACATTTACTTCTTGACTGGGTTGTCAAGGCGGGGTGCCCCCATTTCTTTGTCCGGTTCGGCCCGAGGGAGTGATTCCGTGAGAGACTATGTCCGTCAGTATTGTAGGGAAGGATCCCAGCCGAGCAGAGACGGCAAGGTTACTATCCGTGAGGTCACTGACAGGTCTCTCAGGTCTATTCTGTACACGATTTGTAGGATGGCCGGTAGTGCATCCCCTCATGTTGCCAACAGGTCTTATGTGCAGTACGCCCTGGAGTGTCTTCAGCCGAAAGTTTTTAACTGGTGTGATGCAGTACTGGTTCAGATGAAAAGCCAGTTCACCAAAGTAAAGGACGGGAAACTGAAGAATTTTGGTTTTGGTTCAGTTCTGACTGCCTTCGCTTTGGAGAAGATACCACTGATGCAACCTCAGTACATTGCACTCGACTTGCCTTCTCCCACTGAGCCACGCATGCAGAGGTGGGTTGACCACATGTCTAGACATGCAGGTCAGTCTCAGATTACCTTTACTGATACCTTCTTTAGGTGGTTCGAGCGGCAGGATATGGCCTTTTCCGAGTATCCATATGTTGGCATGGATTTCCGAGGTGATCCGGATTTAGTGTTACCGGATGGCGAGCAGTGGGGCGATCTTGGTAAAAATTTTGATCTTATCACTGTTTACTGTTTTTATTTATAATGTCCTTGTGCTTTATTTTATCAAGACTCTAATCAAACTCATGTGTGCATGCAGATGTTGGTCCTGTCCGTCCAGCAGTTCGTCCGAGAGCTCCGGCCGCTGCCCCAGCAGGGGAGGCTCCTGGGAGAGCTATTCTCCGCGACCTTGACTTGGCCAAGACTCTTGCAGCTGTGTAGGAACAGGTTGAGGGTCTTACCCTTGGGATTCCGGATGTACGGATCGACGAGTTGCCTCTACGATTGCAGCGACATACTGCTGGTGTTCCTAGACGATGGACTCGTCTTCTGCGCATGATTGCACAGGCCGTGGCATGTTATCATGAGCATCACTAGGCTAGGGTGCCCCCCAACCATTTTTGAGTTTTTTGGGGTCATATGACCGATTTTGTCTTGGTTACAGAACATTATATGTAAACCATAAACAGTTATATATATTTTTGATTTTCGGGGTTTATTCCAGTTTTTATGTGATCCATGTATGAAACATTGCTGATGCTTCTCTTTTTATCAATTTTGAAAATGTCTATCTAACACATAGTTTGCCAACGAGTCGGTTAATGTGTTTAAGTTTATGGAAATGTGTTGATATTGGATAAAATCAAACTGTCTTTCCAAGATTTTAACTCTTAGGAACTTGCGATAAATAGTTGGATTTCTGACAGAGTAGGTACCATTGAGCTGTAGTACCACGAGCTGTGAGTCTAGCCTGACGACTAGTCGGCGTATGCCATGGGTGATGGCATCAGAGAGGAGCTCTATCAACGCGCTATACTCAACGATGTTATTTGTTGATTGACCAATACATACCCCCCTGAAACTCACTAACTCGCCGCTTGGGTCAAAAATGGCCCATGCTGCAGAGGATAGGTTCCTCGAACTACTACTCGCTCCGTCGGCATATCCAACCCACGGTTCTAATGGATTTGACATCTGCAATAAGTGTAAAAATCGGATTACTTAAACCGAAACAAACACTTTAGCGAAAACAAAAATGTAACAAAAGCATACAGGTTACTATTAGGCATAGTAACGCTTAAGGTACAACCCGTTGCGGGGTTGCGCCAATGGAATTCTGTCATAATCTACCAACTCGTAGGCTCCTTTTGCTAATACATTTTTAACAATATAAGGGCCCATCCATAAGGACTTAAATTTCCCAGCTCCCAATTTATCGGATTCTTGGTCATAAAGCAAGACCAAATCACCTTCTGAGAAGACACGGGGTTTGACATTTTTGTCGAACTGCACCTTGACTCGTTTCTTATGGGCTTCGTTGGCCAAAGCGGCTTCACGACGGGTTTCATCCAACTGGATTAATTCCAAGAAACGAGCCTCTTCTTCCGAAGTTCCGGGGAGGAGATCAATTGCGAGTTTAAGGGACGAAATTTCACACTGGATTGGTAGGATTGCTTCCAGGCCATACACTAGTTGGAACGGTGTGAACCCAGTGGCATTCCTTACCGACGTTTGGTAGGCCCACAAAGCCAAGTACAGGATTAAATGCCATCTTCTTTTGTGAACCCAAACCATCCTTTGCAGCATGCGCTTCAGGACCTTGTTGATTGCTTCAACTTGTCCGTTAGCTTGCGGATAGTATGGAGTAGAGCTGTCGTGAGACAATCCTAGTTTGGCAGTTAATTCAACCATCATGTGATTGCGGAAATGCGATCCATGATCTGTGACTATGGCCTGTGGTACGCCGAACCTGGCGACTACATGATTAAAAAAGAATAGGGCAGCTGTTTCACCAGTATTATCCAATGTAGGCATCGCCTCGGCCCATTTGGTAAAATAATCAACTGCGACTATAATATACCCATGCCCCCCGGTCGAGGTGGGGTTACATTGCATGAAATCGATGCCCCATTTGGCGAAAGGCCCCACAGCTATTATTGGCTATAAAGGAGCGGGGGGTCTTCTGGTTTTGCTATCAAAAATTTGACAAGCATGGCAACTTCTAACTGCGGTTATGCAATCTTTGAACATGGTTGGCCAGAAGTATCCTGCTCGTAAGATTTTTTGTGCTGTAGCATATCCAGATTGATGCCCCCCACAGGTGCCTGAATGACATTCACTCAGGGCTTTTTCGGCCTCCTCATGGGTTAGAAACCTTCTCATAACCGTATCGACACCACGACGGTAAAGCGTATCACCGACGATCACGTAGTCTTTTGCTTGGTATCGTATGCGTTTTTGTTCTGAGTGGGAGGTGTCTGGCCGAAACTTTTGGGTTTGGAGATAAACTATTATATCTCCATACCACTCATCACTTGCTGATATCAGAAACAAACCTTCGTCCACGATTGATTCTTGGGATGTTTCATCGTTGGACGATGATGGGAGATCGCATAATAATTCTGCGAAAACTAAAGCTTTCTTTGATTTGGATTTCACAAATTCCAGATCAAACTCTTGAAGGATAGCTATCCATTTTGAATATTTGCCCCCAAGCAACTGTCGCGACAGTATATAAGTCATGGGGTTGCAATCTGACAATACGGTAGTCTTCCTGAAGAGGACATAATGCCAAAATCTTTGTATCGCTTGAACAGCAGCAAGTGCTAGCTTTTCAACATGAGAATATTTACTTTCTGTATCATTTAAGTTTTTACTTAAATAATATATAGGGTGTTCAATTCCATCGACTTCATGAACTAAAACCATTGCAATGGTCGTATCCACTGCAGCCAGATACAGGTTAAAGTCTCTTTGATAGTCAGGGGCGTACATTAATGATGCTTTTACTAGCGCATCTTTAAAAGCATCAAAGGAAGCTTGCGCAACCTGGTCCCAGACGAAAGGCACATCCTTTTTCAAGAGACGGGTATAACCTTTAGCAAGTTCTGCGTAATTTGGAATGAACCTCCTCAGAAAGTTTGCTTTCCCTTGGAGTTTCTGAATCTGATGCAAGTTCGAAGGTGGAGGCAAATTAATGATTGCCTGCACCTTGCAAGGGTCGAGACGAATCCCATCCTTGGAGACTATAAAGCCAAGTAAATGACCAGAACCGACGCAAAACACACATTTGTGTGGATTGAGTCTTATCTTGTAGTTTCGGCAACGTAGAAATATTGCTCTTAAATGCTGCGGATGATCAGTCCGCTTTTGCGAATGAGCCAGAAGATCGTCGAGATAAGGTTGAACGATGTTCTTGATGTCATGGAAAGCATAATTCATTGCTCTCTGAAACGTCACCCCTGCTTTCTTTAAACCAAAGGGTAATTTTCGATAAGCGAATGTGCCCCATGGACAAATAAATGCAGTCTTTGACTGGTCCTGTGGGCGGATATTTATTTGATTATACCCGGAAAATCCATCCATAAATGAAAAGATTTCACATCCGGCGCATTCATGAATTATCTGGTCGATGAAGGGTGTAGGGTAGTTGTCCTTTGGACAAGCTTGATTTACATCCCTATAATCGACGCACACTCGTATTGTTCCCTGTTTTTTCATTACAGGGACAATATTCGATACCCAATCGGTCAGAGGAACTGGATAGACGAAACCAGCATGGAGGAGTTTTTCAACTTCTGCCTTAATGGCAGCGGCTTTCTTGGGGTGCACCTGCCGAAGCCGTTGTCTTACTGGTTTGACATCAGGATACATCTTAATTTCATGTTCAACGATACTCGAGTCAATGCCTGGAATTTCATCATATGACCAAGCAAAGACATCTCTAAATTCGCGGAAAAGAGCTTTATATATTTCTTGTTCTGAAGGGGAACAACCTTTGCCGACATAAATATTCTCTACAACATTTGTTTTGGTCGAGATATTTATGGCTATAGTCTCTTCAATATTGGATAGGTTTCGCTCGGAATCCACCGTATTTACTGTATTTGTTAGGAATTCAAACACTGAAGGGTGATAAAGGTCACCTTGAGTATCTTCCGGAGGAAGGGAACGATGGTGGTTATCATCCCATGGTGCCCCCTCAATCAACATTGACCGCAGGATTCCTTCGTCACTTGCATGCACTCGTGACCAGGGATCCAAAGGGGTACCATATTCTCCTGACCTGTCTACCCAAACGCTTGACGAGCGTTGACTTGGGCTCGCCTCCCATGCCTGAAACATTGATTGCTACAATATTTCGATCGGGCTCGGGTGCAAAACCATTGCACGATCCATGGTGACTTTGTCTTTTACGACCTTTGTGGAAGATACCATGTTGCAGTTTGCTACAAACGGTATATTTCCTATGTATATAGGATTCGGTAGCGAGAAAGTTCCCATCATCGTGGGGTCCTTTAACAGGCCTACTCCGATATCTTGAATTGAATGGTCGTTCTCATGGATCATGGGAATGCTTCCTGTAACTTGCGAACCATTAAGGAGGAAGTTCTGTTGGTCGACGACCGTAATCCCTCCTTCAAACGGGAATGCGATCTTCCTAAAATAAGTCGACACGACAGCTGCCATGGCATAAATCCATGGTCTTCCCAGTAGGATGTTGTAATCAAGATTGCCATCTATGACTTCAACATCAATTTCTACTTTTTTTCCACCTAGTTCAACCTTCAAGTTACTTAGGATACCGTAAGGGGTATATGTCCTACCGTCGAATGCTTTTAGTGTTGTCGAAGATCTTGACAAGGTTGGTGACCCTAACGTTTTCCAGCAACTCATCGACATAATACATGTCGATGCCCCCTCATCAATAATTGTTCGATGAACAATTCTGTTGAGGGATTTCACTTGAATAAGGAAAGCTAGTTGAGTTGGTAACTGAGGGTCATACCCTTTGTGATCAAAGGATACAAGATTGGAATCCTTAGGATCAACCCCTCCTATTGCCGATAACAATGCCTGCCTTTGGGATGGACAATTCTGTAGTACTTCAAGAGTCGACATAGCGGATGGCGATTGGGCCAAATCTTCTACTATGTTATAATGCTGCGCCGCTCTGGCGCGAGGATTAAAGGTCGACTTGTGCACTACACCCTTAGGCGGTTTTATTGTTAATTCTGGCATTATGGGTGGGACAACCTCTGTCGAAGTTGTTGTCGAACTACTCGGTTGATCTTTACCTTTTTCGTTTGACAGTTGCGGATTCCCGTAATCTTTGTTCCTTGTCGAAATCAAAGCATCATTCTATTGCTTAGAGATCGATAACATTAGCACTTGTGACGGGGAAGCATTTCCACTATCAACCATATTTTGACCTGGGTTGGGAAACAGATCAGTCAACACAGCTGGGTTCTTTGGACTTTTAAAGAATCTCTTGAGCTCAGCTTTGTATGGACAATCTGCTGTCTTGTGATCTTCGTCACATATCAGACAGGGCCATTTCTTTTTCCCTTTCTCGGGAGGGTTTGAAGAAGTTTTTTCAGGTGACGGATCATCCTGTTGCTTCTTGTTCCCTTTGTTTTGCTTCTTCTTGCTTCCTGGTTGATTGGTTTCTTTGCCTTTATCTGCTGATATGGCATTTACTTCCGAAGCAAGAATCTCTTCATGGGCATTTTGATCTGAAGTCTTACGGGCTTTCTGAGATGAAGCCTTTTTCGATTTTGCGCTTGTAGTGCCAATCACGCCATCTCCGGCATGAGAGTCAATATTCGATTTAGGAGGTGGAGGAATTGAAAATTCAGGCCTAGGGGCGTCAGGTATTTTGTCGTAGAGCGTGCCAGACTGAGTATATACTAAGTCTAAATATTGAGCACGAGCGATGACTTGCTCCTCTGTTACGACTCCCCCTTTGGCCACATCTTCCGTTATAGCCGGAAGTAATGACTTTATAAACCATTCAGCTAATAGCTGATCAGGAACGTACGTTTTCACCATCCTACGACGACACCGCCACTCATGTATATGATCGGATATGTGAGTAGCTGTCGTCTGTTTGAAGTTGGTCAGTATTTCGGTTCCTGTTTCATACCTGATTGGTAATTGAAAATGGGTTAAGAAAGTCGTGGCTAAGGAGCTGAAATTGTCGAAAGAGGCTCTTGGCAATTCAATATACCATTTAGCCGCCAGACCTGTCAATGTCCTCTGGAAGAGGCGAAGTCTTATCGAATCATCGTTTAGAGTGTTCGACGAACACCACAGATGAAAAGTCATGACGTGATTCGATGGGTCTTCACCTGGATTTCCATTGAATTTAGGAATGTCCGAAGGAAGTTTGTGAGGAATCGCTGGCCACCAATGGGCATAAGCAATCGGATCATTCGTCAACCGATGTAAATCGGGTAACTCTAGAGTTGCCACGAATGGCAGCTGTTGACTCAGATTAGGCGAAGCGTACCCAGGATACGATGGAATCGCCTGAGCAGTTGGTCTTTGCATACTAGCATAATGTAATTGATGTTGGTATGATTGATACGGTTGGTGGACTACCCCACTATAAAGTGGTTGGTTTTGACCGTGTTGTATGTACGGTTGTCCACTGTTTGCAAAAATCTGCTGCTCGGTACCTTGGTACACTTGCTGGAATTGCGGTTGTTGGTACTGCACCAACCATGGTTGTGAAGCCATGGGTTGTTGTGCTATACTAACCACTGGACCAAGATGAGGGGTAATGGTACCCGTTTGTACTTGTGTCGCCCCGCCAATTGGTGATTGTGGTTGAGTCGCAGGGTCAAAGGGATGTTGCATTACAACCTGAGAAAACTGAGGTTGACATACAACAGGCATCGTTTGAACTTGTGACACAGTTACAATTGCCGGTGTCGTCGGGATGTTCGTCATAGGCACTTGTTGTTGCATAGAATATACAACTCTTGGTTGTTGGGGTAGCATAGGTACCCAACCACTTGTAGTTATTCCATTATAACCTGAGTACGGTTGTGAACTCCCGTATGGGTAACATCTCGGAGGGGGTAATGAAAAGGCATATTGCCCCCCATACGGTGGTGGTCCAGAACTGAAAGGAATTACCAAACCTTGAGGACCGGATTGCCAAAACTGATTTCCGAAAGGATCAATTTGTTGAGTTCCAACATAAGAGTTACCGGGTATTATCCCGGGAGAACAAACAGGAACAGTCCACATTGTCGTCATGGCCCCCGAAGGGGCTCCTTCCAGCTGTTGAGAGCTAGTTGGGACAGATGGTATGCCGGCGAACATTTTCGGAGTGACTGCAGGGGGTTCTGCTGTCGCTGTGTCATTTGGCACAGTCCTAGATGTTGATGGTTGTTCAAACATTTTGAGTCTATCCAATAGATTGCCTAGTGATTCTACAGGAACTTCCCTGGGTGATAGGCTAGCTTCTGATGCAGAAGGAAATAGAGTGACCCCTGCTCCAAAATGGGTTGGAGTAGTTGCTTGCGGATCTTCCACAATTTCCTCTATTGCAATCAGACCCGGTGGAAGAGGAAGACCGTCAGGTCCGTAAAATATTTCTGGTGCTGAGGAAGGGGTTGTTTCGACAGCGACAGTTGTTTGAGGAGCAAGACTCTCTGAACCAATTCCTGATGGAACTGATTCAGTAACACAAGTATTTGCTCTCAGACTAGGATCAGTGTTACTGTCCCTCTGGGGCTGTTGAACTTCTTCAATATAGGCAGGGTTTCCAGAAATGTTTGGAGTAACCGGAACCTCAGATGTCGTTGGAACACTTGTTCTAACTTTGATAGGAGATTTTGAACCGGTTAAACGAGTTCGCTTTGCCCGGGCTATTTTCGATTCCGGAGACAAAGACGGTTGAATCATAAGCCTCTGCGAACGACGGGGCATCGATTGACTTTCTTCCACGATTGCAGATTACTTGATCAACCAAAAATACACGGGGTAAAATGTGTTTTCGAATTGAATTAATTTTAGACGCTTTTAAGACACAACTTGCTTTTTCACTTTTTAAGAGTCGAGAAAAAGCTAAAGATGACTCTAGTCTCCTTCGATGTATTAACGAGCCCGAAGTGACAAATGCTCGGATGGACTTTTTCAGTTATAGAGTTTGAAAAAGGCCAAAAGAAACTACTCTGGAGTTCTAGGCAGAGGGTGTGCCAAACCTTTCGCGAAACCACATAATACGTTTTACGGTACGAGTGGTCGATCTTCGTGAATGCTGTGTTCACTGCATCGCGCTCAGTAGGGCGGCCGACACAGCTTCCTATGGATAAAGGCTTTGTTTCTATAGGGGTCTCCCAATATACGCGACGGTACGCGGGAGCACAAGTCCGTATTAGTGCTATCGTCCCTCAGGAGGAATCACCCACCTTCGTAGAGATCGACAGTCACTATGTTTAACGACGCCGGAACACGTCTCTACCTAGACCTCTACTGTGTTTCGTTATGTTTCAAAGCGTTGTTATGTAAATTCAGTTCGTTTTAGGTTGATCTTGCTTAGCAGTTTGCCTTTATGGATCACCACGTGATGTATGATACAACTCCTAAATGCAGTCTACGAATGATAAGCAAGCTTTTTCAATTCTTTCAACTTATGAAAATCTTAACTACTGAGGGAAAAGAAAGACATCAACTTTTCACACAGATCATAGAGCACACACTGATGCACTTTTCCTAAATTGACATGCAAGCTGTCAAAATGCACATGCACAATGCAGGTATTTCTTTTCTTCTTCCTTAATGTTGATGTATTACAAAAAGAAAGCTGTTGTATAATTTCGAATTCAATTTCAAGTGAAAGTAAACAAGCTTTTGTCCAAAATCAAAAGAACACCTTAAGATCTACTTGTTTCAACACTAGAAATATCGAAATTCGAACCACATAACGAAAGCAAATGCTCAATCAGCTATGAACAGCAATAAACTAACTCTTAGAATCAAAACGACACTTTATCACAGGTCTAGATCTAAGAGGCCACAGCAAGACTAGTTCACTTTCGTTATGGGAAACTGTAAATGAAGTAAGAAATACAACAAGAACAATCACAGTTTCTTCATACAACCGAGGCGGAATGATGGCAAAGAAAGGTAGTTTCAGATGGGTATACAGGTTGATAACAGGCTGCAAAAACAATACTGAAAACTGGGCAACAGAAGGCAGGGAACCCCAGTTGCACAATGCAAGACTGGTTCAGCGCAGGCTCTGCACTGTCAGTTTGACATTCAGCGCAGGTAGGCCCTTCGGGACCTGCGTTGAAACGCAGAGAGCCTTCACTGCAGTGGCGCTGGAGAGAAAAGTTTCGTTTCTCTCAGGTTCCGGGTCACAGATTGCTCAAAAATCAACTGTTTTTGGCCAAATCAGAGGCTATCAATCAAGTATACTCTAAAGGATGATTAAAGGAAGATGAACACTATCACAAAGAGCTATTAAGAGTCCTTGTGGATCAGCTCTTCAAATCATAAACATGCCCAGAACTGAGTTAGAGTAGCTGCCCTCTACTTTGCATTCGAAGGACTCAAATGCAGTTCGATTCGGTACTCCCTTTGTTTAGGAAATGAATAGCAAGAAGCACAAGATACCAACAAGATACGATCCCCAGCGGAGTCACCAGTCTGTTGTAGGGAAAAGTATCCAACATGGAATGACCCTATCCCACTCTAAGGGTGATAGTTCCTTAGCAACAGTCAAAGCAAAGCTATCTAAGATTACTTCTTTATGACATGCAAAAGAGGAAAGGAAGAGATCCACTCACCGATGTCTTGCGCGAATGGTCGATCCAATCTTCTCTCTTTGCTGCTTGCTCCCCAGCTCCTTGTCTTCTCACGGGCCCAGTTACACAAGATCCTGCAAACAAGACGAGAAAGGGAAACTACAAGAAGCATGCATTCATAATCGATTCAAGGATTAGCATAAATCAAATACGCAAGTAAGACAACACATCATTGAAACACATGCGAATAGAAGAACCTCAAATGCTTTATTAATGGAAGAAAGTAAGGTTCAGGTGGTGATACAACCATAAGAGGCCCAATCCAGCATCACCTTCCCGACGGAAAGAAATCTCCTCTTCACCTCCTTCAAGCAATCACCCAATAATCTCAACTGTAAACCAACAACAATTCTTTGCACAAAATTCCGGCCTCCAGATCCCATGGGATGAGATCCTTATATAGAGTTTTGGAGTGAAGATAAGTTAGCTTGATGTGTGACTGTTGTCCTCTTCAACCCCAGTTGTTCTTCAGTTCTTGAGTCCACTTGGAGATCCTACCTTCCACTTGGAGTTTTAGAACCTCTTACTCTTCACTTAGGCGAATCTTTTGATCCAAGTGTCATTTTGGAAGCTTCCTGGGCACTGACACATTGAGGAAAGATTCCTCCACATGTCCAAACTCGCTCAGCGCAGGTAGCCTTTGATGAAGTTGACATTCAGCGCAGGTACACCATGGAGCAGTTGACATTCAGCGCAGATGCTCAGTGGAGCAGTTGACATGATCCATAATTGACCTGTTTTTGAGTGCTTTTCAGTGGAGAACTGATCTGAAGTGCTGTGGTTTGTTGACCTTGTTCCTCTAGGGGTAGGAACAACATGTTTAGGGACTTTGGATCCCTCAGATTATTGACATTTCATGCTTTATGCTGTAAGGCACAAAAATGTCTATAACACCTGCAGTCTCCCTAGAACATGCTCCATCAAAGAACATCTCCCAAACCCAACTTCCTTGCTCCTCCTCGGCCTGAACAATTGGTTTCTTGAGCTGCAACGAGGCCTTTTGAGATTCTTCAATTTGGACGATACATGCTCCCAAATCAGTGTCCACAACATAAATAGGATGATTAGAAGGATTCTTCTCATCACTGATGATATATGCCAACTTTGCTTCTTTGTATAATCTCCTGATTTCTCCTCCAAAAACTAGGATAGTGGCATAAGATAGGTCATTTTGCAATGTCCCACCTAGTCTCTTAATCCATCCTCTTGACAACAACATGCCAAATTTGGGAGGGACATCTGCTACCACAATATCCATCATCATACTCTTCATGGGCAGATGAGTTAGGGTAATGGCTAAATCTTTAATCAACCCTAGACATTTCACCTTTTTTGAATCAAATGAGAATAAATCATGATATGATCTAGTGATGTCAAGGCCTAACTCTTCCATGACAGCTTTAGGCATCAGATCGTGGCTGGCCCATGTATCTAGCATGCAGTTGTGGTGGATTTTGTCATGAATGGTCAAGGAGACATAAAATGATGGAGAATTATCATTAGTAGGTTCAGTCATTGGAATTAGCACAATTGCAGGCCTATCATCTTGCAAATTGACAGAGTCAGTGGAGGTTTATGTGGATCTCAGCTCAAGAGCTTCAAGGATAGGTTTTCTAAACACTTCACTCTTTACAAAATCTACCAGAGACACAGATATTTTTAACTTCTGAACTTCTGATTCAGAACTGAAAGAGGGAGGTAACTTGTCAGAACCTCTTACCTCTTGAACTGGTGCTTTGAGGATGACTGGATCAGCTGGTGGTCTTCTCTGTTTGATATTCTGTGACTCTATTTGGACAATCGCTCTTTGGGCAGGATTCTCCTTGACATTATTTGCATTTGACCTCAGATTATATCTTTGCTGCTCCTCAGTTTGTAGAACAGCCTCTCTGTCCCACCTTTGACTATCTTTTTCTTGCAGCAAAAATTCTTCGTATGCAGCAAATGTTAAAAAGGCAGCACTACCTTTATCTTCCATACAGTGAATTTCATCCTCATCTTCAATTTGTTCCTCCTCCATGACTAAATTTTGGAAAGGATCTTTAACTCTTTGATCCTCGTTAGTTTCTTTACCCTTCTGAATGATTTGCATTTGCTCATTTTCTCTTTTGAATGGATTTGGGTTTCTTGGAGCAAATGTGTTTGGAAACCTTGTCTTCCCAGAGTTCTGCTCAACCTTCAGCTTAGATATTTCAGCAGCTAATGACTCTATAATTCCAGTCATTTTGTCTAATTTGGTCTCTGAATATGAAGCAGAGGAAGATGAAGCCTCACCTCTCTGCCTCCTTCTATCAGCATGAATTTTGAGCTTTTCTGCAGCCATAATGTTAGATTCTACCTCTAGTGCTGCATCCTGCATTTCAGCTAGGGTAGCACATCTTCTTTCTCTTAGCAGCAAACAGAAATTAGAGTCAAAGGCACTGGCATAGGCAAGTTTGGCAGAGGTGGGGGTAGACTTTACCTCAGCTCGTATCTTACTATACATACGATTGAATCTTTTATTAAAATCAGGCATGGATTCCCCATTTCCCCTCTTCAGGTTTGCAAACTCCGTATGATAGTATAGCAGGTCCTTCTTATCTCCTAGTGCTTCAAAAATGCTTCATCTAAAGCTTCAATATCAGCAATAGATCTAGGGGCAAGTCTCTGAACCAATTTCTAGCCTCTCCATCAAGGCTCTGTACAAAAACTATCATTCACACATCATTTTCACTAATGTCTAAGTTATCAGCGTAGCTATAAAAGGATTCAAGGTGCTCTTCAGCTGTTACTTCGTCTGTACCAGTGAACTTAGGCATGTATTTCTGATACTCTCCTACAGGCATGGCATTCAAAGGAACATGCAAGACCAAGGGTCCATACTTAGCAGCAATGATTCTTTCCATCTTCGTAGGTGCTTGTTGGCCTGCCATGACTGGAGTATGTGGAAGGATACTGGCAGATTGAGTAGTATAGGACAATGCAATGGATGAGAGAGACAAGGGGGTGTTATGGACTGTATGGGATGCTTTCTTTGGACTTAGATCCAAATGGAAACTAAATGAACCAGGAGCTGTCTGAATCTTTGAAGGAATTTTCTCACTAGCAATACTAGGTTCTATATCTTCAAATTGTATATTCTCAACTATAACCTCCTCTTGCAGAGATACACAAGATTTCCTAGGCTTACCTGATCCTGATGCTCCCTTCTACGATGTTTTCTTTTGCTTAACGATCTTCTCAGTGTCAGGCACTGGGTCAGCTGGTGATTTCTGAGGATTTCTTCGAGTATGCCTCACAAACTGAGCCAACACTGTGATGTGGAGTCGCCAAAAGTTGGTCTTCCTCTAGTGGAGTCGCCAGATAGATGATTACAACCAGAAATGTGTCCAAACTCTGTCTATCATCAAAGCTTGGAACTGTGTCATTTCCCAGGGAAGCTGAGCTTCAATCTCCTCTCCCTGGCAATGGTGCCAATTAATGTTATCACCCCAAGAAACTCTCCTAGGTTGTAGCTCGGAGATGCTCAGGAACATTACAAACTCAAAAAAATGTTGGAAATGGATGAATGGAAGAAATGATGCTTGTTCAAGCAAGATAACCACTTCAACTATGCTTAACTCTAGACATGTGTAACCACCCCCAGACTACAAGGCTTTAAACCACCAATTACTCACAGCTTAAGAATCAGGTGAATATAGAGAATACTAACCACACTAGCAGATGCACATGACCATGTGATGGCCGGCTACAACTAGTAAAGAGGCCTACAAATCTATTTCCTAATGCACAGACAAGATGACAACTCTCTGGCACTAAGTAAACAGAAACCTGAATAACACATTCACTGATACATCCAAGATTTTAACACAGAGGTAGGATGACAGCTCCCCTAATGCTAAAAATCAAGAGTTCATGAAAAATGGAATACGGACACAACCTAGAACAGAATAGAAGTGAAAAGTGAGCAACTAACAACAAAAGAAGCTTGTATTAGCTAAAAATGCTGATGAGACACTGCAAGTATCAAAGCAGTTACATTCTCCAGAAGTTGAACTTTACATCAAACAACAACCATCAACCCTCATTACATCTGTTTTCTGGGTATATATAGAGTTTTCTTTACAAAAATGCTCTGCTACTCTAGGCGTGGAGGCGTCATAATTGACCACCAACCGCTTTAACTGTCTGAAAGAGTCCTTGCTGCAATCTGCTTGCTTTAATGAATGAATTTGATATATTCTGATACTCTGTTGTCCATCTTGAGCAGGTGGAGTGTTTTATGAAAGAAGCTCCATAACGGATAAATGTTGTGATTTGCTCGAGGCTGGTCCTTTCCTTCTCGGCCATTCTTCATGTTAAATGTGGTTGTTGAGGATTTATTACGCCGAGTGCTGGATACTGGCCACCTTCTTCCTTCGGATGCATAGGACAGGCTATGGACGAGCTGACTGCATGATGGAACAGATATCAGCCGTTGGATCAAGTGAATGGAGGGTAGAGATCTGTTGGCGAGAAGAATCGAGCGGAAGTGGGAGCAGAATCGGGCGGAAGCGAGAGAAAACAACATGAGCTGTTGGATCTCGGGCAGACAGATCCAACGGTCGGCGAGCGGAGAAGATACACGGGAGATAATGAGTGGGGACGGGTGAGTGGGTGGTAAACGTTATGTATCGCACCGCTTTTGGTGGGTGAGCGGTAAAGGTACGCGGGTGAGTGATTCCATTCAACACATGACACATAGTGATGGAGGAGAGAGAAAACTGCTCTCCATCGTGCGCTAACGTGCTATGGCTTTGTGGGCGCGAAATGAGCGAAGTCCATTTGATCTTGTCGGGACTGATCGGATGACGGAGGAGTGATTGGATGAGTCACTTTATCGAGCGCGATGGGAGTCATCGGATCAGGTTTTTCTTTTGATAATTTTGGGCCTTTACGTAGGGCGATGTGTGATTGTGATCCAATCACATCGCAATATCACATCGGCGGAAGTCAACGGGCATAGCCTTATACAAACATTGATGTGATTTGCGATAGCGACTAAACCCAGACCCGATAAAGGAATTAACTGCTTTTAATACTGATGAAGGGACAACAAGGGAAGGAGAAAATGACTGTTGTGACGGAAAATGGGTTATGAAAAGTGCATGGTCACACGATCACGGTCTTATGGGTTTAAACTTTGCACCTGGGAACCTCAGGGAAAGCGGGTTTATCCAGGGTTTTGGAGGAAAACAGGGATAGCGAGGGCTATGAGAGTATAAGGAAAATGAAGGGGAAGAAAGAAACAGACTACTGTGAGCTCCCTTTTTGCATAAAAACATGGCCAAGCTAGTATTTGGTCCTCCAAATGTTGAAGTATGTAGTAGAGCTAACAGTATCGATGGATTTGCTCTCGTAAACAATTTTTCACTTAGGTAATTTTTACAGAATAAATGATAACACATTATGAGGATACACAAAGAAACACTTTTTTTAGCCAATTGATAAATCTCAAACAAAAGGGTTCAATGATGGAGCACATTGAGGACTTCCAAAAATTGAATATAAGGGTAAAAAATATTC
This sequence comes from Pinus tabuliformis, assembly GCA_031772625.1. Classification (NCBI taxonomy): domain Eukaryota; kingdom Viridiplantae; phylum Streptophyta; class Pinopsida; order Pinales; family Pinaceae; genus Pinus; species Pinus tabuliformis. The sequence goes on from CM062815.1 coordinate 844,992,945, forward strand.
CAGAGGAGCATAGGATTGATGTGTTCATAGGGACTTTGGGAATTTGATTCATTAGAGAAGGCATTCAGGTTGGCAATAAAAATGGAAAGAAAAATTATGGCAACAAGGAAGCATACCACTCACAACTATAAAAATGGAAGTGTTTTTTCTCCTAACCTTTCACCATCTATAAGGTTGACACCACAACAATTGGAAGAAAAAATAGAAAAAGTGATTTGTTACAATTGTGATAGAAAATACATTAAAGGTCATAAGTGTGCTGAGAAGAAATTAATTTACATAGATGGGGAAGAGGAGCAAGAAAAGGAACAAGAAACATTAAAAGAAGAGATATACACCAGGAACCAATCCCATAGAAAGAAGAAATGAATTTGGCCATATCTTGTAAGGCATTGATAGGAATTACCACTCAAACTCTCAAGATAGAAGGGCATATAAAGAAGAAAAAGGTAATAGTGTTGATTGATTCAGGTAGTACCCATAATTTTATTCATTGTAAGATAGTCAAGGAATTGAATTTCTTCCTATACTGAGCACTAGAGTGTCAAGTAATGGTTGCAAATGCAGGAACCATAAATTGCTCTGGAAAGTGATATAATATCAAGCTATCCATGGGAGAATATGTCTTGAATAGTCTAATGCTTTCCATTCCAATGGGTGGTGCAGATGTTGTACTAGGAGTCCATTGGCTATAACCTTTTGGTACGATAGATTTTAATTTTCAAGAACTTTTCTTGAATTTTTTTGGGAAGGAAAGGAAGTTGAACTAAGGGGTATCGAAGGGAAACCAAGAAATATAATCAACTCTAACAACATTAGAAAGCTTCTAAAGAAAGAACAATGAGGCGTAATTGCACAATTATGTTCACTAGAGGTTCCCACATCGAAATCATCTATTTCTCTAGATCTCCAAAACATTTTGGACAATCGTTCCAAGGTATTTGAGACTCCCAAAGGCCTCTCACCTATTCATGATCATGATCATGCTATTCATTTGATTCCAGGAAGTGTTCCCCTAAACATCAGACCTTACAAATATCCATATGCCCAAAAGAGTCAAATTGAATGTATGGTTGCAGAAATGCTAGAGGTTGGTATAATTCAACATAGTCAAAGTTCTTTCTCTGCTCTAGTGGTATTGGTACAAAAGAAGGACGGATCATCGTGCATGTGTCCAGATTATAGGGAGCTCAACAAGCTTACTATTAAAGATAAATTTCCCATTCCTGTCATTGATGAATTATTGGATGAATTACATGGAGCAATTGACTTCACCAAGTTGGATCTTCATTCAGGATATAATGAAATCAGAATGAAGACTGAAGACATTCCAAAAACAACATTTAGAACTGATGAGGGTCATTATGAATTTTTGTCATGCCTTTTGGCCTTACCAATGCACATTCTACATTTCAAGGTTTGATGATTTCCATTTTCAAACCCTTCCTCAGAAAATTTGTGTTAGTATTTTTTGATGATATGCTAATCTACAAAAAGTCTTGGAAGGATCATTTTCAACATGTTGACAAGGTGCTCAAAATATTGGAGGTGAAATAATTATATGAAAAAATCTCCAAATGTTTCTTTGGAGTACAAGAGGTGGAATATTTGGGTACTTAGTTAGCTCATAGCTCATCTTATCATCCTCAATCTGATTGGCAAACTGAGATAGTGAACAAATGTTTGGAAGGATATATTCGTTGCTTTGTATCTGATAAATAGACACAATGGGTCAAGTGGTTTCCTCTAGCTGAATAGTGGTATAACACTTCCTTCCATGCTGCAGCAAAAATGACCCCATTTATGGCACTTTATGGATATCATCCACTCTCCATCACATCATATTTAAAAGAAAATTCTAAGGTTCAAGAAGTGGAAGATCACATCGAGCATCAACAACAAGTTATCAAACTCTTAAAGGATAACCTCACTTTGGTGCATAATAGAATGAAACAACAGGCATATCAACATTGCAGCGAAAGAAGTTTTGATGTAGGTGACTGGATATTTCTATGACTACAACCATACAAACAAATGTCCCTAAATCAAGCTAACAAGGATAATAAATTATCACCAAAGTATTATGGTTTGTATAAGGTTTTACAAAATATTGGTACTATGACATACAAATTGGAGCTCCTTGCCTCTTCCCAAGTGCACCCAGTTTTCCATGTTTCATGCTCAAAGAAGGTTATAGGTGAGAAGATCCCAATTCAAAAAAATATTGCCAGAACTTGACGAGGAAGGAAAAATCAAATTGGAACCAAAAGCAGTCACAAAAACAAGAAATTGACAGCTACGGAATTGATCAATTTTAGAGTATCTCATCAAGTGGAAGAACTTACCCACTGAAGATTCCACACGGGAGGATGAGAATTTTATACAGAAGCATCCAGAACTACTCAAGCATTGAGGACAACACTTTTTGAAGGAGAGGGGCATGTTAGGTCCCTATACTACTAGTGTAACCCCTTATTTTTATTAGTGCAACCCCCTTATTGTATTATTGTGCCCATATAGTCCCCATGTTGTTATTATTATGCCCCATAGAAGCCCACTATTGTTATTGTTGTGCCCCTACAATATTATTTTTATGTAGGCTCTGATTATATTGGGACCCCTTAGACTCCTATATATAGAAAGGAGGTATTGTCATTTGTATCATCCAATAATTGTTCATTTGTGTAATGTAAAGGAGGTTCCCCCTCGAAGAGGCTGATTTTTAAGTCGTTAATCTATCTTTTCTATCTTTTTGTGAGCTGGTTTCATAACATGAACTATCATATTACAACATATTGTTTGGTCAGATTTAGGGACAAAATATATGCGTTGAATGACAGTGAGCTCAAGAATACTATTTTGCGAAAGTTTCATGCAAACCCATATTTAGGTCACCTAGGATACCAGAAGACATTGACAACAATGAAGAAGTTTTATCATTGACCAAATTTGAAAAACGATGTAGTAGAATTTGTGGCTAGATGTTTTGATTTTTAGCAGGTGAAAGGAAAATATAAACATACAGGTAGACTACTGCAACTAATTTCGATTTTAGAGTGGAAGTGGGAGGTCGTTTCCATGGATTTCATTATAGGTTCTCAGAGGACATCTAGACAACAAGATTCTATCATGGTTTTGGTAGATAGGTTGAAAAAGGTAGCACACTTCATTCCAGTGAAGTCTATGTATTTAGCTAGTGGTGTGGTGTAAGTATTCATCAGAGATGTGGTGAAGTTGCATGGTGTGCCGAAGAATAGTGTGTCAGACAGAGATGCTTAATTTCTAGGTTCTAGAAAGAGTTATTTATAGGTTTTGGTATAGAGTTTGCCTTCAGCACAACTTATCATCCATAGACAGATGGACAGACAAATAGGGTCAGCAAGATTTTGGAGGACATGTTGAGGATGTATGTGATGCATCAATAATGGAAGTGGGAAGAGTATCTACCTTTGGTTGAGTTCACTTATAACAATGGTTACTAGGAGTCACTGAGGATGATTCCATTTGAGACACTATATGGGTGGAGTTGTAATACTCCCATTAGTTGGAGTGATCCAGTGAATAGGGTGTTGATAGCAACAAAAATGTTGGTAGAGACGGAATAGGTAATGCAGGTAATCAAGAAGAATCTAAAGGAAGCACATGACATACATAAAAGTTATCTAGATTAGAACATGATGTTTAAGGAGTTTTAGTTTGGGAAATAGGTGTACTTGCGCATCAATCCCAAGAAGAGATCCTTGAGGATTGGGTCATTACTTAAGAAGTATGTTAAACATGTTGATCATGTGATTGACTGGTCTGTATTGTAGGTGGATCCAGAAGGAGAATTCCAATCGGAACAACAATGTATTTTATAGAGAAATATGCTCATGCTCTGGAATCAAGCAATCGAGTAGGTTAAAGTGCAGTGGAAGCACTTTGGGCCCAATGAAGCTACATGGGAGATGACAGATCATATGCAGGCTATGTATCCTTCTCTATTCGCTGGTTGAGCGAATGTTTTTGGTATATGTTTTGGTGTGATATTTTGGTATATGTACATATGTATATGGATGTAAATACCACCATGAGTTGTGTTATAAAGCTCCAATAAGCAGTATGGGTGTCATGTCATTATGGTTGTCATGTTGTTATGCTTTCATGCTAGTTTGCTTCTTAGCAGGTTGATCATTGTAAATACTACAACGAGCTAAGTTATAAAGCTTCATGGGTAGTATGTTTTGCTTTCAACAATCTTGTGGATTGTAGGTGTCATTGAACACCAAGAACAATGTTACCACAAGGGGGAGGGTTATGTAACAACACTGGTCAAAATTCCATGTAATAAAGTTAATGAAGGCAAAATGATAACCAAGGTCATGGGACATGTATTCTAAGCTGAATGGTGGGCAAAACATCCTAGTGGATGTTCATTTGTTTTATTATGGCTAAAGGAAATTGGAAAAGTCTTTGGAAAGACATGAGGCATTAATTGTTATTTTATTTATGAAATAATGGAAATTATGAGAAAAGAAAGGTGAAATGTCAATAGTTGCAGGTGAGGGGGAAAATGAATGAAAATAATGGAAAATTGAAGAAAATAGAGGCCTCATTAATAAAAAGGCTTATGAGGATCAACTGGTACCTTTTTTTAATTTACCTTTTGCCATTTCAGTTTTGGAACTCTCTCCCTCACACTTGGACACTTAGAGAATTATTGGAGCACTCTAACATTAGATGAAGGAAAGTAAAGGAAGGACAAAGGAGGCAAAGGGAAGCAAAGATCAAGCAAGGAAGAGTAGGATCAAGCAGCTATGACGAGATTCTTTGTAGGTATCAATTTTCATGTGTGATTTCCTTGCTAGATTTGGCATGGATGGTACATGAATGTGAGTATTTGGTTCTCTTTTTGTCATTGGCATGGTTTTTTCCAGGCCTTACAGTGGTTTTCATCCTTTCCTTGCAATTTCTGGATAGTCATGGTGTGATGGGATCTATTTTATTTGGTTAAAATGGTTTGCTAGATGGTTTTAAAATTGATTGAGGTGATCTCTGAAGAAGAACACCAGGCCTAGGAATCCATAGACCAGAGAAGGTGGGATTGCAATAAAGCCAGATTTTTTGTACCTCGGTGGGCCTAGAAATCCTTGATCAGTGAATGACGAGATATATGGTAAATCCTAGAGGTGTGTGCCCTCAATGAGGCCTAGGAATCCTTGAACGGTGAATGGTGGGATATACAGTAAATCCTAGAGGGTGGAGTTTCGACTATGCCTAAGAATCCTCAACCGGTGAATGGTGATATATATCGTAAAGCCTAGAGACTAGGAGGTAGACAAATTCCTCATGGTGTAGGTGGAGAAATACGGTGGCATCCATGCTTGTTTATGGCCTAGTGATCCGGTGGGGATCACAGTAAAGCCTGAGGAAACTTGAATTAGTTTTGTTGTGAGTTCCACATTCATGGCTAGAATATGGCACGGGGTTGATTCACTGAAATAACTATTTGGTTCAGCCAATCTATGGTCGAGTGGTTCATGAAGTCATGTACCGGATTGGCTTATGAATACATTAATAAGAACTCTTTCTCCTTGGTATTTCATGTGTAAATATATTGGTTCATATGTGATTCTTATGGCTGTTATATCCTTTTTATTTATGTTGGTTATATGTTGGTTATGAGTATGTTTTATGACAAATTTTATGTATTCCTCTCATCATTTTTTGATTTGAAAATGAATATACAATTAATATATGACCTAATAGATGATAATACAACTATTGTGATAGAGAAATAATGTCTCTTTCAGAATATTAGATAAGTATGAGACCCCTATGCTCAGACATGTTTTTATGACATGTAGATTACATATTTGTGACATGTTTGACAAAATTCCTATCATGGATAGTAGGGGTAAGATCAAGTAATTGTATCAATGATTGCATTAGTAGCCTTATTCTATTGTTATTTATCATTTCTGAAAGTTTCATGAAGTTTTGGGAAGTGGCCTGCGTCCTGGCCCTGAAAATGTGGCACAAAATCTAGGTTCACTGGCTTAGAACTAGTTGAAAAATTCCACAGTCGCTCACATGCCTTGCTATGGGAGTGACTGGAAGGCCTCAGTCGCATGCATGGATTTTCATGAGAATGGCTGAGGGTTCATATTAGTGAAATGTCAAGTTGTCTCAGGGGTTGGTCACTTGGAAAGGGTCATTGCCTCCTGAAGGTTTTGTAGCATGTGTGGAATGTTAGAATGGTTTTGTTTTGTCGATTCCACTTCCTTAACTGTATAGGGGGATTTGAATCACATCATAGTAGCCTCTTGTCACATTTTTACCCTAGCGAACTAGTTAACTTGGGTAAATGTGGGAGGAGGGTGTTACAGATAAAAAGGATTTTAAGGAACAATTTTTAGCTTTTTGATAGTTTTGGATGGGAGCTCTAATTCATTCTCTCATACTCTTGCACACTTAGAGCATTCTTAGAGCACTCTAGTATTCAATTGGATTGGATAAATAAGGCATGGGAAATTAGGAAAGCGTAAGGGAACAGTTGGATCAGCAACTACAACTTGATTTCTTTGTAGGTAACAAGTTGCATGTATGATATCCTTGTTGACTTTTGGATGCATCGTATATGCATTTCATTATCTGGTAATGGGATGTCATCATCAAGGAGGATTTCATGGATTAATAGTGTTTTGAGCCTTTCCTTTCCATTTCCTATATAGCCATGGTGTTGTGGGTGTTTCCACTTGATTATTTTCTTATTCGTGTTCATGTTCCTTATGGATTTGGGTTGGAAAATTTGCTTTGGAAGCCCTGGAACAACTTGGGTTGAGTTACTAGTCCTGGAGCCTAGGTTGGGAAAAATTATATGGAGCTCTTAATGGGTTGAGTTATTAGTCCCTAGAGTCGAGTTGGACAAATGATCTAGAGCCCTACAAGGCTGTGGATTGAGTTACTAGTTCTTGAAGCCTTGGACAACTTAGGTAGAGACCGATTTGGTTGATGTTAGTAATTTCCAACCATGGAGGTGGAATCAGTATGGTTGAGGGTTGAGGTGGCTTGGAATATGGAAGCCTTGGTTGGTTTTGTATTAGTTTATTCCATGAGATCCCACATTCATGCTTTGAATATGGTGCGAGTGTGATTTGTTGAAAGAAATATTTGGTTCGACCCAATCTATGGTTAGGTGGTACTTGGAAGTCCTTGGCCTGGTTGGTATTTTAACATATTAATAAGAGATATTATTCTACTTCATGTACACTTGTAGTGATTATATTGGTGATATTATGGCCAAGTTTCCTCTTGAAAATGCAGTAAGAAAAATTCATTTTGACTTTGTCTTGGTCAAACTAGATCAAAAATTGAATTTCTATTTCAACAGAATACCTGGAGGTAGTTAACTGAGGTCACATGGCTCTTGTCACTCATTTAACTCAATAAATTCAAGTTGGGGAAGCTTGAGTTCAATTCTACACGATCAATTGCTAATTTGTAGCAATTTATTTCGATTATTCTCAGTTATTATCAGTTTAACTAGTTTTAACTCTCAAAAGAACTAGTGGAGGTCAAGTTGTGGAAGTGACACTTCAACCACACTTAGTGATAAACCAGTTAACCGGTCAATCAACCCAAAATAATTGTTGCCTGCAGAGAATTTGAATTACCCACTTTAGATAGAAATTCCAAGGTAGTGTACTATCAATTTTAGCATATTCCCATGTGTATAGGTGGTGCATGCAGTTAGATATTGACCTAAGGCTATTGCGCAATTCCTTTGTGTGAAGTTCCTAAAAAATAGAGGCATCCCAAGGGAACAATGCAAGTAAATAAGAGCTTGGGAAGGCTTAAAATTAGTTAAGTGTTGGGCCAGGTTCAGTCAGTCAGACAAAGGGATAGACTATACACTTGTAGGGTGTGCTCAGGCTTGAGAAAGCATTGTATTTCTTCTCTATTCTCTGATTAATGCAATATATATAGTAAAGGGGTTTTGAGCAGTTTCTTTCCCATGGATAAATATTTGTGCATGTGTGATGTTTCCTCTTGAATAACTATAATTCTTGTTTTATATGGTGAATTAATTTTCGCAGATTAGTAGAGTAGCTTCAAGTCTTGCATTTTAGTAAATTTCATGAGAAGTATTAAATATACACATTAATTTCTACATGGTATCAAAGTTGGAATCATTGCAAAGAAGAGATTTTTAAGTTGTGATTGCAGGAGGTTTGAGGTTGCATATTAGGTTGCAAAATTTCTTCATGACTAAGAAGATGGATTTAAATGGACTAAGGCTCAAGTATGTCCTTGAGGGAAACTCAAATTATGTTGCATGGAAGGACCACATGGAGGTAGTACTAGAGGATAATGGGTTGAAGGAATTCATTGATAATGATATTCTGAAACTAGCAACAACTCATGCTCAGAATCTAGAATATTGGAAGAAGTGTGTTGCCAAGGTGAGGAGGATCATATTGGAGGGAGTACGAGACCATATTGTCTCCAATATTCATGGGAAAGAGAATCTGTATGCAATGTGGCAAGTGCTGATAATTTTTTTCCAGAATAGTAGTGACCATAGGTAATTGGCACAAAAGGACAAGCTTTGAAATATCAATATGTAGATGAACAAGACCATTCCATAGTACCTAATAAGGTTTAAACGCTGTCATGATGAACTCAATAAAGTTGGTGTTACTATAACAGAGGATGATTTGGTGAGCCTAACCCTTCTAGGCCTTCCCAAGAGCTAGCACAACTACCAAGATTTGGTAAACAGGAGGGAGAAGCTACCAAATTGGGAATGCCTTTGGTCAGATTTAGTACAGGAGGAGATACGACAGAACACCAGAGATGAGACCTCATCCAAGGGTGAGGATGAGGCGAAATTTGCCTTGGATTGAAAGGCAAAAAAATGGAAAGGGAAGAAATCCCAATCTAAAGAAAAATCTAGTCAAGGGGGCAATAAGAAACACTTGTCCAAAATCAAGTGCTTTCACTATCATGAATTATGAAACTATGCATTGAAGTGTCCACATAAGAAGGAAATCAAGAAGACCATAGGAGGAGCATTGGTTGAAGCCTTGGCCTCATAGTTTGAGCTTGATTTTACTCTCATCGCATTCATGACAAGCACAGTGATGGGTAGTGTGTGGTATCTCGATAGTGGTGCCTCATTCCACATGATGGGGAACAAATAATTTTTCAGTGACTTGGAGGAGAAGGATCTGTAGATGCACATCGATATGGGAGATGATGGAAGGTATAGCGCAACCAAAATTTGTACAGTTTCTTTTCAAAGGGAGTCTAGCTCCCCTCTGAGGCTCAAGGATGTGATGTTTGTACTGGGTCTGAAGAAGAATCTAGTCTCCATACCTATGTTGGAAGACTGTGGCTATGATGTGATATTCAACAAAGGGAAGACTTTCCTAAGAAACATCTCCATAGGACAAGTGAAGCAGATTCGAGTTTGAGTGAAGAACATCTACAAATTAGATGTGGAAGATTATGTAGCATTGAGCACAAACACAGAGAAGGTGCGGAGCCAACATGTCAACGAATTATGGCATAGAATACTTGGCCATCTGCATCATGATGCTTTTAATATCATGCAATAGATTTCTACAGGCCTCCCCAAAGGAGAACTAGAGCATTGGGATACATGCAAAGGGTGTGCATTTGGGAAGTACACAAAATCCACCTTAAATGATTAGGACATCAAGACACATGTAGTCCTTGAAAGGATCCATTTTGATGTTTGTGGACCTTTTTCATGGAAGTGTTGGATTTACTTCATGCAAGACAAAGACCAGGCATTCTCCAAATTTCTTGAATTTAAAGAACTTGTTGAGAAAGAAACTAGAAAGAAGGTGAAGGCTCTTAGGAGAAATAACAGAGGTGAGTACGCGTTGAATGAGTTTAAAAATTTCTATGCAAGAAGGAATTCAACGAGAGCTGACAACACCCCATAACCCACAAAAAAATGGGGTGGTTGAGAGGAAGAATAGAAGTATTGTGGGAGTAGCAAGGGCGATTTTGCAAAACCAAGGCCTACCACTGCACTTTTGGGCTGAAGCTAGCAACACAACAATATATTTGTAGAACAAGAGTACTCACAAGATGCTTGGTATGAGTACACCAGAGAAACCTTTTTCAGGGAAGAAACTAGATGTGTCACACTTGAGGATCTTTGGATCATCAGTTTACTATCATGTTTGCAAGGAAGCAAGGAAAAATCTAGAGTTGAGAGAAGAGTTGGGCATATTTGTGGGGTACATAGAAACACCTCACAACTATTGTGTGTACTTTCCATCCCTCAAGATGAAAGTGGCAAGAAGGGATGTGAAATTTGATGAGGAGAAGCCAATGAGGTGTTCTCTTGAGAGGGAGCTTCAATTGCATCCTGATCATGAGCTTTTGGCTCCAAAGGAAGAACCTTAGGAAGTTGTTGAGAAACTAAAAGTAGAGGAGCAATGAGTGGAGACATCCACTCAAGTAAATACATCCAGAGAAGGAAGGAAGCGAACTAGGGAAGCTGACAGATTATTGCAGGATTATAGAGACAATGTGGGAGAACCCACATCATAACACAGGCAGAGGAGGTCACCAAATCGGTACACTAGCTACATGGCTCTAGGTACACTAGAGAATGTGGGAGAACCCACATCATAACATAGGTAGAGGAGGTCACCAAATCGGTACACTAGAGATTGAGCCATCCTCATTCGAGGAAGCTGTAGAGAAAACATTATGTGTTGATGTTGTGGTAGAGGAATATGATTCCATTGTCTTAAACAATGTTTGGGAAGTGGTCACAAGACAAACATACAAATCATTGGTTGGTTTGTGATGGATTTAAAAAGTAAAGCATGCAGCATATTGAAGCATAGAGAAACACAAGGCCAGATTCATGGCTAAGGGGTTCCCTCAAGTTGAGGGAATTAACTATGAGGAGACCTTTGCTCTGACATCAAGGTACTCATCCATTTGGTCAATTATAAAACTATCAACATAGATGGGTGGAAGATCCACCCGATGGTTGTGAAGACACCATTCTTCAATGGAGTTATTGAGGAGGAGATATATATTGAGCAGCCAGAGGGGTTTGGGACCTTTGACAAAGAGTCACATTTGTGTAGACTCAAGCGAGCATTGTATGGACTAAAGAAAGCACCCTGTGTATGGTACACCAAGATCAATAACTATCTCATCGTTTGGGCTTCACCAAAAGTGAAGCAGATGAAAACCTCTATCATATTTTGGTAGAAGATAACTTATTGATTATTGTTTTATATGTTGATAAATTGATCCTTTCTGGTGATGAGTAGCTAATCAAATCTTGAAAAGAGGACCTTGCAAGAGAGTTTGAGACGAAGGACATGGGCCTCATGCACTACTTCCTTGGATTGGAAGTATGGCAAGGTGACGGGGAACTATTTTTCTCTTAGGGAAAGTATTCCAATTAGATACTTCAGAGGTTTCACATAGACAGGTGCAAAACCATGGAGACTCCTCTAGTAGGAAAATGGAGGAAAGAGGATGCTACTTCAAGTGAAGTAGTGGAGGCTACCATTTACATAAAGCTTGTGGTTTCACTTATGTATTTGGTGAAAACACGACCAGGCATGTGTTGTGAAGTTAACCATCTTAGTCAAGCAATGGTTAAGCCAACCAAATTGTATTGGAAGTTAGCAAGGCATGTGTTCATATACCTCAGAGGCACTACTCAATTTGTTCTTTGGTACAAATGGACAAAGTGAGTGAAGATGCAAGGCTTCAAAAATGCATACTGGGTGGGGAACACATCAGACAAGAAGAGCACATCAGGAGTAATTTTCAGTGTTTGGTCAAAAATAGTTTCTTGGTACATAGGAAGGAGAGATCTATGGAACTCAACTCAATAGAAGCATAATACATGGTTGCAAGTTAAGCAACATATGAGGCAATCTGGATGAGAAAGATTCTTTTTGGGTTATTTGGTCATATTATGGATCCGACTATGATTTACTATGATAACCAGAGTTGTATTGAACTCTATGAGAATCTTGTATTTAATAGTCGATCTAAGCATATTGATATCTGGTATCACTATCTATGGGATTGTGTGCAGAGGCAGATTATGTTGTTGCAGTACATTCCAACATGTTGGCGCTCAAATTGTTCCTAGAGTAAAACAATTTAAAGACACATTCATTGAGGACTAAGAAGCCCTCTTGTTCTAGGAGTTATAGGTTGACCACCAATATGCCATAGGGGGTATCCATGACAATACTTATATAATTTTTAGGAACGCGAATATAATAAGGTTAGATAACCGTAATTCAAAATGTCGTAGTAATATTGCACTATTAATAGAAGGAAAAGTAATTACTAACGATTGATGAATTATACACATCATGCAAGTACGATAAACCCAAAACACTATATATAAAAGAAAACCAATGGAACATAATAAAAACAAGTATAAAAATTGACACAACAGATACAGGTACGTGAGATAATAGCACACCTGATAATAAGGTAAGAATATTGCAACAAGTGCAAGTATCCCTAATCTCTCAATTTAATTCTCCTATGATAGGTGAATCCAATAATAAATATTAATATTCTAAAATCATGAAGACAAATAAGAAAACATACAAATTATAGATTTTAACCAATATCTTGGATACAAACAAATCACAAAAAATATATATAACGTAACAATTGAGGATAAGTTAAGCGAAGTATGTCATTAGTTCAAGGGACTAGCATCAATCAAATGATTTTCATTTAATCATTCAATTCAATAATAAGAATATCAGAACATGAAAAGACTGAAAAGAAAAAAAGAATACTAAACACAGAACAAGTCCTAGATTTAGCACTTCAATTATAATACACAAACACACATAAAAAGCTTTATAAAAAATGTCGAGTAATTTCATTCATAGAATAAAATGTTTGTGTAACGTGTAAAATCAGAACTATGAAAATGAAAACTCTCTTTTGTCAACAACCCCCCCATTATGGGAAATAAGGTTTTAAATAGTAATATGACAAAATAACTGTTTGAAATAACTATATTGAACTTAAATAATGTCTGAACTAAAATTAAACAAATTAATTTTAAAATAAACCAATTAAACATTACGGTCCCCTATGCGACTTTGAAAGTTTAACATTCTTTGACCTGCCAACAAGAGAAAGACAATGGGTCCCACACATCTTAACCACTAGTGTTTGAGTAGTGATCAACAACATCTCACTCTAGTCTTCAGGTTGATCTGTTACCGATTGCATTCAGTTGAACGGGTTGAACTGCTTGAGTAGTTGAAGATATTTGTTCCAGACTAAGACTTCCTTTCAAATGCTTCCTCACCGTAGTAATTTGATCCCATTCCATAGTTTATAACTAGGGCACATTCTTATATTTTTTTATGACCACGACTAAACGAGATCTGATTCGGTATCGCACCACAGGAATATTTTGTATCGGCTCATTAATTCCAGCTAGAATGGTGAAATCTCTACAAAGTTTGTCCACCAGTATGGATGGCAAGACCAACTCTTCTCCCTATATGGATAAGCAACCAAGGTCTTGCTATATACTCCTCAACTTATTGCAAAACTCTTCATGGGATATTAGTCAGTTTTCCTTTCCCTAGAAGTATGGTATGCCAAATCTACTGAGATAATTCAAGTCAACTCTAAAATCATCGATTTCCTTAGAAGCCTTATTAAACTCATAACACATAAGCTACATTGCAATGTGATTATCCTTCAGAGAAAACACATTGATCTCTTGGAGGTAAATTCAACCCTGCTAGCATTTCGTCTTCTAAGGTATTAATGAAGTCGATAAGTGAATTGATGTCCTTTAATATTTCCTCTAGTACTGTAGTTGTGAATTTTTGCTTCCAGATTGGTGCTTTTAATGATGACCATCTCACAGTCAGAAAGGATTTCCACATAAGCTCTTACTGTGGAGATTTTTTATTTAGTCTCCTTCCATATTTCTTCTTTGTCTTGTATTAGGATCTCTCCTCCTGTGAGCATGAATCTAATTTTCTCCTACAAGGTTTTAACCTCACCTTGTTTTTGCTAAAGTGTGTTCTAAATTTTTTCAGTTATGCCATTCTTATGGTTTTCTAAATTCCCCCCTCTATGTTCTACTCTTTTCTTCTCCAATCTAGCTTCTTCTAGCTCTTTCTCTAGTTGAGTTATTTTGATGTGCAGAAGCTTTGAGTCATTAATTTCATATGCTTTAGATGTACTGAGGACTTGATCAATTTTAGTTTTATAATCCGTTACAAGTTTTAGGTGGTGTTCCTATTTGGTGCATGATCCTTCTTTCAAGACCTCCATTTGTCTAAGTAAATCTTAAATTTATTCCTCTTTGAGTCATAAGGATGTTTTCATCTCTTGAAAATGGGTTTTGACCTCTTCTTTCCCTTCGAAAGATTGAATTAAAATATGCTAGTCATGATTTGGTATCGTTATTATGGTCTGCAGGCCTTTTATTTCCTTCTCCTTATCTTCTAGTAATTTCTTAAATGGCCCGACCTATTTAGGTTGACCAAATTTCCGAATTATAATATCTTCCAATTATTTACTCTAGTTAGCTCTAGTTCTTAAGCTACTAGCGCTATGTGTAACTGGTCAGAAATTTTTTCAAACATTGTCTACATCTTTCTATTTCCCATTATTGAATCAAGCAATCTCTTGGTGACAATTTATCCCGCTTTTCGATGCAAGTTGATTACATCCATATCTGACACTTTCCCAAAATTGATTCTCTCCTATCTCTAGTTGAACTACAGTGAGGCTTAGAGTATTTGTTTCAAAATTAGTAGTAGAAATAAATCGAGGTCCAACTATAGGGACCACGTCCTCTAGTGTTGCATCTTCTATCGATTGAGACTGCTAAGGCAATAGAGCTAATTATGTACCAGTGTTTAGTGTGGGTTTTCCTTTCATGAATCTATGCTTGATGCCAAGGTCCCGCGCTCCAAAATCCTTTGGCCTAGAATCACTGATAGCTTGCTGCATCTCCTTACTTAACTATTCTATTTCTTGCTTGAATAACTCAGTATCGACATCATCTCCTTTCGCTTTCACCCACTGTGATGCTTCAGTCAGAGCTAAGATATATGATTTTATTTTTGCTGTAGGGGTTGGTGGAATAGGAGTTGATTGTTCCATATCAGTTTCTTATGTTTGGATTTTAGTGGAGCTTGAAGCAAGGTGACTTATTCCTTCATTCTCTATAGATGTATGTGTCACCTCCTGTGCAAGACTATCCAGAGATGGTATGATATTTGCCAAATTTTACATTTCAAGCTTACTTTCATGTACATAAGCCGATAGCCCAGCTTTCTTCTTTAATCTCAAGATAATTCCCAGGGGATCATATTGCCATTTGTCATCCTGCAACAATCCAAATGATAACATTTCCATTTCCAGGGCATCTATAACATTTTTACTTTTACAATTAAAGGTGCAATAGAATATGGATAATTAAAAAGTGATCCTTTCTTCTTAGAAAAAAATGTAACTCATTTCAAAAATCTTCTCTCTAATCACTTCATATGCAAACAACAAGGGCAAAACATACTTTGGTAATTAGAATGGTTGTTTTTCAAAATCGTACAAATGAATTAAAGTGAAATTAGGGTACAAGAACCAACTTCTTATACTATGTTCTTCAGTAAGTTTGAGTATTCTTCTTTGTTCCTCTGAAATTCTATCTACAGTTTCTTTAATAATCTTAACTTTCAAATAATATGAAAAACCGTATATGTATTGAGAATATGAGTTAGGGAGATGCTCTAGATATATTACATCTGTCCACTTATAAATTTCCTTCTCTTTATTAATCACATCTGTAATACTTAGGAGAATCCTAGTGGACAAGAAATAGGAAGGATAATTGAACAAAATAAAATGAATCAAATATGTACAAGGATGGAATGAGTTGAATAGGATGGAAGTACAGAGATCAACTGTGATGGCTCAGAAAAAATAATTAGGAAAATTAACTACCTATCGGTCCGACTCCAGGGTAATGAGTCGAATGGTCCAGAAGATGGAATCGTCCATTTTCGAATCATCCCCCAACCCAAAAATGATAGTAAGTAAAGGGCTCAAAGTATATAGAAGTATTTCAAGGAATTGGCCACAATAGGGAACTACAAATTCAGCGTTGGGTCAGGGATTAGGAGTAAATGTTTCAAAAATTCCTTTTTATCTTCTTCGACCCATGTAATAAATTATTGGTGTATCCCTTTATCCATTATATCAATTCCTTATGCAGGCATGCCAAGAATTTTGGAAATTATTTCTTCATTGAGTCTCAAGAAAACATTATGGCTTATAGGAGAGAAGATAATATATTGTTTGAGTTTGAAACGCTCAGCAAGTAACAAAATAGAGTCTGGGTTGAAATGAATTGGGGGAATGGTGGTATCTAGAACCCTAAAATTTATCAGACATAGGTCTTTGTATGAGACACTTGAAGAAGAGGTCAAGGTTATTTTAAACATAAGTATGTCCATTAGATAGGTCTTAGTATCCCTAACACCAACTAATTCATTAACTAGAATTTCTTTAGACGATATTTCCAACATTTCAGACTCCTCGAAAACTAAATTACCAATTGAATGGAAGGAAGAGAAAGAGGAAAAGAACTTACAAGAAGAATGTCGACAGTGAATTGGACATGGGTTTGCATAGAAGTTAGCTTTTGCTACTAACAGGCTTCTAAGAAACGCACAAGAGAAGGAGAAAAAGATGAACGAATAATGAAAATTTGGCGGAATTAAGATTTAATCAGGTTAAATGATTAATTAATGAAATGCAACAAGTGTTGTGTGGTATTTGGTGGGATCAATGCTTGAAAAGATGGGTCCCATCCATTGGGCGAGATAAAGTGATTAAATTTCATACAAGTAAGGGCCTGACAATCGTTGATGATAGATTAGTTGGAAGACTGAGATCGCATCGAGTTCGAAAGAGGCATTATCTTCCTTTCTTGTTTTGGCCCGATATGAATTGACAACAATTAGATCAGTTCATATTAAATGGTTGTGATCCATTAGGTAAAGGCTATAAGTTTAATGATCTCACATGTTTATATGTGAAAAGATGAATTGAAGCACTAATCCTACGTCAAATGTCCAAAATTGCTGAAAATTTAATTAAAGCTTACTTTCATCGGGGATGGGACAAGAATTAAAACTTATGCATTTTTTGACCCGATGAACTAATTTTTGTCATTAATTTTGAGAGGTGTAATATAAATAATCAAATCTACGAACTCGATATCACCCTTCCGATTAAACAAATTTTAAAGGATTTTCGATTAGCATTATCATTATTATCTTAGGAAGTTGTAAAAAGAAAAAAGGGGGGCGGGGATGAATTTCGTGTATAACACATGATCCATCTAGGGATGATACTCCCTCAAGGGGGATAGAGAATGAAGATTAGGTGCCTTATCCATTGGGTTATGGAGTCTTAGGAAAATGATGACAGAGAGATTTTTGATGGGATAGCTCTGCACCCAAACAAACTTCGTACAATCTAAGGCATGAATGGAATTTTTAGGATGTGATACTAAAGAGAAAGGAATAAATGCGGAAAATATGTGAAATAATTATGAGCGCTATAAAGGAATTGTCACTATAAGTTTAGGCCATTGTCTACAATTGCTCTTGGTAAGTTAACTTTGATTCAAAAATGGCTGGTGTTGTAGAAGGAGGCAGAGGAAGGCGTGAAACCCTTCACGAGAAATTGGATATCCTGCTGCATTTACTAGAAGAAATGGACAAACATGTGATGTGAATTGAGGATAAGTTGGCTCTCCTACCAAGAATTTACAAGTGACCGTTCAAGAAGTGCATGCAGGGGAGGTCGTTGGAAGCATGCCTCCTGCAAATTCTGATAACTTTAGGAGAGGTGTAATTCAGGTTTCAAATGGATAGTTTTCTTATAACGTCAAGAAAATTTGCACAAGAAACCACATTATGATATTGATTTTGTTTAAATTATAAATATGATAGACCTTTATGAAGTAGTTTTTTAAATGTTCGATGGATTATGTGTTTTGAACTCACAATTTGTTATATTTAATGTATGCTTTACTTGTCAAAATGCAATGCGAGCATTACTTGTTTAACAAAGTGTCTTTTTCTTTAAATAATTCAATGTTTTAATGGTTTATTAATGAGAATAGAGAGTCTCATTTTGGTACCATAATGACTTCCCTTTGTATTCTTTCTTATAGCTTAGACGTGATATTTCTGTAAGTTTTTAATTGGTTAATATTACTTTCTTTTATATGTGCTTAACAATAACGACTCTACAATATATTAACTATGCAGTAGCTCATAAGAAAACTCGTATAGGTTGAACAATAGAAAAATCAAAACGAGGTTAGCCAAGTTAATAATGAAGATGATACAAGTTATGTGATTCAGATATCCCTGGGGTCACCCACGGCTTCTGGTAAAGAACTTATGAGCTAAAATCAAGTAAATTATAAGACTTTTAAGGACACCCCTTCATGGTAATTGTCACCAAACATTGCTTCGCTTCCAGCGAATGTCCATAGTCCTGATGGAGTCATTCACTTTTTCGCAATAGAAATTTTCCAACTGACTTGTTTATCCTTGTAATCGTGGTTTCGCATGTGCCTCATTATAGAGAATTTCACATCAACTTACTCAGTGGCTTTTATATTTAGCTTTCTTTATCAAGCACATCAGTAAGAAATCACACCGGGCTAACCCCAATGCCATTAGTTTTGCTTTGCTACCAGCAAGTGTCCATAGCCCCGATGGAGTCACTAGCATACCCTGCAAAAATCACGATACAAGGGGGTGGGTAGATTACACACTGAAAACTGGTACCAATGATCTTGCTTCACTTCCAACGAGTGTCCATAGCCTCGATGAATATTATGAACATACCCCACTCCAAGAAGTGTTGGTTATAGGTTGTGAATAACAATCTTGTGGTGGAACTATCCGTGAAGGAGGAAATACATTTGTTTATAGCTCAAGACGAAAGGTCACAATAGCATGAGCGATCCCATAATATTTAAAAAATATACGTAATTACATAAGGGACCTTTAGGGACTATAAGTGGTGTTAATAGGGTTTTAGATATAAATCTCAACTATCAAATCGCAACCCATTTTGTTCAATCGTTAGAGACTATGCACAATTATAGGGATTACAGAGTAGTTTATAAAGGTATCGCTCATGATTTTAGCTTCATTATATAAATATTATATATAATATTTTCTTTGATTTTTGTATATTTTATTTATTATTTTGATCAATAGAACAAGAAGAATATATACATACATAATGTAAATTAAAGTTTTTTTCTTTTCTTTTTTGTCAGAAATGCAGATACAATAAGTGAGATAATGTTTAATAAATTTCCCATTTACAACATGACCAACTTCTTCTCCTTCGAACCTCTACCTAATTAATAATAAAGGGGCCCTGCCATAGGTTATCAAATTTCTAGTGTTTGTCGGGCTCTTCGTTCCTCTTATCCTGTTTTAAGACCCAATCATCAGGAAGAAATGTCCTATCCTTTGCACGTTTGTCAAAAATTTGTTTAACTTTAGCTTGGTGTTTATTAATTATTTTATACGCTTGTTCTCTTTCTTGATGTAATTGGATCATTTGATTAATTTGTCGTTGGAAATCATTAGGTTCTTCATTTATTTCTTGTAAATTTTTCATGACTTTTGTGCCAAGATAAAGAGGAAAGACAACATCTAGTCCATAGACTAATTAAAAAGGCAAGGTGCCAATAGATTTCTTCATGCTAATCTTATCTTCCCATACAACATATTTTAGTGCTACATGCGAATTACGTTTTTTTGAGTGCAAGGATTTCTTAAGGATGTTCATGATATTTTTATTACTTGATTCAGCAAGCCAATTTCCTTGAGGATAATAGGTTATTGCATGACCAAGCTTGAATTCATAATTTTTGCAAAATTTTTGGAAGGTTGTTGAGTAGAATGACTTAGCGTTTTCAGTTGTTGTAGTTTTTTCTATCTCTTGTCACACAATTGCTTCAGAAGATGTAGAAGCCTCCTAGAGACAACCTCTGGGTTGAGAGAAAGGGTTTTACCTAGGGCATCCGAGAGGAGTGCTTTTGGAGATTATCATTAGGGATTTCTGCTGCACTCCATATGTCACGTAGCTTGAAAAGAGATCATTCTCGACACACAACAATAGGCAGCTTAACATTGTTGTTGTAGTATAGTTTAACAAGAGGAAGGAAAGGAGGATATTGATGCAGAAGGCTAGATAGAACACAAAATCCTAAGCAACAATATCCAGCAGAAATATGGAAGAGTGAGGAGATGAAAAAACAGAAAGAGTGACATAAGTAAATTTGTAGTTAACATGGGTAATTTTTACTACTTAGCAACAAACATACAACCATAAGGAAAGTGATACCAAAAACTTGATTACACTATTTCAGAGGAGGAAAGACATACATGAAGTGATAAACAAAGGAGAAACATACTGCAAATTGCTCTGGTTGGAATCAACAAAATAGCTTCATTAATACTTGAAGATGGAGTCCAAATCACCAGTCCATTACGTTTAGAAATTGTATCAGCCCAAGGACCTCATGAAAAAGAAAATTGAACCAAAGTGGAACCACATAATTTGGGCCTCTTGGGTGAAGAATTTTGGAACCCCTGTTAAGTGTTTCTTACCTTTATTTATAAGGAGAGGGGGATATTTGAACAATAGTTACAAAATATCTTAGTCGAGCTCCAGTTGTCTGATTGACTAGCTGTCTCGGCGTATGATGGCTCTGCTACCCAAAATGATTACAACAGATTTGATTTCTTCTTTAAAATGCAACAAAGTATAAAATAACAAAACATGGGAAAATTAAATGATGACCCTAGAAAAATATCTCCATGCCAATTCCAGTGATCGCCTCTAACCAGGCCACACCTTTTCCATGATGTTCCTCTTTAGTCGTTCGGCCAGTTCATCTGTTGCTTTCACCTTAACTACTTGAAATTCCCCACTCTCTTGAGCTGGGAGTGATCAACTGTCAGTTGCTTTCCACAATGCGAAAACAGAGATTGACATGGAAATATTTCATTTCCCGACTATCGGGAGCTCCATGCTGAGAAATTAATTCTCAGGTGACCTGCACACTATTTCCTAAGTCCCATACCTCCATTTACTCACTGAAGACATGCGTCAGAGCACATAGATGGCTTGTATTACCTTAAGGTAGACCCAACACTCTTTCCTGTGGATCATGGTCCTTGCTGATTGACTTAGCGATTTTTGATAGTTGTCATTACTTATGATACTAACTTCTTTGTTCCTACATTCAATCTTGTAGCTTCTGACCCATACACCTTTAACTCTCTGTATTACCTTCTCAAAAAAATTCCACGTTGCAATATCCAAAGTGGTAAAATATTCTAATATTCTGATTACTAACATCCAATATGATGAAATCCTTCTGCTTAACCCTTCCCGCATTTCTCTCCATAGGACCGAGGGTCATGACATGCCACTTAGCCTTGAGGTGCTAGAGAATTTTTTATTGTATTGGGCCTATTTTTCCTTTGTTAAGTGCTTAGTGTTTGATGTTCTTTAAGTCTTTGCAACCGTGCGACAACCCAATATCGAAGCCCCTTATCGGAACTTTTTCAAGTGTCAAGTGTTACAAAGTGCCGACATGCTCAACCTTTGATACGTTGACCTCCAATATGAAATCATCGCTCCACGTGGAACCTAGTGAGTGGTGACATGTGTCACCCAAATTTCCCCCTTAGGCCCCTCAAAATGCCAAAACTTCCTACCACGTGTCCTGTCATATTGCCACATCATGCTGACATCGGATGCCACTGTAGCTTATCAGAACCAATCATATACCACCACGTGTCCTGCATATCACAACTTTTTAAAGGTTGTCACCTTAAGAACTTGCGATTCTATGATTCACATACCTTTTGATGTGCTAATGCTCTGATATATCAGGACCTTTGATATGCGATCTCCGATACCTCTAGACCTCTGGTATGCAATTGTTGATTTCTTTGGACCTTCGATGTCGCAATGTGTTGATTTTCCTGACCTTCGATATGCGATTATTGATATGCCTGATGCTATGAACCTGTGATATGTAATCACCGATATCTCTGAACCTTCGATATGTGATCTATGATATATCAGGCCTCTAATATTCCGTCCTAAGGCTTCAATCCTTGAACTTTAGCAGACCACATACTTTGGTCCAGGAGTCAATTGTTAGACTTCCACATATCGTTGGAAATATTTTTCAGGGAACTATCCAATGGAGAGGGTCCAATGTAGGATTTGAGTCCTCTTATGACTTGGAAGATGACTACAAGATTATTTGATCATTTGCACTTTGGATAGTTGGAAACACATTTTGCAGTAAGTGACAATATTGGCTCCAATTGGGGACAGTGCCTTGCTGGAAAGGTGCTAAGAACCTGCAGACTAGTAGGTTTCACCAATAAGAACGAAGTCAAAAATATATTGAACCTATAAAACCAAAAAATCTCCATGGATTTGCTGGGAGTCCTTTCCTCATAATACTGAAATGTAGAACTACAAACTCTAAAAACTGGAAATTAAACACTCACATAGTGAGCTTATTTATATACAACTCCTATTTATGCATAGGGTTCAATTCACCCAAGTGAGGTCAACCTTCCAATGATACCAACCCAACATTTGAGTACTAGACCTTATGCTCTTGTTCTCTTGAAATTCAACAACTAAAGCAAGCATGTACCACTGCCCCCAAACTGATATTTGATGCTCAGTTCTTTTAATCTTGTTCATGAAACTTCTAATTGGGACGTGTTCTTGAAAATCAGTGACTAAAATAAGCATGCACCATTTGAAATCTTGAGGTAAAATATTTAATACATACCCCATAATTGAGATTGGTTGCTGACCAAAAGAAAGATGCCATATAGTTAGCTACTAGAGCATGGAGTTGATGAGAAAAATTTATGGCTGTCTCCCTTTATTGAACAATTTCCAAGGAGGAATCTTTCTGTAATAGGAAGCCATCAAAATTTTTGGGCTCTTCAATTTTGGGCTCCTCTTGAAGGAGTTTTTGTTGGCAATATTCTCCCCACATGCTTGTAAGCAGATCCCTTTGATAGTCTGCAACAATCTCACCCTCCTCTAAATCATTTGAATTATAGAGTGGAGAGTATTTATCAATATTAATATCATCTTCTTGAACTTGTTCTCCATTCGAAGGATGTGGATCATAAACCGGAGACTCTTTATTAAACTCCTTATGGGCCTCCTCTTTTTATGCAGCTTCCCATGATTGGGACTATTGTATTCCTGCATTTCTCAACATCTAATCAGAGTCATATTAATTATAAGAGGGAGAATCATAAAATTTGACAGAATAAGATCTCTGAGGGTCTATTTGTAGCTTGATAATGTCTCCTTCTTCCCTTTCTTGATCGGCGGGTGGTGCTTCATGATGCAAGTATATATTTTCTTGTAGTTGATCCCTATAAACATCTTCAGAAGGATCATTAGCCTCGGAAATAATTTCAATATTAAAATGTGCACAACAATCCAAAAAATCATAGGTAGGTCTGCCCACCTAATATAGGGTCTAAAAAGAATTTCCTGGGGCATGCCCTGTGTAGGGGGGCTACCGCCCCCTTGTGACCCCCCCATTACATCCGACACAATGAAGAGGGATCTAGAAAGAATATAAATAACACCCACCATTCTCCCATATGTTTTCTTTCCACATAGGGGGTCATAGGAGAGTTTAGTGATTGGTCCAACCCTGCACCACCTATTATTTCTCTACACCAAAAAAAAATTCTCATTGGTCACAGAATTTGTTAATGAATCTGCAACTTTCTTCAAAGTGTCCATTTTTACCAGCAACACCTTTTTTTACTCAACCATATACCTTGTAAAGTGATATTGAATATCAACGTAATTTGTCTAATTTGAATGATAAGTAGGGTTTTTGCCAAGAAAATTGCACTTTGGCTGTCACAGTCTATCCTTATAGTTCGCTGTACTAACCCCATAATTGAACACAATCTCCAACCAAATTGCTTCCTTGCTTGCATGAGTGGTTGCCATGTATTCTACCTCTATAATTGAAAGTGCCACCACAAATTGTCTCTTTCTCATCCAAGTGACTGCACCTCGAAATAGGTTAAACACATACCCACTTGTAGATATTCTCTAATCTAGATCTCTAGCCCATTATCCATCAATAAAGCTAGGGATGTCCAAAACTATATCCAATCCTAGTCTTCTTGTTAGCACAAACCATAGTCACTAGTGCCATGCAAATACTGAAAAATCCTCTTCACTGTTATCCAATTCTCCTTTCTTGATTTTGACATAAACTTGCTCAATACTCCCACTGCATGTGTAATGTCTGGTCTAATATAGACTATTGCATACATCAGGCTACTAACTACACTTGCATATGGGGCATAGACATGTCCTCTTCCTCTTCTTGTGTCTTGGGACACTCTTTAGTAGATAAATTTACACCTACAAGAATAGGAACCTATTTTAGCGGTTGCAACACCCTCCAAAATTTTGGCCTGCATCCAAATTTTGGAGCCTTCCTTGGTTTTTAACTTGATGGTTGCAAACACTCGATCTCATCCCGTGATATCTTGTTAATTTTTCACACCCTCTTCGCTTGATCGTTCATTAATCCTCTTTTGGCATGTTGATTGCTATGTCATGCTTGCGAGTTTGTTCTGGCATTTTGAAGGTCTATCTTTGTGTGTATGAATTGTTTTCGCTCTATTGACATCGGTCATACTCACACACTAAGTTGTAAACACTGTCACACAAGTGTCATCACAGTTGTTCGAAGACATATTTCAACTATCGCACTTGTCACTCTCAACCTTCGAGTCAGTCTCACTGAGCACATGTTGTCTTGTTAGTTTGAAGTGTCTTGTCATCAAGTCTGTTGGCATTATGATTCTGGTTTGGCTCTATGTTACAGATGTTGTACTTGATGGCAACACCCCCAAGTGGCAATGCTCTGATCAGGCTCTCAAAATGTTGAAAATTAAGAAGTACGCAGGAGAACAGTTCAGAAGATGCGTACATGCAGGTACACCGTGAAGGGACCGCGGCCAGACACGCAGGTCACCCGTTCAGAAGGTGTGTACCCCCAGTTTCACTTACTTCAAGGCAGAGAAGCGCGTTCACGTGGGGTTTCCTATGTTTGGCCCGTGGTATTTAGCTCGCCGCTCTTGATTCTATGGTTTTGGTCCGTGGTATTGTTATATTATTATTATTATTGAGCCCCATGTTTTTGGGTCCCTGGTATTGGTTAAATATGGTATTGATCCATGATTTTAGGAGGAGCTTGCCTATATAAAGCAAAGGAGATCACTTGGCTAAGTATCTTTTGCAAATTTAAGATCTGAAATATTGGGTTATTGTTTTAAAAGCTTGATCTTTATGAAAGTGAAGTTGAAAGATAATCTGTGAAGGGTGATCTCTTGAGCGCATGATCAGATCTGGGCATCCGACTATCTGTAGCACACTGGTTAACTGCTAATTCAGCCCTAATCGAAAGTACGCAGGTGATTAACGGTGCAAGTGCATGTGTACGCAGAGCAGAAACAGGGGCACTGCGTGGGTACGCAGATCAGAAGAAGGAGAACTGCGTGGGTACGCAGATCAGAAGAAGGAGAACTGCATGGGTACGCAGCACAACAGAGGTTCAGCTGCGTACGCACAGTAAAAGTACGCGGCCCGATAGTATCTATGAGTGCGTGGTTTTAGTAGCAGTACGCGGCACGATAGTGTCTCTGGGTGCGTACCTACAGTAACAGTACGCAGCGCGATTGAAGAAGCAGTGCGTGGGTACGCTGTGCAGCAGAAGGCTCTCTGTGGGTATACGCAGGGAAGCAGAAGGTGAAGTGCGTAGCGACGCAGGCCAGAGAAAGAAAAACTGCGTATCTGTCTTAAGATCTTCTGTTGAATGAATTTTTCTGTTGATAAGGTGTTCTGGGTTTAGTTCTGTTATTGTTGATCTGGTTATTGCAGTTGACTGTGTAATTTACATGTACTTGATGATCATTTGATGTTTATGGATCCAGTTTGAAAATTTATGAAAAGTGGTCCTTGTAAGAAAAGAAGTAGGGGGTTGTAGCTCCCTTCCAGGAGAGACTGGAAAACGAGAGAGAGTTGTAGCTCTCTGCAGGTTGCAGCCTGTGTACTGGTAAAGGACTGCACCAGTACAAAATCATTGTAAAAGGAGTTTCTAATTTGAAAGAAGATAGAGACATATTGCAGCAGGTGGTTTTCACCCACATTGGGTTTCCACCTTATATCTAGTGTTCTTTGGTGTGACTATCTATTTTTCTTGTTCATGCTCATTATTTTATGGTACTGATATGCAAAAATAATTCAAAGTGTAAATAAGGAAGATTTGTTAAAAGAACTTGATAATACTGATTCACCCCCCCCTCTCAGTATTATTTCCAACAATTGGTATCAGAGCAGGTCCTTCAGAGAAGCTTGATCGCTTGAAGGAAGATCATTCATCATGAGCAACTACGAGAGGGAAGCATCAATCAGGCCACCAATCTTTGATGGGACAAACTTCAATTATGGGAAGGTAAGAGTTACTGCCTATCTTCAATCTCTTGGTACAGAAGTTTGGGATATCATAGATACAGGCTACAATTTTCCTTCAGCTACTCCTACAGATACGGCCGAAAAGAAGAAATATGAAACAAATGCTAAAGCAGTCAATACTTTGCTGGGATGCTTATCTCAAACAGAATTCATAAAGGTTATGCAATATAAATCCCCAAAAGAAATATGGGACAAGATTGTCTTGAGCTACGAAGGAGATGAACAGGTAAAGCGTGCTAAACTTCAAACCCTCAGGATTCAGTATGAGAATCTCAGGATGTATAATGATGAAAGTGTGGCTAACTATTTTCTTCGGCTAGATGAGATTGCTAATTGCATGAAAAACTTGGGTGAAGAAATAAAAGAGGCTATTGTGGTTGAAAAAGTCCTAAGATAATTATCCCCCAAGTTTGAATCTAAAGTGTCTGCAATAGAAGAAAAGGAAAATCTACGAATTCTTACTATGTCTCAGCTCCACGGAATTCTAACTGCTTATGAAATGAGAAAGGGAGGTCCATCAGACAGAAGAGAAGCTGCTTTCAAGGCTTCAGGCAAAGGAGAGTATTATGAAGCAAGTCACGTGCCAGAAGAAGAAGAAGAAGAATCAAATTTTGTCAGAAATCTTCAAAGGGGTTCTGGAAGGTTCAGAGGTAAGTTACCTTTTAAATGCTTTGCTTGTGGAACAGTAGGTCATTATGCTGCAAAATGTCCTTATAAGGATAAAGGAAAGGAACCTGCTAGATGGAACAAGAAACAGAGTGCAAATAAGAAAAGCTACTACACTCATGAAGATAGTGATGGTCTATCAAATAGTGATGAAGATGAACGAGGTAATGACTATAAATTGTTAATGGGATTTGAAGATGATGATTATATGGATGCTATAGATGTGGATAGCCTTTATGAAGAAATTACTAGACTCAAGAGATGTATAGAAGAAAAGAATATGATCATTGATACTCTACAATTTCAAATTGATGAAAAGGAAAAACATCTTGAAAAATTAGAAGGTGAAATTGTTGCTCTTAGAAAAGAGATTGAGAAAACAAAAGCTATTAATCTTAAGTTTGTCAAAGGATCTGAAACTCTGGATGAGATTATCAATGTACAACATTCTCCCCTAAATAAGACAGGTCTGGGCTATAATGGATAAACTTCTCAAGCATCCACCTCAAAAATTTATCTTGATGCAGCAAAAAGGAATGAGCAAAAGCACAATGAAGACCATCAGGTAAAGCAGGGACGAATTGCAAACAGAGACTATCAGGGGCAATCCGTCTTAAAGGTGAACAAAAGATACAACCAGCCACAGGTAAAATCTTCTCAATTTGGTTCAAGAATGGATAACAATAGAAATTACAATCACTTGGCTGGTAGATTTGATAACCGCAGAAGTTTCTTCAATGGACAATGTTTCTCTTGCCATAACTTTGGTCACAAAGCAGCTCAATGTGTTGCATATAAAACAATCATGACCAGAGAAGCTCAAAAACAAAGAAGTATGACCGAGATTACAAAAGGGACCTATAATAACTTTTCGGCTCTTGAAAATGAAGTTGAATTTTCTATTTGCAATAACTTTGGTCATGAAGATTCTGAATGCAAGAGCAGGTTTCAGTAGACAAAGGAACAAGCCTCAAGCACCAAAACATGGAGAATAAAGGAACCACAAACAGAAAGATGTGGGATAGCATTTTATGTAGAGGGACAGGAAAATCTATGGTACATTGCCAGTGGATGTTCGAAGCATATGACAGGTGATAAAGAAAAACTTGAGTCATATTCTGCTCTAGAAAAGGGAAAGAAAGTTTCTTTTGGAAATGATACTCCTGCAACTACAAAAGGAAAAGGCATTGCTCAGTTAAAAGAAAAGGTCAAGGCTGGAAATGTTTTGTATGTTGATGGATTGAAACATAATCTTCTAAGTGTCAGCCAGATGTGTGATCAAGGAACTGAGGTGATATTTTGAACAAATGGATGTCTTGTTCATGATCTTGATACAGGTAAAACGATGATCAAAGGTAAAAGAACTCCAAATAATCTATACATATTTGAAGAAGGACAACAACAATGCTATCTAAGCAAGGATGATGAACACTGGTTATGGCATCGGAGGTTGGGGCATCTAAGCTTTTCACAAATAAGGAAAGCATGCAGATATCAGGCAGTTCGCGATCTTCCAGATATCAAAATTCCAGACAACACCATATGCAAATCATGTCAGTTTGGAAAGAAAACCAGAACTAACTTTCCAGAGAAGGAAGGATCAGCTAGCATGCCTCTTGAGTTAGTTCATACAGATACATGTGGTCCATTCAAGAAAAGGACACCTCGAGGAGAAGAATACTTGATATTATTCATTGATGATTTCTCCAGGTTTGTCTGGTTAGGACTTATGAAGCACAAAGACGAAGCATTCGAAAAATTCAAATCCTTCAAAGCCTTGGTTGAAAACGAATCAGGATACAAAATTAAGTGCCTCAGATCCAACAGAGGTGGGGAGTTTACCTCAAATGATTTTTTCGATTTCTGTGAAGAACATGGGATAAGAAGAGAATTCTCTACAGCTAGAACTCCTCAACAAAATAGAGTTGTGGAAAGAATGAACAGAACAGTCCAACAAATGGCTCGTGCTATGCTTGATGAGTCGGGAACTCCCACAACTTTCTGGGGTGAAGCTGCACATGCTGTGGTTGTTATTCTCAATAAAACAAATGTCCGGGTGAACAACACTCAAACCCCTCATGAGCTCTGGTGTGGTGAGACTCCTTCGGTAAAGCACTTCAAAATCTTTGGGAGCAAATGTTATATTAAGAATACTGATGAGAAACTTGGAAAACTTGAACCTAGAGCAGATGAAGGCATTCTTCTTGGTTATTCTCCACATAGCAAAGCATACAAATGCTACAATAAAAGACTTGG
This sequence comes from Pinus tabuliformis, assembly GCA_031772625.1. Classification (NCBI taxonomy): domain Eukaryota; kingdom Viridiplantae; phylum Streptophyta; class Pinopsida; order Pinales; family Pinaceae; genus Pinus; species Pinus tabuliformis. The sequence goes on from CM062815.1 coordinate 845,022,546, forward strand.
CAGAATTGTTGACAGCATTGATGTAGTGGTTGATGAGAAGGGATACATTCCTAGGCAAGTACATCATGAAGACATCGAAGAAGATGAAGGCTACCCTCAAAGACAGAATGATGAAGAAGAAGAACCTCAAGAAGAACCAGAGCATACAATAATAGAAGAGAAGACTCCATCCATATATGTTCAGAAGAATCATCCAGAATCTCAGATTGTGGGGCAGAAAGAAGCAGGTGTACAAACAAGAAGAACAGTTGCAGAAGCTTCAAGCTATTTGGCATTACTCTCCTCCACTGAACCACAAAATTTGAAAGACGCATGCAAAGATGAATGTTGGGTGAAAGAAATGGATGAAGAACTTGAGCAGATTGAAAAGAACAACACTTGGGATCTGGTTCCTAGACCAAAGGATAAGAATGTTATTGGAACAAAATGGGTCTTCAGAAATAAATTGAATGAAAATGGAGAAGTAATTAGAAACAAGGCCAGACTTGTTTGTAAAGGGTATGCGCAGCAAGAAGGAATAGACTTTGAAGAAACCTTTGCTCCTGTTGCAAGACTTGAGGCCATCCGAATGTTCCTTGCTCTCTCAAGCTTTCAAAACTTCAAAGTATTTCAAATGGACGTGAAATCAGCCTTTCTGAATGGAGACTTGGAAGAAGAAGTATACATTGAGCAGCCAGATGGGTTCATTCTTGGAAATGATCCAAATCTTGTATGTAGATTAAAAAAGGCTCTCTATGGTCTCAAACAAGCTCCAAGGGCTTGGTACTATCGTTTGGACAAATATCTTCATCAAGGTTTTTCAAAAGGATCAGCAGATAGCAATCTTTATATAAAAGTTGAAAATGACAAATTGCTAATACTTGTTGTATATGTAGATGACATTATCTTTGGAAGCAATGAAGAAGCTATGAGTCAAAGCTTTGCCTTAGTGATGCAGAAAGAATTCGAAATGTCCTTGCTGGGAGAACTGACATATTTTCTTGGTTTGCAAATCCAACAAAAGGAAGGAGGGATCTTTTTGTCTCAAACCAAGTATCTCAAACATATTTTGAAGAAATATGGCATGGAAGATGCAAAACCAGTATGTACACCCATGGTCACAGGATGTAGCCTCAGTGCAAATGATGAATCTGCAGCAGTGCATCAACCAACCTACAGATCTATGATTGGAAGTTTACTTTATTTGACAGGTACCCGACCGGACATCATGCATGCAGTTGGAATAGTTGGAAGATTTCAGGCAAATCCGAAGGAGACTCATCTTCAGGCAGTGAAGAGAATTTTCAAATATCTTCAAGGGACTCAAAATTATGGCTTATGGTACCCTAGAGATACAGATCTCACACTTCATGCTTATACAGATGCAGATTGGGCCGGAAGCGTGGATGACAGGAAGAGCACAAGTGGTGGTGCGTTCTTTATGGGTTCCAGACTAGTATCTTGGTTCAGCAAGAAACAGAGTTCAATTGCCTTGTCTACAGCTGAAGCGGAATATGTTGCCGCTGCATCTTGCTGCACTCAACTCCTTTGGATGATGCAGACCTTGCAGGATTTTCAAATCACTTGTACACCACCTATCTCCATCTTATGTGATAACACAAGTGCAATCAGCATCTCAAAGAACCCAGTCATGCATTCAAAAACCAAGCACATACCAATCAAGTACCATTTTCTCCGAGAACAAGTGCTTGAACAGAAAGTCAAGTTGGAGTATGTTTCTTCTAAGGAACAAGTTGCTGATATACTCACCAAACCATTGCCCAGGGAGACTTTTGAATACCTCAGGCAAAAGCTGGGGGTTGTTGATGCATCATCTTGTTGTTGAATCTCTTCTGATTGATGGTTGTACGCATGGTTCATCTGGGGTATATGCGTACATGTGCTGGGTTGCGGATTGGTTGAAGATTGAATGGCACAGGTTCAGGGGGAGCATATAATGCATTGTTGGCATTATGGAGGATGTACAGAAGGAGATCATGGAAGCTGGTCTGAATATAGCTGCAATATGTCTCTATCTCTTTCATGGTCATTTATGGTGTTTGGTGGATTATGGTTCTTCTTTGCAGATCTGGTTCATATTCAGGGGGAGCATGTTCTTAGGGGGAGCATAACCCTTTGCCCTTGATGTCAAAGGGGGAGAATGAAGCTGAAGATTTTGAGGTTGCCATCAAGTCCAAAGGGGGAGATTGTTGGCATTATGATTCTGGTATGGCTCTATGTTACAGATGTTGTACTTGATGGCAACACCCCCAAGTGGCAATGCTCTGATCAGGCTCTCAAAATGTTGAAAATTAAGAAGTACGCAGGAGAACAATTCAGAAGATGCGTACACGCAGGTACACCATGAAGGGACCATGGCCAGACACGCAGGTCACCCGTTCAGAAGGTGCGTACCCCCCGTTTCACTTACTTCAAGGCAGAGAAGCGCGTTCACAGTGGGGTTTCCTATGTTTGGCCCGTGGTATTTAGCCTGCCGCTCTTGATTCTAAGGTTTTGGTCCGTGGTATTGTTATATTATTATTATTATTGAGCGCCATGTTTTTGGGCCCCTGGTATTGGTTAACTATGGTATTGATCCATGATTTTAGGAGGAGCTTGCCTATATAAAGCAAAGGAGATCACTTGGCTAAGTATCTTTTGCAAATTGAATATATTAAGATCTGAAATATTGGGTTATTGTTTTAAAAGCTTGATCTATATGAAAGTGAATCTGTGAAGGGTGATCTCTCGAGTGCATGATCAGATCTAGGCATCCGACTATCTGTAGCACACTGGTGAACTGCCAATTCGGCCCTAATTAGAAGTACGCAGGTGATTAACGGTGCAAGTGAATGGGTACGCAGAGCAGAAATAGGGGCACTGCGTGGGTACGCAGATCAGAAGAAGTAGAACTACATGGGTACGCAGATCAGAAGAAGGAGAACTGCGTGGGTACATAGCGCAACAGAGGTTCAGGTGCGTACGCACAGTAAAAGTACGCGGCGCGATAGTATCTATGAGTGCGTGGTTTCAGTAGCAGTACGCGGCGCGATAGTGTCTCTGGGTGCGTACCTACAGTAACAGTACGCAGCGCGATTGAAGAAGCAGTGCGTGGGTACGCGGTGCAGCAGAAGGCTCTCTGCGGGTATACGCAGGGAAGCAGAAGGTGAAGTGCATAGCGATGCAGGCCAGAGAAAGAAAAACTGCGTATCTGTCTTAAGATCTTCTGTTGACTGAATTTTTCTGTTGATAAGGTGTTCTGGGTTTAGTTCTGTTATTGTTGATCTGGTTACTGCAGTTGACTGTGTAATTTACATGTACTTGATGATCATTTGATGTTTATGGATCCAGTTTGAAAATTTATGAAAAGTGGTCCTTGTAAGAAAAGAAGTAGGGGGTTGTAGCTCCCTTCCTGGAGAGACTGGAAAACGAGAGAGAGTTGTAGCTCTCTGCAGGTTGCAGCCTGTGTACTGGTAAAGGACTGCACCAGTAAAAAATCATTGTAAAAGGAGTTTCTAATTTGAAAGAAGATAGAGACATATTGCAGTGGGTGGTTTTCACCCACATTGGGTTTCCACCTTATATCTGGTGTTCTTTGGTGTGACTATCTATTTTTCTTGTTCATGCTCATTATTTTATGGTACTGATATGCAAAAATAATTCAAAGTGTAAATAAGGAAGATTTGTTAAAAGAACTTGATAATACTGATTCACCCCCCCTCTCAGTATTATTTCCAACAAAGTCATGCTAAGTGTGTAATCACATTGTCGTGTTTGCAAGAATATACCTGCTTTCACACTTAGTCAATTTTCCTGAAAATTTGTCGACCAGACATCCCTTTGTCAACCGGACCCAATCTCAGTGACCTTGTACTGTTGCCCAGAATTTCATAGAACTTGAGGCTGTCCTCCATGCAACCTTCTCTGTGCAATTCTGGAAATGGGTGAGCTGACTCACTCCCAAAACTGCGCAGAGGTTGTCTTAGAAGCTGATCCACTTTGTGCTTCCCGCAAGACCTCCCATCAAGCCTTCTGCTGGTCAACCGAAGAAAGAAATTGATATGTGACCTCAGGCTATACTGAGCTCCAAATTTGTGTAGAACTATCATGTCCTACCCATCCTGCCTGGTATGCAAGTAGATCAGAAAATGCATAGAGCTGTCCAACTAACCCTTCTTTCCCACTTTGTAAACAACCCAGGAATTGTGCAAAGCTGTCTTAACAACCAACCCTTCTTTCCTGCTCTGCAAACATTTCAGGAATTGCGCAGAGTTGTCCTATCTATCCCTTCTTCCCCACTTTGCAATTAGATCAAATACTGTGAAGAACTATCCAGGCCTGAACTGTCTCTAAGGATTGTGAAGTTTTGACCAATAGATCCCACAACCCTACTTTTTTCTGCTCAAGAAAATTACACAGATTCTTTTTCCAATGCCTCTTGTTGCCCGCACTGTCCTCCCTAGAGAAATTGCACAAATCCCAGCTGGGTGACTTGCCTAGTTATACCCTGAAAAACTATGCATATTGGCCCAACAACTCCTCGAGATCTCGCTTGGCCTTCTTCTTATAAATTGCGCAGTTCTGCCTCCCTGCTAGGTTTTGCTCTGCATCTTTCTCTGTTGTCTCGGATTGTGAAAATCTGTCTCCCAGTGACATATGCACAATTTTTCCCAACAGTGCTCTGGAGCCACGCATCCCGGCCTATGTTGTGCGCCCACAGTCTCAGTACCTTGTCCCTCTCCTAGTTGTTGAAGGAAACTTTACTAGGCTAGGTCTTCATAAATGTAATTTTGATATTTGTATTTATTCAAGAAAATAGAAATTATTTTTATATTATTTGTCAATGAGTTTCTTTCTCATTGAAAATAGGTCAAGCACATTTTAAAGTTCTTCTACAGAGTCAAAGTCAAAATGTAATTATGATGAGACCCTTTGAGGGCATGTTACATCATGTATGTTAGTGTACAAGGTCATGGGAACACCTCCAAGTCAAGTCAAATCATCTCTTCGCTTCAACGAAGTCCCCAAGTAGCTAAATAATGAATAAAATATGAATTATAATGAAACAATCAAGTTGGCCTAATGAATAGTCAAGTCAGACTAAAAAGGAGGGAAAAACCTCTATTTATAGAGGTTGTCCACTCCTTTATAAATGCACTCAATCGTCTTTGAAATTTGTGAAGGAAGTAGCCGAGACAAAGTGAAGGGAAGAAAGTCTAAAAAGTTCTCCAAGGTATATCGAAGACAAGAGGAAGAACAAGAAAGGTAAGGAGATAGTTTCTAGGGCATCAACAACCACATGTATGAGGATAAGGGAGGATCCCTGTGGTCATAACAACAACACTTTATCGACACCACCACTTACCTTGTTTTGCCTATAAATATAGGCCTAAAAGGTCTCCCACTCAAGTGAAGGACCAAGGAAGAAAAGTGAGGATAAGAGCGTTGTTTTAAGGCCCATTATAGTCACACATGTGAGAAAAGGAGGCTGCCACTGCTGTCACAAAAAGCCTCCCATCACTATCATAAAAGTTCATTGGTTGGCTAAGAGAGTGAATGGATCATCATAAGAAAAGGCCTGATCAAAGGCATGTCTTCTAGAGCAAGCATACCTAAACCTACCATCAGTTTAAATAAGAACGAAGTGCCAGAAGATAGAGGTTCATGTGCTGTAAGTTATAGTGCAGAAAGAGGAAGGATTTGGCTTATGCTTGGAGGGTATCCTAGTCAAGGGTCTAGGGTTTGGCAGTTGTTCAAATAAGAAGCTTCAATAAGAGAAAAATTACCAAAGGTTTTCCTCTCAAGAGTGGAGAGGTTTTGTCCCTTGCAGAGAGCCAAATTTTTTGTTCTTGTTATTTTGTTTTGGTAGCAATTTGATGAAACACACCCGTTAATAAGAAGAAGAAGATAAATTATCAAAGTACATCAAAACTTGTTATCAAGTAATGAAGAATCACATTTCACGATATTTTCCCTAAATTCTTCAACATGGAATCAGAGCTAAGTTAACACATCAAGGATAGTGCAACTCAAGAACACTCATCAAGGAGAAGAATCTACAAGGTTCAAGCATCAATCCTAGAAGTCTCAATCACTTCAAGGTCAAGAAGGGTCTTCAATCCATCATTCATCAAGGAGGTCTACATAGAAAGAAGAAGAGCGTTACATAAAGGCACCTACAAAGAAGAGCAGATTGAAGCAGAACCTACATCATGCTCCAAGTCATCAAGCAAATTTCATCATCAAGCAAGTCCACTTGAAGAAGGAAACGTGAAGTACATCAAGATCCTAGGAAGGCAAGCCATCAAGTCTTCAAGGAGGAATCAAATCCTTCACATCTCAAAAATCTATCAAGTAAGTACATGTCCCCTTTCTGAATATATATCAATGTATTTTTGCAAGAAATGCAATAACTTGGTAGGAACCAATAAATTTCTTGCATGGAAGAAGAGGACTGATCTACTACTCAAGGAGAATGAACTCCTAGAGCATGTCAAAGGGAATATCTCTATCCCTACTAAGGAACAAACTCAAGCCTTAGCCAAGTACAATAAATATGAGACAAGATCTCAAAGGATTATGATAGAATCAATCAAAGACTCTCTCATTCCTTATGTCTCCAAGTTTGAGACATCAAACGAAATTTATGATAATCTAGTAGATATATTCTCAGTATCTACAACCGGGAAACTAATATCTCTAAGGAATGAATTATACAAGATAAAGATAACAGAGGAAGGAATAGCTCCCTACTTCGTGAAAATCTCTGAAATGAGATATCAACTTCAAGAGCTTGGGGAAGTCATGTCTGATAGAGAGATGAAAAATGTAGTACTCAATGCTCTACTTGAGGATTGGGGAAACTTCACGTCAACCATATATGCCAAGAAGGAAGCAACCACCCTTAGTGAAATGTGGTCTCTATGCAGAACATAGGAAACTGGACTTAAGGAAAAGGAATATGTGGGATCAAAGGAGCAAGAATTTGCTACCATGGCCAAGAGAAAGGGTAAATTTGGCAAGTTTGGTCCACGAAGAACAAACAACAAAGACATGTCCAAAATCCAATGTTTTGGATGCCAAGAATATGGACACTACAAAAGGAATTGTCCTAAGCTTAAGAAGGACATCAACAAAAAAGGAAGAGGGAAGAAGCTCACATAAATCAAGATATGAAAGAAGAAGGAAAGAAGCAAAAGAAGGAAAATCCGCTGGATCTCTACTATGAATAGGTCAAACTCTTTACTTCTAGACTTCTCTCAAGGTTTTGAGTTGTATAGGAGCATGTAGGAATAGAATAAAATTGCATGGCTAGAAACATCTTCTAGAATATAGAATCATGTAGAACATAGAGTTCTATATACTCTTGAAGATTTAGCATTTATAATATGAAAAAAAATGCATGGGTAGAAATATCATATAAAATATAGGAGCATGGTAGAGATAGCTCAAGGTATTCATATAGAAGGGGCATAGCTAGTATAGGACCTCATCCACGATGAAAGGAAAATTGATCATGATTAAGAATCTTAGAAGACATCCATCATCAAAAGGAAAAGAAAAATTTGCAAGGAAAGGATCTTTAAGATCCTATGATGGAATATTCAAAAGAAGGTTCATAAACCCAAGCAGATGTCTCATTGGGAATCTTGTTCATGGGATTCAAGAAAAGGATGATATGCAAGAAAGCTAAGATGAAGCAAGAAGGGCCACACCAAGGACAATCAAATGAAGCTGGAAAGCTAAGATGAAGCAAGAAGGGCCACACCAAGGACAATCAAATGAAGCTGGAAAGCTAAGATGAAGCAAAAAGGTCCACAACAAGGACAATCAAATGAAGATGGAAAGCTAAGATGAAGCAAGAAGGGCCACACCAAGGACAATCAAATGAAGCTAACATGATCAAAGGAGAATAAAGATGAGGTATGTATGCATCAAATTTTAGTCATGTTATCATTTGTATATTATCGAGTCATGGGTTAGTTCTATAGCATGACAAAGCACGAAGGAATATCTTTCACCAAGAACATGCTCAAAGGCATGTACCACAATGCAATGAAGGTCAACAAAAGAATATTCTAACATAAGGAGCATAAGATTGCTGACTGCAAAGCAAGAAGAAATATTGACAAGTCGAGAAATCAAGCAATGAAGGAATGCTCTCACAATAATAATTAGATGGTTAAACTATCCATCTGAGAAGAAATAAATGAAGAAAGAGATCAAGCATGTGAAGAACACCATGATCACCGAGAATCACTATTTCTCAAAATTCTTTGAAGATATCTCCCGAAAGAAAGCAGGACAACTTTGATAAAGGAAGAAAGGACCCTTGACACCTATTAAGGCCTTGGAGATATAAAAGGTGCAGATAATTGATTCTACTCTATAAAGATGTCGCGATGAAGAAGCCATCCAACAAAAGGAAAAGCAATGTTGAAGCAATATCAAGATGAAGTCATGATGGGCTACTAGGCCAGAGCATGTAAACAAGTAAGTACAAACAAGCATCCATGAGGAGAGTATTTCGAAGCATGAATAGGATGAAAAAAGACTAGCCAAGATGAAAAGAAAACATGATGAATGATAAGAAATCCACTTTCCATGAAGGAAGAAATGACATGAAAAATCAGGAAGGAAAGTGATCGATGGATGGTGCCCTACCTAGAAGAAGTTCGAACAAAGACTTAATGACATCAAAGAAGGGAATGAGATCAAGCAGCTGAAGGACCCCAGAAGAAGAAGTTGCTGATGAATGAAAGTGTCACTAGTTAAGAGGGAGCTCTGACAGGTCCTTGATCAAGAGGGAGTTTTGGATCACCCCTGATTACAAAGGATTGACAATTGTGTTTTTCCATTTCATGGGTCATGCACTAGATCAGGACTAACAACCGTAAGTATAGATGAAGGTAATGAATGGAAATGTAGACACAAGATAGACACTACATTCTTGTATTCACTTGGGAAGAAAGAATGGGAGGATTGGGTAATCGTCTGGCATCTGATACTCCTTGAGGATGTGTAGGGCATTGAAGACAAGAGTAGGCAAGAGGACCGATACTCTTTGAGGGTTGGGAACCCAAGATAAGAATAGTCCTATAAGGTATTTCTCGGAGAACACCTGGGTTGGTGTGTACCTTGAGAGACAATGATGAAGGTGTCTATAAATAATTGTTCTTGCTAGCATTGTAGCTCATGATATCATGATTATATGGAGTTGTTAGTCAAGGCCTTGCACTATGACAACAATGATGGATATGATGCTATAACAGATGGATTGCAAATCCAGTTTCTCTTATGTGAATTCTTCAAGATTGAAAATTTCCAAACACCTTGTAATGATTTATGAATACCTCCCTCGTTAAGAGCGAGTGTTGAAGAAAATGTAACTACGCTAGGTATTCATAAATGTAATTTTGATATTTGTATTTATTCAAGAAAATAAATTATTTTGATATTATTTCTCAATGAGTTTCTTTCTCATTGAAAATAGGTCAAGCACATTTTAAAGTGCTTATAGAGGGTCAAAGTCAAAATTCAATTACGATGACACCCTTTGAGGGCATGTTACATCATGTATGTCAATGTATAAGGTCATGGGAACACCTCCAAGTTAAGTAAAACCCTCTCCTAGCTTCAACTAAGTCTCTAGGAAGCCAAATAATGAATAAAAGATGAATTATGATGAAACAATCAAGTCAGATTGAAAAGGAGGGACATACCTCTATTTATAGAGACTTTCCACTCATCTATAAACACACTCAATCATCTCTAAAATTTCTGAAGGAAGTAGCCGAGACAAAGTGAAGGGAAGAAAGTCTAATAAGGTTTCCAAGGTACAATGAAGACAGGAGGAAGAACAATGAAGGTAAGGAGACAGTTTCTAGGGCACCAACAACCACATGTGTAAGGATAAGAGAGGCTCCTTGTGGTCATAAAAAAACACCTTATCAGCACCTTGCTTGGCCTATAAATATAGGCCTAAAAGGCCTCCCACTTAGGCAAAGGACCAAGGAAGAAAAGCGAGGATAGGAGTGCTGTTCTAAGGCCCATTACAATCACACATGTGAGAAAAGGAGGCTGCCACTACTGTCATAATAACCCTCCCATCACTGTCATAAAATTTCATTGGTTGGCTAATAGAGTGAAGGGATCATCATAAGGAAAGGCTTCATTAAAGGCATGTTTTGTAGAGCAAGCATTCCTAGACTTACCATCAATTGAAAGAAGAATAAAGTGCCAGAAGACAGAGTTCCATGTGCCAGAAGTTATAGTGCAGAAAGAGGAAGGATTTGAATTATGCTTGGAGGATATCCTAGTCAAGGGTCTAGGGTTTGGCATTTGTTCAAATAAGAAGCTTCAATAAGAGAAAACTTACTAAGGGTTTTCCTCTCAAGGGTGGAGAGATTTTGTCCCTCATAGAGAGCCAAATTTTGTGATCTTGTTATTTTGTTTTGGTAGCAGTTTGATGAAACACACACACCAATAATAAGAAGAAAATAAATTGTCAAAGTAAATCACAAATCGTTATCAAGTAATGAAGAATCACATTACACCATATTTTCTTTAGATTCTTCAACACTTGTCACCTGCATCAAAATGGAAAACAATGCATCATGGTAGACTAGGAGAATTTTGGATTTTATGTCATCTCATCATGAGTGATTGCAAGAACAGGTACATCAATGAAACATGGCATGACAACAAACAGGATGGAAAAGAGGTGCATGCTAGAAGACTTTCTCATGGTCGAATAAACACATGAAGCACATCGAGCAAGCGAGTGAAGGGGAAACATGCACATGCACCATCAATAAAATACCAAGATCATCGAAGACCTCACACACTTTGCCATGTTGAGGTGAAGACATGTTACACCGAGAGCATATCATCAATCAACATCCCAACAACTTGACATAGACACCACATTCAACCAGTACATGTCAATAGTTTCATGTCGAGTTGTTTCATGAGTTGTCTCAGCCACATCACTACTATGGGCCATACTTTTTGTAATCAATGTAATGTGAAGTGGAAGTCCAAGAGACGCAATTATGAAATCTAAGAGTCATGTAAATTCAAAAAGTCATAGGAAGTCAAACAATCATGAGGGAAGTCGAAGAGTCACAAGGGTCAGTTATACCCCTTTGGTTATATATACCCCTTGGTTATATGAGCAAAGGAATTTTCACCTTGGCTCCTACCACATAGCCTTGAGAGTCTATAATATGTTATTTGAGGAGCGAGGAGTGGCTCCAATGTCCCGCTACTAGAACTAGTGATGTATGGTGTACATATGTGTCTTGGATCTTTCACTTAATTCAGAAGGTTGTCTCAGGCCAACACATTTTTATGCATGTTTTGTATCCGTTTGTAAGACTACTCTTTAAACGTTTGTAATGCATGTTTTCTTAACCTGTACTAAGATAGTTGAACTACTTTGGTCATTTTAGTACTCATATTGTTGAAGATGTGTTGTATTGTTTATCACTATTGTCCCGTGTGTGTGGACTACTCCGCTGGACATTAGACAGACAATCCTTGTGTATCTCTTGGTGTTAACGACCGTCATCCCTTGTGTGGACTATTCCGCTGGATGGTGTATGCATTTTCCCTTGAAATTTGGTTTTCACGACTGTTGCATCCGCTGTGGACTATTCCACTGGATGATGGAAAAAACCTTCTTATTGTTTGCATGTGTTTCTTCATGGGTTGGGACTATTCCCTCTCATCAAGAGGCTCACTTTTACCTCCCCTGTTTTGACAGTAAGAGAACCCAAATATAGAGTTACATTATGCACTCACCAGGCACAATGACCTCACTTTCTTGAAGTTACAAGCATAACACTCTCATGTGCTGAACAACAAGAGCTAAGGATAACCTTTAAGAGAATGGCAATTGGTTCATCATACTAGATGGGATTCCTACACCAAATGGCTTGAGGTCTAGTTGGGACATCATACTAGGGAGATCCCCTGAATATTGGTCGGTCCAGCATCGTCAACATTTTTGGTACTAGAAGGAGGGCCGCCAGTTGTTTATGGTTGAATGTTCTCTCAACCCCACACATCTATTATCTTGTCAAGGTAGTAAACCTAACTCCCTCTTTCCCATGCACAAATCTGAAGTTGGTTACTCTTCACCTCCTAGACTTGAACAAGAAATCTCATCTCATCACCTTCGCTTAGTTTGTCCCATCACCTGTCAGTTTACCAAAGTTGTTGGACTGATCCTAGGAGTACATAACCTTCCCACATTGCAGAGGAAACAAAATACTACACCCACAGGAGTGGTAGTCTCGTCTGTTAAGAAGTAATCCTCACCACTCTTGAAGAGTTAGTTGAACCTATTGGAAACGAAGATGAACCTCCTATTTTCTTTCAAGGAGAATAAGTTAACAACACACTCTTGGGCTTAGGTTTCAGTGGAGGTAGCAAAGGGGGAGGCAGTGGAGGAGGTGGAGGCGGAGACAAATCAACATATTCGGAGGTTGAATTGTTCGATTCAGAAGAAGAGGAGAAGCAAAAAGAAGAAGAAGACATGGTTGATCAAAATTTGGAATGGATGACCCAGGACTCATTAGCACTCCACAGTGCTTTTCACAAGATGCCAAGGCACATAGAGAAGTTGTTAACAAAATATGACTTTGACAGAGTAGTGAAGGCATAAGACCATCGAGACACATTCTAACTACATCTGCAGACACTCAAGGTAAGTTATGATGATGCTACATGTAGACTGTTTCCATGTACCTTGGATGGCAGAGTAGTTGTATGGTACCAAAACCTTCCTATCAACTCCATTCAGAACTAGGGGATGTTCAAAATAATTTTCCTTAAAAAATTTGCTAATGACAAAACCCCCGCCATGTTGTTGAAAGAGTTGGTTAGTCTTAATATGGAGCCGAAAGAGAAAGTGAAAGGCTTCAACCAGAGGTTTAACAATATCCTAAACAAGTTCACTATATATACTGAACCTCATGACTCCATCACAGTCGACTACTACACATCTGCACTACTGACTAGCATTGTGCAGTTTGTCAAGCGAGCTGCGAAACCAATGCTATCCAAAAATTGCTAAGAGGCAATTGATGTGGAGAAAGACTTGCGTGTTAGAAAATTATATATTACAGAGCAATGGAACACATAAAATATTGCATAAATATAAACACAGAAAACACATAAAACATGAGAGACATAGATATACGTGGTTCAACCAGTTTGGGCCACATCCACGGAGAAATAGCCAATCCTTCCTTTTATATTATCTAGTAAACTGAAGAGATACAACCTACAACAGATCTACTGCAATTCCCTCTTTTCTCTCAATCTCCTCTCTATTCCTCACTCAGAAATACAAATCTACGTAGACGCAATACAATTCCCTCATATATAGCGAGGGGTTGCCTTCTAGGGCAAAAACCCTAAATTAAACGTAACTTCTACTGTCAGATCTTCACCTAATGAACGACCCAGATTGACTACGAAATTACAACATTTTACAAGGCAATTTTACATCTATTTTTAGCTTCGAGGGCGCTACGAGGGGGGCTCCCAAAGGTTGCAATTGCCCCCCCTGAACCCCCCTTGCAGCGAATATTTTATGGTCAGCATTGCCGCCCCATTACGAACTGTAGTCCAATGTGGTGATACCTTTGAATACCGAAGATAATCAGGCTCCATACCCAACAATGCACGTGATTGGAATTTTTATGGATGAAGAATTAATGAAGGATTCCAAAGGCACGGGTAGGAAGTCCCAGAATGCTGTTAGTAAGGTGAAGGAAAAAGAAACAAGTGAAATTGAGACCCTTACTTGTCTCCTTAAGTCCTTGACAACTAAAGTAGCAGAACTTAAGCATTGAAAAAACAAGATAGAAGTGTGCAATAGACCTTCCATTTTGGCGTGCAGAAAGAGTGGGAAATCAAGTAGTAGAAGTAGTCACCCAGCTAAATCTCCGCAGAGTTCAAAAATTGTGTTCCAAGTGGAACAAATTGGTAAGGATAACTTCTATGATTTCCACCAAGCGTGACACTCAGAAAATACCTGTATAGATTGGAACCGAGTTGTAAGCTTCGTGGCTTCAAGAATGAACAATCATCTTAATGATAGTGAGCATGTTCAATCGGTAGATGAAGATGACGAAGAGTGTGATGCATCTGATGAAGCTCCTAGGTCTGGGCATGTGGTCAACATGTGCCAGTGTCTAAACACTTCCCAAAATAAGACAACCACCGAGCAGTTGGCCCTAAAACAAAGCAGTCAATATAACTTAAGAAGTCAAGGGTCTCCTATTGTGATTGATGTACCAAAAATGAAATTGAAGAAAATGTTCAGAAAAGTTGACCTAGCATTTCCCTCAACACAAAAAACACAAAACAAGTCCAGGAAGATAGCTCCAATGAAAGATATGTCCATGAGTAGCTCACTTCAGAACACTCTATTGGAAAAACAAATACAAGTCTTCCCTCAGACAACTTGGTGATCCTTCCCACTTTGGACTACAACATTTTTGAAGACATGAAGAAGACCCGTGCAAACATATCTCTTTACGAACTAACCAAACTCATGGGTCAGCGGGATATTTTGTTGCATGCAATGGGGCAAGCCTCCATAGACACTACTTCCTCTTCAAGCAAGGGATCAATTAAGTCTCTCGGATCACTCGCATCTATACTCAATGCACTTCGCAGATAAGAAGAAAAATCGCTCTGCCGACCATTTTTGTTATCTTTCAAAATTTTGAACTTCAATGTCCACAATTGTTTGGTTTAATCTGGTGGATCAGCCAATGTCATGCCACTCTCCATTGATAAAAATATCAATGTGCAATGGAGAAGCACAACCACAAAGATCATACAACTTGATCGAACATGTGTAGTAGCCATTGGTGAACTTCGTGATGTGATCATCCTGTTATCGTCTGATGGACGAGTTCACTAATGCATCAACATTGTGATAGTGGACATACTAGAAGCATACAACTCACTGTTCAGTAGAGACTGGTCTAGCAAGTTGTAAGGATATTTTGCTACAGACTAGTCACATTTATGGCTTCCGTATCAGGGTAGAAGCAACCAGATTTGAGTGTTTTCCGAGAGGTATATGAAGCACAACATTACTCCCTTCGATGGTCATAATGAATCGTTGGCGTTTGCAGAAATTTTTCTCAGATCTTTTTCTTCTAGAAACACAACTGGGGTGTTATCTTGCACAGTCGAGACCCACCCCACTAGATACACAGTTGGGTCTCCTTCCTTGCCCAATTGATGAAAATAAAACTTGTACAATACTTTGAAACAATAGTAGTAGTAGTGTAAGCAGTACCAGCATGAAAAGTGGTCCCTATATAGATGGTTTATGGACCTTGTATTTTTATGGATCAAAGACACAGGATGACTCTGGAGATGGGTGCGTTTTGATCGACCCAAGGAAAAGAAAGCATTTAGTCTCAAGCCACTTGGAGATTGAGTGCACAAACAACACTATTGAATATGGAGCACTCATCTTGGGTTTGCAAAAAGCCCTCACTCTCTATTTAACTATGCTTAAAGTGGTAGGTGATTCAAAGATTGTGGTATGACAGATATGTAGCACCATAAACTATGTCTCACCTCATCTTAAAGGTTACCAAAAAGAGGTATGGTGGTTTATTTCTAAATTTCAAGATTTTAATATCATATATGTACCAAGAATGAGCAGTACAACTGCATATGCTCTAGAAAATTCAACTGCTAGGATGACACTGCTTAGGGATAGATTTACTATTGATATTTTTTATAAGCCATCTATCCCTGACAACATAACTAATTTGTGTGTTTTTGATGATGATGAATAAATACTGCACTTTATGGCCAATGTTGACGTTTTCAAAGACACAGCCATAGATGAAGACGTGCATGAGTAGTCTCTGCAAGACACACCTGATGACAGCAAAGGAAACCCCATCCCCAAGGGTGTGGTGTCACTTGAAAAACTCTATGACTTGCAGAACCGCTTCAAAGGGCCCAGGAACACCAAAACCCACAGTTCCACATTGATGCATGAACAGATCAACTTGGGAATAGAAAAAGATCCGAAGTTTGTAAATCTCGGTACATGTTGCACACCAGAGGAGCGACAAGCCTTTGTCTTCTTGTTTAGACAATACCATGATGTATTCACGTGGACATATGATGATTTGAAAACATATGACACACAAATAATCCAACATGTCATTCCAATAAAAGAAGGGGTCAAGTCGTTTCAGTAGAAACTCAAAAAAGTCCATGCGTCACTTGTGTTAGTGTCAGTCTTTCCAGCCTTCCTACAGTGATCAAATATGCTCTTACAAAGTGATTTTGAAGTGTCAAGGTCAAATTTTGTCATTTCAGTGAGTCTTCAAGCAAAATTTGGTCACTAAGCATTAGGTCTAGGGTTTTCTTTCACTCTGTTCAAAGTTGCCCAAATGTCAGTCTATGTCATCATTCAGCTGAGTGTATCATCATTCAGAGGGTTTTCATCATCATGTCAGTATCTAATGGGTCATTTTACATCTTGTTCATGCTTCAGTTGTGCCTAGGCAAGCTCATTTCCCTCTCCTAGGGTTTTGAAGGTAATTTTTCTGGGACGGCCAAATCACCGGCAAAAATTGTATCCTGATGTTCATACACCTTTCCCTATCCTTAAAGTACCTTATCAAACACTTCCCATCCCTTAGATCCGCCAAATTCCTCATTTTTGCACAAACCCTAGTTTCTAGCTACAACTTGGCAATTTTCTAGGTTTGGCCTGTCTTTTGCCCTTTTGGACCCCTTCCCCTCACTCAATATCTGAGATTCCACTTTCCCCTACTTCCTAACATCCCTCCCTACTCCCAAAAATTTCCCCAAGAATTTAGAAGCCCCCTATCCCCTTCATTTCGCTCCATTTCGACAAAATTCCTTGTTTCACACATCGGGACAAGTTTCACTCAAAAGCTGTTTCTGAGCAATCAAAGATGAATTTTGCAAAACAGAGAGAGGTTTTTGTCCAAAACATGCCAAGGAAGTAAAACCTCCTTCACTTTTTACACAGGTGTCATGGTTTGAGAGAAATGTCAAAAATACCGGCGAGAACGAAGGTGCTCCAAGGACGGTTGGCCAAAGCACAAAAACGAAGGAAAACGCCCGATCCACTCCAAACTTTGGCCAAAGCCTCTTTGAATGAGCATGGTACTTGATTGGGGACTCCCAGCCCAAATTTCAAGAAATTTGGAGAAAATTTTGTCATTTGTGAATTTTTTGTGCAATTTACAGGTTTTTGCTCCTCAAGGGTTCTCACCCCCGGTGAGACCCTTTGTCCTCGTAGCTCCGTTTTGTGAAAACTCAGCATTGCTGGATTTTTCTTGCAAAGTTACACATGCCTATGGATTATCTTGAGTTTTTATGGAGTTTTGGGTCTCCAAAAGGTCAAAATATAGCCAAATTTTGACTTTCTGCCCCCTTTTTTGAGCTGCAGAAGTAGTCTTGGGAGAATTGACTTTTGACTACGCAAATGACCTCCAAATCCGAAAATGCGGGTTGGGTTGGAAAGTAGACTCAGAGACCTTTCCAACGAGCTATCCTACACCTCATTCTGACACCGGGAAGGCCTCCAAACAGGGCTCCAAAGTGCGCGACCCTTTCAGCTGGATGTGCGCGACCCCTTGGGAAATTTTTGCCAGATTTGACCAGTTCAGCCCAGAATTTGCAGTTCAGCTCCAGTTTGACTTGCTGAGGTCGATGGTGGTCCTTTTGACTGTACTTGTGGCACTTTTTAGATACTTTTACTATTGTTTTACTCTTCTAGAAGTTTTCCTCATGTAAAAGGGTAAAATTGACTGTATGAACTGGTTTCCAAGTTTTTAGAGGCAAGTGGTTTTGACTGCCTATTTTGTAGTGCTTAGTTTAGAGGTTGTTCAAACAGCTCCTAGGAAGGGGAGCTCGACCCCTAGAGGTGGGGAAAGAGGTTAGATCATCTATATTATGCACTCTTTTGCTCATTTTCATGGTTGGACTCTTGAGGGAGAAGCTATCCTTGTATTATTTCACTTGTATCTCTGCAATTTTTGGCTAAGGAGGACCAGGGTTTTGCAGTCATCTTTGGGATTCTTGTGGACTCATTGTGTTGATGGTGTGTCTCTTCATGTTATTGTAAGCTTTGTTATGTGATTCATTTCCTTTCTATACTGCTGCATATTAAACAAATGAAGTGATAAAGTTAGAATCCATGCTTGCCATGCTCTGCTTTCAAATTTGTTTAATTTTTATGTTTTCTGCTGTCTAAAGAGAATTCAAATCCATTGTTTGCTCTCTTTAGCCTTCTTATCTTTCTTCCTGATCATCCATTTCAGCTAAAGACATTAATACAAGCTCCTACCTTGCCCCAAAGATCCCGCTGCAGAAACTGTGTCAAATCCCCGCACCCGAAATTGCAGCTCCTCAAATTGCCACCAAAACCCCAAAAAAAAACCCTTAATCAACCTTTGTAATCAGTTTACTAGCCTAAAATCAGTGTTAAACTTGTTGGTCATCTCATTCCCTTTGAAGATCTACCGAGATTGACCGGAGAGAGCCTTCTCCTGCCCCGTAGGGCTAGCTACGAGGCTGAATGGTTTGATGTGGCCTTGAAGGTTTACCTTTCTCAGCCTAGGGTGAAATCTCAAGCGCTAACAACTTGAACCCCTTATATAGAATGAATTGACTAAGTTGTTGGATGCCAGATCATATACAAGGTTTTTCATTCTACGTGGGTTTCAAATTTAGCTCCTATAAGGAAGAAGTACGGGGAGATCCACTTGTGCATTGATTTCCAAAATCTTAACAAGATCTCAGACAAAGACAACTGCCCTGTCCCATCTATGGAACCTATCTTACGGACAATATTTGGAGATGAAATGTTTTCTCTCCTTGATGGATTTTTTGGATATAACCAAGTTCTGGTAGAAGAACCCGACAAACTCAAAACTACTTTCCGTACCAAGTGGGATACATTATCTTACAGAAGAATGCCACTTGGGCTTGTGAATGCAGGTGCAACCTTTCAGGGTGCTATAGAAATTGCCACCCATGGGCTTATCAGATAAAGAGTGGTGATCTACCTTGATGACATGATATACTTTTCAAGGAAGCAGTTAGAACACCTACGCCATCTCAAGAAAATTTTCGACTGGTGTCGAAAGTATGGGATGTCCTTGAATCCCAAGAAGAGCGTATTTGCAGTGTCATAGGGGAACCTCCTTGGGCATATTATCGCTAAGAGTGGGATCATAGTTGATCCATACCAAGTTCAGAATATCATGGAGATTCCTCAACCAGTCAATAAGAAAGCTATGCAGTCCTCCTTGGGAAAGATAATCTTCCTCCGGAAGTTCATCTAAGATTATGTGCAGATTGCCAAACCTATACAAGACATGATAAAGAATGATGCAGTCTACAGCTGGGGAAAGAAGGAAAAGGATGTGTTTTCCCATATCAGGCAAGCAGTAGTAGATGAACTTGCACTATATAGCCCAAATTTTACAAAATATTTCTTTCTATATACATTCTCTTCTGACAATTTACTCGCTACAGTACTCACACAAAAGGATGAGTTGAACAACAAATATCCCATCTCCTTCATGAGTGTGAGCATGCAGGGACCCAAGCTCAACTATCTCACTGTAGATAAATAGGCATATGCTGTATACAAGGTAGTGAAACATTTTAGAACCTACCTACTGAAAGACCACTGCATAGTCTTTGTGCCACACCCAGTTGTCAGAGTGCTTCTTGTTCAACAAGAGCTGGGTGAAAGATGTACAAATTGGAGGACATGACTTCAGGAGTATTATATTGATATCAATCTAGTTCACACTATAAAGGGTCATGGTCTTTGCAGACTTGCAGCAGAAGTAGTACATGCCCAAGAGGAAGAAGAAGAGCTCGCTGGTTGGGAGCAAGAAATCGAGATGTAGAATATTGAGCAAGCACCACCCACTTCGCACGATAGCTCTTGGTATGAAGAAGTGTGCCAATATCTTGAGCACAAAACCTTTCCCTCTCACTTTTCCATGTGGCAAAAGAGGGCACTTCACCTCAAAACCTTATCTTACCATTTGGTGCATGAAGTGCTTTACAGAAATCACAATAATGGAATTTTTCTCAGGTGCCTCAAGGCAGCACAAGATTCAGAGAGAGTACTACTTGACATGCATGACGGACCAGCCGGAGGTCACTTCGCATATAATACAACTACACATAAATTCATGAGAGTTGGTTTCTACTATCCCAAATTATTTAAGGATGCACATGCTTAAGCCTGCAAGTGCCCAGTCTATCAGCGATGTGCTGGCAGAACATGAAGGTCAATAGCCCTGTTTCATCCTGTTGAAGTAAATGAAAAATTCCAATAGTGGGGCTGAGACATCATTGGGGAAATCTTCCTCCATTCATCAAGGAAACACTGCTACATTCTGACTGCTACAAGTTACTTCATGTGGTGGACAGAAGCAGTTTCGCTCAAACAAGTGAACGACTAGGAAGTCATCAACTTCCTTTAGAAGAACATCATCTCGAGGTTTGAAATGCATTGAAATTGTATGATTTTTCATTGCAATATGGTATTGTGCTTAACCACTCATCTAACTACTACCAGCAGAGAAATCTTCTTGTTGAATAAAAAAAACAAGAATCTTATTCGCATCATCAAAAATACTATTTAGTCTGAGCAGCGAAACTAAATACATCTCCATACTTCCTTGTATATGGTAAAGAAGCCATCCTACCACCAAATATCTGCTTTCCTGCTCTTCAGTTATCCCAAGAATCCCGAGGCAAGTTGTGTCTATTTATTCAATGTAGGATGGACACATTACACAAGTTATAGGAAGAACAGATGAAAGAAAAAGAAAAATTTAAACTCCACCAGAACTGTATCAAGAGATGGTTAGATCATAAGTCTGAAGGGAATGCTAGCTTCATCATGGGTGACTTAGTATTGAAATGGGATAAACCCCATTAAGAAAAAGGAAAACATACAAAGTTCCAATCTGTTACCGGGAATAATGTCTATACAGAACTGCTAATCCCACTAAGGGTGGTAGCAACCTTAGAAACAAACAGAGTAAAGCTACTTTCGTATTCCTTTATGACTAATAGATAAGAGAGGAATGAAGGGACCAACCTCAATCTTGCGCTTAGTTCCTCACTTTGATTCCTCTCTCTTCTGATAGACCCTTGCCACTTGCTTCCTCGTCAGCCCAGCTTCAAAGAGCACCTGTGGAATCAAAGCAGCACAATACTATCCAAGAACAGAGATCTACTAGCATAAAAAATATAAGATCAGATGTATATTGACCACACACAAACATATATCATAAAATATGCAAGAACATGGAGGAAAACTTGAATAGCTTTATTGATATCAAGAAAAGAGCAGGGGAGGATTACAACCAATTGTTCTGACCCAGCGTCATCCTCTCAGCAAGAAGCCCTTCTTCACCTCATGAAAAGCTTAGATCACCCAACACTATGATGTTGCAGCAAGAAACCAACAGCACTTCCTTACAAGATACAAAATTCCAGCCTCTGGATCTCTGGGATGAGGGATCCATATATAGATGTTTGAAAGGAGGGTGAGTCAACTTCTGGGGTTTGATTAGTGTCCTCTCTTTGATAGTTCTTGATTCCACTTGGAGAATGATGATCTCTTACTCATCCCTGGGCAAATTTAGGGAGGCAAGTGTCACAAGAGAAGTTTCTGGAAGATTCCATGGTTTTCCACCTTGCACACTGCCTCTGCCATTTGTCCATTCTCGCCCATTGCACCCCATAGAAGGGATTTTCAACATGCATCGCATCCTCTCTATGTATTTAGGTGGGATGCAGCACACTTTGTCCATGGAGCAGGAGAGATGGCCCAGTTTTGACCAGTTCTGAGTAGTTTTTCATGGAGAACTTTTGGGAGATGATGTGATCAGCTGACCTTGTTCTTTTAGGGGTTGGAACAACACTTTTAGGGACTTAGGAGCCCTTGGTTTATGGACATTTAGGATTGGGGTCGCAGTGCCCAAAAATGTCTATAAAACAACCTCTGTGGATTGGTTCATACACGGTTCATGAAAAACATGGCCAACACACATAACACTTACAGTCACTTGATGGGAGGGTTGACAGCCTTCCTTTCAATGGATAATATTTAAAATATTATTTTCAATGATCTAGGGCCGCACCCCACCCATGTACATAGCATGCTTACTGTTTCTTTGTTACTTTGTTGTTTTTGTCTTGGTGCTTTACTTTCCTGTTTTTACTTTGTTTTCTTTGGTTTGTTTTTGTTGTGTTGTCATTTTTGTTTTGTAAATAAGTGTTGTCCAATACTATTATAGCTTTTGAATAAGTATGTGGCTTTGTTTAAAGAGTCTTGTGACATTGAAACACTTGGCCATTCATGTGTCCGTCTTCTCTAAGTTTGGTTGTAACTTTTGGTTGATGAAGCCTGGACAGAAAATACGAACCATCTGTAAGAGAAGCTATGGTCAAACCATGAACCTATGTCCAAACTGGGAAACCCCATGCCTGTACTCAGTCTTTTGCTCTATGTGCTCAAGCTTAATCCAACTAGTAGAAATGGAGAAGGGGAAAAATCTAAACGAGCAAATCTAAATCAGAGGTATTATATGATTCTTTGAAGGAATAACCTCTTATGCTCTCAGTAAGTCGGGATCCCTCTTCTTCCCCAAAAATAAATAAGTTCTTATGCACAATCCTCTTTTCAAAAAATACAAAGGCGAAGGAAGAGAAAGGCTTCCTATGTAGAGAGGTGAAGTAGGAAACTCCACTGGGGTACTGACCAGGTTTGCTGGAAGTGAAGCAATTCTTTTGTTCCCATGTGACTCTATCAGGGCACTGTCTAGGCCTGCTGGTAGCAGAGCAACACCAAAGATGAACATTTATGCTCTGCGAATCTTAAGCTTGCAAACCAAACTACCCTTCCCAATTTTGAAACATTGTGATCTAGCTGAAATTTTTTCTATGTTTTACTGAGTTGGTACAAGGTGAATCACGTCTATCCATGTGGTAAGTGGGGAAGCCAAAGTAACATGCACAACTAATCAATACTTACTAAAAGGCAAAGGCCCTGTGTTGCAAATTAACTAAAATAGAGAAGCTAGTGTTCAAATAGTGTGTCACCAAGTGTTGTAGCAGCTACAACACCCTCCAAAATTTTTTCCTGCATCCAAATTTCAGAGCCTTCCTTGGTTTTTAACTTGATGGTCACAAACACTCAAGCTCATCCCATGAGCTCTTGTTGAGTTTTCACACCCTCTTCGCTTGATCGATCACCAGTCGTATTTTGGCATGTTGATCGCTATGTCATTCTTGCGATTTTTTTCTGGCATTTTGAAGGTCTGTCTTTGTGTGTATGAGTTGTTTTTGCTCTGTTGACATTGGTCGTACTCAGACACTAAGTTATAAACACTGTCAGACAAGTGTCGTCACAGTAGTTTGAAGACATATTTCAACTATCGCACTTGTCGCTCTCAACCTTTGAGTTAATCTCACTGAGCATATGTTGTCTTGCTAGTTTGAAGTGTCCTATTATAAAGTCATGCTAAGTGTGTGATAAAATTTTCGTGTCTACACGAGTGCACTTGCTTTCACACCTAGTCAATTTTCTTGAAAATCTGTCGACTGTACAAACCTCTGTGAACCAGACCAAATCTCAGTGACTTTGCACTGCTACCCAGAATTGCGCAGATCTTGAGGATGTCCTCTCGGAAGCCTGCCCTTTGCAATTATAGAAATGATCTTGCCGACTCACTCCCAGAAATGCACAAAAGTTTTCCCAGAATCCGATCCACTTTGCACTTCTCGCAAGATCTCCCATCAAGCCTTCCACTGGTCAATCGAAGAAAAAACTTGAGTTGTGTGCCCGGGCTATACTGAGCTCTAGAATTGCATAGAGTTTTCCTATCCTACCCATCCTGCCTACTCTAAAACCAACTCAGAAAATTCATAGAGCTATCCAGCCAACCCTTCTTGCTCGCTTTGAAAACAACCAAGGAATTGCAGAGAGCTATCTTGACATCCAACCCTTATTTCCCGCTCTGTGAACAACTAGGGAATTACGCAGAGTTGTCTTGTCTAGCCCTTCTTCCCTGCTACGCAATCAACTCAAAAACGGTGCAGAACTGTTCAAGCCCAGATTGTCTCTCAGGATTGCGTAGTTTTGACCAATAGCTCCCACAACTCAACTTTGTGCTCCTTTGGAAAAATGTGTAGATTATTCTGCTAGTGCCTCTTTCTTCCTGCACTATCCTGCCATGAGAAATTACGCAATCCTAGCTGGGTAACCTACCCAGTGATCCCCTAAAAAACTAGGTAGATTGGCCCAACAACTCCCCGATACCTCACCTGACCTTCCTCTCAGAAACTGTGCAGTTTTGCCTCCCAACTGGGTTTTGCCCCGCAGCTCTCATTGTTGTCTCAGATTGTAAAAATATGGGTCCCAGTGACATCTGCACATTTTTTTCTTGATAGTGCTTTGGAGCCCCGCATCTCGACCTGTATTGTGCTCCCATAGTCTCAGTACCTTATCCCTCTCCTGATCACCTGCACCGAAATTGAAAACAATGCACCATGCTAGAATACGAGATTTTTGGATTTGATGGTGTCTCGTCATGAGTGATTGCAAGAATAGGTACATCAATGAAACATTGCACTTTTACGAACGAGATGGAAAAGAGGCGCATGCTAGAATACTTGCTTGTGGTCGAACGAACACATGAAGTAGATCGAGAAAGAAAGCGAAGGGGACACATGAACATGAACCATTAAGAAAAGACCAAGACCATCGAAGACCCCACACAGTTTTCCATGCAGAGGTGAAGACATGTTACACTGAGAGCATAACATCACTCAGTAGCTCGACAACTCGACATGGGCACCACAGTCAACCAATACATGTCAGAAGTGTCATGTCAAGTTGTGTCATGAGTTGTCTCGACCACATCATTACTATGGGCCATACTTTTTGTAATCAATTTAATGTGAAGTGGAAGTCTAGGAGACCTACATATGAAATCAAAGAGTCATGTAAAGTCAAAAAGTCATAGAAAGTCAAACGGTCATGAGGGAAGTCGAAGAGTCACAAGGGTCAGACATACCCCCTTGGCTATATATACCCTCTCATTGTATGAGCAAAGGACTTTTCACTTTGGCTCCTCCCACATAGCCTTGAGAGTCTGTAATATGTTCTTTGAGGAGTGAGGAGTGTCTTCAATGTCCCACTACTAGGACTAGTGATGTATGATGTACATATGTGTCTTGGATATTTTGCTTAATTCAAAATCCTGTCTCAGGCCAGCACATTTTCATGCATGTTTTGTATTTGTTTGTAAGGCTACTCTTTAAACGTTTGTAATGCATGTTTTCTTATCTTGTACTAAGATAGTTGAACTATTTTGGTCATTTTAGTATTCATATTGTTGAAGATGTGTTGTATTGTTTATCACTGTTGTTTTGTCCGTGTGGAATACTCTGCCGGACATTAAACAGACCATCCTTTTGTATATCTTGGTGTTAACGACCATCAACCCCATGTGGACTATTTCAATGGATGATGTATGTATTTTCCCTTGAACTTTGGTTTTCACGATTGCCGCATTTGTTGTGGACTATTTTATTGGATGTTAGACATAACCTTCTTGTTGCTTTCATGTGTTTCTTCCTGGGTTGAGACTATTCCCCCTCATTAAGAGGCTCACTTTTACCTCCCCCTTTTTGATAGTAAGAGAACCCAGACATAGAGTTAAATTATGCATTCACCAGGCACAATGAGCTTGCTTTCTTGAAGTTACAAGCATAACACTCTCATGTGCTAAACAACAAGAGCTAAGGAAAATCTTTAAGAGAATGGCAACTGGGCCATTGTACCGGATGGGACTCCTACAACAAATGGTGTGAGGTCTAGTTGGGACTTCATACCACGGAGATCCCTAGAATGTTGGTGGGTCCAACACCATCAGCATAACCTTCAGTGGTTTACTACCCTGCATATTAAACCTCTACAATATTGTCTCGACATGCTTCCTCTGGTTTAACCAGGGCTTCCTCTTTTCCTGATCTCGTTTAATTTCCATTCCCAAAATATAGTTTGTAGCACCAACATATTTCATTTAAAATTTGGAAGACAATTGGGTCTTCAATTCCTGGATAATTTCTTTATCATTTCCAATCAACAACATATCATTCACATACAAGGGCAGATAAATAACATGGTCACCAATTAATTTAAAATATACACAGTGATCCACTTTGCTTCTGGTGAAGCGAAGTCCCTGTGTATATGTATAAAATTTCTCACACCTCATCCTTGGTGATTTTTTTTAAACCATACAAAGAATTTTTTAACCTTCATACTAGTTCTGTCTTACCCTTCACCGCAAAGCTTTCAGGTTGCTTCATGTAGATCTCTTCTTCCAGATCTCCATGAATAAATGATGTCTTCACATCGATCTGTTCTGCTTGAAAATCAAAAGCAACAATAACAAATAAAAGTAATCTAATAGAAGCTACCTTAGAAACAAGAGACAACATATGATGAAAATCAATTCTCGGCACCCGGGAATAACCTTTTGCTACGAACTGAGCTTTATATTTCTCCACCTTTCCTTGTGCATTCATCTTCTTCTTAAACACCCATTTTCTTCCAATGGGTTCTTCCAGCCAACAACTCCACCAGATCCCAAGCCTCATTTTTGTCCAAAGATTCCATTTCATCAACCATGGCCTCTTTCCAAAGTTTGCCATTCTCTGAATCTATGATCTCCCAAACGGTTTTGGAATCATAATTAGTAATATATAAAACATAATTTGAAAAAAAAATAGATGGACTATACCTTTCTGGTTCCCTTCTTTCTCCAACTAATCTTCTCACAACTAGAGTTTGTGGCTCTTCATCTTCTGGTTCCTCTTTTGCTGTAGAGTCTGATTCTTCCTCCTTTAGTTGAAACGCTATCTTCATAGGTTCTTTTGGTAGGAATTCATGTTTACTATCCAACTTGGTTCTTTTCTCCTTTGGAACATGTACATATGCATCAAAGCCGAATACCCTCCGATGTGAAAGAGAGGGTTTCTTACCATTCCGTGCCTCTTGTGGACACTTATCATCCAATGTTGATGAAGATAATCTATTAACAAGGTAACATGTAGTCTCCACCGCCTCTACCCATAATTCCCGTCCTAGCCTGACACCACTGGGCATGCTTCTTTCTTTTTCCATCAACGTCCTGTTTATTCTTTCTACAAATCCCATTTTTCTAAGGTGTTTATGGAGTATTCTTCTACCATTCTATACCACACTTCTTACATACATCTTCAAATTCCTTCTTGTAGAACTCTCCACCATTATCTGTCCTCAACACCTTTATCTTCTTCTTTGTTTGGTTTTCCACTAGAGCCTTAAATTCTTTAAACCTGTCAAAGACTTTAGATTTCTTCCTAAGGAAATATATCCATGTATTCCTCATGAAGTCATCTATAAATGATACATAGTACACAAACTTACCTAGTGATGGAACTGACACAGGTCCAAACACATCACTGTGCATAAGATCTAATATCCCTTTCTCCCTCTTAGCACCAAAGGGGAAACTCACCCGATTTTGCTTCCCATATACACAATGTTCACAACAATCAAAATCCAGAGATGATTAGACATACCTTCTACCATACCATTACCATGAAGTATCCGAAGTCCCTTCTCTCCAATATTTCCAAGCCTTTGATTCCATAACATAGTCTTTTCTCCAGAGATGACTAGATTTTCTACTCGACTTTCAGGAACCACAAAAATTGTTGCATTCATCAATAACAGTGCTACCCAGAATATTGTATAGAGTTCCAATATAATCTCCCCTCATCAATACTAGTGCTCCCCAAACCATATTGTATGTATCTTTCTCTAACACTGTTTTTACACATGCATCATGCATCTTGCTTATAGAAATCAGATTTCTGGCCAATGCAGGGATATGTAGAATACCCTAAAGTGTTCTAATCCTTCCACCTTGCAACTTTAGCTTTAATTTTCCACGTTCAACGATTCTAGTCTTCCTATCATCCCCTAAGAATACATAACCACCATCATATTTCTCATACTTGCAGAACCACTCCCTATGGGGAGGGAAGTGAAAGGATACACCTTAGTCAATCAACCATGCCTCATGATCTACATGTGTACTTGAAGAAGAATCCAAGTACATATCTCCACCTTCATCTGAGGTGGTTTTCACCTCTACAGAAGAAGCAACATTAGATCCCTTTCCATTCTAAGAAGCTTTAGATCTACAGTCCTTTTTGAAGTGTCCTTCCTTTCTGCATTTCCAAGATACCTTTATAAGTTTTCCTGGAGATTTAAATCTCCCTCTAGATTTAGATCTCCCACTCGAGGGTTAATTTATTTTTATATTCTAGGATAGTCCTCATACAGATAAGGCATATCCATTCTGGCCCTCCATATTTTTCTGTGTCATCTCCTTCGACAACAAGGATGAGACTATTACATCAAACTTCAAGGTAGTTGTATTGCTACCTATTGCAACAACTAAACTATCCGACAAATCTAGTAGAGAACATAACAAACTGATGTAATTATCTTCATCTAAAATTTTAATATCAACAGATAACAACTGGCTTACCATAATATTAAAAGCATTCAGATGCTCTGTCATTGATTCTCCATCCTTCATCCTCATGCTATACAAACTTTTCCATAGGAACAATTTGTTCACCAGAGACATAGATCGGTAGAAAGTCCCTAACTTGTCCCACAATGGCTTCGCAATAGCTTCCCTTGATACATTCTATAATACTGAATCATTCAATTCGATAATATTGGAACATGAAAAGACTGAAAAGAAAAAAGAATACTAAACAAGGAACAAGTCCTAGATTTAGCACTTCAATTGTCATACACAAACACACAGATAAGAAGGTTTATTAGAAATGTCGAGTAATTTCATTCATACGATAAAAAGCATGTGTAACATGTATAATGAAAACTATGAAAACCATGAAAACCAAAAAAAAATCTTCTACCAACAACCACCCCTTTATGGGAAATAGGGTTTTAGATAGTAATATGAAAAAATAACTGTATTGAACTTAAATAATGTTTGAATTAAAATTAAACAACTCAATTTTAAAATAAACCACTTAAACATTATGGTCACCTCTGTGACTTTGAAATTTTAACTTTCTTTGATGTGCCAGTAGGAGAAAGACTATGGGTCCCACATATCTTGACCACCGATGTTCGAGTAGTGATCAACAATACCTCACTTCATTCTTTAGGTTGATATGTGACCGACTGCATCGGCTGAAAGGGTTGAACTATTTGATTAGTTGAAGATATATGTTCTAGCCTAAGACTTTATTTCAAATGCTTCCTCACCTTAGCAATTTGATCCCATTCCATAGTTAATAACAAGGGTGCGTTCTTATATTTTTGTATGACCAAGACTAAAAAAGATTTGATTTGGTATCATGTTGTAGGAAGATTTTGTATCAACTTATTAATTCCAGCTAGAATGGTGAAATATCTACAAAGGGAGTTCACCACTATGGATGGCGAGACCAACTCTTCTCCCTGTATGGCTAAGAAGCCAAGGTCTTTCTTTGTACTCCTCAACTTATCACAAAATTCTTCATGGGATATTACCCAAATTTCCTTTCCCCAGAAGGATGGTATGCCAAGTCTACCAAGATCATTCCAGTCGAATCTAAAATCACCAATTTCTTTAGAGTCCTTATTAAACTCCTCCCACATAAGTTGAATTATAGTATGCTTCTCCTTCATCATACAAAGGGAGAAAATGCACTGATCTCTTGGAGGTAAATTCAGCCCTGCTAGTGTTTCGTCGTCCAAGGTATTGAAGAAATAAATAAGTGAATCAACTTCCTTTAATGTTTCCTCCAGTACTGTAGATGTGCTTTTTACTTTTATATTGGTGCTTTTAATTATGGCCTTCTCATAGTTAGAAAGCATTTACACATAAGCTCTTACTATGGATATTTTTTGTTTAATCGCCTTCGAGATTTCTTTTTTGGCCTTTATTAGGACATGTCTTCCTGTGAGGGTGACTCCAATTTTCTCCTGCAAGGTTTTAACCTCACCTTATTTCTACTTTAGTGTGTTCTGAATATGTTCAATTATGCCATTCTTCTAGTTTTCTAAATTTTCCTGTCTATGTTCTACTCTTTTCTTCTCCAATCTAGCTTCTTATAGCTCTTGCTCTAGTTGAGTTATTTTGATGTGAAAAAGATTTGAGTCCTTAGCTTCAAATGCTTGGGATCTATTGAAGAATCCATCAATTTTAGTTTTATAATCTGCTAGAAGTTTGAGGTGGTGTTCCTCTTTGGTGTGGGATTCTTCTTTCAATAACTCCATCTGTCTAAGAACTTCTTTAGACTATTCCTCTTTGAGTCGCAAGGATGTTTTCATCTCTTGCAGGTGGGTTTTGACCTCTTATTTCCTTTATGAAGCTTGAATTGAGATATGCGGGTCATGATCTAGTATCTTCATTATGGTCTGTAGGCCTTTCATTTCTTTCTCCTTATCTACTAGTAATTTCAATGGCCCAACCTCTTTAGATTGACTAGATTACTGAATTACAATATATTCCAATTCTTTAATCTTATTAGCTCTAGTTCTTAGAGCTACTTGTGCTATGTATAAATGGTCATAAAATTTTTCAAACATCGCTTGCATCTTTCTATTTCCCGCTTTTGAATCAAGCAATCTCCTGGTGACAATTTCTGCCACTTGTCGATGCATGTTGATTAAATCCACGTTTGAAAATTTCCCCAAATTAATGGCTAAAGAAGAATTTTGAGATCCTAGCATTTGCTAATTCTCTCCTATATTTGTCTTAATGAGGCTTAGATTATTTGTTTCAAAATCAGTAGCATAAATAAATCAAGGTCCAAATATAAGGACCACCTCAAGTGTTGCAACTTCTACCAATTGAGACTTCTCAAACAATAGAGCTAGTTTTATACTAGTTGTAAGTAAGGTTTTTCCTTCCATGAAGCTATCCTTGATGCCAAGGGCCTATGCTCCAAAATAATTTTGCCTATAATCATCGATAGCTTGTTTCATATCCTTAATTAATTGTTCTATTGATTGCTCGAATAGCTCAGTATCAACATTATCTCATTTCAATTTCACCCGTCGTGATGCTTCAGTCGAAGCTAAGGTCTTTGAATATGAGTTGGATGTTGCATATCGGTTTCCTGCATTTGGATTTCAGTGGAGCTTGAAGAAAGGTGATTTATTGCTTCATTCTATGTAGATGTGTGTGTCACATCTTGTGCAGGACTATCCATAGGTAGTATGATATTTGCCAATTTTTTTGTTTCCGACTTACTTTCATGTACATAAGATGATATCCCTACTTGTTTCTTTAATCCTGAGATAATTCCGAAGGGACCATATTTGCAGTTGTCATCTTAGAACAATCCAAACAATAACATTTCCCTTTCTAGGGCATCTATAACATTTTTTTACTTTTAGCAATTAAAGGTGCAATAGAATAGGGATAGCTGAAAAGTGCTCCTTTCTTCTTAGAAACAAAATGTAACTCATTTACAACAATCTTCTATCTGAGCACTTCATAAGAAAACAACAAGGGTGAAACACACTTTGGTAATTGGAATGGATATTTTTCAAAACCATACAAATGAATTAAAGTGAAGTCAAGATACATGAACCAATTTCTTTTAATCTATTCTTCAGTAAGTATGAGTATTCTTCTTCATACATATGAAATTATAGCTACAGTTTCTTCTATAAGTTTAACTTTCAAATAATATGCGAAAAAGTCTATGTATTGAGCATATGAGTTAGGGAGATGCTCTAGATATATTACATCTTTCCACCTATAAATTTCCTTCTCTTTATCATTCACATCTATAATACTTAAGAGAATATTAGCAGATAGGAATATGAAGGATAATTGAATAGAATCAAATGAATCAGATATGTACAATGATGATATGAGCTGAATGGAATGGCAGTAGATAGGTCAACTATGATGGCCCAGACTAAATACTTAGGAAAATTAAGAACCTGTAGTTCTGGCTTCAAGGTAATGAGTTGAATGGTTAGGAAGTTGGATTAGTCCATCTTTGAATCGTCTGCCAACAAGAAAATGACAACAAACAAAGAGGTCATATTATGATAGAAGGGCTTTAAGGAATTGACTGCTATAGGTAACTGCAACTTAAGCTTTGGGTAAGGTTTTAGGAGTAACCTTTCAAAAATTCCACATTATCATCTTCAACCCATCTAATAAATATTGATCTTGCCCTTTGTCCATTATATCGATTCCTTGTGTAGGGATGCCAAGTATTTTCGAAATTATTTCTTCATTGAGTCTTAGGAAAACCTTATGGCTCATAGGAGAGAAGATAATCTATTTTTTGGGTTCGAAACGCTCAACAAGGAACACAATAGAGTATGGGTTGAAATGAATTGGGGGGTGGGGTGGTGTTTAGAACCCGAGACTTTATCAGACATAGGTCATTGTTTGAGACACCCAAAGAAGATGCTAGGGTTATTTTAAGCATAAGGATGTCCATCAGACAGGTCTTAGTATCCCTAATGTCAGCTAATTAATTAACTAGAATGTCTCTAGACGCTATTTTTAACATTTCAAACTCCTCAAAAAATAAATTACCAGTTGAATGAGAGGCAGAGCGGGAGGAAAAAAACTTACCGGATGAAGGGCAGTAATGACTCGCCTTGGGTTTGTGCAGAACTTAGCTTTTTCTACTCACATGCTTCTATAAAACATGCAATAGAATGAGAAAAAGACGAATGAATATTGGAAAGTTGGTAGCATTAAGATTTAATCAGGTTAAGTGATTAATTAATTAAATGTGACAACAATTGTGTGGTAGTTGGCAAGCTCAATAATAAAAAATAAGGGTCTCGTCCGTCAGGTGAGATAAAGTGATTAAATGTCATACAAGTAAGGGCTTGACGAATTTTGATGATAGATCAATTGGACGACTGAGATCACAACGGGTTCGAAAGAGAAATTATATTCCTTGCTTGTTTGGGCCTGATATGAATCAACATCCATCAAATCAGTGCATATTAAATGATTGTGATCCATCGGGTGAAGGCTAGAAATTTAATGCTCTCACATGTTTATATGCGATAAAACAAATCAAAGTGCTAATCCTACACCAAATGACTGAAACTACATAAAAATTGATTAAAGATTACGTTCATCGAGAATGGGTCAAGGATTAAAACTTATACATATGTTGACCCGATTAACTAATTTACGTCATCGATTTCAAGAGGCATAAGATAAACAATAAAATATATGAATTTGATATCACCCTTCTGATTAAACAAATTTTAAAGGATTTTCAATTAGCATTAACATTATTATCTTAGGAAGTTTTAAAAAGAAGAAAGGGAGGGTGAATTTCTTGTATAACATGATAGAGGAACAAGGTGCAAATATTTTGACAAAGGCTTTTTCAAGAGGCAAATTAGAGTTCCAAAGGAGAAGTATAGGGGTGGATGATAATCCCTTTCTTGCTGAGAGTGAGTGTTGAAAATGGAACTAGAAAATGTAGTTTTTACTTTCCCTTGGTCAAACTAGATTAAAATTCAAATTTCTATTTCAGCAGAATACTTGGAGGTAGTTAACTGAGGTGACATGGCTCTTGTCTCTCAGTTAACTCAGTAAATTCGAGTTGGAGAATCTCGAGTTCCGTTCTATATGATTGATTGTTAATTTGTAGCAATTTGTTTCAGTTAATTTGAGTTATTATTAGTTTAACTAGTTCTAACTACTAGAAGAACTAGTGGAGGTTAAGTTGTGGAAGTGGAACTTCAACCACACTTAGTGATCAACTAGTTAACTGATCACTAAGCCCAAATTAATTGTTGTTGAAATACTGAGGGGGGGGTGAATTAATATTTTTTAGCAATTAGTAGTTTTAAATATTTTTAGAGCATTAGTTAATCTTCAACTATTATTAATGCTTATATAGTAACAACAGTAAACAATAAAACACAATAGGCATAGCAATTTTGGGTGGAAAACCCCCTCCCATTCGAGAACCACTGAAAACTTTTCTAATAAATTCTTTAATATTCAGCCCCAACTGAAATGAAAGTTACAACTTCCTACAATTATATAAAATCATTCTTCTCTAGCTTTGACTAGAAGGATGCCCCAATGCCCTAGTTTATTTAGTAGTCAACTAAATGGATGCCCCAACATCCTAGAATAACCTACCACCCTGAAGTGTTCACAACCTCCAACTCGTAGGAAACTTCATGCACTTTCCTAACACCTCGCTGCCACCCTATAATGTTCAGAAATTAGACAAGAGTGTGGAATCTGATACCAAGGAAAATTATCCACGATATAATATGATTTACAATGATTTTCTTGTACTTGACTGAACACCCAATCACACTATGACCTAAAACCCGACCATGACATCATCCCAAAAATGACTCCTATACCTCCTGATAATGCCTCTTCAACTCTAGGTAGATTGAATCTCTTATAATAATGACTCTTTTAAAATTTTGCAATGATGATATTTTACAAGACTGACTCTTAACAAGAACTAATGCTTGACTTGATACAACTTCTTGGATCACTTGCATCTGCTGAGGTACTGTCGTGCTTGTTAACACTCCTCAGTTTCCCAAGGCTAAGAAAGGAAGCCAAGAAGGTAACCTTAGACCAACTTTGGATTTGGCAGTTAGCCCTACCAAATCAGAGAGGGCTTTCTCTTCAATATCACAGCCAATGAAGTGTCTGGAGAGAAAAATAGATCTTATGCTAGGTATTCAGCTCATTAGGGTTTTGAAATGGGGTTTGTTGGATCAAGATCATAGATCTAGGAACTATATCAGGGTTTCGAATGATCAATTGTAGGGTTGAAAACGAGGCAAGTTAGGTATGTTTAGTGACATATTTGGGTTGTAAATATGGTATAGGGTTGAAAAATTACTGATCAAAATGAGCATATGACTATGAATTCATTCATTAGATGAAATGGAACACAAACATGAAGATCTCATCAAAACATAATATAAAACTTATGGATTATTCTTAAAAAGTAATGAGATGATCACATGAAAGCATAAATATGGTTGAAAGGAGAAATAAACATTCAAATCAATGTTAAAACTAAGAAGAAACATTGTCAATAATCATACCACATGAATCCCGAGATTATGGCTGCCACTGTCTTTAATATCACTGTAAAATGGTGTACACTAGCTCTACACTATGATTACCAAGTATCCAACCCTTATTTTGACTTTGATCAGCCTACATATAGATGAGAAACAACATTCCCCCTCTTAGGGGTCGAATCCTACCTCCTAGGAACTGATTACATGATTCTCTCTAACCATTGCCAAAAACCTAGGGAAGTTAGAAACCACTTCCCCATTTACACTAACTGAAAGAGTTTGTTTCTCAAAGCCATAATTACAAGATTATTTTACTTTTTAACCTCTAACACACTCAATTACATCAGATGAAACCATGTATTAACCATTTACATCACTCAAGTTTGACCTTTGACCATCACCAGCAATAAAATAGTGAATTTCACAAAAACACAGGAAATTATCAAAAGCGCAACAGAAGTTTGGAGAGTGATTTGGAGGCCTTCCTGGATGAGTTAGCTGCTGCAAAAGGTATGGTTGGAAATATTATGATGTATACTACACAATAGAATCATCAAGCACTGGAAAACATTGCTCCAAACCCCTTGAAAATTGCCTTGAAGTCAAACTATCCCAAAAGCGCAACGAAACATAGGGGTCAAAGATGAACTGATATCTTTTTAACCATAACACCTGTTACAAATAGGAAGAGGTTTTATTAGATAAGGATGTTTTTGAGAAAAATATCCCTCAGTTTTTGGAAATTCATTTTCATTTTCTCTCAATCCATGCCACAATAGCATGAGTAAAACGGGAAAAACAAAGTGTTTTATTTTCTGAAAACATAGGCCTCTAAGGTGATTGAATCTATCCAAAACCATAAAATATATTAAACAACTGAGAGAGGTTGTTGTGTTTAGGCATGTTATGAAAAAAACCTCTTCTAGTTTTCAAAATGAATCCCATTTGTTAATAATCCAATTTTGAAGTTGGTCACTAAAAACACAGCGAAAAATTGCAGAAGCGCAATGTGCTCACAACAGAAGCGCATGGAACTTTGGGAAGGTGTTTTGATGACTTTGGTGGATCTCTGAGCTTAGCTGAAGGTTGGTACAGGTAGCTTACGATGTCTACCATACTTTCGAAGATTCAAATCATGAAAAAATCATCTCTAAGGCACCTCAACGTTCATTCTACCACAACTACTCCAGAAACGCAGTGTGTGACCCAAAACAGTGGCAGAAGTGTGAAAAATTGATGGTTTTTGAC
This sequence comes from Pinus tabuliformis, assembly GCA_031772625.1. NCBI lineage: Eukaryota > Viridiplantae > Streptophyta > Pinopsida > Pinales > Pinaceae > Pinus > Pinus tabuliformis. Next base: position 845,058,997 of record CM062815.1, read on the forward strand.
CTTTTTCTGCAATTTCATGAGCTAAAAAGAGACCCAAAGTGGATTTATGAAATGTAATGATAAAAATACACCTACACATGCTTACCATTCTTCATTTGGAGCCTATGGGAAAAAGCGCAACGTGCTCACGCTGCGTTTCTGTGCACTAGTTTTGCCTAAATTACAAAAAACTCAAAAAAATTCAGAATTTTGCCAAAATTTCTCTCCTTTTCCATTTTTCTATCATGGCTCAGACATATAAGGATGCATCAGCCAATAAATCCAGATTGTCCCTCTTCTTGAGCTTGCTTAGGGTTTTCTTAAGCTTTTTCTTCATGTTCTTAACCCTAATCTTGCAAATCAGATTTCTTGTGTAATAATGCCTAGCTATATTCCTCTGCAAGGTGAAATCTTTGTTTTCCTTAGAGAGGTCATCTTGTAGTTCCTTGATTTGTTCTCGCTTCTCTTTGATGATGTCTGTTGCTGACTTGTCTCCATGATCAACCATCTCTACCTTAGGAGGTATTCCTTCATGATGCTGCAGGGGTGAATCACCTCCATCTCTAGGTGATTACTCCATGGCTTCAACCTAAACTTCTTCAACAATAACTTCCTTAGGCAATATTTTAGCTTGATCCCTAGTCATAGGTTTAGGAGTAGGCATGTCTTTTTCTATCTCAGGGGAAAAAACTAGCCTCTTACCCTTTTTGTATGTTTGTGAAACCTCTGCCCTATGCTATCTTTTGGTCACTGATGGTATGCTAGATGGCTCAGGTCTTTGTGGCCCAGATGATGTAGGAGTGTTGATGCTTTTGGACTGGTGAGAGACAGGAAAGAGAGCAGTTTCCTCCAAAAATGCTTCCCAAGACATATTGACCTATGTGAGCTGGTGGAGAACTATGACTTTGATCAAAGCATGATGAAACAAGCTTGCCTAATGGTGGTGGTGTGACATCATATGTACTTTTGAGAAATGACATGATGAGGTGATTGTATTACAACATAATTTGTTCACAAGGAAATGGTACCTTGATTCTTTTTGTCCCTAAGTTGTTAATTCCCATGATGGAGACCCAAATGATGAACATGACTCTATTTTTGCTTTTGATGACTGATATAATGATGACAATCAAAGGTGAATCCTAGACCATGACATATATGATGATACACTAACTATTTTTATGACCTAGGACACCTAAATGATGACATGACCATGATGAGTGATGATGACCTTGAACAAGTGGAGGGAGTAACAATGATCTAGATAGTAACCAATGACCATTTGACAAACAAGAGGTATCAAATTTTATTTGAAAATATAATAATTTGACCTAATGACCCTATCAACCATATGGAAAGAGTACATTTGATCACTGGTGACTCATGGACACTAACAATTATTTCTTCAAGTAATGGTACTTTGGCACTGCACATCCCTCTAGCATGTGTTCGAGTTGTCCTAAAGTGTTGTCCTTCCTGCACAAGCATTAACAAGAAAGACCCAAACAACTACAAAACAATATACTTACGTTTTCCTGCAAAAACATATGATAGAGATGATATTGAAAATTGAAATGCAAACTCTAATTATACATACCTTCTTGTAGCATACTTTCCCTTGATTGTTGATGTGTGGTCATTGCTGCAGTGATCCTTGAATGCATACTTTTTCTTGCCTTCTAGGAGCTCGATATTGAATTTGTTGTATCTATGTAATTTATGATCTCCAAGGTCTACAATTTAGTCCTATGGTAACCCTCTGAAACCCGTTTCCAACCCCATAGGTTTGATCAAGATTGGACTCTTCAAGAAAGATTTATGCCCAATCTCCCACGATGACCATGTGCCATTGTTTCGACCTTTGGCCCCGAAAAAAATACCCACCAAACTACATTCTATCCTATTTCTGTCACTATTTACAAAATTTAAATCCACTGCTCAGAGAGAAAGTTATGATGATTTTCTCAAGGTCACTTGTTTGATAAGGAATTCGGGAGCCTAAAAAAAGCATAACTTCCTCAGATCATGTCTTTGAAGATATAGCGAACCAAGATAAGAAATTAGGTCATAAGGTTCATCATGATTTGAGCTCAAATGGGTTCTAATTTCAGTTTCTGAATCTTCGTATAAAAAATGTTATAGTGAAAATTCCATGATGACATATTTGAAGCAGCGAAATCCTAGAATCCAAAGCTCTGAACTTGCTTCAAAACATACCTTCAAAGTTGATCATAATTTTGTGCCCTAAGTAGACCTCAATGAAACCTTAAACTCCCTACAACAGATCCTTCATTAGAAGCTCATGAGGGCCGAAAAGCTACAAAGGTCTTCTCACAAGATAGTTCGTTGAAAGTACTTCTATGAGGAGGATATGAGGGTCACAATTTATAGAAATGTATTAGGTTGAGAGGGTCTTCAACAAGTGAACATTGGAGGGATTTTAGGAGCTTAAAACATTATTAGTTATTAACTATTCAATGACCACAACCAATGATGAGTACCATTCCACAATCCCATGGGGTTTTAGCCCACTAACTGGGGCTACTAAATTCAAACATGAATATCTCTCAAACCGTGAAGAACTACGTGGCGTTCCATATATCAATGGAAACATTTTTATGAGTAGAATCCATCTAGAAGATCCTTGACTCAAGATGGAATGATTTGTTAGGTCAAAATGCCCATGCAAGATCAGGGTAGCCCCTGGTACTGCTTGGGTTGACATCAAAGACAACCATTGATCAACAATCTCCCCCTTTGGCATTGATGGCAACACAGGTGCTCCCCCTGTGATAATGACACCTCTTCTTACTGCATATCAAGAAACCTCTTCCTATTTCCTTCTCTCCCCCTTTGTCATCAATGAAAAAGGTTAACTCCCCTTGACAAACTATCATCCTGCGGACCTATACACATCTTGACTCCCCCTTTCTACTTGGTTATATAAGAGAAATATTCTAATGAGAACTTGGGAGAATCCCAAACTTTTTGTGAAGATACTCGAATGCTTAACGAGGTAACAATTTAGTAAAGATGTCAGCAATTTGTTCCTTTGTGCCAACATATTCAAGCTTGATATTCTTTTCAGCGACGCACACTCTAACAAAATGGTATTAGATCAGAATGTGCTTTGTTTTGGAATGCATCACATGATTCTTGTAGATACTGATGGCACTGGTGTTATCGCAGAAGTTGGAAATAGACATCAAACTTGACTTGAAGATCTTGCAAGGTTTTCTTCATCTCGAGAACTTGAGTACAACAAGTTGTTTCCATGATAGATTATGCTTTCACTATGGATAATGAGATTGAAAACTACTTTTTACTTAACCATGAAACAAGGCAACCACCTAGATAGAATTCTGCTCCACTGGTACTCTTTCGATCTTCAACACTTCCTACCCAATCTGCATCGGTATAGGCTTGGATAACTAGATCGTTTTCTTTTAGATACCTGATCCAGGTGGATATTGGTGGCCACCCACTAATTCCACTTGGATCCCCTCTAGTGCTTCTTACAGTTTTTTCAGTTTCCTTAATTATAGCACAATTTACTATTTTTAGCAGTTTTTCAAGTCCTAAACTTCCGGAGCCATTTTGAGGCCCTAAACGACTTTTTTGGGAAATCCACCGCTAGCGATTTTTCTGATAAAAATTGTCTTTTTCGTCGTATTCCTCGGAGAGATCTTTCCAACGGGCTATCATGCACGTCAAACGGAGATAGTACAACCAATTCGCGACCCCGGGAAGTTGATGTACCAACTTACCCAAAAACGGGGCCCACAATTTGGCGTTTCATCTTCTAGGGTTAGGTTTTGGAATTTGAAGGTTTTTCCATTGTTTCTCAACAATAAATAGGCCTTCGAGCCTCATTGTAAGATAGTTCAGACGCATGTCGCCACCACATCTCTTCTCAGAGATAAGCTACCATCGCCCTAGCTGGTTTATTTCCATTTCTGTTTGTAAGCATATTTCAGTATTTTACAGTAATGAATTAAGGTATTATTTCCGCTGCATATCTGTCTTTATGGTTATCTCTATATTTTATTGTGTTCCTGTTTAAATCTGGATCAGTGGTATCAGAGCGGTCTGCTTTTCTTCTCTATTTTTCTTTGCATGTCCCCAACGAGGTCAGGATATAAGGAGTTAGGGCTTGAACTGGTCGAACCTTTGCAAGACCAGCCTCGCAAATCCCGACGGCCTCCCATGGTGGATGAAAAGAAAGACGAGGGGGTAGGAGATCCTATCAAAATCTTGTTCGAAGAAGCCCTCGAGCGACAAAGGAACGCGATGATGGACAACTTTGCCCAAATCCTTCAGCAGGTACCCAGGGGCGACGCATCGGCTTCCAACAGCAACTCTGGAAACGCCACACCATTTAAGGTACAATTTAATTTTGAAATCCCCATATTCGAGGGTCAGATGGACGCAGATGCCGTCGATAAATGGTTAAATGTGCTAGAGGGTTATTTTTCTGTTCATGATTTTTCCAGTCGGGAAAAGATTATTTTCTCTTCTCAAAGCAGCCCCCGACGTCAAGGATTGGTGGGAAACCTACTGCAAGCAGAAAGATGAAAGTACAGGATCACTATTTTCAGTCGCACTGACTTGGGATTCATTCCGAGATGCCATCAAGGAGCAGTACTACCCTATCAGAAGCTATGAGGATCAATACATAAAGTGGACCACGCTACGGCAGGGAAGGGACCAAGACGTACCAGAGTTTACCAATATTTTCCATACCCTTCGCACAAAGTTGGGTATCAAGGATACAGAGCAGCATTTGGTACTAAAATACCGTGGCTACTTACACAAGTACATCCAAGAAGAAATAGAATTCCTGAACATCTCGTCACTCGGCACGGCATACCGATATGCCGTCAAGGTCGAGCAAAAGTTTAAACAGAAGAAGCGAGACTTTGGGTCTGCGAATCTGAAACAAGGGAAAGGTGCCCCAAAACCGCAGAACAAAGGACAAAGCCAAGGTGGGGCGGCCCAAGACAACCCGTGAAAGCTGCAAGTAAAGAACAGCGCCGCGAAGCCGAAAAAGGACACCGGAAAGTGGTGTGAGTTCCATAAGAGCTCCACTCACAACACAAGTGAGTGTCGGGCCAAGCAGTCACTGGTGGCCGAGCTAAAGGTTTCAGAATCAGATGCATGTTCTGACTCTGAGTTAGAACTCGATAAGGGGAATGACAAAGGGAAGTAGATTATCGATGCGGAGCCCAACGCCACTGTTTCCACCACGAAGATCCAGAAGGAGGAACCTGAAGATCCAGAGGAGGAGGAGCGTCTCTTCCACTCCCAGATGTGGGTAAAGGGCTCCCCGCTACAGTTCATTGTCGACAGCAGGAGCCAAAAGAACCTCATTTCGGCAGAGGTCGTGAAACGGCTGGGTTTACCGACCACAACACATCCACAACCATACACCATTGGGTGGTTGCACCAAGGACGGGATCTTCGCGTGAGCCAACAGTGTCGCCTTCCATACAACATCAAGCCCTTCAAGGATGAGGTATTGTGTGACATTGCACCCCTTGAAGTTTGTGATGTGTTATTAGGACAACCATACTTGTGGAAGCGACATGTTGCGTATGAGTCAAGGCCCCGTGTTGTTATTGTTACTTTGGGAAATAAGTTGTACATGATACCAGAGGTAGCACCGCCTACCGCCATCTCTTTGGTTACTGCAAAACAATGCAGTAAGCTCATTTCCAAAACTGGGAAGTTTGTTTTCCTGATGATACGCCCTCAAGAAAAGAAGAAGACGGTGGCCACGACCTCCAGACAGGGCCCCTCCGCATGACAACTACAGATGGACAAGGTCGTGGAGGAGTATGAGGACATCTTCACCTCCCCCGTAGGGGTTCCTCTGCACTGTCATGTCAAGCACTCCATTGATCTAACTCCAAGTTCGCCGCTGCCCAATGGACCAATCTATCGGCGCTCTGTTCTGGAGAACGATGAAATCAAGAGGCAGATTCAGGAGCTGCTGCAAAAAGGTCACATCCGTCCGAGTTCATCGCCCTGTGGGAGCCCGATCGTGCTGGTACAAAAGAAGGATGGGACTTGGAGACTCTGTATTGACTATTGGGTGCTGAACAAGATCACTGTCTGTAATAGGTACCCAATCCCACGGATTGATGACCTCCTGGACCAACTAAAAGGGGCAAAATATTTCAACAAGATCGAATTGAAGTCAGGATATCACCAGGTACCAATCGAACCCTCCGATGTGTGGAAGACTGCCTTCAAAGCCAAGGAGGGCCTTTTCGAATGGTTGTTTATGCCTTTCGGATTGACGAATGCTCCTGCAACCTTCATGAGGCTAATGGACGACATATTGCGGCCATTCACCAACTAATTTGTAGTGGTATACTTGGATGACATCTTGATCTTTAGCAAGACTTGGGAAGAGCACCTCCACCACATCTGACAGGTTCTCCAAACACTGCGACAACACAAGTTATGTGCCAATTTGGAGAAATGCACTTTTGGCATGACCCAGGTTCAGTATCTGGGATACATTATTGATGAACGGGGGGTGCATGTGGATCCAGCCAAGATCCAAGTCATTCGGGATTGGCCATCTCCAACCACTCTGACAGAGCTTCGTAGCTTTCTAGGCCTTGCCAACTTCTACCACAGGTTCGTATTGGGATTTTCTCATATCACTTGGCCCTTGAGTCAGGTCACCAAGGGAGGAGCGAAAGCAAAATTTTTTTGGTCCGAATCTCAACAGAAGGCATTCATAGAGTTGAAATATCGACTCTGCACAGCACCAGTTCTTGCATTACCAGACTTGCAACAACCATTTGAGGTCGAGACAGATTCTTCTGACTATGCTATTGGGGCGGTCCTTACTCAATACGGGCATCCAGTGGCATATCACAGTGAGACACTTTCAGACACAGTCCGGAAGTATCCTACTTATGACAAAGAGATGTATTCCATTGTGCAGGCCTGTCGATAATGGAAGCATTACATCTTGGGGAAGGAAACGGTCATCCACACAGACCACCGATCCCTGCAGTTCATACAGACCCAAGGGAAATTGCAGAATGATCGCCATCAGAAGTGGTCCACATACCTGCAACAGTTCCATTTGAATATCAAGTATAAGAAGGGCAGCACCAATAATGTCGCAGATTGCCTCAGTCGACCACCGATCATGGCATTAACCACCGTGCTCAACTCTTGTGGGCACAAGACTTCTGATTGGCCACTGCTCTACAAAAGCGACCCGGAATTCGGCCACACATACCAAACACTCTTGGAGGGTCAACACGTTCCAGATTTTCACCTCCAGGATGACCTGTTATGCCACCTGGGTCACCTTTGTGTTCCTTCAAGCGAGCGTGCCAAGATGATCTGGGAAGCACACTACAGTCGGGCCGTTGGGCATTTTGGGGTTGAAAAAACGGTGGCAGTACTGCAGAAATATTTCTATTGGCTGAATCTTCGACAGGATGTCGGGAAGTACATCACATCATGCACTGCTTACGCCATTGCCAAACCGACCATCAAGAAACAAGGCCTCTATACCCCGCTGCCTACCCCTAGTTGACCTTGGGAATCCATCTCCATGGATTACATGTCCGGCCTCCCTTCCACTAGGCATGGAAATGACTGTGTTTTTGTGGTCGTTGACAGGTTCTCGAAGATGGCCATTATGGCGGCCTGCAAGAAGAATATCATAACAGAAGCCACTGCTAAACTCTTCTTTGAACGAGTATGGGTACACTTTGGGATCCCACAGTCTATCATTTTAGATCGGGACAACAGGTTCCTCAGTACATTTTGGTCTAGCCTCTGGTCGATGCTAGACACCAAACTCACTAAGTCCACAGCCTTCCATCCTCAAACTGATGGCCAGACTGAGGTCGTCAACAGGATGATCGTACACATTCTACGCATGTACAACTCAAAGCATCCACGCACATGGGACGAGAGCCTCCCCTATGTTCAGCACAGCTACAACCGGGCTCTCCGCAGCTCGACTGGCCACAACCCTTTTCAGGTGGGATTGGGATTCCAACCACTATGTCCCATCGATGTGGCCATGCCATTTGCAGCTACTCATGCAGATTCTACTCATGTCCAGTCTGAAATAGATAAGGAAAACAGCTTCATTGAGCACATCCAACATATTCGCTAGCAGGTCCATGACATTCTGGAGAAATCAAATGCCAAGTACAAGCAGCGACATGATCAACATCGGGTGCTACACAAGTTTCAAGTGGGCGACAAAGTCTGGTTGCATTTGCAAAAGGAACGCCTTACCGGAGCCTATCAAAAACTCACACCACTCCGATATGGCCCTTATACCATTACCAAGGCTATGGGAGACAATGCATTTGAGCTCAGCATTCCCCCATTCCTTCGCCTGCACTCGGTGTTCAATGTCGACTGCCTTCGGCCATACTTTCCACCATTACTAGACACGTCCGAGATTGCAGAACAACTCACACCCACAGAGTTAAATCCAGCTTGCATGGAACAAGCTGCAACTGATCGGATCATGGACACACAGATAAATCACACTCGCCAGCAGAATATCCAACTGTATCGAGTTGTCAAAGCAGGACAACTCCTTCATCAGGGCAAGTGGCTCACCAGGGACCAAGTGCAGCAGAAGTTCCCTCATCTCATGGAGGAACTCAACGCAATGGGGACCATTGCTTCCTAAGGGGGGAGGAATGATCCAGGTGGATATTGGTGGCTACCCGCTAATTCCACTTGGATCCCCTCTAGTGCTTCTTACAGTTTTTTCAGTTTCCTTAATCATAGCACAATTTATTATTTTTAGCAGTTTTTCGGGTCCTAAAATTCCGGAGCCGTTTTGAGGCCCTAAACGACGTTTTTTGGGAAATCCACTGTCAGCGATTTTTCTGATAAAAATCGTTTTCTTCGTCGTAGTCCTCGGAGAGATCTTTCCAACGGGCTATCATGCACATCAAACGGAGATAGTACGACCAATTCGTGACCCCGGGAAGTTGATGTACCAACTTACCCAAAAACGGGGCCCACAATTTGGCATTTCATCTTCTAGGGTTAGGTTTTGGAATGTGAAGGGTTTTCCATTGTTTCTCAACAATAAATAGGCCTTCGAGCCTCATTGTAAGACAGTTCAGAGGCATGTAGCCACCACATCTCTTCTCAGAGATAAGCTACCATCGCCCTAGCTGGTTTATTTCCATTTCTGTTTGTAAGCATATTTCAGTATTTTACAGTAATGAATTAAGGTATTATTTCCGCCGCATATCTGTCTTTATGGTTATCTCTGTATTTTATTGCGTTCCTGTTTAAATCCGGATCAATACCATAAAACATATTCTATTGTGCCCTTAAGATATCGACAAATTATTTTGATGCTAATAATATCTATTATTTTGGTGCTTCTATAATATGATATTTGGAATATTTCTACTTGTCCAACTTCCTGCATTACGTCTGGTCGAGAAGCTTTCACATATAGAAGAATTCCAATCATAGATCTATACAACCTTTGGTCCACATCCTTTGACGAATCTTCTAAACTTAACTTGCAACCTGTTACCATTGGGGTAAGGGCAGACTTACAATCTTCCATCATGAATTTCTTGAGCATTTCGTTGATGTAATTGGTTTGATATATAAGTATTCCTTTATCCTGCAGAGATATTTGAAGCCCTAAAAAGTATGTCATCTCACCAAGTAGAGACATTTCAAACTCACTTTGCATATTTGTGGCAAAGTTTTTACTTAATCTGTCATCATTGCTTCCAAATATTATATCGTCCACATATACCTCGATAATTGTTAGGTTATCTTGATCCACTTTCACATAGAGATTGTTTTCGATGCTTCCTTTCTTGAATCCTTGTTGATGTAGATATCCATCAAGATGAGCATACTGAGCCCTAGGAGCTTGCTTGAGACCATATTATAACTTCTTTAATCTGCAAATGTAGTCTTCCTTGTCAGCGAGTAGAAAACCTTTAGGTTGTTCAATGTAAACTTCTTCTTCCAATTCACCATTTAAAAAGACTGACTTAACATCCATTTGGTACACCTTGATTTTTCTCGAGCATGCATAAGCGAGAAACATCATGATAGCTTCCATTCTGGCAATGGGAGAAAATGTTTCTTCAAAATCAATTCCTTCTACTTGTGCATATCCTTTGCAGACTAATCTTGCCTTATTCCTGGTAACCTGTCTATCCTCATTCAATTTGTTTCTAAAGACCCATTTAGTTCCAATAACATTTTTATCCTTTGGTCATGGAACCAATTCCCAAGTGTCATTCTTCTCAATTTGATCTAGTTCTTCATTCATAGCTGCTACCCAGTGTTCATCTTGACTAGCTTCCTCAAAATTGCTAGGCTCAAAAGTTGCTAAAAGAGCAAGGTGGTCTTGCTGTGATGAATGGATCTATCACTCTAACTCCTTCACTTATGTTTTCGAGGATTTGATTTGACGGATGATTCTTTTGACACCATTATTTAAAAACATTTGGAGAAGTTTCTTGTACATCCTGCCGATATTTTCCTATTTCCTCTTGGTTGACTATTGTTTCCTTATTTGATTGGTCTTGTTTTGGAGCTTCTTCTTCATCCTTCATAGATTCTACCTCAAATCCCTTAGATTTTCTTGAAGGGACAATCTCATCGTTATCCTTTGGAACACAATCTTCATCAAAAGTAACATTTATGCTTTCCACTATTTGTTTTTGCATCAGATTGTAGCATCTATATGCCTTCCTTTTACATGAATAACCAACGAAAATACCTTCATCAACACGGGAATCGAACTTGCCCAATTTATGATCTTCTCTTTTGAGGTAGCATTTTCTTCCAAATATTTTGAAGTATTTGACATTAGCTAGTCTTCCTTTCCATATTTCATACGAAGTCATGTTACAATTGTTCCCGAGAAAACCTTTTTTTATAATGAATACAACTGTATTGATTTCTTGAACCCATAATTTATCATCGAATTTTGAGTCATTTAACATTGTTTTGGCCATTTCTTGTACGGTTCTATTTTTTATTTCAGCAACTCCATTTTGCTGTGGTATTTTGGTTGTTGATAATTGTCTTTTTATTCCATTTTTGTCACAGTACTGCTGAAATACCTTGGAAGTGAATTCTCCACCATAATCTAATCTCATACACTTGATATTCAAATCGGTTTCATTTTCGACCAGTTTCTTGTATATTTTAAAGCACTCGAATGCATATGACTTTTTCTTTAAGAAACTGATGGGTGTCATTCTAGTGTAATCATCTATTATTAGCATAAAGTGTAATTCTTTGTCTAAATTTTTCATTCTCATAGGACCACATAGATCAGTATGTATTAATTCCAATGGACGTGATGTAGAGTGTTCTTTTGTCCTAAACTCAACTTTTGTCTATTTTCTATGCCGACAAGCTTCACATATCGTATTGGTAGGTTTTGAATTTTTTGGCATATCTCTTACTGCTTCCATTTTGTTGATCTTGACCAAATTGTCGAATTTTCTATGTCACATTCATTTTTGCCATAACCAACTTTCATCTTATGTTTCCAAAAAGGACCCTTTTGGTGCCTCATCAAAAATATATATGTCATTTGGAGGTCTACTTTCTATAGCCACAATTTTACCAAACTTACCTTTCCTGATTTGACATTTCTTAGAGTTGAATAGCATCGTGTGTCCTTGATCTCACATCTGTCCAAAGCTGAGCAGATTGTGATTCATATTTTCAACCAACAACACATCCTTCGCTAATACATCCTTGCTTCCAAGTATGACCATACCTGCTCATATGATGTTTGAAGACCTGTCAGTTCCAAAAGACATTGTTCTATTAGGTCCCTATACTACTAGTGTAACCCCTTATTGTTATTAGTACAACCCCCTTATTATATTGTTGTGCCCCATAGAAACCCACTATTGTTATTATTATGCCCTTACATTATTATTTTTATGTTAGCTCTGATTATATTATGACCCCTTAGACTCATATATATGGAAAGGAGGTCATGTCATTTGTATCATCCAAGAATTATTCATTTGTGTAATGTAAAGGAGGTTGTGTTGATCTCTCTTTTCTATCTTTTTGTGAGCTGGTTTCCTAACATTTGATATCAGAGCTTTGGATTTTAGGGCTTTTCTACTCCAAATAGGTCATCATGGAATTTTTGCTATAAATTTTTTTCTGAGACGTTTCAGAAGCTAAAAAAAAAAACTCATTTGAGACAAAATCACGCTAAACCTCAGGTCCAAATTTCAGATTTTGTCTCACTATATTTTCGGAGATATGATTTGAGGAAGTTAGGGTTTGTGCAAGCTCTAGAATTTCATCTAAAATGAGTCATCATGGAATTTTCGCTATAACGCTTTCGCTATGAAGTTTCAGAAGCTAAAAAAAAATCCATTTGAGAAGAAATCGGTCTAAACCTCAGCTTCGAATTTAGGATCCTGTCTCGCTATATTTTTGGAGATATAGTCTGAGGAAGTTAGGGTTGTTGCAAAACCACAAATTACATTCCAAATAGGTCACCTTGGGAAAATCATCATGACTTGCGCTCTAAGCATCATATTGAATTTTCATAAAAAGTTATAGAAAGAGGACGGATTGTAGTTTTTTTGGGTATCATTTTCAGAACCTAAGGTTGAAATAGTGACCTGTGGAGAGTCATACAAGTTCACTCTACTGAAATAGTATATAATTAGGTCATCGCGTGAGATTGGGAATAAATGTTTCTTCAGGAATCCAATTGTGATCAGACTTGCAGAGTTAGAAATAGGACTTAAAGGGATATTACATGCCACAATTTTAGAACTTAAATATCTGAAATTACAGAGTTACATTCATTTCAATATCAAGCTCCTAAAATCAAGAAAAAGAGAGATGAGGAAGGTTGATGGCAAGGATCTGGTAAATTGGATACTATAGATGGAGAAATATTTTGATCTACATGGTGTAACGCTGTTACAAAAGGTACATATTGCATCTTCATATTTAAAACCAGATCAATTTTTGTGGTAGAAATGGCTTTGTTCTCGAAAACCACTTGTTAGGTGGTCAATTTTCATGGAGAAAATGATAGCACATTATGAAGAAACAAAGAGAAACACCTTCTTTAGCCAATTGATAAATATGAAAAAAAATTGTTCAATGGAAGAGTCTATTGAGGATTGCCAAAAATTGAATATAAAGGAAAATTATATTCTAGAGAAGCAGAGGATTGATGTCTCCGCAGGGACTTTAAAGGATAACATTCAACATTAGGTTTCTCGTTGGGAACTTGATTCATTGGAGAAGGAATTTGGGTTGGCAAGAAAAGTGGAAAGAAAAATTATGGCAACAAGGAAGTCTACTCCTCACAACTATAAATATGGAGTGTTGTTCCTCTTATCCTTCCACAACCTACAAGGTTGACACCAAAACAATTGGAAGAAAAAAGAGCAAAAGGGTTTTGTTACAATTGTGATAACAAATGCACTAAAGGTCATAAGTGTGCTGAGAAGAAATTATTTTACATAGATTATGAAGAGGAGGAAGAGAGGGATCTATAAACATCAAAAGAAGAGGATATACACCAGGAACCAACCCCAGAGGAAGAAGAAATGAATCTGACCATATATTGTAAAGCATTGGCAAGAATTACCACTCCTTAAACTCTCAAGATAGAAGGACATATCAAGAAGAAAAATGTTCAAGAAGTGGAAGATCACATCGAGAAAGAAGAAATGAATCCGACCATATCTTGGAATGCATTGGCCAGAATTACCACTCCTCAAACTATCAATATAGAAGGACATATCAAGAAGAAAAATGTTCAAGAAGTGAAAGATCACATCGAGCATCAAGAAATGAATTTGACCATATCTTGTAATGCATTGGCAAAAATTACCATTCCTCAAACTCTCAAGATAGAAGGACATATGAAGAAGAAAAATGTTCAAAAAGTGAAAGATCACATTGAGCATCAATAAATGAATCTGACCATATCTTGTAATGCATTGGAAGAAATTACCACTCCTCAAACTCTCAAGATAGAAGGAAATATCAAGAAGAAAAATATTCAAGTAGTGAAAGATCACATCGAGCATCAACAACAAGTTCTCCAACTTTTAAAGGATAACGCCACTTTGGTGCAAAATTGAATGAAACAACATGCATATCAACATCGCAATGAAAGAAGTTTTGATGTAGGTGATTGGGTATTTTTACGGCTACATCTCAAGCAAGATATTTATGAGAAGGAAATGTTGGAAATACTACATGCACTTAAGAAATGGCGACCTTACCTAATGGGAAGACACTTCAAGGTAAAAATGGATCATGATAGTCTTAAATACTTTTTAGAACAAATATTATCTTTAGAAGAACAAAAAAAATGGGTCACAGATATGTTGGATTATGACTTTGAAATCATCTACAAACAAGGGAAGCAAAATCTTGTTGTAGATGCACTCTCAAGAAAGGATGAGGATGTGGAAGCATTGTTTTGTGCTATTTCTATTTTCCAACCAGATTGGATAAATGAAGCAAGGGATGAATGGAATAAGGATGAAGAAGTGTGGCCACTCATTCGAAAGTTGCAGAAGATCCCAGTTCAAACAATGTTGCCAGAACTTGACGAGGAAGGAAAAATCATATTGGAACTTGAAGTAGTCACAAAAACAAGAACCCGACAGCTAGGAAATCGATCAATTTGAGAGTATATAATCAAGTGGAAGAACTTACCCGTTGAATATTCCACATGTGAGGACAAGAATTTTATACAGAAGCATCAAGAACTACTCAAGTGTTGAGGACAATACTTTTTGAAGGAGAGGGGCATGTTAGGTCCCTATACTACTAGTGTAACCCCTTATTGTTAGTGTAACCCCTTATTGTTATTAGTACAACCCCCTTATTATATTGTTGTGCCCATGTAGTCCCCATATTGTTATTATTGTGCCCGATAGAAGCCCAATTGTTATTATTGTGCCCTTATGTTATTATTGTTATGTCAGCTCTGATTATATTATGACCCCTTAGACTCCTATATATAGAAAGGAGGTCATGTCATTTGTATCATCCAAGAATTATTCATTTGTGTAATGTAAAGGAGGTTTCCCCCTTGAAGAGGCTTATTTTGAAGGCGTTGATCTCTCTTTTCTATATTTTTGTGAGCTGGTTTCATAACATGTTCCATCCTTCTTTTCCTTCAAGGATACGAACTTATTTCTATCTCCAGTCATATGGGTTGAGAAACCACTGTCAACATACCAAATGTTTCTGTTGCTTTGAGCCTTGAGAGTGAGAGCACACTTTACAGTCTTATTTTTCATACTTGTTCATTCGTATTTTGCGAGAATTGCTTTGAATAACTTCCAAGTCTTCATCTTAAGCACATTTTACAGCAAAAGAGTACATGTGATCAGGATGTGGATTATCATCTCATAAGAAATGGTTTGGTTAGATTTAGGGACATGATTTATGTGTGGGATGACAGTGAGCTCAAGAAGCTTATCTTGAGTTTGTTTCATGTTAAGCCATATTTAGGTCACGTGGGATATCAGAAGACTTTGAAAACTGTTAAGAAGTTATACTATTGGTCAAATCTGAAGAAATAGGTGTTTGAGTTTGTTGTGAGATGATTGGATTTTAAGCAGGTAAAAGCATAGTGTAAGCATGTAGGTGGTTTATTGCAGCTGATTTTAATTCCAGAGTGGAAATGGGAGGTCATTTCCATGGATTTCATTACACTTATGCTGAGGACATCGAATCATCATGACTCCATTATTGTTATGGTTGACAAGTTGAGCAAGGTAGCTCACTTCATTACAGTTAAGTCTACGAACTCAGTTAGTGACACAACTTAGATTTTCATCAAAGAGATAGTGAGGTTGTATGGTGTTCCTAAGAATATTGTATTTGACAGAGATGCCAAGTTCACTTATAAGTTTTGGAAGGAGTTGTTTGCAAGTTTGGGGAGAGAATTAGCCTTCATTACAACTTATCATCTATAGATAGATGGACATATGGAGAGAGTTAATCAGATTGTTGAGGACATGTTGAGGATGTATTTCAAGCATCAATAGAGGAATTGGGAGGAGTACCTTCGACTAGTAGAGTTTTCATATAACAATGGGTATCAAGAGTCCTTGAAGATGAGAATGTTTTTGGCACTTTATGGATGGAGTTGTAATAATCCCATCAGTTGGAGTGATCCAGTGAAACGGATATTGATTGGACTAGATACGATGGTAGAGATAGAACAAGAAATGTAGGTTATCAAGAAAAATCTAAAGGAAACACATGATATGTAGAAGAGTCATGCAAATCAACACAAAGTTTTCAAGGAGTTTAAGGTTGGGGAGCATGTGTACTTGTGAATCAAGCTCCTTGAGGATTAGATCATGTGCCAAGATAACACCTTAGTATTGCGGGCCTTTTGATATCCCTAAGAGGATTGGACCAATGGCCTAAAAAATTGCACTGTCGCCAATAGTGAAAGTCCATGATGTTTTCCATGTTTCATTGCTTAAAAGATATGTGAAGGATGTTGATCATGTGATTTACTGGATTGTATTATAGGTGGAACTAGAAGGAAAATTTGAGCTAGAACCTCATTGCATTTTGTAGTGAAAGATGCTCATAATCAGAAATCGAGAAAGTTAAAGTGCAGTTGAACCACTTTGGGCCCGATGAAGCTACATGGAAGATGGTTGATCACATGTGGGCTATTTATCCTTCTCTATTTGTTGGTTGAGAGGATGTGTTCTGATATGTGTTTGAAGTTGTGTTTTGGCTATGTCTCTATATGCATATGTATGTTGTAAATACCACATCGATCTATGTTATAAATCTCCAATAAGTGGTATTTTGTTCATGTTATGTTGGTTATGTCTTTATCAGATGGATATGATGTAAATGCTACATCGAGCTCTGTTATAAAAATCCATCTGAAGCATGTGTTTTGGTCGGTTTATAAGGGTCATTGAACAATGAGGACGATGTTCCCCCAAGGGGGAAGGGTTTGTGATAAGCCCTGGATGATTTTCCATGCAAATAAAATAAGACCAAGGTCATGGAAAAGGTATTTCAAGCTGAAGTTTGGGAAAAATATTGTGATGGGTATCACTTGTGATTAATTACTAGCTATGGAAATTGGTGAAGGCAAAGAGGCATTAATTGGCATGTATTTTTAAAAATAAAGGAAAATAGGAGAAAAGGGAGATGGAGGGTCACAAATTTTCATAAGGAATAAATTGAAGAGAAAATAGATTAAAATGATGAAAGTAGAGGCCTCAATCATAAAATGGTTTCTAAGGATCAAATTCTATATTTTTTATAGTTTTAGCTTAGAGCTCTTGTTCATTCTCTCATACTCTTGCACACTTAGAGTATTCTTGAAGCATGCTTGGAGCACTCTAGTTGTTGTTTCCCTTTATCACTTATATAAGAAGCTTTTGAGGTCAAATTCAAGACTCTTAGCTAAAAAATCAATTAAATTAGTGATGACAGCAACTATAGGGCCCTAGTGCAATGGCAGAAGATCTAAGGTTAAAACTTGCACTCATGGATCCCCTATTAGGTAAGTGCAACATGATAAAGGAGGAGTTTTGAATAGGAGAGCCCTTTTAATTAAAGTCCAAGAAGTTTAAGGGTAGATCATTGTCCATCTTCGCTCGACCAACCCTCATAAGCATTTTAGACGGGGGGGTAACCTATGCGGGCAATAGGTCAGCGCTACCCCCCTGTAATTGAAAATTCAAACTGGCGAGCCCGCTGATCCAATGAACCAGGTTTATTTCAGGGGTTACCAATGGATTCAAACTCCCGCTCTTGCACCCACTAGAGGATGTTGGGGACCACTCGCCACGATGGCCAGTTCACCAATTTCAGTTCAAGCGAGTGATGAATTCGAAAAATTAAACGGTAACCTCTCTACCCCCATTCCTGTCCACATGTCGTCTGTCACCACTCAATTCCATTCTGCCACGTGTCATCCCATGATGTCATCCCATGTCAGATGACCATTGTCGTCTCTTTGCCTATAAAAACCCTTCATGCCTTAAAATTTTAAAAGTTTTTATTGCTTCCCAATGCAAATTCCTGTCACCCTTCATATGTTATGTAACGCCTTCTGATCACTCAGCTAGTCCGAAACCTCCCTCTAATGCCATTTTCAGTTATCTCTAGGACAACCAGGTAACTTGTCAGTCCCTTTCACCTGCAAATTATTTGAATATTCATTGAAACATGAAGAAAGCAAACCTTGAGACCCCTAAATCTAAGGAGGTTACACCCTCCTCTAGTGTCGAACATCTCATGGACACGAAGGTGAAAATCCCTGACCCCTCTAGTGCTTACCATCTCACATACCTTCGATTCGACTTATATGGTAACGACATCAGAGGAGAAAACCCATTTCAGGTGGTTGACTCAGGTATGTACTACCAAATTTCACCCTCAGTACACTATTTCCCTAAGTTTTTCTCTTTGTCAACAACCACTTACTTAGATGAGAATAATTGTTTTGTCTCCTCAACTGGGGTCAAAATTGTTGAGGTGACTCTAGAGCTAATTCAAAAATCCCTAGTTTACCTAAGCTCCCCTAAACCCCAACAGTTTATGAAAACTACATTTGTTTACCATTACACTGCCCTTTTAGCTAATGAGAAACGATCCTTTTTACAAATATACTTAGCCCTTAGCCTACAGTGTCTGCCTATTGCTAATAGTTTCCCTACAATCTTCTTTGCAGATCCTATTTGGCCCATCCTACCCCTAATTACTCATCCATTTGGGATGACGATGCCAATATAGCTACTAAAGCCTCTCTAGGGTTTCTAAGGAAAATGATGCAGCTTGGCCATTTGTTCGACATCCCTTCTTACCTAATCGAGGCCATAAGATTCCAGCTACACCATTTCCCCACCACCTCCTATTTCAGATATTATTCATTGTTGTTATTCTTTTTATGTACACTTAGGTGTATGAGTTCGAGTCTTTAGGTCCTTGTTTGGTGGCTTCCAACAAACAAATGAAGTCTGTTTTCGACTAGGACATTGTTGTTACGAAGAGACCAGATGTTAATGGCTATTCATAGTTTATATCCTCCTATATCGCCATTTCCTATAAAATTATCCATGGTGTTTTCCCTCTTAGAGTTCTCCCTCAGCAAAATGAAATCATCCAACTTAGCAAGGACACTAGGGTTGGGGATTGGTACCTTATTGATCATTACATGGAAATTAGGGTCTATGGGTGTGACCTTCCTCCTTACTTCTTACCTGTGCTTATTCCCATGAGGATTTTTTCTCTAGAATTCATCAGATAGAGCCTTAATGTAGACCAATTTCACTTTGTCCCTGCTAAGAAGGGATATATGTTTAAGTTGGGCAAGCATGTGGGACCTTTTATTGTCAATTCTAGGCAGGACCTTAGGGCAGCTGAGGAATAACTCAAATAAATAAATTTTGATATAGGGTATGTTTGGTATTATGATCCTCATTGTGTCATTTCCAAGAGAAGGGAGAGCATAAAGGCTTCAACTTATGAGCATGAAAATAGGCATGAGATTGAATGGAAGGATAACTTTGATTCGTGGCCTATTAAAATAGAGATGGAGATCAAGACCCCAACAACAAAGGACAAGGCACAAAAGATGATCGTTGATCAAACTGAAGATGTCGAGATGGAGGATATACACCCTAGAAAAAAGGAAAATACCCAAGAGATAGAGGAAGAAGAAATTGATACCAGGTTAGTGGAGACAAGACCAACTCAAACAGAATTCCAGATGACTTTGGAAGACCCATTATAGACAGGTGTCTCATCCTCTTGAGAGGTAGCTATTTAAGTTCAAAAGGAAGTGCAACTATTACTAAGCCAAGCTGGCTTATTGGAAAGGCCATTAAAGAAAGAAGCAAGAAGATAAGGGAAGAAATGCAACAAAAAATGGCATCTCATTTAGTCCCATATCAGACTAGACTTCTGGCTGCTATGGACTTAGAGAGAAACCAAATGAAGTTCTCACTGCAACACCACTAACATAGTAATTACCTTCGGGCTCTCAATTCAAGGCCCTGGATGTTTTGTTAGACAAGACAAGTGTCCCTCAACCAGATAATATTACTTCCATAGGAAAGTGGGAGAAATTTTGTATAGTGAGCTCAATAGAAATGCAATGACTGTCAGCAAGGCTGAGAAGTCACTAGAGAAGGCTGCAACAAGGTCAAAATAGGAGAGACCTAACTATAGAGATCTACACATATGGAATGAGAGCTTCAAAGAGATGATTGTGAAGTTTGGGGTAAATCTAGAAGTTAAAGCCACATTCGAAGCCCTTCTCCAAAGTTCACAAGAAGAAGTACAGGAGTTAAGACAAAAACTGAAGATGTCAGCTAGTGAGCATGTGCAAACTAAGGAACTTACACGGGTGGAAGAAGAGAAATAAATCCTGGCCAAAGAACTGATAGAAAGAAACAATGATATATTAGCCATTAAGAAGCAGGAAGTGGGACTTTAGCTGTGGATACACATGCACATTTGTGTAGCGTTTGTGTCTAAAACCCCCAAAATCCCACAAAACAACTCACCAAGGCCCTCACTAAACTCTAGCTTTCGGAAGGGGATTTTAAGAAGGTGTAGAAGGATTTGGACACTACCCAAGGAAACCTCGCACAGAAATTAAAAAAAAACTTGAGACAATCAGGACCAACGCAACAAAAAACCAAGAAATTTTTGAGCTAAAAGGCAAGCTGAAAGGAAACATGTCTCTCTTGCATTCCACACAACGTTTTTGGGATGAAATCATAACATAAATGAAAAGAAACTAGGAGTACATAACTATGATGGATGAACAAAAGATTGTAATCAAGGATTATGATTTTTTCATCCTAGCTTCCAAAGAAGATGGTGAAAAGAACTCCCAGATTGCCAAGAAGTTCATTCAGTTTGTAAATGAAAGGCCACTCAGTGAGTTGAGGCCAATAGATAGAGTGGATAGAGTGACTGCTATCATGGAGATCTCTAAATTTATCCAGAAGGAGGAGGCCAGAGTCAAAACTTAGGAACTCCTAGGGGTGGTACTGAAAGATGTGGTTCCTTTCAATAATGAGTTTGATGAGAGAGTCAGGGCAGGGTTTCCTAGCTATTGGGATCTTATGGGAATGTGAATCCCATGGACACAATATAATTAGATGTTAGTGGAGGCCAAGGGCAAGGATGTTTCATCCCATAAGAAGATTAACACCCTTAAAGGTAAAACAATGGTTAGCTATCTTAGAAATGAATTTCATCTATTAGGTTTGGTAAATATATTTTTCCACCCTAGGTTGAATTATATAGGGCTCACAAATATCAAGATTTCATATCAACAATTCTTTCACGCTCCTCTACTATATCCAATACTGTGGCAAAGGTGTGAACAAATCATTAATTCTCCTGTGCTCCAAATCATCAACCTAGAGATGCTACTCCATAAATTGTTTATGATTATTAAGGATATTATTGATTGCGTCAATCGTGACATTTTGATTTATTGTTTTATTTAAATATTTTATTTCAGAAGAAACAAAGTCAGTTAGTTAGAATTTGTTCTGTACAATTGTCCACTAAGAACACTGATATTTTGTTATAATGATTCATTGCTAAAACACGAAAGAATATTTTCTAATGTGCTCTCCCTTTAAGGCCCTATAAAAAAAGTTCATGATTCAAAACCAAGGGTTCAATTTTTTTTTGCAAGAGAGAAGCTCTACAAGTTGCCAATGAAATGTATGCTCTGTGGAATATTAATGAAAGTCTTTGGAAATTATAGCTCATATAAATGTGCAATATTGTGTTTGTTCCATATGTTCTCACTCTTCCTCTCATATACATGTAATAGTAGCTGTTGGATATGTTTTCACGGATTTATGAATTCATATAGTCCTAATGTTGATTAAAGATGCCTATACCTGATATGAATTGTTAGCATTAAAATGCGCTCCATGTATCTTGTCACTTCATTTAAACATTCTTCTCATAGATTTCACGCTAAACATTGATGCACTGAATTTTTATGTTTAAATGTTGTGCGTTGGTTTTCTTTCTTCTTATATTTTTCTATCTAATATACTATAAATGACCTATGAAATTTCATGTGCATAAGATGTTGGCCACTAGGGCCAGATATTGATGCTTCTGTGAGTAATATTTAACATTTGACTTTGTATTTCTCCTCTTAAGGAAGGTTCTGAATCAATTTCATCTCAAATATGCTAAATATTGAGTGCAATAGAAAACATTAGAAAATCCTTAAATCACTCATTAAGATGTCCTTGGCACTGGTCTCTCTTCAACCCAGGAGATGTCTCTAAGAACTACAACACTAGTATTCATTTAGATTGGAGAAAGCAGGAAATGGAAAGTAGGAAAGTGCAAGGGAACAGTTCGATCAACAATCACAATTGGATTTGTTTGCAAGTAGCAGGTTGCATGTATGATCTGCTTGTTCATTTATTGGATGCATGGTATATGCATGGCATCATCTTGTTATGTGCTTTCATTTGCACGGAGTATTTACTAGATTGACACTAGTTTGAGCCTTGTCTTTCCATTTCCTAGATAACCATGGTGTTTTTGGTGTTTCCACTTGATTAATTTCTGATTGGTGCTCATGTTCCTTATGGCTATGGGTTGGAACAAATTCTATGGAAGCCTTCAAACAACTTGGGTTGAGTTACTAGTCCTGGAGCCTAGGTTGGGGAAAATGCTTTGGAGCCCTCGGTGGGTTGAGTTGCTAGCCCATGGAGTCAGGTTGGAAAAATTCTCTAGAGACCTGCAAGGTTGTGGGTAGAGTTACTAGTTCCTGAAGCCCTAAAAAACATGGGTAGAGACCGATCTGGTTGATGTTAGTGATATAATTAAGGGTTGAGGTGGTTTCGCGTCTGGAAGCCCTGATTGGTTTTGTATTGGTTTATTCCATGAGATCCCAGACTCATGCTTGGAATATGACATGGGGGTGATTGGCTGAATTAAAGATTTGGTTCAGAAAAATCTATGGTTGATTGATATGTGGAAGTTCATGTCCTGGTTCGTATTTTCACATATTAATAAGAGTTATTCTTCTACCATGATTCATGTATAATTGTAGTGACTATGTTGGTCATATTATGGCTAAGTTTCCATGGTTCCCATGTTGGTGATATTATGGTTGAGTAGCTTTTTTTCCATGTTAATTATGATTCTGGAAAGTCTGAGGCAATTATGGGTAAAGGTTTGGAACTAGACATGAAAAGGTGGCAGAGATTCCAAAACTACATGCTCAAAACTGATGATTTTGGGTCATAACCTATGGTAGCTAGGCTTATGAGTGTAGTTGTATCCTCATAAACACATGCTTGCCTTATTGTGGGTGCATTTGTGGGCCTAGGGCAGAGGAAAAGGGTTCCAACTTAGGGTTGGTCACCTAGGGTGGTTATTCATCCTCTAAGTGACCTGTAGCCCCTATAACATGTTTGTAAGATGTTAATATGTCAAAAGAAATTAACTGGAACTAGGAGGTCGGGTCATGTCATAGTAACTCTTAGTCTCATGTTTACCCTGGTAGGCCAATGAAATTGGGTAAATGTCGGAGGAGGTGTTACAAATTGTAGCCCCAATATCTAAGGAGGGATGAGGCTAAAAAAAGCTAGACCCTCCTACTAGAGGATCTAATCAAAAGGGGACCTCTAGAAATGAATGAAATCACTTTGTATCTCTCTAAGTAGTTCAAGATGAAGGAAATTATCTTAACACACACCCAAGGAGCCCCCGCCCACTCAAAGGTCAAATCCTCCACTATCTCAGCTCTCACCACAACCAACAAATCCTTCAGAAAAGGGTTTGAACAACAGTTCAAAGGATCATTCAGAGGAAGACTTCCTATCCTAGAAATAAGTCATGGTGCCAGCTATAAATGCTAGCTCAGGTAACGAAAATTATGAAAAAGAGAGAGAGAAAGAGACATCAAGGAGGGTTAAGAGACCAGGTCACAAATCTAATAAAGAGATCAGAATTTAGAAAACATAAAAAGGCAAGGATCCTAGGTATCAACATACTATTCCTCACCAGTTAGCTAATCATGGAAACAAAGGAGGAAAACATAGAACTACAATAGGGCTCGGTAAAGGGGCATCCTCTTCCAAGAGTAAATACTGAACATTATCTCTTAGAATTGTAGGGGCCTTGGTTCATATAAAATAATGAAGCAAAGTCCCTGATTCATAAAGAAAAATCCTCAGTAACCTTCTTCTAGGAGACAAAAATGGGAGAGAATGAAATCTCTTCAAAACAAAATAAAATATGGAACCAACGTAATATGGTTGTAGTCAATTCTCGTTGATCCTCTAGAGGTATCTGTACAATGCAATATAAATCAAAGCATAATACTATAACCTACTTCTACTATCAATTTTGTGGAATCTTAAAGATCGAGCTGAACAATATAACCAGAAGAAGAAGAATCAATGGAACAATACACATGAAAATAGTTTGGGGAAAGCCTCAGCTAAAATACCCCACACTATTGTATTATCATACATGGTGGAAATACACAGGAATTATACAAAGCCTTAGCTCTCACAGCTAGCCAGCTCTCGGTACAATCCTCACAAATGCTCACAGTAAATCTTGGCTTCGCTTCAGCCTTCCTCTCTACCTGTTGGGTCCCTATAATACTAGTGATTACCCCATTACTATTGTAGTTATACCCCTTATTTATATTGTTGTGCCCCTATTACCCCCATATTGTTATTTCTGTGCCCCATAGAATCCCTCTATTGTTATTTTTGTGGCTTTATATTATTATTGTTAGGTCGGCTGGATTATATGGTGACTCCTTAGACTCCTATATATAGAAAGGAGGTTTTGTCATTTGTATCATCCAAGAATTGTTCATTTATGTAATGTAAAGGAGGTTGCCCCCTCGAAGAGGCTGAATTCTAAGGCGTGGATCTCTCTTTTCTATCTTTTGTGAGCTGGTTTCATAACATTTGGTATCAGAGCTTTGGATTCTAGGGTTTCGCTGCTCCAAACAGGTCATCGTGGAATTTTCGCTATAAATTTTTTTCTGTGACGTTTCAGAAGTCGCAAAAAAAACCCATTTGAGAAGAATTGGCGCTGAACCTTGGGTCCGAATTTCAGAGCTTTTCGCGTGATATTTTCGGAGATATGATCTGAGGAAGTTGGTCTTTTTGCAGACTCCTGAATTACATTCAAAACAGGTGACCTGGGAAAAATCGTCATAACTCTCTCTCTGGGGATCGGATTGAAATTTCGTAAAAAGGTACAAAAAGAGGACGGACTGTAGTTTCTTGTGTGTATGTTTCAGATTCAAAGGTTGAAACAGTGACTCGTGGCACGTCGTACAAGTTCGCTCTACTGAACCAGTCTAAAAGCAAGTCACTGTGGGAGATTTCACATAACTCTTCCTTGGAGAATCCAATTTGGCTCAGACTTGTGGCATTGGAAAGAGGACATAGAAGGCTACTACAGGTAGCAATTTCAGAACTGGATGATCTGAAATTACAGAGATACATCAGATTCAATATCAGGCTTCTATAAAGTGAAAAAAGGTGTGTAGTTTTTTTTAAATTTTTGTGTAAGCTTGGTTTAACGGAATTCAAAGGGCATAGTAAAGCATTATTATCGGTAACTGATGCCCCGAGGAAAGAAAATGCAAACACCTAGTAAGGAACCTGAAAGCTCTAGCATGACTCATGAAGAAGAGGAAGAAATGCTACATGATATATCAAAATTACAAGAACAAGTGCAACAAATGTCACGCTCACAAAAGCTAACAAAAGCTAAGATAAATGGCGTGGAATCTAAGATAAAGGGCATGGAAGCTAAGATGGATGGCGTAGAAGCTAAGGTGAATGGCATGGATGCTAAAATTGATGGCATGGATGATAAGATGGATGAATTGAAGAAGTTGCTACAAGAAAGGGTCACTAATGGTGAAAAGGTAGTAAAGGAAACTCATGATGAGAACAAAAGAAATGTTAATCATGATTCCATAGACTCTAATGTTGGATCGAAGACTCACCATGTTCCAAAAATCGATATGAGGAAGTTTGATGGCAAGGATCCCGCCACATGGATATTACAGATGGAGCAATTCTTCGATCTCAATAATGTGCAAAACACACAAAAGGTACGTATGGCAACTGTATATTTGGAACCAAATCAGTTTGTATGGTATCAATGGCTTTGTTCTCGTAAACAATTTATCACTTGGGCAATTTTTACGGAAGAATTGATAGCACATTATGAGGATACAAAAAGCAACACTTTTTTTAGCCAATTGATAAGTCTCAAACAAAAGGGTTCAATAATGGAGCACATTGAGGAGTTCCAAAAATTGAACATAAGGGTAAAAGATATTCCAGAGGAGCATAGGATTGATGTGTTCATAGGGTCTTTAAAGGATAATATCCAACATGATGTTCGCCTTTGGGAACCTGATTCATTAGAGAAGGCATTCAGGTTAGCAAGAAAAATGGAAAGCAAAATTATGGCAACTAGGAAGCATACCATTCACAACTATAAAGACGGAAGTGTTGTTGCCCATAGTCTTCCACAACCTACAAGGTTGACACCACAACAATTGGAAGAAAAAAGAGCAAAAGGGCTTTGTTACAATTGTGATAGCAAATACACAAAAGGTCATAAGTGTGCTGAGAAGAAATTATTCTACATAGATTGTGAAGAGGAAGAAGAAAAGGAGCAAGAAAGGTCAAAAGAAGAGGATATATTCCAGGAACAAAGCCTAGATGAAGAACAAATAAATCCGACCATATCTTGTAATGCATTGGCGGGAATTACCACTCCTCAAACCATCAAGATAGAAGGACAAATCAAGAAGAAAAAGGTAATAGTGTTGATTGATTCAGGAAGCACCCACAATTTTATTCATTGTAGGGTAGCAAAAGAATTGAATTGCTTCCTATATCCAGCACCAGAGTGTCAAGTGATGATTGCAAATGGAGGAACAATAAATTGCTCTGGAAAGTGCCATAATATCAAGCTATCCATGGGAGAATATGTATTGACTAGCCCAATGCTTTCCATTCCAATGGGAGGTGCTGATGTTGTACTAGGAGTCCAATGGCTACAATCCTTGGGTACAATAGCTTTTAATTTTCAAGAACTTTTCATCAAATTTTCTCGGAAGGAAAGGAAGTTGAATTAAGGGGTATTGCAGGGAAACCAGGAAAGATAATCAGCTCTAATGGTATGACAAAGCTTCTAAAAAAGGAGCAAAGAGGTGTAATTGCACAATTATGTTCGCTAGATGTTTCCACATTGGAATCATCTATTTCTCCAGATCTCCAAAAAGTCCTGGACAATCATTCCAAGGTATTTGAGACTCCCAAAGGTCTCCCACCTATGCGTGATCATGATCATGCTATTCATCTGATTCCAGGAAGTGTTCCTCCAAACATCAGGCCGTACAGATATCCCTATGTCCAAAAAAGTGAAATTGAACGTATGGTTGCAGAAATGCTAGAGGCTGGTATAATTCAACCGAGTCAAAGTTCTTTCTCAGCTCCAGTAGTATTGGTGCACAAGAAGGATGGATCATGGCGCATGTGTCCAGATTATAGGGAGCTCAACAAGCTCACTATTAAAGATAAGTTCCCCATTCCTGTTATTGATGAATTACTGGATGAATTGCATGGATCAATTTACTTCACCAAGTTGGATCTTCGTTCGGGATATCATCAAATCAGAATGAAGATTGAAGACATTCCAAAAACGGCATTTAGAACTCATGAGGGTCATTATGAATTTTTGGTCATGCCTTTTGGCCTTACCAATGCACCTTCAACATTTCAAGGTTTGATGAATTCAATTTTCAAACCATTCCTTAGAAAATTTGTGTTAGTATTTTTTGATGATATACTAATCTACAGCAAGTCTTGGAAGGATCATGTTGAACATGTTGACAGGGTGCTACAACTATTGGAGGAGAAACAATTATATGCAAAAAGATCCAAATGTTTCTTTGGAGTCCAGGAGGTGGAATATTTGGGTCATATTGTATCTCATGAAGGAGTTAAGGTAGACCCTAGCAAAATTAAAGCCATTAAGGAATGGAAAATCCCCACATCCATAAAGCATCTGCGAGGATTTCTTGGGTTGACAGGGTATTATCGCAAGTTTGTTAAGAATTATGGGAGAATAGCAGCACCTCTAACAACATTATTGAAGAAAGATTCATTTTCATGGACTCCGGAAGCAACAAAGGCCTTTGAACATCTTAAAGAGGCAATGTGCCAAGCACCGGTCTTAGCTACACCGGACTTCACAAAAACCTTTATTGTGGAATGTGATGCTTCAGGAAATGGAATTGGTGCTGTTCTAATGCAAGATGAAAGACCCATTGCTTTTGAAAGTCGTCCAATCAAGGGAAAGTTTTTAAGCAAAGCTATTTATGAGAAGGAAATGTTGGCAATACTCCATGCACTTAAGAAATGGCGACCCTACCTAATGGGAAGACACTTCAAGGTAAAAACGGATCATGATAGCCTTAAATACTTTTTAGAACAAAGATTATCCTCTGAAGAGCAACAAAAGTGGGTCACAAAGATGTTGGGTTATGACTTTGAAATCATCTACAAAAAAGGGAAGCAAAATGTGGTGGCAGATGCACTCTCAAGAAAGGATGAGGATGTGGAAGCATTGTTGTGTGCCATTTCTATTATCCAACCAGATTGGATAAACGAAGCAAGGGAGGAATGGAAGAATGACGAAGAAGTGTGGGCACTTATTCGAAAGCTACAACAAGATTCCAGTACTTCTGATACATTTAGCTGGAAAAATGATTCGTTATGGTACAAAGATCGCTTATACCTCTGTAAGAATTCCCAGCTAAAACAAAAGATTCTTATGGAATTGCACA
Source organism: Pinus tabuliformis (assembly GCA_031772625.1). Lineage (NCBI taxonomy): Eukaryota > Viridiplantae > Streptophyta > Pinopsida > Pinales > Pinaceae > Pinus > Pinus tabuliformis. The sequence goes on from CM062815.1 coordinate 845,087,882, forward strand.
CTTCTCCCTTAGGAGGGCACTCAGGATTTTTAAAAACTTACCACAGGGTTAAGAAGGAATTTTTTTGGGATGGCCTTAAATCAGATATTCAAAAGTTTGTGGCGGAATGTTTGGTTTGCCAGCAAAATAAAGTTGAAACAATTAAGACACCGGGTCTATTACAACCTTTATCCATTCCAAGCCAACGTTGGGAGGAGGTTTCAATGGATTTTATCACAGGTTTACCCAAGTCTGAGGGAAAGAGTGTCATCATGGTGGTAGTTGACAGACTTACCAAGTATGCACACTTTTGTGCATTATCACATCCATTTAAAGCCAGTACAGTTTCTACTGCATTTATGGAAACAGTTCAAAAGCTACATGGAAACCCAAAGATTATTGTAAGTGACAGAGATCCCATTTTCACTGGAAATTTTTGGACAGAATTATTTTCTTGTCTTGGTACTCAGTTAGCTCATAGCTCATCTTATCATCCTCAATCTGATGGGCAAACTGAGATAGTAAACAAATGTTTGGAAGGATATCTTCGTTGCTTTGTATCTGATAAACAGACACAATGGGTCAAATGGTTGCCTCTGGCTGAATGGTGGTATAACACTTCCTTCCATACAGCAACAAAAATGACCCCATTTATGGCACTTTATGGGTATCAACCACCATCCATCACATCATATTTAAGAGAAAATTCTAAGGTTCAGGCAGTGGAACATCACATCGAACATCAACAACAAGTCCTCCAACTCTTAAAGGATAACCTCGTGTTGGCACAAAATAGAATGAAACAACAGGCAGATCAACATCGCAGTGAAAGAAGTTTTGATGTAGGTGATTGGGTATTCCTACGGCTACAACCATATAAGCAAATGTCCCTAAAGCAAGCTAAGAAGGATAATAAATTATCACCAAAGTATTATGGTCCGTACAAGGTGTTGCAAAAGATTGGTACTATGGCATACAAATTGGAGCTTCCTGCAGCTTCTCGATTGCACCCAGTTTTCCATGTTTCATGTTTAAAGAAGGTTATAGGTGACAAGCTCCCAATTCAAACAATATTGCCAGAACTTGATGAGGAAGAAAAATTATATTGGAACCGGAAGCAGTCACAGAAACAAGAACTCGACAGCTACGAAATCGATCAATTTCAGAGTATCTTATCAAGTGGAAGAACTTATCCGCTGAAGATTCCACATGGGAGGATGAGAATTTTATGCAGAAGTATCCAGAACTACTCAAGCGTTGAGGACAACACTTTTTTGAAGGAGAGGGGCATGTTGGGTCCCTATAATACTAGTGATTACCCCATTACTATTGTAGTTATACCCCTTATTTATATTGTTGTGCCCCTATTACCCCCATATTGTTATTTTTGTGTCCCATAGAATCCCTCTATTGTTATTTTTGTGGCTTTATATTATTATTGTTAGGTCGGCTGGATTATATGGTGACTCCTTAGACTCCTATATATAGAAAGGAGGTTTTGTCATTTGTATCATCCAAGAATTGTTCATTTATGTAATGTAAAGGAGGTTGCCCCCTCGAAGAGGCTAAATTCTAAGGTGTGGATCTCTCTTTTCTATCTTTTTGTGAGCTGGTTTCATAACACTACCCCCCAAGCTCCTATTTCCTTCTGCTGTTCCTTGTGGATGATTCACCTTTTACCAAGTGGAAAACCAATCCTTCAAAACTATGCAATCCTCAAGGATAAATCCTTGACTGCATGCATGAGTTTTCTCCATGAGAAAACAAATGCAACTGATAGTACACTATCCTTGAACATTTATCTCAACTAGGTCTTTCTCAGAATAGACATGCATGAGTTTTTGATGAGGGAATCTTCAGTTAACTGGAGTAGCACTAGTTGAGTGCATTAATGCATCAACTGAATGTTAACTCATTATTAGTTCCTCAAATAGTTTGGAACTAATTTAACTGGAATTAACTCAGTAAACTGAGTGAACTAATTACAACTCAAATAGAACTCAATCTTATCTCCTTAATTTAAAGGATAACTCTTGCATGACTTCAAAAAGACTTCTAACTTGAATTTCTCCAACTAATTAATTTAAAATAAATAAATTAATTATTTCCAAGTAGCTGTTAAGACTAAATTAGATTTTAATTCACAATTTAATTCAAGGACAAATTAAATTGGAATATTCTTGTTTCCATATTTCAAAACTCCTTCTCAACAAGAAAGGGATTATCTGCCACCCCGATCCTGTCTCTATGGAACTCAAATTTACACTTTGACAATGCCTTTGTCAAAATGTCAGCCTCTTGCTACTCTGTCAAAATATACTGTAGCAACATGATCCTCTTGACCTGTGAAAAGCCACGAGCAACAAATCTTGCCTTATGCTTCTCCACACTACCATCAAAAGCTTGATTTACCTTGTAAAGCCAATGGGAACTCACAACTGACTTGTTCTCCGGTATGGGAACCACGTCACAAACACTGTTACGAACTACAGAGTCATACTCCTCCACCATAGCATCAACCCAAATCGGCTGCTGCACTGCTTCCTCAAAGGAAGATGGCTCGGTCTCAGCACATTCCCCAGCAAGGGCCATGTATCCAGTGTACCTCTCAGGTGACCTCTTCTATCTGCGATGAGAAGATGGTGCTCCCACATTCTCTCTTGCATCCTCCAAAAATCTGTTAGCTTCTCTTGTGTGCTTCTGTCCATCTCTGAAAGATTCTGCTTGAGTGGAGGTCTCCACTCCTGGAACCTTTGCATGTGGCTGCTGCACATTAGTCTGCGGCTCCTCCTCCTTAGGAACCAAAAATACCTCCACAGACTATAGTTGGAGCTCCCTCTCAAGGGAAAATCCCATGGCCTTTTGCTAAAAAAACTTGAGATCTCTGCGAACCACTGTCCTACGATTGGTATGCAAGTACACCTGATATCTGTGAGATGTATCAGTGTACCCCACAAATATCCCCAACTTTGCTGTCGGCTCAAGCTTCTTCCATGCATCCTTTGTCACATGGCAATATACTTATGAGCTAAAGATCTTGAAGTGACCCACATCTGGTCTCTTACCAGAGAAAGCTTCCTCTGGTGTCTTCATCCCAAGTATGTGATGCGGGCTTCTATCCTACAAATAGACCGCTATGTTGCATGCCTCAGCCCACAAGTGAAGTGGCAAGCCTTGGTCATGCAGTATTGACCATGCTGCCCCTACAATAGTTATATTCTTCCTCTCGGCCACCCCATTTCGCTGTGGGTTATGAGGTGCTGTGAACTCTCGTTTAATTCCTTTCGCTGCATAGAAGTCCTTAAACTCTTGAGAGATAGATTCTCCACTGTTGTCGCTTCTCAAGGCCTTGATATTATTCTTGACTCTTTCCTGACCAAAGCTTTGAACTCACAAAACTTTGTGAAGGTTTGGTCCTTCTTCTGCATGAAATAAATCCAACATTTACGAGAATAGTCATCAATGAAAATCACATAATACCTTTGCTTCACTGTTGATTATGTCGAGAATGGTCCACACAAATCAATATGAACTCGCTCTAAGATAGCCTCTGCTCGACTGTCTCGATCATGAAAGAAAGGCTTGGTGTACTTTCCCAAGGTACAACCTTTGCATGTGTCAACTTGCTCAATTTTACCTTTGGGAAGTCCTGTAGATATCTGCTGCATTATATTCAAAGCCCCATGATGCAAATGGCCCAATCGCCTATGCCACAACTTGCCGATATCTTGGATTTGCATCAATTTTCCTTTCGTACTGAATGCTACACAATCATCTACCTCTAGTTTATAGAGATTCTTCACCCGAATCCCTATCCTCTTGGTCTAACCCATGGCTATGTATCTTAGGAATGCCTTTCCTTTACTAAAGACAACATCATAGCCTTTGTTCTCCAACATCGCGACCAATACAAATTTCTTCTTTAGTCTAGGCACATACATCACATCCGTTAAGGTGAGAGGAGCTCCATGCTCCCTCTGAAAAGCAACTGTGCCCACTCTTGAAACACTATACCTTCCATCATCACCCATCTCTATGCCCATCTTGAGGTCTTTCTCCTCTAAGGCACTGAATAAATTTTTATCACCAGTCATGTGGAATGAGGCTCCATTGCCAAGATACCAGACATAACCCATCATCGATGACACCATGCATGCGATGAGGGTAAAGTCCATTTCGAACTGAGAGGCTAATGCCTCACCTTCCAATCCTTCCGAGGATCCCTTCTTGGACTTATTCGATGGGAAATTAGTTGCATAATGTCCCACCTTGTGACAATTAAAGCATCTTACTTTAGACATGTCACCCTTCTTCCCTCAATGAGAAGAATTCGATTTGAAATGGGAAGCCTTCCCCTTCCCTTTCCTTGCCTTACTTGCTAAGGTCAGATTTTCTTCATCATCATTCTTGGATGAAGAACCATCTCATGTGCTCCTCCTAATCTCCTCCTGCATAAGATCCGACCATAGTCGTTCCCAATCTAGCAGTTTCTCCCTTCCATTCACAGAGTCCTAGTAGCTATACCAACTCTTTGGAAGTTCAAGGAGAGCGAGGCTCATTATATCATCATTGGCAATAGTTATTCCCACATTTCCAAGCTCATCTCTCTAGGTGGTGAACTTGTTCAGATATGTGGAAATAATATCACCCTTCTCCATCTTGATTCTTCGAAGCTTATCCTTGAGTGCCAATTTCCTCTGGTCGCTACTGTTCTGGTAGAGATCCTTCAATGTCTTCCACATTGAAAATGGAGTATCCTTCCCATGGAGACTCGAGACAATATGGTCTCAAAATCCCTCAAGGATGATCCGTCTGGCCTTTGCCACACACTTCTTCCATTCATCCAACTCTTGTGCATTAGTTGAAGCTGGCTTTGGGATTTCTTGATCAATGAATTCCTTCAAGCCATTGTCTTCTAATACAACCTCCATTCTATCTTTCCATGCTATTGAATTCGAGCTACCTTTCAAGGCATACTCGAGTCTCAAGCCATAGAACGCCATTGGCCAACCTTGAAGTATGATATGAATTCGATTTGCACCTACAACCCTAAACTCCAAACTTTGAATTCTCTTCTCAGTATACTATTCACAGCTCCGATACCATGTAGAAAATCTGTGGTATGTTAACCTGATAATGAAAAATAAATCAAAGTAGAATACTATAACCTACTTCTACTATCAATTTTGCGGAAGCTTAAATATCGAGCTGAACAATATAACTAGAAGAAGAAGAATCAATGGCACAATATACATGAAAATAGTTTGGGGAAAGCCTCAGATAAAAAAACCCACAGTATTGTATTATCATACATGGTGGAAATACATAGGAATTATACAAAGCCTTAGCTCTTACAGCTAGCCATCTCTCAGTACAATCCTTACAGATGCTCATAGGCAATCATGGCTTCTCTTTAGCCTTCCGCTCTGCCCTCCAATCTCCTATTTCCTTGCGATGTTCCTTGTGGATGATTCACCTTTTACTAAGTGGAAAACCAATCCTTCAAAACTACGTAATTCTCAAGGATAAATCCTTGACTACATGCATGAGTTTTCTCCATGAGAAAACACATGCAACTGATAGTACACTATCCTTGAACATTTATCTCAACTGGGTCTTTCTCAGAATAGACATACATGAGTTTTTGATGAGGGAATCTTCAGTTAACTGGAGTAGCACTAGTTGAGTACATTAATGCATCAACTGATTGTTAACTCACTATTAGTTCCTCAAACAGTTTGGAACTAATTTAATTGGAGTTAACTCAGTAAACTGAGTTAACTAATTACAACTCAAATATAACTCAATCTTATCTCCTTAATTTAAGGGATAACTCTTGCATGACTTCAAAAAGACTTCTAACTTGAATTTCTCCAGCTAATTAATTTAAAATAAATTAATTAGTTATTTGGAAGTAGCTGTTAAGACTAAATTAGATTTTAATTCAAGGTCAATTAAATTGGAATATTCTTGTTGCCATATTTCAATAGTAGGGGCCTTGGTTTGAAGAAAAGAATGAAGAAAAGTCCCTGATTCATAAAGAAAAATCCTCAACAACCTTCCTCTAGGAGACAAAAATGGGAGAGAATGAAATCTCTTCAAAACAAAATAGAATATGGAACCAAAGTAATATGGTTGCAGTCAATTCTCGTTGATCCTCTAGAGGTATCTGTACAATGTGAAATCTAAAGCAGGTGAAATTTCTTAACTCCAAAAAAACCACTCACCAGGTCATGCCCACCGTAAAATTTTAGATATTCACCATGTATGTACTATCATAAATTTATACATGCCAATCTAATTTCGAGAAAAAAGAGAATATTGGAAACCTCTCACGGATATAAGAACTACTAAATTTTGTCAAACTTGTATCATTGATCAGGATTTTAATACAACCATGAACCAAAAATAAAAAAATAGGGGGATGCATAGTGCGCGACCCCTTCCAAGAAGCTATGCAAGACCTCATACAATCCCTTAACCTTTTTGATGTCAAACCTCCCAAATTTTGCTATAACTAGAATAATAAGTTCTCTGGCACTGGCCACAAAGCAACTCAATTGGACCTTTCTTTTGCTTTAGATAAATTTTTGTATGAACCTCAATCTGCAATCCTTTATTCTCCACTACAATGGATCTGATGATCACCCCATTTGCCTTCTCCTCTTGGCCCCTCAAAACTATGGCCCAATCCCCTTTCATTTCCCTCCTCTTTAGCTTTCTTCCTCTAGGTTCAAATAAATGGTGGATGCTTCTTGGTCCAAATGGGCTAAGGGAAGCCCTATTTCTATCTAGGAAACAAATATTAAATGACTGAAGACAAGCATTACAAATGGCTCAAAGAATACAAATGAGAAAGGAAACATTCAATTAGGGATATGGAGCATCACTAGCTTTTATTCAAGAGAAACTAGAAACAACTTTAGTCTCAAATGAAGACATTCAAAGGGAAGCAAACACTTTTAAATATTATCACAAATTTCTAAGGGAGGAGGATAAATATTGGAGGCTCAAGTCTCACAGTATCTAGATCCATTTTGGCCATCAAAACACCAAATACTTTGACAAAAAAGAAAAATGCAGAGAAACAAAAAATAATATATCAGAGACCCAATTCTATGGGTAGACCATCTCATTTTTTGAAGCCATAAAAGATGCGATAATAATGCACTTCAGTGTTCTATACCGGGATAATTCCCTGAGAGATGAAGAGGTGAAGAATATATGTTGTAGCATGTGACTACTTTAATCACAATGGAAATAAAATATTAGCTCACCACTCTTAGGACAAAGAATACAACATTCTCATTCCTAAGAGACAAAGCTCTTGGTCCAAATGGTTTTTCTATCTACTTCTATCAACAAATCTAGAATTTCATATCTCCAAATCTATGTAGGATGATCGATTATTCTATCAAACATTTATGTATGGTTAGAGGTATAAACTCCACACTTTTTTCCTTTCTTCCTAAAGAATAAAACCCCTCCTCCTTCTCCTTATTTTTCACCATCTCTCTTTGTAATGTATCATATAAAATTATTTCGAAATTGTTGGCTGCCAGGCTCAAGAAAACACTCCCTCTATTGATCTTGTGTAACCAAGGTGGTTTTGTCTTAGGTCACAAAATTTTTGACAACATAATATTTGATTGACGAAGCAGTGAAATACAATTGGAAAATAGGTAATCAAGTCATGATCATCAAGCTCAATATGGTGAATGATTTTGATTGGATGCAAGATGGATTCCTCTTCAAAGTAAAGTAGAAAATGGGCTTTTACACAAAATTTATTCAATGGATAAAGTTATGCATCTCCTCTGCTTGGATTTCTCCCTAAGTAAATGGGAGAGAAGTGGGTTTCTTCAAGGCCTCTTGAGTTCTGAGGTATGGTTTCCCGCTCTACCCCTTCTTATGCATCATAATGACTGACTCTTTAAGAAGACACCTTGAATTTGAAAGAGATTCTTCCAACCTTGTAAGAATCAAATTTAAGGTAGGTATAAGAAGTATTAACCATGGATTATTTATGAACGATACCATCTTCCTAGGATGATATTTAGTGCTAATAGAAAATATATTTAAATCTAATGTGGATAAATTATTTTTATCATTTGGAGGACTAACAAATGACAATAAAATCCAAATATTCACTTGGAACACATATACCCAGAAAGAAAAGAAGATTGAAGGTGTTCTAGTGTACAAGGTAGTGGGGGACTAGGAAGAGTTCAAATATTTGGGAATCCCAATTTATCTAAGAAGAACCTCTCCTAAATTGTGGCAGAACATTTTGGAGAAGATAAAAACAAAACTAACGAAATGAGTGAATGGCTCAAGGTAGCGAAAAATTAGTTTTGGTTAAAGTTGTCCTATCTTTTATCGCGTTATATCTTTTTTCTACTTTCTTAGCTCCAAAATATTTGATACAATATATAGTTGCCTAATTAAGTAAATTTTTGTGGGGTGGAAAGAAAAAAACTAAAAAATATCACCTGGTGAATTATAAGAGTGCACAACAACATGGAGGAATAGGGATCCGAGATCCCTGATTGGTAAACACAACTATGGGTGCCAAACTATTTTGGAAGATCAAGTCCCAACTAGACCAATAATTGGTGCAAGTTCTGATAGCCACATATATGTAGGAAAATAATGGTTGCATGGGGGATGTCACATCCAATGAAGACTCCCTGATTTTGACATTGATCTCCTCCTTTTGCCCTTTAATGACTCATATCTTTGTCAAATCCCAGGAAATGGTCACCATATCAACCTTTGGATATATTTGATTTTGGGACACTAGCCCCTAGGCTTGGATGCCTCCATCCTCCCTCTGAAAGAGAATATAAATTAGGCTGACATTGGCACCTTAGCACAAATATCAAGCTGGAATGAGCAGGCCGTTTGGATAGGCTTGAAGTTTTAATGTATCTCTGATCACTTAAGATCAACCTTAGACACTTTGAAGAGTAAGTTAATTAGGTGCACCCCTCCTAGAAAATATGTAGTAGAGAAATGGGGTTGGAAAAAATCCTCTTATACAATCAAAGAAGGGTACAATTTTCTTCTCTTTCAATCTCAAGTTCCGATGAATTCCTCTGTCTAGTGTAAACTATGGAAATCTAATGCCATTCCCAAGGTAAACCTTTTTTGTTGGTTGTCGCTACACACAAAAAGTTTAACGGATGAAAACCTTAGAAAATGAGAAATAGTTGGCCCTTCAAGATGCCCTCTTTGCGAGAAGTATGAAGGATATATATCACACCTTTTTATCTCTTGTCCATTTTCTCTTGCAGTTTGGTCCACATCCCTGGGCCCTCTCTTTTGCAGAACTTGTTGGAAAAATGAAATTCAATCCTTTTTTTCATCTTGGAAAAATCACTTCTTAGGCTCCCTCCAGACCAAACCCTCCCTCAAAGCAACTTGGATTTTCCTCCCTAAATATTTGTGTTGGAAAATATGGTTATGCAGGAACAACATTATCTTTAAATCCACCTTGATTCCTATTAGTAATGCTGCTCTTAAAGCCCTCTCCTTTTTCTTTGAGTATAAGCCCCCTTCTTTAGACCCATGCCTTTATCCCTCTGAATGCTAATGGATTAACCCTTGGACCTTGTCTTAGCTATGTCCATTACCTTTAGGATAGTCCAAGCCTCACCCAGATTGGTTACTCTATCTATCTCTCGATAGGTTTGTAGATTGGAAATAGAATGCTCAGTACTAGATTCTCCAATTTGACAAAGCCTCAAAATGAAACCCATAGGTGGCAGGAGGGGGAGAGATTATTTTCAATCTTGAAGGAAAAATTGTGGAAAAGTGCGCCTGGGGTCTGGATAGGAAATCCAAAATTCAGGTTGAGGTGTATGGAATCTATTTGGGACTATTACTAGCCCATCATATTTGAGTAAAAGACATCCTCATCTTGGGATACTCCTTCCTTATTATTTGGCACTTAAGAACAAACACTTCTCCTAAGGATAATGTGCTAAGCTTGATGCTTCAACGCATCAAGTGTATTCTCCATTTCTTTATCAATTCCCCTTCCTTTCATGTTATTACAAGTCATAGTGCTAACACTGATAGACTTGGTCAATAGGGCTTGCCTATTGGAAGAAGGAAAAACTGAAATAAATAATGTTGTTGGATTTGCCACTATCCCATGATTATGATCATGAATAGAACCCATATCCCCACTTCTTATTTTTATGTCTATCCTAAATTAGTACCCAAGTATATTTCCCCCCTATACTTGCTCAATGATTTGTGCCTTATCCCCAATTTGTACCACTCACTCTCGTCTATTAATCCCTGTACCAAAGTAATACATTTCAACATAGTGTATTATCACCTCATGATTGCATTGGAGGAAATATGTTAGCTCAATGTGTTTTGGAAAATTATACATGCAAGAATGTTGAACTTGATGGCTCCCACACAGACCAAGTTTAACCCTGGGAAAAATTAAATGAATCCGCTGTGAATTCTCTTAACTAGTGTGCCTCATTTACTAGCTCTGGTGAGGATTAGACTATTAATTCATTTGAAAATCATGCCAAATGTGGAAGGAGTCTTCTTAGGCAGTATGATGATGATTTCATTTCCTTAGTACCCTGGTAGATTTGAAATAATAATTTAGCCTTACCTGAAAGATTTGAGGAGTGATGAGAATAAATTGGTAAGGAGTAGCAATCAAATCTTCCTTCTTGCCATTCAGAAAGAGCCTAGATTCAAGCAACTTGGAATATGGTATTGGACAGTATGGTCAATAACTCTGGAGTAATTTAGGTGTCATAAGTTGGATTCTAAAGATGTGTAATTTTGGGGGTAAACTCGATGGTAATTGCTGTAATTCTTTTTCTCTATTATGTTTGTAAAATTAAGGACAATTTCAATTTTACTAGAGTGTCAAAGAAAAATATCGAAAAATACAGAGTAGTCTATCTTTCCTTTCTAGTTTACCAATTTTATTTCGAGTGTGCTCCTTGCAAAATGGCATCATGCCTTTGGGGATGCAAATAGTAGCGTTATGGTTATATGGTTAGTCGGGGCCATAAGAAAGTCCACATGGATGAGAGCTCTTATGATATTGATTAATCAGCCTCAGCTATTTGTGAGCATTGCTAAAAGGAACATGCAAAGATGAAGGTAGACATCTATGACTTGCATGTGATGCTCTACCAATGAAGAACCTCAGATTGCAACACTTTGAACACAATTGAAGCACAACTATAGAAAATTTCATGATTAGAGGATGAAGTGGAGGCTGTTCAATGCATAATTATGGATATCCAATTGCAGAATGTCAAGCCATCCAATCCTTCAGAGTACCTACATAGGGATATAGATTTGAATCGTCTAGTTGATCCTTCAGACTAAGATCAATATGTCATGGTTGGTTTCAAATGCTTACTTATGTTGTCTCAATTTTGTCGTGTCTATACTACTAGAATAATAAGAGTATTGTTGGATTTTGTAGACTTTGTTGTTATCTAGGCATGGTTACATGGATCTCATATGATAGTCATGATGTCCATGGACTCATTTGTAATTTAAACACTCCATGGTATTTTCCACGACCGGGTGTAAATTTAATACAAAAGTACTTAGTCTTATTACAAAAAAGAAAAACTAAATTATAACTTTACATAAAACAAGCCTATAGATCTATCAAGTGCCAAGAGGGATCATATCTCTTGAGGTGCATACCTTCTTTTGAGTGCAAAACTTGACTAAATAGTTTACACTAGATTTGATCCCCCCTGGAACTTGATAGATTCAGAATTAAGATGAGTCTAGTCTGGTTAATATTAAGATTATATATTATAATATTATAATATATTGTAATATTATATAATAAATTAACATTATATATTGTATTTTTAGAATTAAATGTTTTAATGTAAGTATTATATTATGGTTTACTATAATTTACATGTCTTGTTTAGTTTTTTTACTCAATTTAATTCACAATATTTTCCACCATGAAAATGAGTCCATCGCTTATTATAATTTAGGTTTTTGCATGTTAAAGCTATAATTATTCTTGACATTATATCTATATATATATATATATATATATATATATATATATATATATATATATATATATATATATATCTATATATATATATATATATATATATATATATATACTTGTTTAGTTTTTTTTTCACAATATTTTCCACCATGAAAATGAGTCCATCGCTTATTATAATTTAGGTTTTTGCGTGTTAAAGCTATAATTATTCTTGACATTATATATCTATCTATCTATCTATCTATCTATATATATATATATATATATATATATATATATATATATATATATATATATATATATATATATAGATATAGATGTATGTATGTATATATGTATATATAGATATTATTTTTTAGTTTTATTTATTTATTTATTTTTTCTTCAATACAACAAGTGACACGAAGATTTCACCCTTTATTTTTAGAACAAATTAAATTATGTGGGGGAATTATTTGATGTTCACATCAAATGGTTGTGAGGGACTATTTAGTCTTTTGAAACAAACTCTTTGATGGAAATTTTGAGGCCAATCATGGGTATTTCAGTTTAAACATTGCATTGTACGTCCAAACTATTCCACGAAATCAGACTCATGCAAAACACCTAATTCTATTGATTTTGTTGGACACCTAATAAGCTAAGGGTTGGTCTGGAATGTGAATAGTCATTTGAGTCCAAGAGACCACTTGGTATGTGAATACCAAGGGTCACAAGGAAATGTATAAATGTACATTATTTTGAATAATAAATGCTTACATGTTGTCTTCTCCACATGTGTATTTAATATGGTATCAAATTTGCAGGAAAATACCTAACCTACTTAGTCTTGTTTGAGCCACTTGTGTTTTGTGGCCTCCCTTATTCATTTGCAACACATCGTGTGTTGTGTTGTGTTTGTCTCTCCCTCCAACTACAGTTCTTTCCTCAGAGGGATCATCCACCATATGAATGAAGAGCGGCTTAGTTGTCGACTGCCATTAATGGACATAATTGAATACCCAACTATTGTACAGGGCGGTTTATAACTCCTCATTCCCTCTTTGGTCTTGAGGGAAGGTTTTTAATCCCCCTCCCCACCCCTAAAAACAATAAATTCTATAACAGAGACATTATTTCCAAATCCCATGGAATTTAATCTCTTCAGAGCTATCATAACTACAATTAGAATTTTTCTGCTTGACTACCATCATTTTTATTGAATATTTTACATTGATCTAGTTAGGCCTTTATTATGCATTTGACCAGACATCGAAGTTTTTGTCCTGGAATAGAATAAGGGATCCCTTTGCAAAACACTGTGGGAGATGTTGTTCTTATTCCTATGAAATCGATTCATCAATAATGTAGTGAACAAATCCATTTTTGATGTAGTTTTTATAAAATTCAGTGAACCCCCAATTCTCCTTCAACTATACGACAACCATCTGCAAAATGTAATCTTGTGGTTGTCTAGAGTAGAGTCATAACTAGTATTATATTTGATCATAAAGAATCCTTTGAAAATGGTTTGACTGATATACACCAAAAATAAAACCTTCCTTGTTGGGTGGGGAATTGGTAAACCTTTGATCTCCATTGTCTTTGTAAAAAATTTATGCAATTTTTTTCATCGCAGACATTTTGTAAGATTTAATTGAAATTTTGTATCACAATCCTCCTGGGATTTGTTGTTTTTTGAGGAAATGTCGTGTAAGATTGGATATGTCACCAATTAAATTCTATAGACATAGTATAGAAAGTGCAAAACATAATTTTCTCGTTTGGTGTATTTGTTGTGCCCACTAGTGCAACTAGGGCATACTGTATTGGTTGTAAAGAATGACATTTTTTGGTCTGGTAGCAGTGGACGATTTTAGTCTAGCATCAAATTGTTATCAAGCATAATCTGCTTCGATGTTTATGACTTTCTAGATTGGACCTTATTCCAACTATTTTTGATGAATATTTTTACATTTGACCTGAGGATGGCAACGATATAAAATTTGTGTGTTCCACGTTGCATTTGAAGATGATGTCTGTTGTGCATTGAATTTTGAAGACCTGTGTATGGAAAACATATGCGACACATGACTAAGCATTATGCGGTGCATATGAGTGAGAATAGTAACAATGATGTCCAATTTCAAATGTGCACTGGTTGATTCATTGTTAGTTGATATATGTGCTAGTATATTAATCCCTATGGGTGTTCATTGAGTCCTTGTGTTGAGTCCATTCAATTATTGTGGTCTATGTACATTGGAGTTACTGAAGTTTGCACATGTGTTCATTAGTTCATGCTTTATATATAATAAATGTGTTGAATATACCTAGTTTAGGTATGTGTTCATTGGTATTTATTGAACACTAGTGTATATTGAATGCATCGAAGCTCTGTGTTAAAGCAATGAAATGGTTGGTTCATCCCTGTGTATTCATACCCATGTTGAATGTGTGGAATGATCCTTTCACTAGTGTGTAACTCCTGCAAGTGGGTCATTGTTGTGTTGATCATTCTTATTGAATACTGGAGGTATCATTGACTCTTTATATATTTCATTCTGGCATATGCATTGTTATCCCTCCATAATGTGTGTGTGAAATACATTGGGAGTTATGTTGGGTGTTAAATGCACTAGAATGTGCCATATATGTACATTAAATTATGATGAATGATATGCATTGATGACTATAGCTATGTTGATTCAAAAGAAAGAAAGAAAGAAAGAAAGAAAGAAAGAAAGAAAAGTGACATTGTATTGTGAGTGGGTGTTGCTCCTTCGTCATTGGTTCATAGTTGTGATCAATGTTTGAAGTGCAAGTATGAGTTGTTCAGAAAAATGGAAAGACTTGGTGAAGTTTTAGAGTTCCTGGAAACTCTAATACATTATATTGTTCGTGATACAATAAAAATAATAAAAGTCTCTCTCTTTGAAATTTGGACCTATTTACAAAATGCACAAGATATGATAGATTTTTTACAGCTCTAATCACACCTTTAACAAGATGAGTTACAACATAAAAGACATCATTCTCTATTTGAATTTGAAACAAGCACCCATCATTAATCAACAAGTGACCAAGTAAGTAAAATTGAGGCTGATCCCCATCAAGTGCCAATTTTAGGAGTAGATTTACATGCAGATGCAGAAGTTCAGTCTGCACTTCCCAAGCCCATTATCGGACCTTGGGAAGAGCTTGTCAACAACAACATAAAAGAGGTCTTGGATATGAGAAGGATGTGTACTTTCATATTATGGACTATTCCAGGCTAATAAAATTTTAGAGTGTTGATTTCCTTAAAGACAGTTCATATTCACTTGTTCCAGATCTTGCTCCTCCTCATTCACAACAAATTGTGAAATGCTAACATTGTGTCTGAGTTGGCCATGTGAATGATCACTATTTTGATCTTCATCCATGTGAGCATTGTGGTCACCACAATGATCATTCAAACACATTCCTAAAAAGAAAGCCCCGTGCAAGAACACAGATTCACCTTGGATGGATCACTTCTTGGCAATGGGCTTCAACAACCAAAAACATCTTTTGCTCATACAGCAACATTTGTTCTCGAATTTTAAAAAATCTTGCAATTGATATCTCTTAATATTTTCACCTTGTATCTGACTAGGGTGGAATTTATGGTCACATACAAGCTTTAAAGCCACATCAAGCCACAACCTAAACTTGGTGCTTGAGCCTACAACCAGAGATAACCATGCCTAGATTCAGAGTTGTAGCCAGATACGTAGAAGCCCCTAAGCATGCCTTTGGTTGGTGGCCTTCCTTAAACCACCATAGGTTGCAAACCTCCCTTTTTCCAGGTTGAAGGTCTCCCTCTTTGAAAGGTTAAGGAACACTTCCTCTAACAGAAGAATTCAATGTCTTGCCAGATTTGGAAGAATTCCTAGAATTGTACTAAATTTTCCTTTGGTTGGTGGATTTCCTTAAACCAACATAGATTGTAGACCACCCTTCTTCGAGGTTGAAGGTCTCCATCTTCAAAGAATTAAGGAGCATTTCCTATAGTAGAAGGCCTCATCTTCTTGTTAGATTTGGAAGAGTTCTAGGAATTTCACTAAGCGTTCTAGTGTTGGTGGTCATCCTTAAATCATCATTAGTTGAAACCTCGAGTTATCCCACCTTGTTCCATCACATTAGAGAGAACATTAAACATATTGTTATCATGCATTGTTGTATATTTATATTAGAGCTCTCTTCTTGGACTCATATATACCCCTTTAGATTACGGGGGGGAATGTTGGACACCTAATTTGTTAAGGGTTGATGTGGAATGTGAATAGTCACTAGAGTCCAAGATACCACTTGGTAGGTGAAGACCAAGGGTCATAAGGAAATGTATAAATGTAAATTATTGTGAATAATAAATGTAATGAACATATATCTTACCTGTTGTCTTCTCCATGTGTGTGTTTAACATATTTATAGGGTTTTAAGAAATGGCAGAATATAAAGAATACTCCATGGGTTTCTTTGATGGGAAAAATAATTGTTGAATTGAGGCTTCTATGATCCATATCAAGTTTATGAGAGAAAATATTTCGGTGTAAATCACATGATATTTCATTTGTCGACGCGTTTCGAACCAACCAGTGTGGTTCATCGTCAGGACAAGTTGAGGAATCAGATCAAGGCTGCATGTTAAATAGTAAGAGCAAAACTTCCAACGGCTATATTTGACCAGGCAACAACTATATTGAACTGGTAGGCTAGACCGGCTACTATATTTGACTGGGAAACAACTAGATAGACTGGACCAAGGGACAGGGAAAGGAGAGCAAGACTCTATTTAATTAAAAATTTAATCAATAGGAGTTAATCACATAAGATAAATAAATAATTAGTTAGTTAAGTATCAAATAAAATTAGGTGATGTATTAAATAAATAAATAAGTTAAAGTTACAGATTTAAATAATTATTAAACCAATAGTAAGTTAGTTATACTATTATTAAATTAAAAAGGTTCTAAATTTATATATAATTAAATAGTTAATGGGAGGTTAGTTTAAAAACATATGTAAGAATTACCATTAAATATACATAAAAGTTGTATAATTAAATATTTTAAAAATTCTAATTGTAAGTTAGTATTCTTATATTTATTACTATAACCACTAATTGTTGTTAGATCTATTAATCGATCTTATTAATTAATTTAAGTCTTATAAGAATAATTCTTTTATATTTTAATTTTTGAATGAATTATTAGGAATTTCTCATCACTATCTAATATATATAATTTTTAAAATATAAATTAATAAGTTATAAAACATATTAACATTTTAATTTAAGCCTAAATGTAGATCAACTTCCAATATCATTTTTTTTTATCAAGTTAAATTTTGTATATAAATCATAAATTTAGATAATAAAGTCATCTAACCCACTGGAAGAGGATTATCAAGGAAGAATACTAAAAAAGATCAAAGAACTAAGGTAAAAGAGAGCAGGTTAAAAGATGATAAGGGGAAACTTTAAAAAAAAGAAAATTAGGACAAGCAATGAAAAGAGGGAGGGGAGGAAGGGAAGGGCACGACTAGGAATCGAGAGCTGTCACCCAACAAATATTGATCTTCCAACCATCCTCTTTACTGAGGTTGATAGGCCTTTTTCCAATCTCAAGGGCCTCCCTAAATTTACGGTGATGGAACTGCGAAATTCTAGCAATAACATTGGCCTCCTCAATACAAACATGATGTTTGGTCTTCTCAGCATGTTCTGCTAGTGTGGAAGACTTGGTTCTCCTATGTCTAAGGCCAGTTGCATGCTCACTAATCCTCTCATTAATGGAACGTCCAGTCTCACCAATATAGGGGGTCCCACAGGAACAAGGAATAATATAGACACCCTTCATGTCTTTAGGATCGATAGGATCCTTCACTGATCGGAGGGACATACGAATGGTGTTAAGGGGTCTAAAGGTCGAGGGAACATTATGTTTTAAGAATCCTCACAATCTTATTAGTGGTCCCTTACACAAATGGTATATGGACCCCTTGGACCCGTTCTTTAGGTTCTCTTTTAATTAAAGAATTTTTGGCAGCTTTGAGGAAAGCCCTCTGACCCAGGTATCTACTATAACCATTTTCAACGAAGACATTAAGGAGATGGGATTTATCTTGCTCAAAGCTCTTTTCATCTGATATCCTTATAGCACGAGTAGCGAGGGTGTTAAGAACGCCCAACTTCTGAGCTGGGAAATGGTGGGAACTGGCATGAAGATATTGCTCCGTATGTGTTTTCTTCTGAAACACTTGGTGGGAGAGGGAACCGTCACTATTCTTTGAAATGAGAATATCAAGGAAAGGGAGGCAACCATCGACTTCTTGTTCCATGGTGAACTTAATGGCTAAGGATTGACTATTGAGATGGCCAAAGAAGATATCTAACTCCTTTTGGCCATGAGACCAGATGACATTAGTGTCATCTACAAATATCTTCCAGAGTTTAGGAAGGAGGTGGGCTGAGTTTAAAGCTTTGGATTAAAAATCCTCCATAAAAAATTAGCCATGATAGGGGATAGGGGCAAGCCCATGGCAACACCATAGGTTTGCTCAAAACTCCCCTTCAAAACTGAAAAAGGTGGAAGTGAGACAGATCTCAACTAATCGAGGGGTATCGGGATCTGTTAGGTGGTTGATCACCTCCATGGCCTCCTTTATAGGGATGCAGGTGTAAAGGGAAACTACATCAAAACTAACAAGAATTTCCTTAGGGTCAAGCTTAATGTCCTTGAGCTCCTCAACATAGGAAGCAGAGTCTTTGACGAAGGACTCTGTACGACCAACTAAGGGTCTAAGCTTTAAGGCAAGTAATTTAGCAAGAAGGTAGGTAGGACCTCCAATGGTGTTGACAATGGGCCTTAGGGGAGCTCTGTGCTTGTGAGTTTTAGGGAGTCCATAGATCCTAGGAGTGATGGGACTGATTTCAATGAGTTTATGGCATATGGAACTCACTAGGCTACTGGACTTGATGGCAAGAGCCACATTCCTCGAAATCTTCTTTAGCGGGTTTTTGGGAAGCTTTTTATAGCTTCCACTATTATGAAGATAATCTAACATCTTATTGCGGTAATCTACTTTGTCAAGAATGACAACAGCTCCACCTTTGTCGGCTTTCAGAACAATGATATCTTTGTTTTGGTTTAAGGATATAAGGGCCACAAATTCTTCCCTGCTAAGGTTGCTATGAGGGGGCTTTGCCTTCCTAAGGACAAAGATGCAATCCTATCTAATAGTGTCCTTAATATTATCAAGTAGACCCCTAATCCCGAATTCTATGTCAAAAATAATGTCATCTACCGGGATATTCTTAGGGGCCAAGGCAAAATTTAAACCTTTACCCAGAAGCTTAAAAACAGAAGGGGTAAAGGAGAAACTAGATAAATTGATAACCTTATTATTACGAGATGGAGGGAGAAGATTAATATTATTATCATTACAATTCTTATTCAACATAAAATTATTGTTAATATCAAATTTGTTTAATTTATTACAGTTTTTAAGTATTGATAACTTATTATTATTATTAAAATTATTGTTGTGATTAAGTGATGAGTTATTACTATTAGTATTATTATTATCAATAAGAAATAAATTATTACTACCCCTATTTTTATTCTTATTAATGGATGTATAATTGTTTTTATTGTCATTAATTAATACTACATTATTATTATTATTATTATTATTACATACAAAAATTAAATCATTATTGTAGTTAAGGCCAAACATACTTGCGACACGAGCCAAGGAAACATCTTGTACCAGCGAGATTGAGAGCTTGTCCACCGTTTGCATAGATAAACCAACTGGAGATGAATCGATGAGGGATGAACTCGGGGTTTGAAAACCAGTGCTAGATTTAGGTGGACTATGGTTCATTACCACTGATTTTGATAGCTTTTCTAGAAAATCAGCTCTGTGACTTGAAGAATAGCTGAAAAATGAAGAAGAGTTGTTATCCAATCCATCTACTGGATTGGGCTGACCGGAATGAAGCGTGTCCTCTTGTGAAGTTACCGAGGAGTTTAGTGTTGAATAAACCTCCAGGACGAGACCAGACTGTCCAATGGTTATAGCCACGCAGGAACGCATATCAGGAGAATATGAACCTAAGTTAAGAGAAGATCAGAGCGGAATGAGGGGACTAGAGGAAAAGGCCCCTGCGCCTGTGATCATTCGGTTTTCTTTAACAGATGTTTTGAAAGGTTAATAAGATGTTACAAAGACCTTTAACAAGACACTGTAAGTTTGAGTATATATTACTCAAACTAATCATTATGGAAGATTCCTTCTTACTTATTCCTCAATGATATTGATCTTGGTTCCTTTTTTGAGCTTATTAGGCTTCAAAGATAATTAATTTAAGTTACATAGTCACTAGTTCTTAGTTTATTTTTGCATAAACTATATCCCTAAGAAGCTATTATAACTATTTGGTTTGAGTGATAATATTATAGAAATGTCTAGGAGACCATTAAACCATGAACAATCCAAGTATATAGGCATTTTCAGAACCCTTTTCATTTTGAAATCCACAATAGATTGAATTATATTGGAATGAATCTAATAGAAACAATTTTCGTTGTTCAAGGAAATGTGATAGTAGATCAACAAAGAAACGATCACACATCGCAAAACTTGTTGTATTCCTCACCACCAACATGTATGAATAAATGCCAGGGTAATCCAGGTGTATATTGGTGTCCACTCACCTATTCCACTTGGAACCCCAACACTGTGTCCTTTCACTTTCCTTAATTCTAGAACAAATTTCTATTTTTAGCAAAGTTTCAGGTCCTAAACTTCCAAAGTTATTTTGAGGTCCTAAAAGACATTTTCAGGGAAAATAGAGAGACTAGAAAAATATTGTAATTTTTTTGACATGTTCTCTATTTCCCTTCCTACAGATATATTTGAAATGAGGTATTATGGTAGTCAAACAAATATCGTATACCAAAGTTAAGATCCCAAGAAGTTAGTGGTCCAACTTACCCCAAAGGGGCCCAAAACTGTTGCCTCTTCCTCTCCTAGGGTTAGGGTTTCACACCTATTCTTTATGATAAAAAGGCTACTAAGATCCACTGTAACACAGCTCAGAAGGCATGTAGACATAACATATCTTCTGAGGGATAATTACCATAGCCTAAGCTAGTTTATTTCCATTTTACATGTAAATTTATTTATTTATTTTTTATTAATGAATTGAATTTTAGTTTTATTGTAGCTCTGTGTTTCTATTTAAATATGTATTACATTTCATTCTTGCATAAATCTGGATCAATGGTATCAAAGTGGTCTACTATTTCTCTATTATTTTGTTCATGTCCCCAACAAGGTTGAGGCATAAGGAGTGAGGACTTGAACTAGTATAACCCTTGCAAGACTGACCTCACTCACCTCGATGACCTCCCATGGCAGAAGAAAACAAAGACAAGGGAGTAGGAGATCCTTTCAAAATTTTTCTTAAAGAATATCTTGAGGGACAAAGGAATGAGATGATGGATAACTTTCCCATATCCTTCGATGGGTAACAATGAGTGAAGCATCTTCATCTGACAGCCACATCGGAGGTACTGCTTCATCTCCTAGGGTTAGGGTTTCACACCTATCCTTTATGATAAAAAGGCTTCTAAGATTCACTGTAACATAGTTCAGAAGACATGTAGACATAACATATATTCTGAGGGATAACTACCATAGCCTAAGCTAGTTTATTTCCATTTTATATGTAAACATTTTTATGTATTTTTTATTAATGAATTGAATTTTAGTTTTATTGTAGCTCTGTGTTTCTATTTAAATATGTATTACATTTCATTCTTGCATAAATATGGATCAATGGTATCAAAGTGGTCTACTATTTCTCTATTATTTTGTGCATGTACCCAACAAGGTTGAGGCATAAGGAGTGAGGACTTGAACTAGTTGAACCCTTGCAAGACTGACCTCACTCACCTCGATGACCTCCCATGGCAGAAGAAAACAAAGACAAGGGAGTAGGAGATCCTTTCAAAATTTTTCTTAAAGAAGATCTTGAGGGACAAAGGAATGAGATGATGGATAACTTTTCCATATCCTTTGCTGGGTAACAACGCGTGAAGCATATTCATCTGACAACCACATCGGAGGTGCCACCCCCTTTAAGGTACAAGTGAACTTTGATATTCCTATATTTGAATGCCAGATAACTGCACATTACATAGACATATGGTTAAATCTACTGGAAGGATATTTTTTGGTCCATAATTTTTCCAATAGGGAAAATATTACTTTTACACTACTCAAAGCTGCCCCCCATGTCAATGACTAGTGGGAAACCTACTGTGAGTGATCCAGGTGGCTCCAAAAAGGCTCAAAATTAAAAATCATTGGATTTTGTCGAAACTAGGGAAAGAACGTAGACTTCATTGTCTTGATTCCAATGGTGCAGATCACACTCAAATCTGACCTCGTATGCTCAAGATATTTGCAGTCAAAGTTCTGGTCAACTTTGTTGCATAGGCTAAATTTAACGGAGCGATAACTAAATTTGGAAAACAGCTAAATTTGTTAGAACCACCAAATTTGGTGGCCACTAACAAAGCAACAATTTGACACTGCATGGTGGCCAAAATTGACCAATTTATTTCCTACTTAATTTGTCCAATGACCTTAAGAATTGCTTGACATTTTTTTTTCAATTATTGTTTAAACAATATAAAAAAAGTGTCTCGTCTATTACATGTTAAAATATAAAAATGGGTTGGGGCCCGCATCTTTGACCCAAGTCCCCACCCAATCAAATTGAAATGACCACATTACAATGCATTAGCGAGGTTTGAACCCACACTGACCAAGTGGCCAACCTACCAACTAGCGACCCAATATACATTAAAAACAAACGTTGGCACTTAAAAAAATAACAACCAACTATGTGTGGGTGTAGTGGGTATTGAACCTAAGCCAACACTACAACAATCGGGCCCAGTTGCCAATGGCCCAACAAGCCACTCTTTCAAAATAACACCGAATATTTTTATATAAACCCACATTTCTCATTTGACTCGACCAACGGAGGAACTAAGAGAAACAAAGCCATTAGGAATAACACCTAGGCAGGAAACAAATTTGAGAGGAGAATATTCCAATGGAATATTCCCTAAAATATTTGACAAAATATTCTTATGTAGAATCTTTGAGGAATCTTAGAAATTCCCTGGGGGATGTTTTTTGAAGGTGTCCGAATTATGCCAAGTTTATACTCAAATTAACTAGATTTTCACCAAGATTCTAATGCATATTCCATTTCTTCTTCTGAGCAGCATATTTTTCACCTGGGTTTAGAAGAGAGTCTTGTGAGGAATCTAAAAGTTTCCCTGGGAGGCCAGATTTGTTTGAGACATAAAGGGGTTGTGTTTATAGTCAAATTTCACAATGTTTTGCAAGGAACATGATGGCACACGTTGTTTCTTCATCCGAGCACCTAATTTTTAGGTTGTCCCCAAGCTTGGAGATATAAGGTGTAATTTCGTCATGTGTTCATTTATTTTGTTAAGATCATTATTTGAATTTGAGATCCATGTATGCCACTTTGTTGCATGATCATTGTATGCTACGTTATGTGAGATATTTTTATTTTATCATGCTGAAGGAAAGATTTTATGAGTGAGAGTTATTATGGAAGAGCGTGTCTTGGGAGAGACATACTACTCTAATTAAGGGGGATCATCCTTGTATTGAGAAATATTGCATCATGTACTCATCATCTTCTTGCATCGACTACTAAAGCAACATCCCCACTCTTGATACCAAGCCTAGAGATGTATTCCACACTAGAGGAACTCCGTTATCATATCATGGAGTTATGGTTGTTAATGATTATTGCTTCTTATTGTTTCCTTGTTTCATGTTGATGGTTCTCTAAAGTGTTGTTTAATATTTTGCATTTCTCATGATTTCACATGTAAATAAGTGTCAGAAAAAGGTCCTATATAATGGGGATTTTTTTTTGAAAGCATTCACGAACATTTCCCAGATTAGTGAGCAGAGGGACAAGAACTGACCCTTACTATTGTTAGCCTCATACATTTGGATTTTTTTCGAGACGTTGTCAAGGAACAATATTACACTGTCGAAAGATATGAATATAAGTACATAAAATGGACCACACTTCGGCAAGGAAGGGACCAAGACATGTCAGAGTTAACAAATATTTTTCGTACCCTTTGCATGAAGTTGGGTGTCAAGGATTCTAAGCGAAATTTGGTGCTCAATTATCACAATTATCTATACAAATACATCGAATATGAGATGGAGTTCCTGGACATCTCCTCGTTGGGTGCCACATACCGATATGTACTTGTCAAGATTGAGTAGAAATTTAAAGAGAAGAAGCGAGACTTTGGATCTATGAATTTGAAGCAAGGAAAAGGTACCCACAAACCATAGAACAAAGGATAGAGCCAGGGTGGGGTGACCCAAGACAATCCATCGAAGCCATAAGAAAATAATAGCACCACAAATACAAAGAAGGGCACAGGAAAATAGTGTGAATTCCATAAGAGCCCCACTCATAGCACAAATGAGTTTTGTGCCAAGAAATCACTGATGGCTAAGCTAAAATATTTAGAGTCAGATGCATGTTCTGACTATGAGTTAGACCTTGAAAAGAGTAAATACAAAGGGAAGCCAATTATTGATGCATAGCTCAACACCATTGTTGCCATCACTAAGGTTTAGAAGATTGAGCTTGGATACCTAGAGGAATGGGAGCATCTCTTCCACTCACAGCTGTGGGTGAATGGGTCTCCGTTGTAGTTCATTATAAAAAATGGGAGTGAAAAATAACATCATCTTAGTAGAGGTTTTTTAAGAAGTTGGGCATCCTGACCACACCACACCCATAGCCATACACCATTAGGTGGATCCACCAAGGATGAGATATCTGCATTAGCCAACAATGTCAACTTCCCTACAACATCAAGTGCTTCACAGATGAGGTACTATGTTATGTTGCTCCTCTTGAAGTCTGTGATATGTTATTAGGCCAAAAATACTTGTGGAAGTGTCACACTATGTATGAATCCAATCCCCACACTATTATTAATACTTTGGGTAGTAATTTATAAAGGATACCAAAGGTAGCCCTGTTTACCGCCATCTCTTTGTTCTTTTCTAAGCAATGTAGTAAGATCATCTCCGAGGCTGAGAAATTTGTTTTCTTTATGATTTTATCTCAAAGTAAGGGGAATATCATGGCCACATCCATGGCTCGCCAGAAGAGTTGCACCATACAATAGAAGTAGGTGGGTAAGGTTGTTGAAGAATACAAGGACATATTTTCCTCACCCACAGGGGTACCTTTGTGCTATCAGGTCAAGCATTCGATTGATCTGACACCTGGAGAAAATCTACTAAATGGGATGATATACCACCGCTCTACTTTGGAAAATGAAGAAATCAATAAGTAGATCTAAGAGTTACTACAAAAAGGGCACATCTGACCAATTTCATCACCTTGTGGGAGACCGATTGTACTTGTACATAAGAAGGATGTTGGGTGTGGAGCCTGATTATCTTCTTTATTTAGAGGTATCGCCACATTGGACCCCAGTTTGTAATGTGGCGGCAACATCGTCTATAAAATATACATTGCAGGGGGGTCCCGGGGGGGGCGGCTATGAGCTTTGGAAGCCCCCCCCGGCGGGGGATTGGGGGCAATGCACCTAAAGCTGAAAATGGATGTAAAATTGCCTTGTAAAATGTTGTAATTTTGTTGTCAATCTGGGCCATTCATTAGGAAAAGATCTGACGGTAGAAGTTATGTTTAATTTAGAGTTTTTTTTCCCTAGAAGGCAACCCCTCGCTATATATGAGGGAATTGTATTGTCTATATGTAGATCCATATTCTCAATGAGAAGAGAGAGGAGATTGAGTGAGAGAGAAGAGAGAATTACAATGGATCTACTGTAGGTTGTATCTCTTTAGTTTGCTGGATAATATAAAAGGAAGGACTGGCTATTTCTCCGTGGATGTAGCCCAAATTGGGTGAACCACGTATATATGTGTCTCTCTTGTTTTATGTGTTTTCTGTGTTTATATTTCTGCAATATTTTATGTGCTCCATTTCTCTGTAATATATAATTTTCTAACAATTGGTATCAGAGCCGAAGTTCTATTTGGCTGATAAACTCGCAGGAGAGAAGGGTTCTTGGTTAGAGTGGGAGCAATGGCAGAAGATGGTAGGTTTAGGGTTGAAAAACTTAATGGCCAAAATTACTAGTTGTGGAAGATGCAGATGGAAGATTATTTTTACTAGAGAGATATGTACCAACCATTGATCGAAAAGGAAAAAAAGCCAATGAGTATGACAGACACAAAATGGGATATTCTCGATAGTAAGGCACTTGGAACAATACAGTTGTGCCTAGATGCATTGGAGAATTTAATATTTCAAAGGAAATGACAACAAATGGTTTAATGTTGACATTAGCTAAACTATATGGAAAACCCTCGGCCTCAAATAAGGTATTTCTTATGAAGCGTTTATTTAATATGAAAATGTGAGAAGGTGGATCTGTTGCTGATCATTTAAATGAATTTAATACAGCTACCAGTCAGTTAGTTTCTGTAGGGGTAACTTTTGATGATAAAGTTAGGGCTCTGTTATTTCTGTGCTCATTACCAAAAAGTTGGAATGGTTTAGTTATGGCCATTAGTAACTCTTTCTCTAGATCTAGTACTTTAAAGTTTGATGATGTTGTCGGTGCAATCTTTAGCTAGGAGATGCGATGGAAAATATCTGGTGAGACATCAGGTAATTCTTTGACTGCAGAGACTAGGGGAAGAAAAATGGAAAGAGGAAAGATTCGAGGATATCGCAGTAAGTCAAGAAAAGGGAGATCCAAGTCCAGATCGAGGATAGTGTGCTGGAAATGTGGGAAAAAAGGACACCTGAAGAAAGACTGCAAGTCTCAGAAGGGAAAAGAAGGAGATGCGCAACAAGAAAATAATCATGAAGCAAATGTGACAGGTGATGTGTTGCAAGATGCTTTGATTCTTTCTTTAGAAAATATTATTGATGCCTGGGTGGTATATTCAGGGGCCTCATTCCATGCCACACCTGATAGGAAACATTTTCATGATTATGTTCAAGTGTTGAGAATAGGAACAAGAAATGCTAAAAATAGAAATGCTAAAAATATCATTCAGAATACTCCAATTTTAATTTGTCCTTGAATTAAAATTTGAATTTACTCTCACCAGTTGCTTGAAAATAATTAATTAATTCATATTGAGTTAATTAGTCGGCGAAATTCAAGCTAGAAGTCTTTGTGAAGTCATGCAACAGTTATCCCTTAAATTGAGGAGAATATCCCTTGATTAAGGAGATAAGGATGAGTTGTATTTGATCTGTAATTAGTTAGCTCAGTTAACTGAGTTATGTCCAGTTAAATTAGTTCTAAACAATTTGAGGAACTAATTGTGAGTTCAGTTAGTTAATGCATACATGCATGAAACTAGTGTACTCCAGATAACTGAAGATCCTCTCATAAATAAATCATGCATGTATATTCAGACAAATACCCAGTTGAGATTAAAGACAGGGACATTGTACTATCTGTTGGAGGAATTTTCCTATAAAGGAAACTCATCCATGCAGAAGGAAAAAGGTTCCTTGAGGATTACGCATTTCTGACATGGTGTAGGATCAGTGTGAGTGATTAGTCCTCCACTTGGTAATAGGAGGATCACCCAGAGAAACTGCGCAAGGAAATAAGAGTCTTGGAGGGCAGAGCAGAAGGTTTGCGAGAAGCCTTGTTTGCTTGTGAGCATCCAAGAGGATTTTACTGAGAGATGGCTAGCTGTGAGAGTTAAATATTTGTGTAATCTTGATGTATTTCCAACTTGTATGATAATACAAATAGCGGAGTTTTTAGCTGAGGCTTTCCCCAGAGTATTCTTCCGTGTTTCATGTGTATTGGTTCTTCTCCTCTATTATATGTGTTCTGCTTGATCTTTCTCAAATCGATTAAGCTTCCGCAAGTTTGATTGTAGAAGTAGATTAAGTATTTTTCTTTAGTTATATTGCATAATCAGGTTAATCTACAGTGATAATTTTTACATCAAGGAGATTTTGGACAGGTTCTATTGGGTGATGATAAACCCTGTAAAATCATTGGAATGGGTACAATTTTCATAAAACAACAGAATGGAAATAAATGGCTATTGAAGGAGGTAAGGCATGTTCCAAATCTAAAGAAAAATATTATTTCAACAGGGCAGTTGGGAGGTGAAGGCTGTGTGACTACTTTTACAGATAAAACCTGGAAGGTCACTAAAGGATCCCTAGTAATAGAAAAAGGAGAAAAGCTTGGTACATTATATTTATGCAATGGTATTTCTAATTTTGTTAATGCTTTAACCTCTACAGGAGAAGATATGACATTGTGGCATCATAGGCTCAGCCACATGAGTGAGAAGGGGATGCAGATTCTTCACTCAAGAAATTTGTTGCCAGGTTTGAAGCATGTTGATTTAAAATTATGTGAGAATTGTGTTTATGGAAAACAGAAGAGAGTCAGATTCCTCAGAGTTGGGAAGGGAAAGAAGAGCGAAAAATTAGAGCTTGTGCATATAGATGTATGGGGACCTACTGAGGTATCATATCTTGGTGGATCTTGTTGTTATGTTACTTTTATTGATGATGCAACTAGAAAAACCTGGATTTATTGTATTCAAAATAAATCTGATGTATTTGATACTTTCAAGAAATGAAAAGCTTTGGTTGAAAATGAGACAGGAAAAAGGTTGAAGTGTCTCAGATCAGACAATGGAGGTGATTATTGCAGCAAAGAGTTTGATAGGTACTGTTCAGAGAATGGAATTCATAGAGAGAAGACAGTTCCAGGAACACAACAAGAAAATGGTGTGTCAGAAAGGATGAATAGAAAAATCATGGAGTGTGCAAGGTGCATGAGATTGCATGCAGGATTACCTTTACAATTTTTGGCAGATGATGTAGATACTACTATTTATCTAATAAACATAGGGCCTTCAAGTTCCTTCGATGGTGGTATTCCAGAGTAGGCATGAACAGGTAAAAGGGTAAACTACTCATTTTTAAAAACTTTTGGTTGTGAAGCCTTTGTCCACATTAATAAAGAAAATAGAACAAAGCTTGAGGCAAAATCAAAGAAATGTACTTTTATTGGATATGGTGTTAATTATTTTGGTTATTTCTTTTATGATTATGAAAAGCACAAAATCATTAGGAGCAGAGATGTCATATTCAATGAAAAGGTTTTGTATAAGGATCAGCTGTAGGAAAAGAAACAAGAAAAAGAAAATAGAGAATACATAGTGCTTGATGAGATCACAGAAAAAGTGATGGTGCCTGAAAATCATAATGATCAACAGCCAGAACAAACAACCACAATAGCAACAAGCACCTCAAACACCTGAAAGTGGTGTTAGAAGATCTACCCGGATAAGTAGACCCCCTCAATGATACTCTCCTTCATTATATTATGTATTGTTGATTGATTCTGGTGAACCAGAATGTTATGAAGAAGCAGTGCAGGTAGAAAATAGGAAGAAGTGGGAGCAAGCCATGAAAGAAGAGATGGAATCCTTAGCACATAATCATACTTGGGACTTAGTCAGGTTTCCTGTAGGTAAAACATCATTGCAGAATAAATGGGTTTACAAGTTGAAGGAAGAAGATGGAGATAGAAAAAGTTATAAAGATAGACTTTTGGTGAAAGGGTTTGCACAGAAAGAGGGTATAGACTTTGATGAGACATTTTCTCCTGTTGTTAAAATGACTTGAATTAGAACTATTTTAAGTCTAGTAGCAGCTGAAGATTTGCATCTTGAGTAGTTAGATGTAAAGACAATCTTTCTCCATGGGGATTTGAAGGAAGAGACATATATGCAATAGCCACAAGGATATGAGGTAAAATGGAAGGAGAAACTAGTGTGGAGGTTGAAGAAGAGCTTGTATGGCTTAAAACAAGCTCCAAGGCAGGAACAAGGTTATACTATATGTCACTCTGATCATTGTGTTTATCTCAAAAGGCAAAATGATGGTAGCTATATTATATTGTTATTGTATGTAGATGACATGCTTGTTGTAGGTTCTAACATGTAGGAAATAAATGTGCTCAAAAGAAAATTGGTGAACTCATTTGCAATGAAGAATTTGGGTGCTGCAAAACAAATCCTTGGTATGAGACTAAATAGAGACAGGAAGAATCACAAATTAACATTGTCTCAAAGTGAGTAGATAGAAAAGGTGCTGAAAAGGTTTAATATGCAGAATGCAAAACCAGTTAGTATACCTTTGGTTAGCTATTTCAAATTAAGTAAGGAGGAGTGTCCTAAGACTCAAGAAGAAATGGCTCATATGTCTAAAGTTCCATATGCATCAGCAATTGGAAGCTTAATGTATGCAATGGTCTACGCAAGGCTTGATATTGCACATGTAGTGGGAGTTATAAGTAGGTACATGAACAATCCAGGAAAAGAACATTGGATGGCAGTGAAGTGGATTGTCAGGTATTTGAGAGGTACCCCAAATCAAGCATTATGCTTTGGTGGTTTAGACATTGCTCTACAGGGATATGTTGATGCAAATATGGCGGGTGATAGAGATAACACGAGGAGCACAATAGGATATGTGTTTACTGTAGGTGGAACAACTGTCAGTTGGGTCTCAAAACTGTAAAGTGTTGTTGCACTCTCAACAACGGAAGCAGAGTATGTTGCTGCTACTGAGGCTAGTAAAGAAATGATTTGGTTACAAAGGTTTCTAGATGAATTGGGTAAGAAGCAGGAGTTGGGTAGGTTATACAATGAAAACTAGAGTGCCATACATCTTGCAAAGAGCTCTAAATTTCATTCCAAGACTAAACATTTATAGCTCAACTACCATTACATACGGTCAGCGTTGGAAGATGGACAGTTGAAGCTGGAAAAGATACACACTAGCCAAAATACTGCAGATATGTTAACAAAAGTTGTAACTAGGGAGAAACTGAGAATATGCTCAATTTCAATTGGTCTTCAAGTATGATGAAGAAGATGAGAAACAACCAGGTCTAAAGTGGAGTCATTGTTCAGCAAATGAAGCAGCAATTTAGTTGCTATAATCAATCTCCAAGTGGGAGATTGTTGGCTATGGAGCCTGATTATCTTCTTTATTTAGAGGTATCACCACATTGGACCCTAGTTCGTAATGTGGCGGCAATTCCCCCCGTAAAATATACGCTCCAGGGGGAGTCAAGGGGGGGCGACTGTGACCTTTGGGAGCCCCCCCTGGGGGGGATAGGGGGCATTGCTCTTGAAGCTAAAAATAGATGTAAAATTTCCTTGTAAAATGTTGTAATTTCATAGTCAATCTAGGTCATTCATTAGGTAGAGATCCGAGGTTAGAAGTTATTTTTAATTTAGGGTTTTTTCCCTAGAAAGCAACCCCTCGCTATATATGAGGAAATTTTATTGTGTCTATGTATATCTGTATTCTGAGCGAGAAGAGAGAGGAGATTGAGTGAGAGAGAAGAGGGAATTACAGCAGATCTGCTGTAGGTTGTATCTCTTCAATTTGCTGGATAATATAAAAGGAAGGGCTGGTTGTTTCTCTGTGGACATAGCCCAAATTGGGTGAACCATGTATATCTATGTCTCTCTTGTTTTATGCGTTTTCTGTGTTTATATATCTACAATATTTTATGTGTTCCATTTCTCTGTAATATATAATTTTCTAACAAAGTATGGGACTCGGAGACTCTGCATTGATTATCATTTAATAAATAAAACCACTGTCAAGAATAGTTATCGAATTCCACAAATCGATAACCTTATTGACTAGCTCAAGGCAACCAAGTACTTCAACAAGATTTATTTGAAGTCTGGCTATCACCAGGTTCTAATAGAACCCACAAATTTATGGAAGATCACCTTTAAATCCAAGGAGGGTATTTTTAAGTGGATGGTCATGCCTTTTAAGATGATAAATTCCCCTTCAACATTTACAAGGTTGATGGATAACTTCTTGCAGCCCTTCACCAACTTGTTCGTGGTAGTATATCTGGACGCCATCCTCCTCTTCAAAAAGAGTTTAGAAGAGAACTTTCCACACATTCGACATGTCCTTCAAACCCTGCAGTAGCAAAAAATATATGTCGACTTGGAGAAATGCACCTTTAGAATGAGCTAGGTCCAATATCTAGGTTACATCATGGATGAGAAAGGAATGCATGTGGATCCAGATAAGATCCAAGTCATTCAGGATTGGCCAACCCTGACCACTCTAACAGAGCTTCACAACTTTTTGGGTCTTGATAATTTTTATCATAGGTTCCTGCTAGGATTCTCTCATATCAGTTGGACTTTGAGTCAAGTTTCCAAGGGCAGAGTGAAAGAAAAGTATTTCTGGTCTGAATCCCAACAAAAGCTATTTGTCAAACTGAAGCACTGACTTTTCTCTACATCAATACTCACATTGCTAGACTTGAAACAACCTTTTGAAATCGAGACAAATGCCTCCAACTATGCTATTGGTTCACTTCTTACTGAAAAATAGAATCCAGAGGCCTATCACAGTGAGACACTTTGTGATACAATTAGAAAGCACCCCACCTACGATAAAGGGATGTGTTCCATCATCTATGTCTTGTGATAATGGAAAAATTACATTCTGGGGAAGGAGATGGTCATCCACATAGATCACCGACCTCTTCAATTTATAAAGACACAAGGGAAGTTGCAAAATGATTTCCATCAAAATTGGTCCATATATATGCAACAATTCCATTTGAACATTAAATACAAGAAGGGAAACAACAATCATGTTGTAGATTTCCTTAGTCATCGTCTAGTTTCGACACTGAGCACTGTTGTCAACTCTTGTGGCCACGAGACCTTTGGATGGCTGCAACTATAAAAAGTTGATCCCAAGTTTACCACCACATACTAGATGTTAGTGGATGGAAAGAAAGTTCCAAACTTCCACCTCTAAGACACATTATTATGCTACCTAGGCCACCTTTGTGTTCCTTCAAGAAAGTGTGCCAAGATGATTTGGGAGGCACACTACAATTGGGTCGTAGGAAACTTTGGTGTGGAGAACATTGTGTCAGTACTACAAAATTATTTTTATTGGCCAAAACTTCATTAGGATGTTGGAAAATATGTCAGATCCTACACTCCTTATGTGATCTCCAAGCCAACCATAAAAAAGCAAGGCATGTACACTTTTTTTCCTACTCCCAACCAACCTTGGGAATGCATATCCATGGACTATCTATCTGGACTTCCTTCTACGAAGAATTTTAATGAATGTGTATTTGTTTTCACGGGCATAATTTCTAAGATGGTTATATTAGAGGCCTGTAAGAAGAGTGCCACATTAGAGGAAACTACCAAAATATTCTTTGAATGACTGTGGATACATTTTGGGATCATTTAGCCCATTATGTTAGATAGAAATCACAAGTTCCTGAGCACATTCTCATTGTGGTTTTGGTCATTATTGGACACCAAGCTCATCAAGTTGACTGCATTTCACCCCTAGATGGATGGTCAGATAAAGGTTGTCAACAAGATGATTGTGCACACACTATGCATGTACAACTCCAAGAATCCATGAATATGTGATGAGATCCTTCCCTATGTGTGTCACAACTATAACAGAGTCCTCCATAGCTCAACTAGCTACAACCCCTTTCAAGTGGCTCTCAGCTTTCAAACATTGTGTCTGATTGATCTTGTCATGCCTCATGTGAACACATAGGTAGAATCCACACATGTATAATATGAGGCTGATAAATAAACTAGGTTTATTGAACACATCCAATAGATCTACCAACAAGTTCATGACATCATGGATAAATCCAATGCAAAGTACAAACAATGGCATGATCAACATTACGTGCCAAATAAGTTTCAGGTGGGCAACAAAGTTTGGTTACATTTGCAGAAAGAACGTCTTGCTAGAGCACATTGGAATATTTCACTACTCCAATATGGGCCTTACACCATCACCAAGGTTATGCGTGAAAGTTCTTTCAAGCTTATTATTTCGTCATTCCTTAGACTACACCTAGTGTTCAATGTGGAGTGCCTTCGACCATTTTTTCCACCATTGCTGGACCCATCAGACATTGTCGAGTAGTTGACATGAGAAGAGCTCAAACCCGACTGCATTGAGCAAGCCACAAATGTTTAGATCATGGACACATAGATCAAGCACACTCCACAATAGAGGATCCAACTGTATTAGGTTGTCAAAGCTGCTTAGCTCCTGTAGAAAAGCAAGTGGCTCACCAAGGACTAAATGATCCAGATGGATATTGGTGGCCACCTGCCAAGACCACTTGGACCCCCACCATGGTTTCTTTCAGCTTTTCAGTTTCCTTAATTGTAGCACAATTTACTATTTTTAGCAGTTTTTCGGGTCCTGAACTTCGGGAGTCGTTTTGATTCCCTAAACGACGTTTTTTTTTTGGGAAAACTGGGAGCAACATGGGTCCATGGACTGATGTTGCTCTTCCCAAAGTTGTAGTTCTCGGATAGATCTTTCTAACGAGATATTGTACGCGTCAAACGGAGATCGTATGCCAAAGTTACAACCCCGGGAAGTTGATGTACCAATTTACCCAAACGGGGCCCACAATTTGGCATTTCATCTTCTAGGATTAGGTTTTTGGACGTTTAGGGTTTTCCATTGTTTCTCAACAATAAATAGGCCTTCGAGCCTCATTGTAACACAGTTCAGAGGCATGTATCCACCACATCTCTTCTCAGAGATAATCTACCATTGCCTTAGCTGTTTATTTCCATTTTCTCTTTGTAAGCATATCTTAGTATTTTACATTAATGAAATGAAGCATTATTTCCACTGCATCTTTGTGTTTATGATTATCTATGTAATGTGTTGCGTTCCTGTTTAAATTTGGATCAATGGTATCAGAGTGGTCTGCTTTTTCTCTATTTTTCTTTGCATGTCCCCAACGAGGTCAGGATATAAGGAGTTAGGGCTTGAACTAGTCGAACCTTTGCAAGACGAGCCTCGCCAAACCCGATAGCCTCCCATGGTGGATGAAAAGAAAGATGAGGGGGCAGGAGATCCTATCAAAATCTTACTTGAAGAAGCCCTTGAGTAACAAAGGAATGCAATGATGGAAAATTTTTCCCAGATCCTTCAATGGCTACCTAGGGGCGACGCATCGGCTTCCCACGAAACACCACACCGTTTAAGGGACAAGTTAATTTTGAAATCCCCATATTCCAGGGTTAGATAAATGTAGATGCCATCGATAAATGGTTAAATCTACTAGAGGGTTATTTTTCTATTCATGATTTTTCCAGTCAGGAAAATATTATTTTCTCTCTTCTCAAAGCAGCCCCCCACGTCAAGGACTGGTGGGAAACCTACTACAAGTAGAAGGATGAAAGTACTGGCTCACAATTTTCAGCCGCACCCACCTGGAATTCTTTTTGGGATGCCATCAAGGAGCAGTACTACCCTATCTGAAACTATGAGAATCAATACATAAAGTGGACCACGCTGCAATAGGGAAGGGACCAAGACACGTTGGAGTTTACCAATATTTTCCATACCCTTTGCACAAAGTTGGTTATCAAGGATTCAGAGTAGCATTTGATACTAAAATATCGCGGCTGCCTACACAAGTACATCCAGGAAGAAATAGAATTCCTGAACATCTCCTCGCTCGGCACGACATACTGATATGCCGTCAAGGTCGAGAAAAAGTTTAAACAGAAGAAGCGAGACTTTGGATCTGTGAATCCGAAGCAAGGGAAAGGTGCCCCCAAACCATAGAAAAAAGGAAAAAGCCAAGGTTGGGTGGCCCAAGACAACCCACCAAAGCTGCAAGGAAAGAACAGCGCTGCGAAGATGAAAAAGGACACGGAAAAATGGTGTGAGTTCCATAAGAGCTCCACTCACAACACAAGTGAGTGTCGGGCCAAGTAGTCACTGGTGGCTGAGCTAAAGGTTTCAGAATCAGATGCATGTTCCGACTCTGAGTTAGAACCTGATAAGGGGAATGAAAAAGGGAAGCAGATTATCAATGCAGAGCCCAACGCCATCGTTGCCACCATGAAGATCTAGAAGGAGGAACCCGAAGATCCAGAGGAGGAGGAGCATCTCTTCCACTCCCAGATGTGGGTAAAGGGATCCCCGCTATAGTTCATTGTCGACAGCAAGAGCCAAAAGAACCTCATTTCGGCAGAGGTCGTGAAGCGGCTGGGCTTACCAACCATAGCACATCCACAACCATACACCATCGAGTGGCTTCACCAAGGACGAGATCTTCACGTGAGCCAGTAGTGTCACCTTCCATACAACATCAAGCCCTTCACGGATGAGGTATTGTGTGACATTTCTCCCCTTGAAGTTTGTGATGTATTATTAGGACAACCATACTTGTGGAAGCAACATGCTATGTATGAATCAAGTGCCTGTGCTATTATTATTACTTTGGGAAATAAGTTGTACAGGTTACCGGAGGTAGCACTACCTACCGCCATCTCTTTGGTTACTGCAAAACAATGCAGTAAGCTCATTTCCAAACCTGGAAATTTGTTTTCGTGATGATACACCCTCAAGGAAAGAAGAAGACGGTGGCCATGACCTCCAGACAAGGCCCTTCCGCATGAAAACTACAGATGGAAAAGGTCGTGGAGGAGTACAAGGAAATCTTCACCTCCCCCGTAGGGGTTCCTATGCACTATCAGGTCAAGCACTCCATCGATTTGACCCGAGGTGCACTACTGCCCAATGGACCAATCTATCGACACTCCATTCTAGAGAACGATGAAATCAAGAGGCAGATTTAGGAGCTGCTACAGAATGGTCACATCCATCCGAGTTCATCGCCCTGTGGGAGCCCAATCGTGTTGGTAGAGAAGAAGGATGGGAGTTGGAGACTCTGTACTGACTATCGGGCGCTAGACAAGATCATTGTCTGTAATAGGTACCCAATCCCACAGATTAATGACCTTCTAGATCAACTGAAGGGGGAAAAATATTTTAGCAAGATCAATTTCAAGTCAAGATATCACCAGGTACCAATCAAACCCTTCAATGTGTGGAAGACTGCCTTCAAAGCCAAGGAGGGCATTTTCGAGAAATGCAATTATGGTATGACCCAGGTTCAGTATCTAGGATACATTATTGATGAACAAGGGCTGCATGTGGATCTAGCCAAGATCCAAGTCATTCAGGATTGGCCCTCTCCAACCACTCTAAAGGATCTTCGCAGCTTTCTAGGTCTTGATAATTTCTACTATAGGTTTGTGTTGGGATTTTCTCATTTCACTTGGCCCTTGAGTCAAGTCACCAAGGGAGGAGCGAAAGAAAAATTATTTTGGTTTGAATCTCAACAGAAGGCATTCACAGAGTTGAAATATCACCTCTGCTCGGCACTAGTGCTCGCATTGTCAGACTTGCAACAACCATTTGAGGTTGAGACAGATGCCTTTGACTATGCTA
Source organism: Pinus tabuliformis (assembly GCA_031772625.1). Taxonomy (NCBI): domain Eukaryota; kingdom Viridiplantae; phylum Streptophyta; class Pinopsida; order Pinales; family Pinaceae; genus Pinus; species Pinus tabuliformis. The sequence continues at coordinate 845,125,408 of CM062815.1, forward strand.
TTGGAGAAGTCCTTACTCAACACGGGAATCCAATGGCATATTGTTAGGACCCTACATTGCCCCTTTTTGAACATATATTTTGCTATTATGTCATCCTGTTCCAACCTATATTTAAAGTCCATGTTATTGCTTTAATCCATTTTTCCAAAGGTATACAATATTTCTTATCATTACTATTCGTTTAATTTATTTTACATATAATTACATTACCTTCATAGTTAATCGTTGAATCAGATAGTTGCTAAAATAGTTATCATTGCAGTCTACGTTGCTGAAATATCTTGGAGACTACAAGGTTATCATTACAGGTTATGTTGCTGTAACAGTTAGAACAATGCACAAATCCCGTTGCTGAAACAACTGTGATTTGCATTCTAGATTCGACAGCAACAGAAGAATATCATCGAAGGAGCTGCTACATTGGTTGTAATGACCATACTCCAAAGTCAGCATTAACATAACCATTGTAATAGCATTTTTTTAATGGGAAAACTGATTTCCCTATTTTGGCATATTGGGTTAAAGATAGGACTTACAATGTAATCAACTGTAATAGATGTATCCTCTTTAAAAAGAGGAGACATCTACATTAGAAGGGGATGGACAGACTGCGGGAAGGTCTAGCTGAAGGAAAAGAACTGGAATCTTTTTGTAACATGACATATTGATGGATGAATAAAATACTATTTTGAACATTTCTTTCTAGTTCCTGTTTCCTGGGGAATCTTGTGAGAAGGACAAGGCCCACCTTCATCACAAGATTCACCCATTACATTTCTGCAATGTGTTAAGTGTGTTTTCTATCCATACCTTGTTAAAAATTCTGTTTACTGAATGTTGCTTATGCGTTATTGTTGAACTCTGTTTTTCCAATTGATTGCTGCATTACTTTCTCAAATTCATCTACAGTTAATCCGTGAGTGCTTTATTGGCAATTGAGTTTACAGAGTGAGTTGGCAAGCATGGTAATCAGAAACAGGTGCTGAAGATTCCTGCTTGGGGAATAGGGTCTTGTTCTCTATTACAGCATAGCTAGTGCTTTCCTTTGCAGATTGATTCCTTTCATTAGATTGCTCTTTTTAATGAAATTAAGCATTCTTTGATAATTGTCTGCAATAGATTGTTTTTGCTGTAACTCAGAGTAGAGCTTCAGTTTTCTTAGAGCAAGGTGTGACTAGTATACTTATTACTACAACTTTTACTACTTTTGAGATTGAGCACATACAATGTGTAGTTGCCTTTGAAATAAACATACTTTCCTGGGTTGACGATTTATGTAGCACTTAGTTGTTTGAATTAATAAACAATTAAAGTGAACAACATTTTGGTGCCGTTGCTGGGGAAGGAAGTCATAGATTTCAAAAGCATTACTGTTTTATTTTAGATGTGCAGAATGCATGAGAGGACGCAAGAAAAATAATCTTACAGGTGGCAAGGGCAAAGGAAGAGGAGGAAGAAAAACCTTTATTGATGAGATTATATCAAAAGCTGAAACTTCTTAGAGGCTAAGCCCTCAGAATCCAAAGACTCAACATTCTCTCCAAACAAACTGCGAAATAGAGGAAGTTGTGGGCCCTGAAAGGGTTGAAGAGATAGTAGAAAATACTGAGGAACCAATAGGAGATATTAAGGGGCCAATAGAAGACATTGAGGAACCAGCTCAAGACATTGAGGGACCAACGGAAAACATTGAAGACCGGGCAAGTGCAATAGGAGAACAACCAATGGAAGGAAACAATGAAGGACTCTTTGGTGGAGGACAAGTAGGAGGAGAGGGAAGAGATGAGAATTCTCTCTCCACCTTGGGATTTCCTATTGGGGATCTTCCCAGAGGGGAAACTCCCATGAAGAATATCCCGCTCTCAGCCTTACCTAACTTCCATGGTTTATCTTCTAAAGATCCTGATGAGTTTCTTTTTGAGTTTGATATATTGTGTAGAAGTTATGATTATGTTACTAATGCTTAGAAATTGAAGCTATTTCCAGCAACACTAAAAGGAAATGCACTAAGATGGTTTATGAGTCTGGGAGGTCATGTAATCACGACATGGGAACAAATGAAGGAGAAGTTTTTGACCAAATATCAAGACTATTTCCGGACAAGAGAAAAAAGGGAGGAACTATTTAAGATGGTCTAGAAGGAGGATGAAAATCTGGAGGACTTTGTGGAAAGATTACAATACAATCTACAAAGATCCAATCATCCCGATGTAAGTAAAGACATTCTTAAAACAATATTATTGAAAGGGGTGAGGCATGATTGTTTAGACATGTTAAATATGCTTGGTAAAGGGGACATATCTAAGGAATCAAATGATGAAATTGTTAATCTCTGCAAGAGATGTTCAAGACGAGCTGCAAGAAATAGATCAAATAGCAGGGATAATACATATTCAGGAGTCCAAAAATCAGCCAGTGGAGGAGCAACAAGAGCTAAAATAGGTAATTTACTTGAGGAATTCAAAACTAAAATGTTAAGTTCTTTTGCTTCACAGAATGATACCTTGCAGGTTAAGAAGAAACAAGCAGAGGCAGAAGTTGCTTTGGCTATCTTATGTCCCAAATGCAGAGATAAACATCCACTAAGGGAATGCCCATTGGAAAAAGTACCAATTTGCACCATTTGTGAGAAGGATCATGAAACTCAACAATGCCCTTCTTTATCAGGAATAAAAGCAACATTGCAACCAACCGAAGAGGAAGTTGAAGCAGTTTATTTGCTGACACAGAGAAGGCAATGGTAACCACGAGGACAAGGTATGAACTCTAATACGCCATTTATATCCTCTAATCGTTGGAATAATTATCCTTCTTTTAATCAAGCAAACTACCCGCCCTTCAACCAAATGCAATACCCACCCTTTAATCAAATGAATTTCCCACCCATGCAACAAACAAAACCTCCCTTTGTAGACCCTGCAATGTGGACTCCTTGGCCTCCACAACAATCTTATTTTAATCAATGGAACCCAAACTGGAGAGCTCAACAAATCCCGTTCCCAAACCAATTTCCTCAGTTTCAGCAACCACTCCCTCTACCATCAGGTGCTCCACCAAATAATCAGACAATAAGACCTCATCTGCCTGTACAACCAAATCCTAACCCTAATAATAATAAAGCTGTGCAAGTCATCAATATTCAGAACCAGTCTATACCTCCTGTTTTCCCTACACAATGTAATGACATTCATTGAGGATCTAGGAGAATAGTTGAGCCTATTATTGATGATATTACCTCTTTTGACTCTGACAAAGAAGAGACACAGAGAAATAGTTTACCTAATAAGGGTGCTAAAACAGCAGAGCCACCCTCTAATAAAGGTGCTGAAACAGTAGAGCCACCATTTCCTTAGCGTTTAGCTCTGACTAAGACACCTAAGCCGCCTTCCTTTAATATTCTAGGGGAATTACAGAATCTTTATGTCAAAATTCCGCTCTTACAAGCGCTCAGAGATGTACCGATTTATGCTAGAACTATGAGAGACATTTATATTAAGAAACCTGTTAGGAAAGCTAAGGATCCCCTTACAGTTCATGTTATGGGTGATCGATCTGCCTTAATGTCTAGAAAAACTCCTCCTATTAAATATGGTGATCCCGGCCATCCTACGGTTACAGTACAGATTGGAAAAACTATTATTTCACGAGTTTTGGTAGATCTAGGTGCAACTATAAATATTATGACCCTTGAAACCTCACAATTTGATGAAAAGAGATCTTGGTTATAGGCCAAAATCCCCTTTCATACTAAAAATTCTCAACCCTTGACCTGTGGTTATAGCCCACAAGCCTTATCGGAAGCGTGCTAGGCTTTAAGCCTTTTACAAATCATGGACTTACATTAAAATCCAGCCATCCCTTTATCGTGCCTTTATTTCCATTGGAAGCCACCGCCCATCCGCTGTGTTAACCATCGGGTTGAGCTTTAAAACCCTGCTCCAATTAACATACACAGATTTCAAATTTTATAACCCTACCTTTTTAAATATCGGCGGGTCCGCCTATCGGCCATTGCAACAAACACTTAAGTCCCCTTCTTTCCTCCGATGCAATAGTCGCATATCGCTATCGCGAGGTCTAAAGTATTAACGGACCCTGGTTGAAGGGAAAGTACCCCTAGAGTCCTTTGGGCTGAGACTCTACCAGACTGAAAATTGCTTATACAAAGAAACACACACACACAGCCATCTTTTTTACTTTTAAGCAAATTCTAATGTTTTAGGGTACATACCTAAGGTCCTACGTCCGAGAAGACCGTTAGGGTGCAAACCCTTCTTGGAGTTCCCTTCTTCTTTCTCTGACCTGCAAGACAAACAAATCAAAGAAATCAACAGTACATGTATAGAAGTTTATGTATAAATCATCTTTATGCTATAAAGTTAGTTATAAATAATCTTTAAGTAACTACTTTCATAAGAATTCAACACAAGAATCTCATAAGCATAAAGAAAGATTATTCGGGAACAAAGACGTGTTTCTTTATATATAAAGGCAAATAAAGTACATATATCGGAAAGATATCACCTGAACACCTTCAGCAGGCTCCAAGCAAGCTTCCTCCCGGATTCGTTCCAGCCTCCAGCCTTCAACAAGAGCTCCTTCCAAGTCTTACTCAATGATGATGTCAAGGATGAATGATCACCAATACACATGGAAACAAGGGTTTCCTATGCAAAATGGGGGAAGTGCAGTATGCACCAAGGACTTCAGACCTGGTCTAAGGGAAAAATCTCAGCATAATAATCTTGCTCTCCTCTCTCTCTCCCCTTGGCCTTCCCTTTGATGTCTTTTTATACCCTCTCCAAAGTAGTTTTTTAGTTAGGAGTTGGTTGGGAACAGTTGGGCCACGGGCACTAACAGGTGATCCAGCAGGTAAACCCGCGATCACCGCCCGAAAAAGAGGAAATTATATTTTTTTAAGTGTTTTAATAGATACACGCGGGTTGGGTATGACAGACCCGCGTGTACACGCGTTTAACACAGGGCAAAGTCGCGTACAGGGAATAAAACACTGTTTTTTAATTTTTTGGACCAGGTCTGGAAGGAGGGGTTGCCCTAGGCCATAAGTGCAGCATCACAAACCATAAGAGTGAGATTTGGAGCTATAACAGATGCCCCCTAATGTATGAGGTCAGAAGGGGAACATGATGGCCGAAATACATTAAGTAAGTACAAGGAAAGGAACTCTGCCGAAAAACCGAGGAGGACTTCACCGGAATTCAGCCTGCCAAGCCACCGAAAGGAGATCAGAAAGAAACACTGTCTGAGGCGGGCATACCCATGCTCAGGAAAAGTAAAGCATGTCCGCATATCAAGTACAAGCGGATCCACTAAGTATACAAGTATAAATGACTGTAAAAATACATAATGGATCATCTGATCATAATGAGTAAGTACATGTCTGAATATCACATATAAAACTGTCAATGATGCTGAAAGATGCAACGGATCACTGAAATCAAAGACTGATCCCATAAGGTACCAACTGAACATGATGGAATAGGATGGTACTACACTGCAAACTCAGGTGCCAGCATATAGAATGTCGCCATGACTGACTGCAACATATAAGGTGGAATGGTATCAACTAGCAGTAACAGGAGCAACTGTCAAGTGAACCAATGAATGCTGATACAACCTGAGGTCTTCACCGACCGCCGTGGTACATTTCTACACCATGGGAATAAATGATCTGAAGTCGACCATGTGAGAAATCGTTTGATTACCGGTCATTGATGTATACCGTTAACAAACGCGAGACTACCCACCGATAATGATAATGAGCGTCAAGGTACCCAGTACAATCTAACAAGTGTGAATAGATGAGCTGAAGTCGAACACCTGTAAGAATCTATCAATCAGGAGACAATGATGGTTTCCCACTGTCGATAGCGAGGAATCTGCCACTAATGACTGCAAACCCCAAGGTACTGCCAAATGGACTCTAGATCTTTGCCCCAGAGCAATGAGTCGGAGTCGATAGGGAAAGATCCGCTAGAAGGAAGGCATTAAGGCATCCTCCATCAATCTAGCGCGAGTGTAACCCGTAGGCCAATAATGTGGAAGGAATCGGACGAAAAAGATGTAGTAACCCAACCGAAAGTACGTTTCCGGCGTACACAAGATGTGGCTAGCGCACGGCAGAAACCCTCTGAACCAACCAATAATGAAAGCTGACACAGAGGCGAGGTATCCACCAATAGGGTCAAATGGAAACCAAGGTACTGCACGAATCCCAATGTGTGATAATGTATGCTGATGTCGAACACAAGGGAAACCACTCAGTCAAAGACCCATGATACTGATCGATGCTGAGCACAAGGTGACCTATCAATAATGAAAATAGGGCCAGGGTGCGGTCTCTAGGTCTGCCCTCAGAGCAATGTGTCGTCGTCGATAAGGACAAGACCCGCCAGCAAGAAGTCAATGGGGACCTTCTCAAACCGGCACGAGTGAAGGACCAATATAACTGATGTGATGATAGACATGACACTGACAACCAGGGATGGCCGACTGAAAAATGAGTCAAGAGACACCGCAGAAAGGCCGACTCAGGCTAACTTCCCTTGAACAAAAGCACGACTCAATGTGACTATGTGGCAGCATATAATGAATCTGTATAAGTTCGTCATGCAGGAGGCACGAACGAACCCTCCATATGATTGGAAGAGATAACCAATCGGGGGAGAACTGACTCGATAACAAGGTTATGGCTTACCTAAGTCAAACTAGATCCCACCCATGCGGAGGAGACTTTGTTTCGAGTGCTTTGTTCAAGGGCGACACGACTGACTCTAGCTGCCAACAATAAATGGAAATAATGTCCCTGTTCCCGCTCTTTTTGGAATATTTAATTTTTTTGTCTTTTTCTGATAAGCCGGAAAAAGAATAAAAGAATGCTATGGTACAGTGGAAAGAACGAGTGTCGATGAAACAGATGCTCTAGTTCCTGGGAAAGGAACGTTCCTATGCTCAATGCAGGGAGGTGAAAAACTGGTCAGTGACACTTAGAGGTATGTCCCTTCCACGGATCTGGGTATGTCAAGCTGCAGAGGTCAAGGGTATGCAAGGTTGATTTTTGCAGACGTCATGGTCAAAAGTTGGCTTAAACACGAGTCCGAGTGAAGCCGGCTATAGGCCAAAAGGTGCAAATGGTCAACATGCAATGCAGAAGTACAACTCAACACACATAGGAGCCTCTAGGGTATAAGGCCAGAACGAAACGAAGAAGCACAGAGGAATGAGTCTTCAACGCACAAGTCATGGCGGGACTACAGAGGACTCCCGAGCCTAGTGACAAAAAATCAGCATGAGTGCCAAGTGACAATCAGGTACTAACTAGGGCACCCATGATAAGGTAGGCTCTACCACACAAGTCATGATACTTCTAAGCAATGAGAAGGTTCCGCATCATAACTTGGTGGGGTCGATCCTAAGGCCAAAATGGAAAAGGAAACTGATAAATGCACAATGCAGGCGGAAAAACCTAACCTATATGCCAAGTTCGAGAACCAATACCTGTCAGAACGGACCAACCATAAACTTCCAAAGGAGAAATCTTCCAAGCTCTCATATATACAATATGGTACAGGGAACCACGCAGCCTTGCGGCTTACGCATAACAGTTCTGCTGAACAAACCCCTTGCAGGGCTCAGGCCAAGGGCTCCTTTGGTAGTCATAACTCATGGCCTCAAAGAGTTCCTCCTGTGAAGGCAAAACAAGTTCTAAGAAATCATGAGAACTACAAGGATCAAAAGAGGGAATTAAAGGGTCCCATGTCCCTATAGGAAGAATCTCTCGGTCAACTGCCGGGACCAAGTCCCAAGAAGGAAAATAATAAGTCAAAGGATCCTTCTTAGAAGCGATTGAACATTGAGGACTCAATGCCACATAATTCACCTGTGGCGGGGTAGAGTCCACTTGAACACTTGGAACAAACCAAGGGGCATTCTGCAGTAAAGTCGAATTAGGGTGGTGATTGTCAGATGCAAGCTGATCAACAGTGACAATATTCCCATTATGAGGAAAGCACATTACTCGAAAGAGTGAAGACACCACAGCATTCATAGCATAGACATAATCACGCCCAAGTAGCATATTAAAGTCTAAAGGGCTATCAACCACCATCATATCGATTAAGACAGTCTTCCCACCTAAAGTGATAGGCAATTGAGGAAGAACACCCATAGATTCACCAGGCCTTCTATCATAGGCTAACAACTGACTCTGAGCTGTCAACAACTTTGGGGAACCCAAAGATTTCCAAGTCAAAGAGGATATAATACTTGTAGAGGATCCTTCATCCACCATACATCGATAGACATTTGTGGAATTAACCCTGACCTTTATTTGAAAAGGTGCAGCGGAAGGAAGACGAGGCTCAACAAGACTATCCCAATCAAAGGAAACACTCTTAGAACTTGGAGGGGGAACATTCGAAGAAACCGGAATGCCCCCTATACTAGAAGACTCTGTACTAGAGATCAAACAGACTCTTTTGTTAGGAACTTCACCCCCCAAAAGAGGAGTGTAATCGGCCAGCGATTGCACTGGCTTTACCACATTCTCAACCGATGGTTGATGGGATTGATGAGAAACCATATCAAGTGTAGGAGTAGAAGTACTTTCAGACTCGGACCATATCCTTTGAACCTCTGGAATACCAGGGCATAAATGAGTAAGATGGTCTCCCTTGCATATCTTACAAGGGAACTTAGGTTTAAAACTTCTACGTCCAGGTTTCTTATCAACCTCCATTCCGCCAACATGACTAGCAGTGGTTTGCGGAGAGTCCTGAACATGACTTGCAGAGGTCGGTGACTCTTTGCTAGTATGACTCGCATTGACTAGACTCGTGCCCCCAGCATGACTCGCAGCGACTGAAGACTCATCTCCAACATGACTTGCAGAGGTTGAAGATGAAGTGCTAGTATGACTTGCAGTGACTAGACTTGTGCCCCCAGCATGACTTGCAGCGGCTGAAGACTCATCTCCAACATGACTTGCAGAGGTTGAAGATGAAGTGCTAGTATGACTCGCATTGACTAGACTCGTGCCCCCAGCATGACTCGCAGCGACTGAAGACTCATCTCCAACATGACTTGTAGAGGTTGAAGATGAAGTGCTAGTATGACTTGCAGTGACTAGACTTGTGCCCCCAGCATGACTTGCAGCGGCTGAAGACGCATCTCCAACTTGACTTGCAGAGGTTGAAGATGAAGGGCTAAAATTATTCTTCTTCTTTGACTTCCTTTTTCTCCTCTTTTTAGATTTCTTGTTACAAGAAGGGGGAGAAGAAGGAATCGCAGATTTCTCTTTGAAAGAAGATGAACAATTAGCACCCATATGATGCCCCTGAAATAAAGCATTCAACTGAGAAGCTTCAAGAGCATTCGGAATATTCGGAGTGGACCACAACCAAACGGGTAGTCCAACATTCAACCCAGGAATATTCAAAGTGGCCATCAAGGGAGTACCAACGTTTCCAAAGAAAGGAAAAGCACAAGGATCCCCTTTTTGAAGGGTACCTTGGTTGGTTTCCACAGGAATATTAGCCATATCTAAGTGATCCAAAGACCCTTTCCCTTGCGGGAATATAGAAATAACTCTTCAAAGAATATGGATAAGCAATCAAAACCTTTGCCCTTGAGGAGGCAACTCCACAACTTCTGAAAGAACAACCAAAAGCCTTTCAAGATCGGTAGAGTGGCAAGCCAGTCACTCAGAACACAAAGTCCAAACGTGACTAGACAAAAATACCTAAAGCCAACTATATACAAGGAGCAAAGAGCACTCACTATAAAGTCCCTAAAGAAACAGCCAGTCAAACAACTTTCAAGTATTTCCGCTCCGGGTGTTGAGGACCGGACACCAAAATACAAGAAAGCAGAGTCAGGGGCCTTCCGAAGATAGTCTGGGATAATGACGGCCCAGTCCTATCAGCGAAGGTATCAGAGGAAGTTACGCTGACCTCCTAACAACAGCCTGCGCCGGTGCAAGCCCCCAAGCTTCGCAAGGGTGCCCTCCAGAAGTACTGTCGAGAGTGATACAACGTCGACCTCAGGTGCCACGGGATTCCCCTCCGCAGCCACCTATGCAGATCCCTAGGAGAGGCAACTATGGGTACCAACTCGTCGCAGAAGCCAGGCGGAACAGTCGTGAGGTAAGTTCGGACAAGTAGGAGAGGGGGTATCTCTCTTCCCTGTCTTCACAGACCCTCGTGCTTAACTCCCAGATCCGGAGTCTTCCTGGTCTCCCTAACGCTATTGGATTTACTCTCTTTAATCAGACTCTTATGTTTGACGTTTTGTGTGGCCTTGGAGAGTTAACTCTCCACTCGCCTAATCCAAGGCCCTAAAATCCTAAACTTGTTGGTGTAATAACTAAAACAAAAAGTTCTAGTGGATTTTAATTAAGCGCTTGATTTTATTAGGCTGTTCTTTAAGTCAAAGGTAACGGAAGTGAAACTTGTGGTGTTTTTAGGACGTAAAAAGAAACTATCCTAACTACATGCACATGCACTTTTTCGTTTCAATGAAGACCAATTTCTATGAGGTTCAGATGTACTTGAAATTAAACAAAGTTTTTTGCTTTCTTTTCAAACTCCACACTCACAAAAGCTAACAAAACTATGCATGCCTAAAAGAGGATGCAAAGCTATGCTAATGCAAGAACTATATGTGAATGCAAGATTTTAAGACTACTCTGCAAACAAAGAAGGAAAGTTGCTGCTTTACCAAATTTTGTCTTGCCACTAAAATGCTTAGATAGAAGATGATGTGTTACCAATCATTTCGTCCAAACAATAAAAACAAGTTTTAAGATAAAAACAAAGCACTTTCACTTCGCAAAAAAGGAAATCAGATGAGAAGCAAGTTTAAGAAAGCGAAACTCAAAAACTTTCAAAAGATTTTCTTTCAATCAAACCAAAAAGTCTTTTTCAAAGGAAAAACTCTCAAAAATACTGACACCAATGATTGATAAACAAGCAACCAAACACTTTTGTGAATTGACACCAATGAAATGATGAGAACTCAACAAAAATAAAATGTGTTCGAAGTCGCTTTTGACAATCAAAAGCAGCAATGAAAGTCCAAGAAATCAAAAGACAAGTTTCAAGGAAATGGTAACAAACAACTTTCCCGAAACGAAGGAGCAAATGGTCATAAAAATGATTTCGTTAAGCAAACACAAATGTCATGAAAACAAAATGGACACAAAGATTTTAAGACAATCTTCCCACTCTGCCGAAACAGAGCAATCAAGATTCTTAAACAGAAACCTTGTGTGTCAAAAATCAATGACGCTTGCAATCAACGAAAAACAAGACTAGCACTCCTAGAGAGAGTTCGAAACAAGATGCCCCCTGTTAAACAGAGAACTGTCACTGGGAATTGACTGCTTTAAACTGACCCAAACCACCAGACAGACATTCAGCCAAAAGAAAAATTATAAATCTTGAAAATTATGTAATATACGCGCCTGCAATTATTTGCAGAATGCGTGTACACGCGACTGTAACTAAGGAAACCTGCGTATACGCGGGTTTTCTTAGTGCAACTTGCGTATATACGCTTCTGTAATCCAGAAAAAGTGCGTATATGAAGTGTTTCAAGAAAAATAAAAAACACAAACTGAAAAACTGGAACAGCTTGGAGTTCAAGAAAATATCAAACAGTCAGAACCAACAAACAGAGGCACTGAGCCTAGATTGGCTTGAGGACTACCCAAACTAGGAACAACAAGAATGTTGTCCCCAGCGGAGTCGCCAATTCTGGTTGAAGGGAAAGTACCCCTAGAGTCCTTTGGGCTGAGACTCTACCAGACTGAAAATTTCTTATACAAAGAAACACACACACACAGCCATATTTTTTACTTTTAAGCAAATTCTAATGTTTTAGGGTACATACCTAAGGTCCTACGTCCGAGAAGACCGTTAGGGTGCAAACCCTTCTTGGAGTTCCCTTCTTCTTTCTCTGACCTGCAAGACAAACAAATCAAAGAAATCAACAGTACATGTATAGAAGTTTATGTATAAATCATCTTTATGCTATAAAGTTAGTTATAAATAATCTTTAAGTAACTACTTTCATAAGAATTCAACACAAGAATCTCATAAGCATAAAGAAAGATTATTCGGGAACAAAGACGTGTTTCTTTATATATAAAGGCAAATAAAGTACATATATCGGAAAGATATCACCTGAACACCTTCAGCAGGCTCCAAGCAAGCTTCCTCCCGGATTCGTTCCAGCCTCCAGCCTTCAACAAGAGCTCCTTCCAAGTCTTACTCAATGATGATGTCAAGGATGAATGATCACCAATACACATGGAAACAAGGGTTTCCTATGCAAAATGGGGGAAGTGCAGGATGCACCAAGGACTTCAGACCTGGTCTAAGGGAAAAATCTCAGCATAATAATCTTGCTCTCCTCTCTCTCTCCCCTTGGCCTTCCCTTTGATGTCTTTTTATACCCTCTCCAAAGTAGTTTTTTAGTTAGGAGTTGGTTGGGAACAGTTGGGCCACGGGCACTAACAGGTGATCCAGCAGGTAAACCCGCGATCACCGCCCGAAAAAGAGGAAATTATATTTTTTTAAGTGTTTTAATAGATACACGCGGGTTGGGTATGACAGACCCGCGTGTACACGCGTTTAACACAGGGCAAAGTCGCGTACAGGGAATAAAACACTGTTTTTTAAATTTTTGGACCAGGTCTGGAAGGAGGGGTTGCCCTAGGCCATAAGTGCAGCATCACAAACCATAAGAGTGAGATTTGGAGCTATAACAGACCCGACGCCCCTTTATGCTACCTTGTATAATGATTTCAGGTCCGGAAGATCGGGGTTATCGTGGCCTCTCCGATTTACGATGCCATGTGTTCAGCGGACCCGACACCTCCTTTCTGCTTCACTATATAATATTTCCGCTCAGGAATGTCGGAGCTTGCACTTTGGCAGTTCCAAAGGCAGCCACTCCTCCGATGCGATATTTGGGTTGGACCCGATATATCATGAACTAAATATGATAAAGGTTCAAGTCCGGAACAATGTTCCATTTAAGGAATTATCGTGACTTCTCTGTGTAAACAGAGTTATTCACAGGACTTTGTAAAATAACATTCGGTAGCTTACGCGCACCGATATAAAGAAGACGAACTTCAGTCAAGCATCACATTGGTAGTTACCTCTAATGGATTCAAAGCTCCCGCTCGATTCTTTTGAATCGCTACAAATCCTCCTCCAAGGTTGTTCTGTCTTCCACTTGGATTCAATGTCGACTATGATTCCTCTTAATCCTTCGTTCTCTGTGTCCTGCAGAATTCTGTCTGTAACCTGCAGAGTCTATGAATTCATAGCAATTTATTCACGAAATACTTCTTAAATACATTGACACAGATAGGAAATAACTCAGAATATTTATTAATGTAAAGGCAAGGTTATATTCGAGACTCCTCGGTCTCGCTCACACACATGCACAGACACACAGGTCTAATATTCCATCATATAAAGCCTCCCTCTCTCACTGCCTGATTATCAATACTTGTGGCCTCCTCTCTCACAGGCCCAATTATCAACACTAGTAGCCTCTTCTTGCCCGTAGGCTTACATACATATATATAATAAACATTGAATCGGATCCTTGAGGTCCGATCAAAAGCCTAAAGCTTCTACATGCATGCATACATGGAAAAAATCCTCTTGAGGTTTTATTCCATCTTTTCCCTGTTTTAAAATAGAAAAGCCTCCTTATCACTTAATGGTCCACATCCATTACTTTTATGCCTAAAAGCTCTCCCTAGTTCCTATGTTCTCATTTATTTATTTTGAGAACATCTAATTAATTCACACTTAAAAGCCTAAATATTAAACTGACTTGGAACTTAGGAAACTAATTCCAAAAATGCATGACCTCGTATGTCTACTATTTACAATGATTTCCCTTGGGCTGAATGCTCCTGCATCAGACTCGCAAGGTAAAAAATATTTATGATCTCCTGATCATGTGTCTTCTGGTCTTGGTCTTCCTAGATCCCACACTTTGTTCTGCAAGTCATCATGTGCTATTGCTTGCTACCTTTCTCCAGGTTTCCAAATCTTGTTTTGCATCCCGCCTCCAGCTATGCTTTCATACTCTGCTTTTGTCTTTCCTTTGCTGAAATAATTCTTTTGCTTTCTTGCTGTTGTCTGCTGCCTCTAAGACACCTTCATCATCAGTCTTCTGATGCTTTCAATATCTATGTCCAGCTTACTGCTGCTGTCCCCAATTTCTGTTAATTCAGCTACTGTAGCTGCTTTTGCTATGACTGTTGTTACTGCTCTTCTTGTTGCCAACATTGATGTTGCTGCCTCCCAAACTTCCTGTCCCTCTGCAACATTCTTTGGCTCATAACCTTCATCTTCCCCTTCGAAAATATTCAGTAATTGTCCATCATCATCTTGATTGATTTTGGCAATCAAATCAAGTTCTTCAAACACTGTAGCAGCTTCAAAATTCTACCCCACAGTTCTCTCTTGGCTATTTAGGCAAGCCAACTCTTTATTGTTACCCATGGAAACAAGTTTTTGCATATGAGACATGACTGTCTCATCTTCTTTCTGCAACAGTTCTTCTTCCGTCAAGACAATTCCAAGTGATGGACTGTCTTCTACATCACTTGCATTCAAAAAACATTTGTTAAAACTAAAAACATAAGGCTATTGTGCCTTATCTTCTTTTGGAAACAATTCAGTTTGCTGTTCCGTTTTCTCCTTCTCCTCTGTCAGTATATCAGCATGCTGATTCGAATTCTCAGCAGAATTCATGAGACTGTCCATTAGTCTCTCTTCCACACTATCTGTCCTAACGATGCCTTCCTGCTCTTGTCCACTGTAGTGAACTTCTTCTCCCTTAACCTGTTGCTGATTATCTTCACTTTGAAATTGTTTTCTTCCTCTTGCCTCTTTACCATCTTCAAACAATTTCTACTCAATCTCTTTGATCACATACTCATACTCATTCATGCTGTTTAATGAATCTGCAAACAAATTATTGCCTCTTCTTGTTTCCATGCCTACTTGAGACACATCTTCTTCTTCAGAATCTGTGGCTACAAATTCTGCTCTACCATCAGGTTCTCTCATCAGTTTCTCTAGCAGTTTAATGTCTTCTTCACACTTAGCAAGAACTTCATCACAATGCTCTATTCTTCCAGCTTCATCCTTTCCACGCTGTGTTACAATATTAAAATATTGTCTTCTTTTGACCCTTGCAATCTCAAGGTCTTTTTGTTGTAGCAAGTCACTACTTCCCTCATTCAAGAGGTCTTCTCCACCATACTCTATTCTTCTAGAGTATTCCTCCAGACTTTCGACATCTTCAAAAGACTACCCATCCTCTTCAAAACACTCTTTTGTTAGTGTTCCTTTTCTCTTTGCTAAGTCTTTCCCATAGGCTTCCTCTTCCTTAACATCTTTCAGTAGATGTTCTTCTTTCCTACTGTTTGTCTCAACAGTTTCCATGGCTATCTCCACTGTGCCTATCATCATAGTGAATTGATGATCCTTTACTATGTTTTTAGCTAACATAGTCTCTTCCTCAAGTTTTCCTTCAGTCCCTGGCTGTTTATCTTTTCTAAAGATATCTTCAAATGGCTATTTTTCTCCTGCAACATCTGCCATCATACACAAACTATCAGTTTTAAAAATATGAGATCCTATGGTCTCACTTGATGGTTCAGCCATCATATCCCCTTGTTGTTCTAAATCATTCATATGATTTAGAAATTCTTGGATAGTCTCTTCTTCAATCTCATCAAGCCCTTCACTTAGTTGCTTGACATCTTCCACCAGTTGTATATGAGATCTATCTACCTCATCTTCTTCCAGAACAAAATTTTGATTCTGCTGGTCTTTTTCCTTCTTCATGACAATATTAGCCAATTGTCCTTCACCTGCAAACATACACAAATTGTCAGATTTAAAACCATGTGACTCTTCGGTCTTACTTGAAGTTTCAGTCCTCAAGTCTTCATCTTCACTATCTCCCAGAAATTCTCCTTGTTTTGGTTCACAAATGGATTCTTCCATTTCAACTTCCTTGAGTTTTCCCTTCAACCACTTCACTTCCTTTTGTTGCAGCCTTCTCTGCAACTTATGCCACTTTACTGGCTTCTTACTTAAGACCCAACCTAGTCTCTGTCTTTCCTCAAGCATTCTCCTTAATGCATTGAGTTGTTCTTTTAATTCAACAACCTCTTTGTCAATTTCCTCTTGACTCATCTTCTTGCCATTTGTCTTGGCATCCTCTTTCTTATATCCTCTACTGCGGCTTTTCTCTAAACCTATGCTATGACTATTAGTAGTCATCTTCTTCTCTTATGAGCTCCTTTGCAACAAGCCTCTGCAACAGCTAGTCCTCCTGGCTGCAATCTTACCTCACTAAGCTCTCCTCACTCAGTATTTTGGTAAGCACGGGTCCTCTATCTGGAACCTCTTCCCGAGAAACATCTTTGCTCCTTCTAGGCTTCTGCAATCTCTCACTCTCTCTTGAGAACACTTCAGTTGTCCTCTCTATCCAATTTCTTATTGGATTCTTCAGGTTCACTGCCACTTCTCCTTTTAGAGTATTCTCCTTACTCTATCTTTAAGAACTCACTTGGTTCTTCTCTCACAGCTTCTCTTGCTATCCCTGTGCATTAGCATAAAACACACATTCTTAATTTAAAACAGAACATAACATATTACCTCTCTTTCAAGATCTCAACATGATCTTGTTTCACCCATTCTTCTGCACTTGAATGGCTTGTCCTCTGATTAGGTTCCAAGTACTTTTTCCTTCAGAACTTGCATTAAGCAATCTTGCTTTCTCTTTCCTTTAAGGAATCCTCTATTCCTATTTTCTCCAAGCCTCTGCTGGAATTGCTACAATCTCCCACTGTAGTCTTTTATCATTCAACACATTACCTTTTCCTGTGTGCATGTTTCTTTTTAAAGAAATCTTCCCTGCTTTATTTCTGTTCTGACAGTAATGCTGCTTTGACCTCAATTCTTCTCTGATACCAACTTCTGCTCTCTGGAATCCTTCTCTCCGCAGGAAACTTAACCTGCTCTGATACCACTTGATGAAAAGAGATCTTGGTTATAGGCCAAAATCCCCTTTCATACTAAAAATTCTCAACCCTTGACCTGTGGTTATAGCCCACAAGCCTTATCGGAAGCGCGCTAGGCTTTAAGCCTTTTACAAATCATGGACTTACATTAAAATCCAACCATCCCTTTATCGCGCCTTTATTTCCATCGGAAGCCACCACCCATCCGCTGTGTTAACTATCGGGTTGAGCTTTAAAACCCCGCTCCAATTAACATACACGGATTTCAAATTTTATAACCCTGCCTTTTTAAATATCGGCAGGTTCGCCTATCGACCATCGCAACAAACACTTAAGTCCCCTTCTTTCCTCCAATGCGATAGTCGCATATCACTATCGCGAGGTCTAAAGTATTAACGGACCCGACGCCCCTTTATGCTACCCCGTATAATGATTTCAGGTTCAGAAGATCGGGGTTATCCCGGCCTCTTCGGTTTGCGATGCGATGTGTTTAGCGGACCCGACGCCTCCTTTCTGCTCCCCTATATAATATTTCGGCTCCGGAATGTCGGAGCTTGCACTTCGGCAGTTCCAAAGGCAGCCACTCCTCCGATGCGATATTTAGGTCGGACCCGATATATCATGAACTAAATCTGATAAAGATTCAAGTCCGGAACAGTGTTCCGTTTAAGGAATTATCGTGAATTCTCTGTGTAAACAGAGTTATTCACAGGACTTTGTAAAATAACATTCGGTAGCTTACGCGCACCGATATAAAGAAGACGAACTTCAGTCAAGCATCACTTTGGTACTTCCCTCCTTTAATGGATTCAAAGCTCCCGTTCGATTCTTCTGAATCGCTGCAACTCCTCCTCCAAGGTTGTTCTGTCTTCCACTTGGATTTAATGTCCACTGTGATTCTTCTTAATCCTTCATTCTCTGTGTCCTGCAGAATTCTGTCTGCAACCTGCAGAGTCTACGAATTCATAGCAATTTATTCACGAAATACTTCTTAAATACATTGACACAGATAGGAAATAACTCAGAATATTTATTAATGTAAAAGCAGGGTTACATTCGAGACTCCTCGGTCTCGCTCACACACATGCACAAACACACAGGTCTAATATTCCATCATATAAAGCCTCCCTCTCTCACTGCCTGATTATCAATACTTGTGTCCTCCTCTCTCACAGGCCCGATTATAAACACTAGTAGCCTCTCTTCACAAGCCAAATTCTCAGTACTAGTGGCCTCCTCTTGCCCGTAGGCTTACATACATATATAATAAACATTGAATCAGATCCTTGAGGTCTGATCAAAAGCCTAAAGCTTCTACATGCATGCATACATGGCAAAAAGCCTCTTGAGGCTTTATTCCATCTTTTCCCTGTTTTAAAACAGAAAAGCCTCCTTATCACTTAATGGTCCACATCCATTCCTTTTATGCCTAAAAGCTCTCCCTAGTTCCTATGTTCTGATTTATTTATTTTGAGAACATCTAATTAAATCACACTTAAAAGCCTAAATATTAAAGTGACTTGGAACTTAGGAAACTAATTCCAAAAATGCATGACCCCCTATGTCTACTATTTACAATGATTTCCCTTGGGCTGAATGCTCCTGCATCACAATTGTTACAACTGAAGAATGTAATTAGAGAGACACCAACCGTCTTGGAGTTAGCTGATCGTTCCATAATCAAACCAGAAGGAGTTATTGAGGACTTGATCATTTCAGTTGAATCCTGGAATTACCCAGCTGACTTTGTCGTACTACAGACTAAAACAAAGTTGGGGGGACATCTTTAATTTTGGGAAGACCCTGGTTGGCTACAGCTGATGCCTTTATCAACTGTAGATCAGGTTCAATGACAATTTCTAATGGATGTGAAACCAAGTAGATTACTCTTTATCCTCATGCCACACCTATGATTAATAATGATGATTCTGTGTGGTTGGATTACGATGATAATGCTACTCAACCCATTTTGACTATCAGACAAGCTTTAACTCTTAATGATACCATAGAGGAGAAATTTATTAGTAATTTTATTTCTGGACCCTCCTCGGTCACTTCTGAAACATATAACCAGTTGACTGCAATTTTGGAATCCGAAACCCAGGAAAGCTTAAATCTGAAGATCTACCTCAAACATCAACTGCTATCTCCTCTAAAAACATAACAGTAGAAATCGAACCTGGCAAAACATTGAACATAAATCCCGACTTATTAGATGCTGAAACACAGCAGCTAATGAAGTTACTTCGCGAAAATAAGGAAGCATTCACATGGGACTATATAGATACGAAGGGGATCTCTCCTGAATTATGTACTCATCGTATCTATATCAAGGAAGGGTGCCGACAAGTCTGTCAACCCCAGCGGCAAATGAATCCCAATTTGAGGGAAATTGTTAAAGAAGAGCTTCAAAAATTGCTTAATGCAGGGTTTATATACCCCATATTTGATAGTGAATGGGTTTCTCCATTAGTGATAGTACCTAAGAAAAACGGGAAATGGAGAGTGTGTGTAGATTATAGAGCCTTAAACAAAGCCACTCAAAAAGATCATTTCCCCTTACCGTTCATTGATCAGGTCTTAGATAGTTTGTCAGGGAAGAGATTCTTTTCCTTTTTAGATGGTTTTAGACTTTTAGTGGATATAACCAAATCAAAATTGCACCCCAAGACCAAGACAAGACCACCTTTACTAGTCCCTGGGGAACTTTTGCTTATAGAGTTCTCCCATTTGGACTATGTAATGCTCCAACAACGTTTCAAAGAGCAGTGATAGGAATCTTTTCTGATATGCTTAATGACTCTATCGAGATATTTATGGATGACTTTACCCCTTATGGTGTGACTTTTGAGGATGCATTAAAAAACCTTGAGAAAGTACTTAAACATTGTGTACAAGCTCACCTTTCCTTGAGTACTAAAAAATGTCATATGATGATGAACGCAGGAATTGTACTTGGACACTTCATTTCATTTCAAGGGATTCAGGTAGATCCATCCAAAGTACAGGTAATTCAGACCCTTCCTATCCCTAGAACACAAACTGATGTAAGAAGTTTTTTTAGGACATGCTGGATACTATAGAAGATTTATCAATTTTTTTTCTAAAATAGCTTCTCCTTTGTTTGTGTTACTTATAAAAAATGCTGAATTTAAGTGGACTTATCTTTGCCAGAAAGCATTTGATGAACTCAAGCATCAGTTATCTATAGCTCCTATTCTAAGGGGACCTGATTGGGCACTTCCCTTTCATATATCCTCTGATGCTTTGGATACTGCAATTGGTGCTGTCTTGGGACAAGAGGAAAACCATCTTCCTTATGCTATCTATTTCATTAGTAAGAACATGACCCCTGCTGAGCTTAATTACATAATTACTGAAAAGGAATTTTTAGCAGTCATTTATGCTATTAATAAATTTTGACATTACATTACTGGTTACCCTACTTTTGTTCATACTGACCACTTGGCTATTAAGTATTTAATGAACAAATTTGTCACAAGCGCTCAAGTTACCAAGTGGTTATCGTTATTACAAGAATTTGATATTACAATTGTAGATCGACTAGGTAAAGAAAATGTAGTTGCTGATTTCCTTTCTCGGATAAAGACTGATGATAATACTCCAGTAGATGATTCCTTTCTTGATGAGTATTTATTTGCAGTATCTGCTCACTCACCTTGGTATGCAAACATTTCCAATTATCTGGTTGCAGGGAAGTTACCATCACACCTATCACACTGGGAGAAAAGAAAGATCATTCAATAAAGTGCTCAGTATAGCTGGATAAGTGGGTGTCTTTTCCATACAGGACTTGATCATGAAATTCAAAGATGCATTAGAGAAGATGAGGTTTATGATATACTCAAGGCTTGTCATGATGGCCCTTGCGGAGGGCATTTTGCTGATAAGAGAACAACACATAATACTCTCAAAATGGGTTATTATTGACCCTCACTCTTCAAGGATGTGAAGAAACATGTTTGGGCCTATGATAGCTGTCAGAGAATGGGTCAACCTAATCATAGAGATGAAATTCCATTGAATCCCCACGTAATACTTGAACCCTTTGAAAGATGGGCTCTAGATTTTATAGGACCCATCAATCCTCCATCCATTCAAAGAGTTTACATATTGGTTTGTACAGCTTATATGACTAAATGGGTGGAAGCTAAGGCACTCATTAGAGCTAATGAAGAATCTGTTTTAACCTTTCTATTTGAAGAAATCTTTGTTATATTTGGAGTGCATAGAGAACTAGTTACAGATGGAGGACCTCCTTTCAACTCTCATGGTTTTAAAGCCATGCTTCAAAAATATCATATTCATCATAAAATGACTACACCTTACCAGCCCCAAGCCAATGGACAGGTGGAAAGTACAAACAAAGTCATAGAAGCCATTTTAACAAAAACATTGAAGGAAAATAGGAAGGATTAGTCTCAAAGGCTGCTTGAAGCATTATGGGCTTACAGAACTACCTGGAGGAACACTACAGGATTTTCTCCCTATGAATTGGTTTATGGTAAACGTGCTATTTTTCTTGTGGAATTTGAGATTAAAACCTTAAGAACTGCTTTAGCTGTTAACCTTGATTTGACTGATGCACAGACAACCAGGTTGCAGCAGCTTCAGGAATTGGATGAAAGGAGGTTAGATGCCATCCATCAAACAAGTACGATTCAACAACAAAGAACTAGGTGGCGTGATAAAACTATTAAGCATAAACAATTCCAAAAAGGTAATTAGGCATTATTGTACGATTCTCGGTTTGAAAATTTTCAAGGGAAATTACGAACAAGATGGCTGGGACCTTACGAAATAGATACTATTTTTGCCAATGGAACAATAAGGCTCCTAACAATTGATGATTATAGAACACCATTATTAGTAAATGGGTATTAGCTTCGTCTGTACCAGCAGCCCATTTCTAAAGAGGATTTTAAGGCCACCTGCATGGCAGATTCACATTATAATCTTTTGGGGGAGCCTTCTGCCCCTCATTGCATTTAATTTCTGCATTGTATTTTTTTTAGTATTAGATTAAATTTGTTAAGTAATAATCCCTGTCAAGGGTTGGCATGTTACTGTTGAGCTAACTTATGTTCCTAAATTAACACAATTATTTACTATCAATCCGGGTTGTTTATTCTTGGAGGAAAATTCACTATGTATGAAGATCTAACAAATCTTGAAAGATAAATGATTAAAAGCTAAAGAAAATACATCTCATCACTCTAATTCAATTAGCTTAAAAGAGAAAGCATTGAAAGGGTTCTTGAACTCAAGAAGTCCTCCTTCACCTCAATTAGTACTTAAGGAATTAGAGATTGAAACTAAACTCAAGATGCATAAATTAGAAGTGAAATAAGCTCTTAACTTAAGAGACATATAAAATATCCCATCATAATTTATTCATCTCAATTTCTGAATCTAAATGGAAACAAAACTATTTGCATGTAAACAAAAGACTAGTTCTGATTCACCATTTCATAGAGGGAATGCCCAACTTGAACACTTGTTTTCCAACTTAATTAGATGATGAATAAACCATTAACAAATGAAATAAATCACTATTCATAACCATGAAGCAATCTGAAATAAGACTTGGAAAAACTAAAGCTACAATCAACCAGATTTGCAATGAAATAAAACTAGTTTAACTTGGAAGTGTACTTAGCTTGGAGTGGGGGCCCTCCACCCTTGCCTTGCACACTTTTGAAGATGATATCAAAGATTTATATCAGTCACACATCCATGTATTGAGCAGCAAAAATGAGAGTAACACAAGTCTTCAAATTAATTCTTCAAACCAAAAATATTACAGCATAAAAGTATCATAAGTCAATGTCTTGAGCCATCAAAGTTGTGGCTCTTAAATAAGGAGTTTCATGAACAAAATGATCTACATTCACTATAACAATCTTATCTACTCTAAGCCACCTATCCAAGTCGAATCCACTCCCCTCATCCCAAGAAATATGACTAATATCATGGAAACTCAAAACTGCCCTACTTAGATGAGATTTCTGGATGACTAGTCATGATGGACTAGCTCCAAATAGCCATAAGAAATCTCGTTTTTGTTGGAACCAAGCATAGGTGGCTTGGTCCTAGTTCCCAATCTTTCCATTCATGTATCCCATTGGTGCTGAAGTGGCGTGCATCCATATCAACCATGAAGTGATTACGGGAATTTCTGAAATTGCCAAAATTGCACTTAAAATCAAACTTTTATAAAATTTTTAGAAATTGACAAATTAAAGCTAAATACCTGATTAGACATCAAATATTCATTAAAATGGAATGAATGGAGTGGAAAATGAAGGATAAATAAATGGTTAGGTAATTTTCTCAAAGCAAAATAAGATCAAAACTGAGGCCCAACATCTCTCCCATGCTTATGATCAAGCATGTCCCCATGCTTGCTTGCTCCTCTTGGACCTTCTGCCCTCTGAAGTGGATGTTGTACCTGTAGCTGTTTCCCTGTTCACACAATCAGATTCTGTTTCCTGCTGTACCTTCAACATTGCTGATTTGACCTTCTGTTTTTCATATTTGGCCTGCCACATATTTTTGTCCTTTAACCATTTAAATGCTTGTTTGGAAAGCAATTCATTTCTCCTTTTCAACCTGCTTATTTCTTCTTGTAACTTCTCATTTGTTTTCATCAGCTTTGCATTGTCCTTTTTATGTGCCTTATTCTCTGTTTTTAATTGCTTTTCCACAATTTTACTTATTTCTATCTGATCAGTTAAGTCTTGGATTTTGGCCAAATTAATCTCTTTCTCAAAGTCCTGAGTTGTTTTTATTGCATCATCCTCATATGTGGAATCTCTATCAAGGGGTTCTTGTGTCATATCATGTTCTTCTGGTTTCCTAGGAGAATATGCTTCTACTTCTTTTTCCAAATCAATAGAATTCCTATTCCTAGGAACAGACATGACAGATGTTTCAGTCTCATGCATGGCCATATTTCTAGCTCTGGTTCTTGGATATAGGGGAGAATTAATCAAACTCCTGTTTTCCTCTTCTACCCTGTTCTGTATCTCAAGAAGCTGTTCAGTAAAATGATTTTTGTTCATGAATTCTTTCCATTCTAGGCCCTTTGATCTCACCTGGTGTTCCACTAAGATTTTGATTAACCCCTGATGATATATCTGTGCTGCCCTTGGCCTATGCTCTTGTTTCACTGTTTCAATCATTTTTACAAGACTTTTGTACAGGAAATATGGTAAGTTAATTCTATCATCCCCTTTGATATGCTGTAGTAATCTAACATGATATAAATGAGCAATGCTGTATCCACGATCACATGTCAAGAATTTTTGAATAACCAAGACCAGTTCCCCCCATGGTTCATTAAACCATTCCCTGGGTATCCCTTTCGTCCTATCAAATGTCCCTTTCCGGTTTTTCTCAAGGAAGAAAGTCCACGCTTTCTCCTTGAAGTGTAAACCTTTATAATACTTCTCCCCTATCATTGGCAACTCTAAGGCTTTGGACAAGTACTCCTGAGTTACTGGGACAATGATTTCTCCTACTTGAGTTTGGTCTTGACTGAAATTATTGATGAAATCTTTAGTTATCTGATCAGAATAGCCATTAAACTTCTGTAGAAATCCTATCATTCCTGACTGATACAGTTTTTCTACAGTTTCTTTACTCCAGCTCTCTATTTGAAATCTTGGTTCTACCTGGTTTTTCATGATTTCTGTGAACCAATCAATATAATCCTCTGCTGTTACTAACTTCATTTTAACAAAATTATGACTATTGTTTTTAAATGAAAGTTTAGTAGCAACGAGGCTTACCTTCCTCCTCTGACTCAACTCTACTCTGTTTGACTCTGGCCTCTTTAACCTCTGCTGTCTTTCCTCTGCACAAACTCTGTTTCAATTCCCTGTTTAAGGCAAACAACACCTGAATATCCTCTATCAATACACTGCTCTCTGTTTGTTTTTGAAAATTAAATACACATGCAACAATAACCATGTTTTACTTAGTTCAAAATAACATGAGTTACTGTGTATTTAAACAAAAACTTGAAAAAATTTGGCTCTCGGCCTCACAACAGATCCTTAAAAACATTCTCTGATAATCCCATTTTATCATTTTTCAAAGAAAAACATGACTGTAATGCAGCAAATTGCTCTCGGCCTCTCAACAAATTTGCAAAAAAAATGACTGTAATCTAGCAACTTGCTCTCGGCCTCTTAACAGATCTTCAAAAACATTCTCTGCCTATAAAAAAATGACTGTGTAACGCACAAATTGCTCTCGGCCTCTCAAGAAATTCTCAACAAAATGACTGTATAATGTGGCAAATTACTCTCGGCCTTTCTATAAATTCTCAAAACATTCTCGGCCTAATCCTTTTGATCATTTTTTTCACAAAAAATATGACTGTTTAATATAGAAAATTCTGCACACAAAGTTATAAGCCTAGAGGACTAATCACATGCGCTCGGCCTCATCATTCTTTACTGCTTATAACAAATGTCAAACAATTTAAAAAAAAAAAAAATCGCAGACTATGAAAACTCTCGGCCTCAAGGCACAAACAATGCAAATTTGACATTCAACTCAGTTCTGCAGTCAACATAGCATGTATGCAGGCACTCCAACGCATTTCAATCCTCTGTTCATGGCACAAATACATTAAAATTTCGATACACAGGGGCGCATTAAGGCATGAATGCATTTGACTTGTTTTGAATATGCACAATCTACAGCATTCCTCTGTTTTTCATTTGACAATCCACCCTTCTCGGCATATACCAATGCGTACTCGGTTTAGCAGCCCATACATATATAACAACGCTCAACAATCTGTTTCAATGCGTTCAACAACACATATGACAACACTCTGTGATTTAATGCGTCCTCTGTTCTGAGAAAACACATTCACATGCATATGATAGAGACTTAGCGCGCAGCAAAATGAAGGTTAAATGCAACAATGGTTTAACGCTCATATATACACAACCCTTGGCATTTCGGCATTCAAACTAACTCTCCGCGTTTGATGCATTAGATTCCACATTTAACTCAAAATCCTTTTTCGTGTTATGCATGCAACATGTAACTTTAAATGCTGGATTGTTGACCGCTGTTTCTACACCATTATTTACGCATAAAAATCTGTTTAATCTATCCATACGTGCTACAAACTTAGAGTTATCCCGGTTTTAGTGTTACCTGACTGTCACTGGCCGCATGGGATGCAAACAAACACTTCAAATCCCTCCTTCTTCGGTCAGTCGAACTGGTGGCAAAGAAACAAAATCTGTGAGTTAATGGCGAAAACTCATTGGTGAGCTCTAGTATTGTAGCAATAATGCTATAACTCCTGGGGCTTCCTGTCTCTCATTTTATCAACCCGGTAGTTCGTACAAACTTGGAAGCGACGGTGCTGTATGCACAAGTACTAGCTCTTGTCGCAGCTGTCACTTGGTCAGCTGGCACAAGTCCGCTAGGGCTCAAGCCAACTTCTATAGGCTCTCAGAAGAAGCTTTATCAATGATGGACGAAAGCTAACTCAAAGGAAAGCTACTCTACTTGACAAACTGAACTGAAAGCAAATCAAAGCATGTAAACCTAGGAAACCCTAATTTAACTAGTCTAACCTCTACAATGCAAAGAGTGTGAATGAAACTTCAACCAAGGCTGCTGTTACCTCTAATATGTGCAAATGCATGGATCTAAACTACTTGCATCATGAAAGACATGTTTTTGTATTTTTCCTTTAAGTGTGTGGAATGATTGTGAGTTTGTGCTAATTAGGGTTTGGTTGTGCAGATGGGATGGAGAAGGAAGGAAAGCGTGGGACAGGTTGGGGAGGCTAGGAGAGGTCCCTAGGGATCCTTAGCATCCATCCACAGAGGTCCCTCACATTCAGAAGCTCGGCAACCGAGTGAGTGGCCTCCTACAGGAAGTCTGCAGGGGATCCTACAGGATACTCTGGTTTCTACAGGATGTCTGGCCGTGGAGGTTTTGGGAGATGATCGAGTGTTGGAGTGGTGTGGGAGGCTAGGTGAGGTGGAGATGGACCTGATGATGGCTCAGGAGCTGGAAGATCAGATGAAGGAAGGGTGTATGCAATGGGTTGATGATTGGGAGGATGGAACCAACGAAAGTTGAAAGAGATGGAGCTATGTGGGAAATGAGAGAGTTGGAGGGTAAATGAGTGAGACAGAGGTTGAATAGACTTGCAGATAGATCAAGAAGAAGAAAAAGAAAATGGTTTGAGAAGGAGCAGCGTAAATGAAAGAAATGACCTATGCATCAAAACGAGAAATCCATTAACCTATGATAATTGTGCCATGAAACCTATGAACAGAAATGGAAAACGAGAAATGAAACCTATGCGTGGAAGTGCAGTATGGATCGATGTCACAAATGCATGAATAGATCTTCAATGAAAAACGTTTATGTTGCAGCTTGCATGGAGATGAGAAGACTACTATTCTTTTTGGTGGTTGGTCATGGACTACACCCCAATCCCTAACAGTGAGATGGAAGTGAGCCTATACAACCTTTTTTGTTGGAGCTCCAAGAAATTATATCTATCCTCCTATCAAACTTAAACACTGAAAGCAAATCACCATAAACTAGTCCTATCTATGCTCATGAAAATGGCTAAATTAACAAGCTGGAAATCCGAATTGCATGTGAAAATAAACAAACTCAAAGTGTTGGAACGAAATGCAAACACATTACAACACTGAGGAGATCTATTGCTCTCAGGTTGGGCCCTAACCTGAGAGCTATAGCTCCTTGAGAAAACTCAGAACTAGATCAAAATCTGCCTTCTTTATTCATAATCTGATGTCATGCCAAATTGGCTTACAAAAAGGAACAAAAACTGAGCTCTAGCTCGTACTTTTCAATTACAAGCGTAATGCCAAGGTTCAAAAAGCTTCTCTACAAGGCTACGGCCTCAGTATTTATGCAAAAACGACTATCCAACAGGTGTCCTCGATTTTAGGAGCTCGGCTGTCTAACTAGAGTTCAACTGTAGATCCTGTAGGACAGTCATAACTACTGTTCCTGTAGAGCAGTTTATAACTGCTGTTCCTGTAGAACAGCTGGCTGCTTCTAAGCTCGGAGGGAAGATGGATTGGAGCTCGGAGTTCTTGGTGGGAATCACGAGGAATGTCCCCAAGACCGTGGACATCCTCCTCTAAAAACCAGCAGTGCCACCTCATTGTCTCCTTGTCTCCTTTTCACGTGGTCTTTTCTCCCTTTTAATGCAAAAACCTGAAATCATAATGCATTAGTCACGTAGATAAAGTGTCTACCCTTATTCCTACAAACAACACGAATAAACTAAGAAATGCATGCATAAGCAGTAAAAAGTGAATGGTTTGAGCAAATAGAATAGGCCAAAATGAGCCCGAATTGTACCAAAATTGGGGCTCATCATCACCCCCCAGCTAAACTATTTGCTCATCCTTGAGCAACCTTGCCCTGGCTCCTCATCTTTGGCCGAGATCTAGAGCCCGGAGCATGCTTTTCCTTCCCTGATTTTGGTGGTGTTGCCTTCTCTGTCGAGGGTGGCGCTTCTTCTTTTCCCGTTTTTGGCGGCCCTGCCTTTGCTGCCCCTGGTGGTGACGAAGGTGATGCTTCCTTCCCCTTTCCTATTTCCTTGAGCCGGGCTTCGGAAGGCGACTGGCCTATCTTTCGTGTCCAGGAAGTTATTTTTGGGCTCCCCTTTTCGGGGGTGGCTGATGTTTTAGAAGGGTTTCTTGCACTAGGTGAAGTAGGGACGTCCCCTGAAGTGGTTTCACTGCTGGGTGGAGACTGTGGCTGGCCCGTGGTCATCCTCTTGCTTATCCTGGCTTTATATTGTAGAGGGGTCTCCCTCTCCCTTTTCTCCTTCGGTTTCGGAGGTTTACTGAGGGCAGCCAGTGCCGCTGCTGCCTCCTTTTCGAAAATGCCAGCCCTCTCTTTTTTGCGTTTTGCTCTATCAGAGCTCCTTGTAGAGGGTCCCTCCTTTTCAAATTTCGGGCTTCCTGTGGAAGGCCCTGCTTTGCCAACTTCCGGGCCTCCTGTAGAAGATTCTTTCTTTGTCTTCGGACTCTCTGTAGGAGGCTGTTTCTCAATGACTTTCGGGCCCCTTGTAGAAGCCCCTTTTCCCAATTTTGGGCTTCCTGGAGAAGCCCTTGGCTTTGTCTTCGGGCTTCCTGTAGAAGCCTGTGGTTGCACTTTCGGGCTTCCTGTAGAAGCCTTTGTCTCCGTTTTTGGGCTTCCTGTAGAAGCCTGTTCTCCAACGATTTTCGGGCTTCCTGTAGAAGACTTGGTCTTTGTTTTTGGGCTTCCTGTAGAAGCCTTTGTTTTTGCTTTCGGGCTTCCTGTAGAAGCCTGTTTTTAAATGATTTTTGGGCTTCCTGCAGAAGCCCGAGTTTGTGTTTTCGGGCTTCCTGTAGAAGCCTGTTTTTGCTTCCCTGTAGACACAGGGGTCTTCACTTCCGCTTGCTTGCCTGCTTGAGCTTTGCTTTTTGCTTTGGGTGTAGGTGCTGTTGAGGTGCTTGGGCTGACGGGGGCCACCTCTGCTTTGTCCATTCTGCTCTTCATCCTTTTTTCCCTTGCTGACGGGGTAGGTGTGCCACCTTTTTCTTGGCCTTTCTTTTCCTCATGCTCCTTCCTTTGTTCTTCGGCCACTGCTTCGTGTTCCTCACTGCTAGAGGAATCCGTTTCTTCGACCAACATTTTAATATCCCCGTCTTTGGTCAAATTGCGAAAGGATCCCCATGAGAGGGGTACCTTATATGAGTGCAATGCATCCTCCACAAGCAGTTTTATTAACCCATGATGGGCTATCTGATCAGGGATGCCCTGTCTTAGCTTTGTAGCACACTCCATTAGGGACTGTAGTAAAAAGTAAGGAATGCTCAGTCTCTGCTCTGCGGGGAGATCAAGCCGATGTCTTAGCTCACTGAGCAGCCGGAAGTGATATGCATATACGATGCTGTAACGTCCCTCACAAGTGATATATTTCATAATGTGCAAAATGACTTCGTTCCAAGGTGGTGACAGGCTGGTTCTCCTCACCCCATTTTTATCCTCAGAGAATTCTTCCTCAGGTGGGAAGAACTCCTTCTTTGCCTGCTGACTCAGCTTTCTCTCATCTTTGTCCCACGGCAGACCCATAGGAAGTGCTGTGATCCGACTGATGTGTTCTGGGGTGAGTTTGAGGCTTAGACCTCTGAGGGTTACTGTGGCCAGTGTCTGGGATTTAGGCTGCAGAGCCTGCAATAATTCCTCGGCTACTTCATCGTCGTAGCCCTGCAGCTTATCACAAAACGGCATCCACTGTGCTCTGGTGAAGAGCTCTACTACTGCCGGGTTTCTCCTTAGTGTATTTGAATCAGTGGGCTCTCGTCTTATAAACCCACCCAGCATGATGGACCCAGTCGTTTGAACTGAAGGTGGTAGATGTAAAAGAGGTTTGGTTTATGAGAGCAGAGCATGCACATACAAAATTCAACACAGACTACTTATACCACCATCCTGTAGAACAGTAGCACCGACACAGCAAACACAATTCCACCAATATTTTTATAACCCGACCATGGACGATGGTCTTGCCACTTCTAAGAACCAGTTACATTAAGAGTTCAGGGTTACCTCCTTAATTGGCCACCTTTCTTTGCGAGGCACCCGCTTTCCTGTAGATGACTGCGATCCTGTAGACTGCGTTCCTGTAGACTGTGCTCCTGTAGAACCGCGTTCCTGTAGAACCGCGTTCCTGTAGAGGCCACGCACAATTCTCGGGGAGGACTGTAGTTGGCCGCGCTCACGGTGTGCTTGACCAGCGTTCTGGTAGCCAACGACTCGGCATATCAAAATGCAGAGGAGATCAGAATGGCTAGCCGAGTTGAAGTGCTGGATGATAAATGCGTGCGGTTGATTTAGCCGATTGGATTTTGAACTGGCGCAATCCATGGCGCGGGGGATGAGCTGTCCCCGTGGACCGTTGGGCGACGTCATCCATCCTCCGCCTGCGTTTTCACTCACTGCTGCATTCATTCCCTCAGATTTGCCGCCGCCTTTCCTGTTAAACTCATACTTCTGAGGAGAGTGCTCCCACATGCATGCCGTTCATTCTCTTTGTCATGTCCGCCACCCAATCACCCAATTACACTTTAACTAGCCGACATGGCCAGTCGACTGGCCATACAGCCGCTCAACCATTCAATTTTATGCTTTGCAAACAAATTCAAAGTTAGATTCATGCGATTTGATGGAATGAAGGGGAAGACACTTACCTGCGCGCGGCTGCACACGATTTTTCGGTTTTTGGACAACGGGGAGCGGATCTACCTGCTGCATGCGGCTTACACAGACCCGGAAGCTCGTGGTAACCGGATGCCAACGCTGGAGTGGACGGATTTGCTTGCATGCGCCCGCGTTTCATCTCGGATGACGGTGCTGTGAATGGCATCCACTCGAGCAGATTGAACTGTTACAGGATCCCCGCGAGGGGTCTCGTAACAGTCCTTTCTCCTTGGGTGCATGCTGCACGATGGCGGTTCTGATCACGATCCCGGAGCTCTTGATGCATGTGGTATGAGATCCCATCATTTTTTATGTTGGAAATGGCTTTCTCACGAGAACTCATCGATTTCCTTTGTTTGTGCAGGGACTTGGCCGCATGTCGACACAGGTGGTGGAGCATGGTGACAGCAACATGCAAGGATGCTTAACAGAGGCTTGCATGCATCCAAACCACGCCATGGTCGCGAAATCTCCTTTTACGACGAATTCTGGCCGCCCAAAACTCCTACAGGAAGTTTCCTGTAGACACAGAGCTTCTTGTAGAAAGTTCGGCCTTCCTGTAGAGAGTCTGCACTTTCCTGTAGAGAATCCGCGCCTTCCTGTAGAAAGATTGCGCCTTCCTGTAGAAAGACTGCGCCTTCCTGTAGACAGACAACAGCTTCCTGTAGAAGATTCAAACCATGATAAAATTGCACATACCTTGAAAAACATAAGCATTCTTGGAGGAGGAGCTTGTGAGGTGTCCTGGCTGCATGAGAAGGACCTTTGACCTTGACTTGAGAGGCTTCCTCTCCTCCATAGAACATCTGCAATCTGCATGCAAACTTCAAATAATAGCTTATTGATCTTGTTTTTTTTTTTTTTTCTCTTTTTTTTTTTTTGAAAGATAGCAGGGGCGCCTCAATGAGGTTTTCACCCTTACCACCTGCCTTAAGCGCCTCAGAGAGGTTTTCACTCAAGGATCTTTATTTTTTCTCCTTTCTTTTTTTTTTTATTTTTTTGAAAGATAGCAGGGGTGCCTCAAATGAGGTTTTCACCCCTACCACCTGCCTTGGGTGCCTCAGAAAGGTTTTCACCCAAGGATCTTTATTATTTTTTCTCTTTTTTTTTTTTTTTTTTCCTTT
The DNA here is from genome assembly GCA_031772625.1 of Pinus tabuliformis. Lineage (NCBI taxonomy): Eukaryota > Viridiplantae > Streptophyta > Pinopsida > Pinales > Pinaceae > Pinus > Pinus tabuliformis. The sequence goes on from CM062815.1 coordinate 845,157,904, forward strand.
TTTTTTTTTTGATTCTTCAGGGTGTGCCCAAAGCAGGGGCAGGACCCTTCTCTATGACCAATACTGCCTTCTCCATAGTTTTGATGAACTCTTGTCTGGAGGGAGGCTTCTTGTAGATCTTCAATCGATGCCCATTGACAAGCATGGGGATGGCTTCCTCATCAATGGTCCGGATAAGAACAGATCCATTGTCATGACATTTTTCCACTGAATATGGCCCTAGCCATCTGGTTCTCAGCTTCCCCTTGAAATCTTTGTATCTGGAATCATACAACAAAGCCCAATCTCCGGGCTGAAATTGCTTGTCATGGAGATGTTGGTCATGCCACACCTTCCTCTGAAGTTGAACCACTTCTGAGTGAAGGAGGGCCTGCATGCGGTGCTCATCCAGTCCATTCAGCTGCAATAGCCTCTCTTGTTGTGCATGGCTGAGATCTAGATCCAGCTGAGCTGCCATCCTCAAAGTGTTATACTCAAACTCAATGGACAGCAAAGCTTTCTTCCCATAGACCAGCTCATAAGGTGTGAAGCCGGTGGTGGTCTTCCAAGTGGTGTTGTAAGCCCATGTGGCTTCAACCAGGCGATCTGCCCAGTCCTTTCTGCTGCTGCTCACCACTTTAGTCAAGATCCCTTCTAATGCTCTATTGGTGACTTCCACCTGCCCATTTGCTTGAGGATGATAGGGAGTGGAAGTCCTATGCTTGATCTTGTGATGAGCTAGGAGATCTTCAACCATGTTGGAGGTGAACTGGCTCCCTTGATCTGTGACCAGCTCTCTTGGATAGCCAAACTTATAGAAGATGTTCTCTCTTAGGAACTCGGCCACTTTTTTTTCTGTTGCAGCTTTGATTGCTTTGGTCTCTGTCCACTTCGTCAGGTAGTCAGTGCACACAATGATGTAGGATCTTTGCCTCGAAGAGGGATTGAGTGGACCCACAAAGTCCATGCCCCACTTCTCAAATGGCTCAAGAGTCACTGGAGGTTGGAGAGGCATCTCATCCCTTTGGGTCGGTTTCCCCATTCTTTGGCATTGGTCACACTGGCTGACATATCTTCTGACATCTTGATGAAGTGTGGGCCAATAATAGCCTGCCTGCAGGATTTTGAAGGCAGTTCTCTTTGCTGCAAAATGTCCTCCACAAGGCCCATCATGACAGGTGAGGAGGATGTCAAAGACTTCCTCTTCCCTTACACAATGCCTTAAGATCTGATCGGGGCCAAGCTTGAACAGGTTGCCCCCGATCCAAGTAAATGAGGCACTCTTTCTGATGATTTTGCTCTTTTCTCTTGAAGAGAGATGCGGAGGGAACTGTGCTGAAACAAGGTAGTTTGCTATATCAGCAAACCATGGAGAGAGTACTGAGATAGCAAACAGATGCTCATCAGGCATCTGGTCATCCACCGTCCCATCTTCATCTGCAGACAAATCCAATCTAGACAAGAAGTCAGCAACAACATTTTCTCTACCTGGGTTATCAAAAATGGTTGGATCAAACTGCTGCAATAAAAGTAACCATCTAATAATACGAGCATTCACATCTGGTTTATTCATCAAATATCTAATAGCAGCATGGTCAGTATGTACAAAGGTCTGGTAGCCAGTGATGTAATGTCGGAACTTGTTCAGTGCATGGACCACAACTAAGAATTCTTTCTCGGTTACAGTGTAATTCAGCTCTGCTTTGGACAAGTTTTTGCTAACGAAGTAAATGGCATATGGAAATTTTTACTCAACTTGTCCTAAGGCTGCACCTATGGTTTTGTTCGAGGCATCAGTGTGGATGTGGAAAGGGAGGGCCCAGTTTGGACCTCTCAGGATTGGAGCTGACACTAACTTGTCTTTTGATTCATTCAAACTCTTCTGACAATCGTCAGTCCAATTAAACTCCACATCTTTTTCCAACAGACCGAACAATGGCGAGGCTAGCTTGCTGAAATCTTTAATGAATCTTCGGTAATATCCCGCTAATCCCAAGAAACTCCTAACATCCCTTACCTTTTGTGGAGGTGGAACCTTTTTGATTAGAGCGATTTTGTTAGGATCCACCTGTAACCCTTGGTGAGAGATGGTATGGCCTAGCACAGTCCCTTCAGTCATTAGGAATTCACATTTTTCAGGGCTAAGGGACAAGTTCATCTCGATGCACTTGGTTAGGACCTTTCCCAAGTTGGACAATGCTTCCTGGAAGTTAGCCCCGTAAGGAGTAAAGTCATCCATATAGATTTCTACTGCATCATGGACCAACTCCGAGAAGATGCTCAAGACAGCTCTCTGGAAGGTAGCAGGAGCATTGCATAGCCCAAAGGGAAGGACACGGTAGGCAAAGGTACCCCAAGGACAAGTGAAGGTGGTCTTATCTTGGTCTTCCGGGCTGATTTGAATCTGGTTGTACCCGCTAAACCCATCCAGGAAAGAGAAGAACTTCTTTCCTGCCAGTCCATCCAACACTTGATCTATGAAAGGCAGAGGGAAATGGTCTTTCTTGGTAGCTTTGTTCAGCTCTCGGTAGTCCACACAGATTCTCCATTTCCCATTTTTCTTGGGAACCAAAACCAGAGGGGACACCCATTCACTATCTGAGATGGGCTAGATGAATCCAGCATCCAACAGTTTCTGCAATTCTTCCTTGACAATGTCCTTAAGGGCTGGATTCATTCTCCTCTGGGGTTGCCTAACTGGTTTACAATCCTCTTTGATGTATATATGATGGGTACAGACCGAGGGATGGACTCCTTTCATCTCCTTATAGCTCCAAGCAAAAGCATCTAAGTGGCTGGCCAATAGGCTACACAACTCCTTCTCCTGGGAAGGAGATAAGGAGGAGCTGATCTTTAATGCTCTCTCAGGGCCGAACTCCACACTTTTGACTCTGGGAGTGACAGGGCTGGTTGTACAAAGGTCCACTAAGGTGCTGGCTTGGGCATCCTCCACCAACTTCTCTAAGGATAGTGCACTGGAAGGTGGATTCTGGATCAGAGTCTCAATCAAATCATCCTCAGTAGGAGGGTCTCTTCTAGTGGTATCTAGGGTGCACAGAGGTGCTGAGTACACCTCGTCCTCCTCTCCTTCTTCTAGCCAAAGTGGTAAGTCATGCTCTAAGGAGGGTTGGGCAGGAGGGTATAGGACTAGCTGCTTGGACATGGGACCATTTTTGATGGTCATATTTCCTGCACGACAAGTTATGTAAGCATCTGCAGTAGCTAACCAAGGCCTTCCCGAAATGAGAGGGTATCCAGTAAGCTTTGCCTTTGGTTGCAGAACCAGGAAGTCTGCAGGGTATTCCCAAGAGTCAATAGAGACCAAGACATCCTCCACAATCCCTTCGGGAGTCACAGTGGAGTGATCTGCTAGTTGCAGTACTGTCGAGGTCTTCCTCAAGGAATCCTGAAGATTGAGTTTGAGCATGGTATCCCTGGTCATCACATTAATGGCAGCCCCCAGATCGATCAAGGTGTGAGGTATGATGGTGCCATTGATGTGAACATCTACTACAGGACTTCTAGGATCTAGATACTTGGGGCAGATGACTTGTCCTAACATAAGATTAGACAGTTGTCCTATGACATTGATAGTTGATGCATCTTTCTTTCTCCTGCCTGGGTGTTTAAAGCACTTTTCCTTAACCAGTTTGTTGTATATGGGCACATCCTTGATGGCTTGGAGAAGTGGTATTTTTACACACAACTGCTTGAGCTCACCCAGAAGCTCATCTTCCTCAGGGTTGGGTTGTGTGGTGGCAGTTAGTCTCTCAGGAAAGGGTGGAATAGCTCTTGGTTCACTTTCCTGTAGATCTTCCTCATCCTCTGGGGGAGGAGGTTTGTTATAGACATTTTTGTGCCTTACAGCATGGAGCATGAAATGTCAATAATCTGAGGGATCCAAAGTCCCTAAACATGTTTTTCTTACCCTTAGAGGAACAAGGTCAGCAAAACCACAGCACTGCAAATCAGTTCTCCACTGAAAAACACTCAAAAACAGGTCAATTTTGGACCATGTCAACTGCTCCACTGAGCACCTGCGCTGAATGTCAAAAGCTCTATGGTGTACCTGCGCTGCATAGCAAGTGCAACAAAGGCTACCTGCGCTGGGCGTACTTTGACATGTGGAGGAATCTTTTCTCAATGTGCCAGTGCCCAGGAAGCTTCCAAAATGACACTTGGATCAGAAGATTCGCCTAATGATGAGTTAAGAGATTCTAAAACTCCAAGTGGAAGGTAGAAACTCTGAGTGGACTCAAGGACTGAAGAACAACTGGAGTTGAAGAGGACAACAAGTCACACATCCAGCTGACTTATCTTCACTCCAAAACTCTATATAAGGATCTCATCCCATGGGATCTAGAGGGGGGGAATTTAGTGCAAAGAATTGCTGTTGGTTTTCAGTTGTGAGCATTGGGTGATTGCTTGAGGGAGGTGAAGAAGAGATTTCTCTCTGTCAGGAAGGTGATGCTGGATTGGACCTCTTATGGTTGTATCACCGCCTGAACCTTACTTCCTTATATTAATAAAGCATTTGAGGTTCTTCTATTCGCATGTGTTTCAATGATGTATTGTCTTACTTGCGTATTTGATTTATGCTAATCCTTGAATCGATTATGAATGCATGCTTCCTGTAGTTTTCTTTTCTTGTCTTATTTGCAGGATCTCGTGTAGCTGGGCCCGTGAAAAGACTTGGAGCTGGGAGCAAGCGGCAAATAGAGGATATTGGATCGACCATTTGCGCAAGACATCGGTAAGTGGATCTCTTCCTTTTATCTCTTGCATGTCATAAAGAAGTAACTTTAGACAGCTTTGCTTCAACTGTTGCTAAGGAACTGTCACCCTTAGAGTGGGTTAGGGTTATTCCGAGTTGGATACTTTCCCCCCACAACAGACTGGCGACTCCGCTGGGGATCGTGTCTTGTTGGTAGCTTGTGTTTCTTGCTATTCATTTCTTAAACAAAGGGAGTACCGAATCGAACTGCATTCGAATCCTTCGAATGCAAAGTAGAGGGCAGCTACTCTAGCCCAGTGCTCGGCATGTTTATGATTTGAAGAGCTGATCCACAAGGACTCTTTTAGCTCTTTGTGATAGTGTTCATCTTCCTTAATCATCCTCTAGTGTATGCTTGACTGATAGCTTCTGATTTGGCCAAAAACCATTTATTTTTGAGCAAACTGTGACCCGGAATCTGAGAGAGACGAGAGTTGTCTCATCAGTGCAGCTGCAGCAAAGGCTACCTGCACTGCAACGCAGGTCCCGAAGGGGCTACCTGCGCTGCATGTCAGATTGACAGTTCAGCACCTGCGCTGATCCAGTCTTGCCTTGTGCAACTGGGGTTCCCTACTGTCTGTTGCCCAGTTTTCAATATTGTTTTTTGCAGCCTGTTGTCAACCTGTATACCCAGCTGAAACTACCTTTCTTTGCCCTCATTCCGCCTTAGTTGTATGTAGAAACCGTGATTGTTCTTATTGTATTTCTTGCTTTCATTCACAGTTTCCCGTAGCGAAAGTGAACTAGTCTTGCTGTGACCTCTTGAATCTAGGCCTGTAAGAAAGTGTCGTTGTGATTCTAAGAGCTAGTTTATTGCTGTTCATAGCTGCTTGAGCATTTGCTTTCGTTATACGGTTCGAATTTCAGTATTTCTTGTGTAGAAACGAGTGAATCTTAAGGTGTTCTTTTGATTATTGGACAAATACTTGTTTGCTTTCGCTTGAAATTGAATTCGAAATCGTACAACAGCTTTCTTTTTGTAATACATCAACATTAAGGAAGAAGAAAAGAAATACTTGCATTGTGCATGTGCATTTTGACAGTTTGCATGTCGATTTAGGAAAGTGCATCAGTGTGTGCTCTATGATCTGTTTGAAAAGATGATGTCTTTCTTTTCCTTCAGTAGTTAAGATTTTCATAAAGTTGAAAGAATTGAAAAAAGCTTGCTTATCATTCTTAGACTGCATTTAGGAGTTGTATCATACATCACGTGGTGATCCATAAAGGCAAACTACTAAGCAAGATCAACCTAAAAAGATCTGAATTTATCTAACAACGCTTTGAAACATAACGAAACACAGTAGAGGTCTAGGTAGAGACGTGTTCCGGTGTCGTTAAACATAGTGACTGTCGATCTCTACGAAGGTGGGTGATTCCTCCTGAGGGACGATAGCACTAATACGGACTTGTGCCCCCGCGTACCATCGCGTATATTGGGGGACCCCTATAGGAACAAAGCCTTTATCCATAGGAAGCCATGTCGGCCGCCCTACTGATCGCGATGCAGTGAACGCAGCATTCACGAAGATCGACCACTCGTACCGTAAAACGTATTCTGTGGTTTCGCGAAAGGTTTGGCACACCCTCTGCCTAGAACTCCAGAGTAGTTTCTTTTGGCCTTTTTCAAACTCTATAACTGAAAAAGTCCATCCGAGCATTTGTCACTTCGGGCTCGTTAATACATCGAAGGAGACTAGAGTCATCTTTAGCTTTTTCTCGACTCTTAAAAATTGAAAAAGCAAGTTGTGTCTAAAGCGTCGTCATATAAAATTCATCTTAAACGGAACATAATTACCCCTGATTCCTACGTTGATCTTAAGGTTGAGAACATGGAACACGCCAACCAAGGGATTCCACATGATGGGACCCCTAGCCCTTTCTCCTATTGGGGAGAAGTTGGTGCGCCCCACATGGCCACATTGTCGCTTCTAGGGCTGACGATTGGCCTGCCAGTTTGGCTATTCTCAACCACTGTAGTTCAGAACACCACGGTTCCTGAAAAGTCGAGTCAACAGTTAGACCAGTCTAGAGCTACCCTCCAGCCTTCCACTTCTTATGGATCTTCCTCCGATCCTTCCTCTTCGAAAGGACGAGCCGCCGAAGGCGGAGCTCCCATAGAAAAGAAGAAGGAAAAGAAGAAGAAAGAAAAGAAGCAGAAGGAGCCAAAAATGCCTGGGGGCAAGCAAAAGGCATCTAACAAAAATCCACACACAGCACGGACCGGGCCTAAATCACCATGTGTCATATGTAGAGGAGACCACCTCCACCATGATTGTCCCAGTATTCCCCGGATACTAAGGGACTGGTACCCTCGTTTGCACAGTTTGGAAGCGTCAACCTCTGACAACCAGGTTGAATGCTTACCGTCGACCAATGAAAGTGAAGGTTCTAGACAACGAAGGGGAATGAGATTCCCCTGCGAACTGTGTGAAGGCAATCACACCCTCCGCTGTTGTCCCTTTTTAGACGAAGCAAAGAGAGTTTTGGAAGATCAACCGGTTGCACCGTTGCTACTTCCTCCTGGATATCAAAAACTCGCGCCAAGTCCTTCGTTGGTCGAAAATGCAGCTGCCCCGCTCATAGGGCCAGCTGAAGTGTCAGTCACTGAAAATGAACCTACTGAATCCGGACCGGACGAAAGTCCAAAGGTCGAAATGGCAATTGACCCGGTTCTCCCTTCAGAAGTTTTGTCTTCAAACACCACAGTCACTGAGGATTCATCTTCAGCTGGCACCCTCACCGAAGAGAGTAAGGATGACACCATCCAGATTCTTTTCATCAACACCGATTCTGATGAACATCAGCGCAATGTGCCCACTCCTTTATCGCAGGAAGGAGCATCGTCAGGATCATATCCGGCTGTATATTTGGTCCCACCACCAAGCAACCTGGTTGTGTCCTTTGATTGGAACCAACTAGGCAGACCCCGGTTACCAGCCAGTATCCCATTTAGAATTATAGTTCAAATATACAAAATGGTGATGGCTGGAACTATCATTGATGAAGGGGCATCTGTGAGTATCCTGTCCTCTATTGCTTGGAAAGCACTGGGTTGCCCGGCGCTTTTGCCCGAGATAAGAAATCTCTCGGGTTTTGACAAAGGAACCAGTCGACCAATAGGGATTCTAACTAATGTGCCTACTACATTGAAAGGGAAGGCTGTCAAGATGAATTTGATGGTCGTCCAAGGACCCTTGGATTATAACCTACTCCTTGGACGAGACTACATATATTGCATGGAAGCAATAGTCTCCTGACTCTTTCGAATAATGTGTTTTCCATACGAAGGAAGGATGGTCAAGCTCGTAGACCAACTTTCACTTCCGGGATCACGCATCGCAAGTAGTCACATACCTATCCTCAATGGTCTTTTCAATCAAGAAAGGTCTCTCCCTCCAGTTCTTCTTCTCGATGAGTGCGAGTGATTCGGGAAAGGAAGGCTGGAACCCAGGGGGCATGCATCCTGGTCTGCTCTGGAGGCAGAAAAAACCTTGGGTGTAAAGTAGAATTTCCGCGGGAGAATATGACTAGTCCGTACCCCGTCCCCTCCTTCATCTTTGTGAATCTTCCTCTGAGCCATCTTCAATGGAGAAGAAGGACAAGAAGACAAAGAGAGAGTTGGAATCTCAGAAGGGGTAATTGGGAGTGGGGTTGTTCTGGAAAAAGATTCTTTTGTCAAAGTTAAGTGTGTGGCGGAACGTCGTCATCCACCGTCGCCTAGTCGGCGTCGCCGAAGAAAGTTCTGTTTGAAAGGATTAGCAGAACAATCTTTGGGTTACCTGAAAGAGGTAAGCCTCACCCATTGAAAACAAAGGTTTTTAACAGATAAGTAGGGGCGATCTTGAAATTAGACTTTATACCTGGGGGCATGCAAACCTCTTGGAATGCAAACACGGGCGGCTTTTTAGTTTTAGGTAGGACTAACCCTGCTAACCCGTAGATAAGTCGATACCCGGCTTGCACAAAGAGAGGATATGGAGCAATACGTAGGGAGATGAAGCTCTTTAAAAAATAGCGATCTTCCATGAGACCTTCCTACTTTATGACTGGTAAAAACGAGCAGTTTTGGCAAAGTTCATGCTCGTTAAAAAATAAACGCAAGATCTGAGCAGTTTTAACGCGGACTTCATGCTCGTTAAAAAATAAACATAAGCATGTGAGCAAGCTTCCCCCAGAGTTCAAGCTCATCCAGAAAAAACGAACCGGTAAATAACCATTTGAGACCGTAAATTCATCAGCCATAAAAGCCTTGGTCGTGTTTGTGTACCGTCACCTCCACTTTTCATTTGGCCGATCATTCACATCCACTTGATTGTTTACCTGTTTTGAGGAACAGCTGCGAAGAGTGATCCCACTTGGCCATCCTTGTAACACTGCCGTGATTGGAAAATTCCAACCTGTACCTGGAATCTGCTGCTATCCCTGTTTATCACTCGTTCCTCAGAACACGAGTCTTCTTTGAGCTCTTTTCAATGACTCGTAAAATATGAAAAGTTTGCCGAGTTTTGGCCTTCCAGCTCGTTAAAAGGACAGGAAGAGCTATCCCTCCTCTAGATTTTAATCTTTTTGGACCTGAGGGATTATTACACAAAAAGATCGAGCGCTTGTCTAGTTCGGCTCGATAAAGATATCGAACATTCATCCCTTCTGTATTGTTTTATACTTTTTCGAACTTAAGGGATTAGATGACGAAAAAGGACCCCTGGAGTCCACTTTATGTACCCTTTTCAGACTCTCTAAAAATGAAAAGGACCGAGTTGTCTTTGTCGCTGGGCTCGTTAAAAATATTAGATAGCGACAAACTTGTCTTTAGACGAGAACGAGTTTCCCTATTGTTAGGCTCGTTAAAACATAGCGATGGGCTTGCCCGAAGGGCAGGTTATAGAACAAGCATATGTTATCCTCCTCAAGCTTGACAAAAATAAAGAGGTACTGGTCAGAAATGACTGGGGAAAAATTGGGAAGAACCTCAAAAGCTTAATGGTAGCAAGTCGCTCTTGAACATGACACTTTTGCCTCCGTAAATATCGGGTTGGGTTATTATCATTCACTGGTCCCTTCACCATGGTCTTGCCATACCATCCATATGGGGTAATGCTACCGATCCATCACATCAGTGTCGTTATATGTTCAAGAGATGTCATTCAGAAAGTGTCAACCGGGTCCCATCCACTATCATACATCATCTTTCATCCTTCCATGACCGCCACCCTGAATCATATTTCACAGATCGTTTTCACCATCATCACTGGCTCCGTTCCGTGTCACTGATGTGGGATTCATTAAGGCCCTCCTTTGACGGATCACTTCTTGTCGACATCAGCTCATTATCCAAGAAGTTGATCTAGGAACACCCCCTCAGTACTTTGAAGCTTGCATGCCTCAATGGCAAGTTTCTCACTTCCGGCGATAGGTATACATTAATGACCTTCGACCGGGAGACTTTGCGTGGTGTTCGACGTCAGATCCTATATTCACGCCACGTGAATTGTGCTGCAGTACCTTGAGGGTCACCATCATTATCGGTGATTCCTCTCGTGCTTGTGAACAGTTTACATTATTGACTGGTAATCAAGCGATGTCTTTCCATGTTCGACTCCAAGAAATTCTCACATGGATCGACTTGTACTTAGAGTGAAGATCGGAAATTTGAAGACCCCGGATCTAGTTTCATCCATCCGGGCTGCGATATATATTCAGGAGATAAAGACATAGACAGGTGCAGCAGATGATCATCCTACTAAAAGGATGATAATTAAAAGCAGAGAATTATCAGTCTACTATCAGACGATCATCTGTTTATGTACAGCAAATGTATTTATAAAGCTGAGCATGGGAAATGCCCGCATTAGCTAGATCATGAAAAGAAAGTATGAAAAGATAATGTATTGTATTGTATTTTGTTACAGGTCACCTCTCGACGACTGAATGAACTTCGGATCCTCCTAATAAAGCATTTCACCCGATAAACGACCTCATACTTTAGGGGGCAACTGTTATAGACATTTTTGTGCCTTACAACATGGAGCATGAAATGTCAATAATCTGAGGGATCCAAAGTCCCTAAACATGTTGTTCTTACCCTTAGAGGAACAAGGTCACCAAAACCACAGCACTGCAAATCAGTTCTCCACTGAAAAACACTCAAAAACAGGTCAATTTTGGACCATGTCAACTGCTCCACTGAGCACCTGCGCTGAATGTCAAAAGCTCTATGGTGTACCTGCGCTACATAGCAAGTACAACAAAGCCTACCTGCGCTGGGCGTACTTTGACATGTGGAGGAATCTTTTCTCAATGTGCCAGTGCCCAGGAAGCTTCCAAAATGACACTTGGATCAGAAGATTCGCCTAATGATGAGTTAAGAGCTTCTAAAACTCCAAGTGGAAGGTAGAAACTCTGAGTGGACTCAAGGACTGAAGAACAACTGGAGTTGAAGAGGACAACAAGTCACACATCCAGCTGACTTATCTTCACTCCAAAACTCTATATAAGAATCTCATCCCATGGGATCTAGAGGGGGGGAATTTAGTGCAAAGAATTGCTATTGGTTTTCAGTTGTGAGCATTGGGTGATTGCTTGAGGGAGGTGAAGAAGAGATTTCTCTCTGTCCGGAAGGTGATGCTGGATTGGACCTCTTATGGTTGTATCACCGCCTGAACCTTACTTCCTTATATTAATAAAGCATTTGAGGTTCTTCTATTCGCATGTGTTTCAATGATGTATTGTCTTACTTGCGTATTTGATTTATGTTAATCCTTGAATCGATTATGAATGCATGCTTCTTGTAGTTTCCTTTTCTTGTCTTATTTGCAGGATCTCGTGTAGCTGGGCCCGTGAAAATACTTGGAGCTGGGAGCAAGCGGCAAATATAGGAGATTGGATCGACCATTTGCGCAAGACATCGGTAAGTGGATCTCTTCCTTTTATCTCTTGCATGTCATAAAGAAGTAACTTTAGACAGCTTTGCTTCAGCTGTTGCTAAGGAACTGTCACCCTTAGAGTGGGTTAGGGTCATTCCGAGTTGGATACTTTCCCCCACAACAAGGTTGGCGGTCTGGTAAAGTCTTTCCAGATCGAAGGTTGATCTCCTGGATCTCCACAGCATAGGTAGGGCATGAGGTTTCCCTAGTGTATACCTGCTGGGCCTGTCTATTGTTGGGGTTCGGGTTCGGTTGAGTAGGCATTTGAGGTCGCCTTGGAGGAGCAGGAGGTAAAGGTTGAGGTTGAACTGGTGGTGGAGGCAAAATGGCAGGAGGAGTGTTGTATTGGGGCCTCCACCCCGATTGAGGAGCACTCCATTGAGGCTGCGACTGGGCATGTGAGTGATATGAATGAGAAGTAGGTTGAGTAGGGTACTGAGGTGGATAAGACCATGGAGGAGGCATGGACCAATAAGGATGAGCAGGGGGACCCCAAGAAGGCATGGGAGTCGATTGGTTGGGGTTATAATAAGCTTGTGGTGCCCCGTGCATTCCCTGCTGATAAGGTCTAGATCCTTGAGGCCTCCTTTGGTTGATGAAGTAGAGAGGTTCAGTGGGGGCTTTGGTTCCTTGGTACATGGCTTTAAACCCAGGTAAGGTTGGACACTGATTTGTTGGGTGGTCCTCCTCAGAAACGAAACACACTTCAACCGAATGCAATGGACATTCGTTCTTAGGGTGTCTTCTGGTGCACCTAGGACAGAAGACAACCAAGGCTCTCTCAGCTTCTTCTTTCTTCTGCTGGATCCTGAATGTGTCCAACTGCATGGCAATGGTCTGTCTCACCTCACTCTTAAGATCTTCTAATTGGTTTGTAAACTCATGTTTGGAGAAAGGGATACCAGTGGAGAGGAGATTTCCTCTACCTCGTTTTCTAGCTGCCCTGGAATGATTTCTAAACACAGTCTTGATGTCCTCATAAGGCAGTTGGTAAATGTCCCCCCCAGCTAACATGTGAAGGGTGTCTAAGAGATCTTCAGGGACTCCTCGGAGTAGGACCAACTTGAGGGATTCAGGGTCAAGTGTGCACCTGGACCGCTTATAGCTTAGTTGGAACCTCTCCTTATAATCCTCTAAAGACTCATCATTCCCCATGGTCATCCGAAAGATCTCTCCCTTGGTTTCCTTGGACCTACAGTAATCCCTATACTTGGTATTGAAGGCTTGCTGCATCTGAGCCCAAGTAGCGATGCTATTCCCAGGTAATCCCATGAACCAGCGTAGTGCTGCATCCTTAAGAATGGAAGGGAAAAGCTTCAGCTTTTGCTCATCTTCAGTATAGTCATAGGTTCTACAAAGGACATCAAACTCAAACAAGAAGGTATCAAGATCCTCAGTGGTCAGTCCATGGAATTGAGGCAAGGCGGAGGCGCTAATGTTTTTCATTTTCATATCTCCATTGGTCTCTCAGATGGGGAAAGCTCCTTCTATTCTCTCATCTTCTCTCCTATTATCAGCCATGGCTTCAGATGGAGTGGTTTCTAACTCTTCTTCTTCTATAGGGTCTTGGTATGTCTCAGGATGCTCACCTATAGGTTCCTCTGTGTCACTGTCACCAAAGAAGAGAGAAGGGTGACTTAGTGATGTGGTGGGGGTGTTGGGTAGGAATTTGCCTGATTTATCTCGGTTCCTACGAGGCATGAAATGGAAAGGACTCTTCTTTTTTTGAGTGCTTTTGTTTTTTTCTTTGGTACCTGCAAAACTGGAACAAAGTGATCTACAACTAACTATATCACACAAATGAAATTGCGGAATTGGAAAGTTAATCTAGGAAAGCAAGAAATGTTAATCTAGGAAAGCAAGAAATATTAATCTAGGAAAGCAAGAAATATTAATCTATGAAAGCAGGAAATGCTAATCTAGGAAAGCAGGAAATATTAATCTAGGAAAGCAAGAAATATTAATCTAGGAAAGCAAGAAATGTTAATCTAGGAAAGAAAGAAATATTAATCTAGGAAAGCAAGAAATACTAATCTATGAAAGCAGGAAATGCTAATCTATGAAAGCAGAATGGAAATGAAATAAACTACTGAGCAGAAGTAAGAGTACGAAAGTAGAAGAAAAGCAACAATTATTAATACTCTGACGCTTCCCCGGCAACGGCGCCAAAAAGGATGGTGAGCTCCAGTATTGTAGCAATAATGCTACAACTCCTGGGGCTTCCTGTCTCTCATTTTATCAACCCGGTAGTTCGTACAAACTTGGAAGCGACGGTGCTGTATGCACAAGTACTAGCTCTTGTCGCAGCTGTCACTTGGTCAGCTGGCACAAGTCCGCTAGGGCTCAAGCCAACTTCTATAGGCTCTCAGAAGAAGCTTTATCAATGATGGACGAAAGCTAACTCAAAGGAAAGCTACTCTACTTGACAAACTGAACTGAAAGCAAATCAAAGCATGTAAACCTAGGAAACCCTAATTTAACTAGTCTAACCTCTACAATGAAAAGAGTGTGAATGAAACTTCAACCAAGGCTACTGTTACCTCTAATATGTGCAAATGCATGGATCTAAACTACTTGCATCATGAAAGACATGTTTTTGTATTTTTCCTTTAAGTGTGTGGAATGATTGTGAGTTTGTGCTAATTAGGGTTTGGTTGTGCAGATGGGATGGAGAAGGAAGGAAAGCGTGGGACAGGTTGGGGAGGCTAGGAGAGGTCCCTAGGGATCCTTAGCATCCATCCACAGAGGTCCCTCACATTCAGAAGCTTGGCAACCGAGTGAGTGGCCTCCTACAGGAAGTCTGCAGGGGATCCTACAGGATACTCTGGTTTCTACAGGATGTCTACAACCGGCTACAGGATGTCTGGCCGTGGAGGTTTTGGGAGATGATGGAGTGTTGGAGTGGTGTGGGAGGCTAGGTGAGGTGGAGATGGACCTGATGATGGCTCAGGAGCTGGAAGATCAGATGAAGGAAGGGTGTATGCAATGGGTTGATGATTGGGAGGATGGAACCAACGAAAGTTGAAAGAGATGGAGCTATGTGGGAAATGAGAGAGTTGGAGGGTAAATGAGTGAGACAGAGGTTGAATAGACTTGCAGATAGATCAAGAAGAAGAAAAAGAAAATGGTTTGAGAAGGAGCAGCGTAAATGAAAGAAATGACCTATGCATCAAAACGAGAAATCCATTAACCTATGATAATTGTGCCATGAAACCTATGAACAGAAATGGAAAACGAGAAATGAAACCTATGCGTGGAAGTGCAGTATGGATCGATGTCACAAATGCATGAATAGATCTTCAATGAAAAAAGTTTATGTTGCAGCTTGCATGGAGATGAGAAGACTGCTGTTCTTTTTGGTGGTTGGTCATGGACTACACCCCAATCCCTAACAGTGAGATGGCAGTGAGCCTATACAACCTTTTTTGTTGGAGCTCCAAGAAATTATATCTATCCTCCTATCAAACTTAAACACTGAAAGCAAATCACCATAAACTAGTCCTATCTATGCTCATGAAAACGGCTAAATTAACAAGCTGGAAATCCGAATTGCATGTGAAAATAAACAATATCAAAGTGCTGGAACGAAATGCAAACACATTACAACACTGAGGAGATCTATTGCTCTCAGGTTGGGCCCTAACCTGAGAGCTATAGCTCCTTGAGAAAACTCAGAACTAGATCAAAATCTACCTTCTTTATTCATAATCTGATGTCATGCCAAATTGGCTTACAAAAAGGAACAAAAACTGAGCTCTAGCTCATACTTTTCAATTACAAGCGTAATGACAAGGTTCAAAAAGCTTCTCTACAAGGCTACGGCCTCAGTATTTATGCAAAAACGACTATCCAACAGGTGTCCTTGATTTTAGGAGCTCGGCTGTCCAACTAGAGTTCAACTGCAGATCCTGTAGGACAGTCATAACTACTGTTCCTGTAGAGCAGTTTATAACTGCTGTTCCTGTAGAACAACTGGCTGCTTCTAAGCTCGGAGGGAAGATGGATTGGAGCTCGGAGTTCTTGGTGGGAATCACGAGGAATGTCCCCAAGGCCGTGGACATCCTCCTCTAAAAACCAGCAGTGCCACCTCATTGTCTCCTTGTCTCCTTTTCACGTGGTCTTTTCTCCCTTTTAATGCAAAAACCTCAAATCATAATGCATTAGTCACGTAGATAAAGTGTCTACCCTTATTCCTATAAACAACATGAATAAACTAAGAAATGCATGCATAAGCAGTAAAAAGTGAATGGTTTGAGCAAATTGAATAGGCCAAAATGAGCCCGAATTGTACCAAAATTGGGGCTCATCACTCATACCTATCTACAGTCGCAGAGCGAAATAAACTCGAGTCTTACCTTGTTTGCTTGCAAAACTCGGCTTCCTCTACTCATACGACTCAGATTTTGCCTTTAAAATCTCCCTCAACACACTCCTTTCTCTTTTTACTATGTTTCAGCTTCAAACTCGATTTTCTGAGCTATGGCAATGAGGAATTGTGGTTTGAACAGCGCAGGGTAGGTTGATTTATGACCGTTTCCTCACTGTACCCTGTGTTTCATTCATTGGTGCTGTTATACATGGTTACATGGCCGTCCTCATTGACCCAGTCGCCCGACTGAGTCATGAGGATGGCCGTATGGTTGTTTCATATGCATATCTTCCGCCGCTCCATCATCCAATACCCATAACCTGCCATAACACCGTGTCATCACCGTACCTGTGTGTTGGCCTGCGTGGAGCTTATGGTCTATCGTTTTGTTCATTGCTGCAACGTTTGTTGATTATGGCTACCGTCGTGCGCCTTCATTACAACGACCTTTGCATATGGCATTTCATTACTTGGCCGTAGCACTGTTGTGTGGTTATTATCATATGGCTGGTGTAATAATGTGCCAAATATATATCTTATGCTCCATATGATATGCGCCCAAAGCTTATGGTTTTAACTTCATAACCTTTGCATTTTAAATATTATACCATAGTTTGGTGCTTTTAACATATATATGCCATAGCTTGTTTAAATATCATCCTTTCTCATCATTGTATTTGAATGCTTACGGCCTCCACTATGTATCATTCCATTACCCATGAACTTCATTATCCTAACCCGCGGCCTTTCATCACTATGTTATGTGCTTTTTGGATATGCGCATTTGGTTATATATATTCCTTATACCCCTATGTTATATGCGCAATACTTATACCTTAATACATTTGATATATGCGCATACTATATTTTCTTTGCAACATATATATCTTATTCCATTAGCCTATGCGCATTTGAAAAATAACTTTAGTGCTCATATAACTTATGATATATATGTTCAATGCCTTTATAATTTATAACTTTAGCGCATACCTTTTATAACATAGCTTTATAATTTTAAAATGACCATTGGGGTCATGTTTAAAATTATAATCATTCTAATGCTCTGAGTTCATGTGCAGGTGAAAAGAGTTGTCCTAGCTTGATCTTTTTGCGTTTAAGGAAAATACCTAGGGTTATAAAGAGATGTATAGGAAATGTATATGAATGAAATGGAATATGAATAGGGAATGTGGGGTATATATTAGGAATGAATATTAATGAATATTTGCAGATACTAACTTCAATTAGATCAAAACTAGAAGTTTCTAAAAAAAATTTGAATTTCAAGCACAAAATGGCTATGAATATACTCCCTTGAATGTTGTTTGTACAGGTGGAATGTTGAATGCTGTGGATAGATAGATGAAAAGTAGACTTTTATTACTGCTCCTTGTTTACTATGCTCCATTTCTTGAATTGTTCAGGTCCCTTTGAATAATGTTTTCCTTTCAGGTCCCTCTACAATGCTTCTGGTATATTGTGTCGGCTCTAATCTGGTTCTGCTGCAACTAAGTTTGCTTCAGGTCCCACTGCAATAATATTTCATCTCAGGTCCCTCTGCAATGCTTCTGTAATGATTTGAACTGCTGCAACTAAGTTTGCTTCAGGTCCCTTCTGTAATAATGTTTCAGTTTAGGTCCCTTCAGGTTCTGTTGCAACAAATTTGCTTCAGGTCCAGAGTGGACAACACAATCCCTTAGCTGTGGCAGCTAAAAGCTTGCTACAAGACTCTCCCTTGCTGAAAGTTTGACTTGTCCTCAAGTCAATTGTGGAAAGGTCCTGCATTGAAATTGTGTGAGAATAGTAAAACAAGAATATAGAATTCATAGAGTCCAGGTTTCCCTGGTTTTCCCCTATGAATTCAAGTTTGCATGGTGCCAGTTGCCTGGTTTTCACCAGCAAACCAATTATTTTTTTTTGTTTTGTTGTTTTTTCATATATCTTTTTCCTTTTTTTTTTTTTTTTATGTTTTTATTTTTTATTTTTCATATATTTTTTTTATTATTTTTCCGAACTGGAAGATGGCAGAGCCATAATTTCCAGTCCTGTTTCTTCTACCAGTTGTTTCATGAAGGTCTCTTTACTAATAGGCTGATGATAAACTTTCAACCTATGACCATTTACAACAAATGAGGTGGGGTCCTGGTCAATGGTCTTTATCTTCACTGCTCCATTATCAAAGATCTCCTCGATTTCATATGGCCCTAGCCAGTGTGTTGTAAACTTTGCTTTGAAATCCTTGAATTTGGAGTCAAATAATAAAGCCCAGTCTCCCTTCTGAAATGTCTTTGTTTTAATGTATCTATCATGCCATTTCATTCTCTGTTGTTGTACTAAGGCTGTCTGTTCAATTGCTTGTTGACGATGTTCATCCAATTGGTTAAGTTCCATGATCCTTTGTTGTTGTGCTTCAGTTAGGTCCATGCCCAACTCTGCTGCTAGTCTATATGTTTGTATCTGAAATTCAATAGGCAATAAGGCTTCTTTCCCATAGACCAACTGGTATGGACTAAAACCAGTTGTGTTTTTCCATGTAATCCTGTAGGCCCATAATGCATCCTTTAACTTTTCAGACCAATCTTTTCTATTCTGCTGCACCGTCTTAGTCATGATATTTTCTAAGACCTTGTTTGTGGATTCTACCTGACCATTTGCTTGAGGGTGATATGGAGTAGACTTCCTATGCTTTATCTTATATTTCTCTGTCAGATCCCGCACTAACTTTGATGTAAACTGCGTTCCTTGATCTGTCACTATTTGTCTTGGTACTCCATATCTCACAAAAATTTCTTCAAAGAGGAAGGTAACCACTGTGTCCTCTGTCGCTCTGCTCACTGCTTTGGCTTCCACCCATTTTGTTACATAATCTGTGCACACCAGTATGTACCTTTTTCCATTCGATGGTGGATTTATGGGTCCAACAAAATCAAGTGCCCACTGTTCAAATGGCTCAATGAGGACTTGCGGCTTGAGTGGCATTTCATCTGACATAATGGGTCTCCCTATTCTTTGGCAACTGTCACACTGCCTGACATATGCCTTAGAATCCTTGAAGACTGATGGCCAGTAATAGCCCAGTTGCAGCACTTTATATGCTGTTCGTTTGTCTGCAAAATGACCACCACATGGTTCGTCATGACATGCCCTGAGAATATCTAGTATTTCATCTTCACGCACACACTTTCTAATCATTAGATCTAAACCAGTATAAAACAAATCACCATTCACCCAGCTATACCTAGAACTTTCTCTGACAATTTTCTTTCTTTGCTTGCTAGTGAATTGAGTTGGAAATTTTCCAGATGACAAATAATTAGCAATATCTGCAAACCAAGGTGTTTTAACTGTTATGGCAAACAGATGTTCATCAGGGAAGGTGTCTATAACTGGATTTGGATCTTCAGGTGATTGTATGCGGGACAGAAAGTCAGCCACCTGGTTTTCTTTACCTGGCCGGTCTTGGATGGGTTTATTCATCAAGTATTTTATGGCTGAATGATCTGTGTGAATAAAAACTTGATATCCTATTATATAATGCCTGAATTTGTTTACTGCATGTATGACGGCTAACATTTCCTTTTCGGTGACTGTATAGTTCGTTTCTGCAGGTGTTAAATTTTTACTGATAAAGTATATTGCATAATTTAACAAATTTTCTTTCTGTCCAAGGGAGGCACCTATTGCAGTATCTGATGCATCAGTGGAAATATGGAATGGCAATGACCAGTTTGGCCCACAAAGTATGGGTGCCACTGACAGCTTATCTTTTAAAATTTGAAAAGCATTCTGACAGCTATTCGTCCATTGGAATTCAACATCTTTTGCTAATAGTTTAAACAGGGGTTGAGCTATTTCACTAAAGTTTTCTATGAATCTTCTGTAATAGCCCGCATAGCCCAAGAAACTTTTGACCTCCTCTGGAGTTGTAGGTGGCACCAGGTTAACTAGGACTTGGATTTTGGCTGGATCCACCTTAATTCCGGAACCGGAAATATGGTGTCCCAGAACTATACCCTCTGTTAACATCATATAGCATTTTTCATTACTTAATGACAGATTTGTTTCGATACATCTCTTCAAGACTTTCTCAAGATTGTTAAGACAATCATCATATGTGTTTCCATACACTGTGAAGTCATCCATATAAACTTCTACACATTCATGGACTAGATCAGAAAATATCGCAAGCACTGCTCTTTGAAAAGTTGCAGGTGCATTACATAAACCAAATGGCAAAACATTATATGCATAGGTTCCCCATGGGCAAGTAAATGTAGTTTTGTCTTGGTCTTCTGTTGCTATTCTAATCTGGTTATACCCGCTAAACCCATCCAAGAAAGAGAAATACTTCTTTCCAGCCAAAGAATCTAGCACCTGGTCAATGAATGGTAGAGGAAAATGATCTTTTAATGTAGCTTTGTTTAACTCCCGATAGTCTACACATACCCTCCACTTTCCATTTTTCTTTGGTACAACAACCAATGGTGAAACCCATTGACTATCTGAAATAGGATAGATGAATCCAACATTTAACAGTTTTTGCAGTTCTTCTTTCACTATTTCTTTCATCATTGGATTCATTCGTCTTTGAGGTTGTCTAATAGGTTTAAGTTTATCATCTGTATAGATGTGGTGGATACATGTGCTAGGATGGATTCCTTGCATATCAGTGTAATCCCAAGCAAATGATTTTGAATATTTCTGTAGTAATGCAGTTACTTGTTGTTCTTGTTTTGATTGCAGCTGGTTTCCAATATTTAAATGTTTTCCAGGATGTACCTCAATTGTTTTGATTGTTGGATTGCTAATTGTGTTTACAGGAAAGATGTCTATCAAAGAATTCTGAAAAGTTCGAATAGTACATGTTTCCTAAAAACATTGATTCAAAAGTTCATTTGCAGCTTCATATTGAACTTTCCTAAGCTGCTCTGAAATACTTGGTTCTGAGATAAAAAGGTCCATCAAATCCTCATTCTCCTCCTCTTCTCTCAAATCAAAGAATTGATTGATACTTAAAACCTCTTTTGTCTATTGTTTTTCCTGGGTTTCAAGTATTGATTCTAAAGAAGTGGTTTGTGCAGGTGAATAGAGAGTGATATGTTTCTTTTCATCTCCATGAGAGATTATCATACTTCCCGATCTGCATCCTATGAAGGCATCAGCAGTGGCTAACCATGGTCTGCCTAATATTAGAGGATGTCCTCCCAAGTTTGTCTTTGGTTGCAAGATCAAGAAGTCAACAGGGTATTCCCATGAATCCAAGGAGACTATGATGTCTTCTAACATTCCTTCAGGAACAACTTTAGATCTATCTGCTAATTCCAAGACTGTTGAAGTTGATCTAATGTTGTTTAATTGCAAAGTTTTTATTGTCTCCATCGTCATTACGTTTATAGCTGCTCCCAAGTCTATTAATGTATTAGGTACAGAGAAATTATTTATTGATATGGTAACCATTGGGATACCAGGATCAATATATTTTTCTATTACAGTTTGAGTAGACATGAGACTTGCTAATTTACCAATGACTTGGACTGTTGCAGGATCCTTTTTCTTTCTTTCTTTCCGAATGCATAATTCCTTTATTGTTTTTGCATATATTGGTATTTCTTTAATAGCTTTTAATAAAGGAATCTTAACATATGCATTCTTTAACTCATCTAAGATATCAAATTCAGGAAGGGTTATTTGATTTTGAGTTTGTTGCTCTACCAACCTTTCAGGATAAGGTGGTGTTTGCGTTGTAATATTTGTTCCTTTCTGATTTTGTACCTTAGTTTGTGATGTTTCAGATGATTCTCCTTGTTCAATTGGTTCTTCTATAATTGGAGGAGAATCCTGCTTAAGTATTTTTCCAGACCTTAAATGGACATCATCTAGAGGAACAATTGAATATGTAGGATAATATGCTGCTTCCTCTACAGTATATGCAGGTTTGTCCACTTTGTTATTTGGATTAGCCACCGGTTGGGATGGCAATTGTGTTGGTCTGGGTTGATTTGAAGGTAACTGTAACTGTTGTGGTTGTGTTAACAATGGTGGTGGATTCTGTTGTTGGAATGGATATGCAGAATTTTGTTGCGGAAATGGCATGGATGGAGGATATGGTGGGTATGAAAATGGCTGTTGGTACTGTTGCTGGTAATGTTGTTGATACTGTTGAGTCTGCTGAGGTTGTTGGTTTCCATAACCATATCCCCTCCAACCTTGTGCAGGTTGTTGCGGATATTGTTGTGGAGGCCAAGCTTGCCATGGCATTGGAGGGGTCCAAGGATTATAAGATGGATAAGCATAATTTTGCTGAGGAATTTGTGGCTGGTTTGGTTGAGGCATTCTAGGTGGCCATGGTCTTCTTGGTGCAACATAATAGAAACCTTCTGCTCCTTGCATTTCTTCCATTGAATTAGTTTGTAAATATTTCAATGTTACACAGTTTTCAGTGGAATGATTGCCTGTACAAAGACCATACACTTGAATGCTATCTAAAGGACAGTCTCTCAAAGGATGTTTCTTTTTACATTTTGAACAAAATATTGCTAAGGCTTGTTCCTGTTCTTCTTTTCTTTTGTTTGCCTTTAGCACATCTACTTGTGTTCCTAATGTACTCAAAAGATCTGTTTTGAAATTTTCCAATAGACTTCCTATTTCAGCCCTTGTTATCCCTCCTGCAGCTGACTTTGCCGCTTTAGAACTTACTTCCCTTCTTCCGGTTTTTGATCTTCCTCTAGAATATTTCTGACATAACTCGACAATTTCATCGAATGGAAGGTTTGAAATATCTCCTTTACCCATTACATTCAAAATGTCAAGGTACTCATCTCTTATACCTTTGAGGAAGATTGTGCGAACAGTTTCTTGATTTAGGGAATGTTGTTTAGATTTCTGAAGATTATATGCAAATCTTTCTAAATATTCTTCTAGATTTTCATCTTCTTGTTGTGTCATTCTAAATATATCTTCCTTTGAATCTCTAGATCTACAGTAAGGCTGATATTTCTTAAGGAAGACGGTTCGCATATCATCCCAGGAGGCTATTGTTTGTTCTCCTAAACCCATAAACCATTTTAAAGCTGTTGCCTTTAATGTTGCAGGAAAAAGACGAAGCTTATGAACATCATCAGTATAACCATATGTTCTACATAAGATATCGAATTCAAACATGAATGAGTCCGGATCTTCTGTAGACATTCCATAGAAGTTTGGCAACACAGAAGGTGGTATGTTTTTCATTTTTACTTCTTCTCCTAGTATTGCACTTGTATCTATTATTGGAAAACCAAAAGTGGATTCTTGATCAAGTCCATCTTCTTGTCTTTTCCTGTCGTTTTCTTGCTTCCTATCATTTTCTTGTTTCATCTCTTCCTCTCTCTTCCTTCTCCATTCCCTAAATTGTCTTTCATTTTCAGCTCTTTGTTCTTCATCATTAAGATGAACGGATCCATGTCCTTCTGCCATTGTTTGAGTTGTTTCAATTTCAGGTGGAGGTTCAAGTTGTGGGAAGATAGGAGGATCGATGGATGGAAAAACAATTTGTTTTCCTTTCTCTTTTGGTTTTCCGGAAGTGGAGAATTTTTGCTTTGCCTCCCAAGCTGACAAAGTTTGCCTTTCTATCAAGGTTAATCTTTGGCCACTTCTTTGTTTTTCTATCAGCTCTTCAATGATTGGATTACCAGTAACAGGTGTATGTGATGATCCTAATTCTACTTGTGGGGGGTTTTTGATGAATCTACCTTGAGGATCCCTAACTCTAGGCATAAAGAAGCATAATTAAAGAAATGAAATGTAACTAATGTTTTTGTGTATTTTGGATTTTATCTCTCTATTGACTATGCCGATATTTGCCTCCCCGGCAACGGCGCCAAAATGTTGAGCTAATTTATGTTCCTAAATTAACACAATTATTTACTATCAATCCGGGTTGTTTATTCTTGGAGGAAAATTCACTATGTATGAAGATCTAACAAATCTTGAAAGATAAATGATTAAAAACTAAAGAAAATACATCTCATCACTCTAATTCAATTAGCTTAAAAGAGAAAGCATTGAAAGGGTTCTTGAACTCAAGAAGTCCTCCTTCACCTCAATTAGTACTTAAGGAATTAGAGATTGAAACCAGACTCAAGATGCATAAATTAGAAGTGAAATAAGCTCTTAACTTAAGAGACATATAAAATATCCCATCATAATTTATTCATCTCAATTTCTGAATCTAAATGGAAACAAAACTATTTGCATGTAAACAAAAGACTAGTTCTGATTCACCATTTCATAGAGGGAATGCCCAACTTGAACACTTGATTTCCAACTTAATTAGATGATGAATAAACCATTAAAAAATGAAATAAATCACTATTCATAACCATGAAGCAATCTGAAATAAGACTTGGAAAAACTAAAGCTACAATCAACCAGATTTGCAATGAAATAAAACTAGTTTAACTTGGAAGTGTACTTAGCTTGGAGTGGGGGCCCTCCACCCTTGCCTTGCACACTTTTGAAGATGATATCAAAGCTTTATATCAGTCACACATCCATGTATTGAGCAGCAAAAATGAGAGTAACACAAGTCTTCAAATTAATTCTTCAAACCAAAAATATTACAGCATAAAAGTATCATAAGTCAATGTCTTGAGCCATCAAAGTTGTGGCTCTTAAATAAGGAGTTTCATGAAAAAACTGATCTACATTCACTATAACAATATTATCTACTCTAATCCACCTATCCACGTCGAATCCACTCCCCTCATCCCAAGAAATATGACTAATATCATGGAAACTCAAAACTGCCCTACTTAGATGGGATTTCTGGATGACTAGTCATGATGGACTAGCTCCAAATAGGCATAAGAAAGCTCGTTCTGTTGGAACCAAGCATAGGTGGCTTGGTCCTAGTTCCCAAGATTTCCATTCATGTATCCCATTGGTGCTGAAGTGGCCTGCATCCATATCAACCATGAAGTGATTACGGGAATTTCTGAAATTGCCAAAATTGCACTTAAAATCAAACTTTTATAAAAACTTTAGAAATTGACAAATTAAAGTTAAATACCTGATTAGACATCAAATATTCATTAAAATGGAATGAATGGAGTGGAAAATGAAGGATAAATAAACGGTTAGGTAAGTTTCTCAAAGCAAAATAAGATCAAAACTGAGGCCCAACAGTTACAATTGATTATTTTGTACATCTCAGATATAGGAGAGGCTGGTTGAAAAGAAAAATCCTACTGCAAGTAGATTTAAGCTTCATTTTCTGAAGCATTGTCATCTCATTCCAATTCATAATTCATTCCCCCATTTCAATCATTTTTCCTTTTTTTCCCCCCCATGTCCCCATTATTTTTCAGCAACATCTTTCCCATTTTTATCATAAATGAAATAAGTATCTTTCACAACATTTTCCCTATTTTTCCCATTTACAACAACATTTTTCTTTGCTTTCCCCGTTGTTGAAACACCATCTTCCATCCATTTTACCATTGCTGAAACACCAACCCTTCCCCATTTCCCCGTTGCTAAAACACCAACCTTTACCCATCTTCCCCGTTGCTAAAACACCATTTATTCTCAAGGAATTATCATACATTACTTATAACTCTGTTCTTTCACTTCCTTCTCCTATGATTATATAGGCCTTTAATTAAATTACCCTCATATTTCAAAACCCTCTTCCATAGCCATTGATGATCTATTAGCAACGTATACTATATTTTTCGAATATCAATCAAAGGTAAACATGATGTATGTGCTTATTATGTGTAAATATTATTAAACTATAGTTAAATGAGAAGATTATGACATTATTACCATGATCCCCGTACATTTAAACTCATTATTTCAGCCGTAGTTGGGGGGAATACCCAAATCACATGCCATCATTTCACAACACGCCAATCACCGTCATTTTTTTACCCATGATGACGTCTTATCACCTTGTCACTGTCCTATTATTCCATGATCTCATTTGCAAAATTTACTCTGTCTCAGGTGCGGTAACTCGGTTTGTCACTGTGCATTTTACTGAAGCTGGTAACTATGGGAGGACCTGCTATTCGACATGAGCCTAGCTCGATAGCTTTATTAGAATTACACCTAGAGGTGTATCAGATTTTTCAGCGGGCAGGCTCGGTAGATTATTTTCATAGGCTTCAGGGATTTGATCCATAGCAAGTCCTTGAATTTGCACGTAATCTATGGGATGGCTGCTCTACTGTTCAAGGAGTTCGAATTCCAGTCTCAGAGTATGATATAGCGTAGGTTTCAATCCTATCGGCCCATTGGCACTCCATTGTTTAGTCGTAAGCATATCATTTTGAATGCACAGCAGGACTTTCTTCTGCCAGGAGAGCAAGTTGAGCCCAAAGGCT
Organism: Pinus tabuliformis; assembly: GCA_031772625.1. NCBI lineage: Eukaryota > Viridiplantae > Streptophyta > Pinopsida > Pinales > Pinaceae > Pinus > Pinus tabuliformis. The sequence continues at coordinate 845,184,316 of CM062815.1, forward strand.
AGGGTGTCACACTTCATTCATTACCACCTCCATGGCTGACAGTTGTTGAATTCGTCAAGCACTATCTCGCTTGCGAAGGTCGCTACCAGGTAGTCTAATAGCATGATTTTGTCTTCTTAAATAATTTGAGACATGGTCGACTATTTAATATGCCGTATTATCTACTTACGTGTCTAAAGAATATGTCACATTACTGTATGCATGCAAAATACCCACTCCTTTCCCTCACTCATCATCGTCTTGTCCAACTATTAATTCAGAGGGGTTTGGCTCAACAGAATCCCTCCCCTCTTAACAACCAACCCCTAGAACCTCAAGGAGCTGCTAAAATTCCTTAAGAAACAGCTCAAATTCCCCAAGAAGTTGCTGAAATTCCTCAAGCAACAACTGAAATTCCCCAAGAAGCCGCTGAAATTCCCAAAGTTCCTTAACCAACTCCTGAAATTCCTCAACAAACTCTTGGAATCCCTTAGCAAGCTAAAAGTCCTTCTGAACAGCAACCAGGGAGCATTCCTGATCCCCCAGAAATCCCACCAGCCGCATTAGCCAACCCAATTGACCCTTCCACGACATCAACTCCATCCCATAATTTAGCAGAATCATCTAGTCCCACTGTCCACATTCCTAGTGATGATTTTGAAGATAGCCTTCCCATTGCTATGCTAAAAAGAAAAAGGCAAGATAAGGCTGCTTCCCTACCAAAAAGATGAACAAGGGTCTCAACCAAGGAAGCCACCATCCCTGATGACCCTCCCCCTCTAAAGAAACCCACTCATAAAAGAAAAATCACTGCTCTACCTGCCTTTTTACCTCGAAGATGTACAAGGGCATCAACTGAAGCAACAACTGTTACTACCATCTTAAATCCCTCACCTATTTGTCTAAAACCCCATACTCCACCACAGTCCCAAGTCCCTGAATCTTTACCTGTCTCACCCTCAAGCACTGAAATGCAAGATGCCCAGGATTTTGTTACATCATTTCTTTCAAAAAATGTAGCTGCCACACAAGAACCAGCTACTGATTTAGCAGCTGCCACACAAGAACCAGCTGCTGATCCACAAAATTTAGATACCCAAGATGTTGTATAGCATGTAGCTGCCCCACAAGAACCAACTACTGATTCAGCAGCTGCCACACAAGAACCACCTGCTGATGAACAGAAAACAGACAACCCAGATGTAGCTACCCCACAAGAACCAGCTACTAATTCAGCAGTTGCCACACAAGAGCCACCTGCTAATGAACAGAAAACAGATGACCAAGATGTAGCTTCCACACAAGAACTAGCTACTGATTTAGTAGTTGCCACACAAGAACCACCTATTGATGAACAAAACATAGACAACCAGGATGTTGCACAACCTATAGCTATTACACAAGAACCAGCTACTGAGTCAGCAACTGCCACACAAGAACCATCTACTGATTTGCAAAATCTAGATGCTCAGGATGCTGCAAATAATGTAGTTGTTATAGAACAAGCTGATGATTCATCAGTTGCCACACAAGAACCACCTGCTGAGGCTGCAAATGATGTAGCTGCTACGGAACAATAGGCCATTCATTCACTAGAATCAGCTACTGAGACCGCGACTGCTACACAAAGCCCAGTCACCTTGGCTTCCCTTCTACAGGAAAACGAGTTTCTAAAATCAGAACTCGAAGCTTATAAGTAGGAAATAATAATGCCAAGGGAAGCCTATGACAAAGAACTTAATTTGTACACTTTATCCCATGCAGCATACGCAACTAAGAAGAGTATAGAGAAAGACCGGTATAACGAATATATGTGAAGCCAATGTGGTAACATTTATCATCAAGCCGGTTATAGAATAGTTGAAATTCCATTGCCTGGAGCCTCCCCTGCATCTACTTCTGCTGCAATTAAAGATGAATGCCCTACTCTCACACAAGAACTAGCAGGGCCTTCAAATTTTTCTGAAAAAGAGGTTAAACCACAAATACCTCGGCCTACTGTGATTATTAAAACTGAAAGTCCTGTACCTCGGTCTACAAAAACTGTGTTTACTCAGACTGAACCTCGGCCTACAAATACTGTCTTCACTCAGACTAGTAGCACTCAAGCACAAATGGATAAATGGAAGAAAGAATATGTTATGTCGCAAGATAGGATCTTGCAGGAGCATAAATCATTGTGGCAAGATCATATATATTCGAACTGGGAAGTTTTGGAATGGGTGCTCCAGCACTCCCATGCCCAGAAGAAGGAGAATAAATAGCTAAAAACTAGATTGCTTCTCATGTTTGATTTGGTTCAAATATTTCTGGCCACCAGGATACCATCCTCCAATTACTCTCTTTTTCTTGTAGAACATTTAGCATTCTTTCAAATAAAGGCGATTAGAGATGGGAGACCTCATGAGGTATCTGCACCTGAACAGTTTGTGAAAACTTTCACAGAAGCATCTACCGGTGAAAAAAATTTACTCTGTGAGTTGTATCTCCATAATGAAGCCATCCTTGAGGATAAGAAGCTCAATATGAACCCTCTGGTTGGTGATATTCAGATCAGGGCCTTTGTCTCTTTCTTTGCCAATCATCTCACGTGGCAGAATGCCTTCCTTTCAGCAAGGCATAATGAAGATAATCATCTTCTATGGATTCGATCCGAGCCACAGAATGCTGCCATTTTCATTGCTAAATATCGTCTGTTTTTGAAGCAACTAGGAATAAGTGAACACATTAGATAGTTACAAGCAGCAGTGTTAAAAGACTGCCAACATTATGTTAAAGCTAAGGGAGCTCTTGCCTTACAAGCAAACAACTTATTTTGGCAACAGTCTTCTAAGGAGAGGTAGGAGTATCATCCCTTTAGTCCTCTTAATGTTGAAGTAGCTATTTCACAGCTACCTAACTATGTCGAATGTGTTCAGCAGTGTGCCGAAAAATGGGTAGGATACCATTTTCATTTCATTCTTCTATGGATGCCAACACAAGAGTATAGGCTCATTACAGGTTGTCCAAAAAGGAGGAAGCAGTAGCATGGTAGAGATTACAGAATGTTTATGGCTTCAGAGATCTGGCTGATAGCACCTTCTATATGTACTGCCTAAGTAATTTGCACTACAAGGCCCAATACTTGGACTCAGATTCAGAGTAAAGTTGCATGAAGACATGCAACCCTTTCAGTTGGGGGGGATGTTAGGACCCTACATTGTCCCTTTTTGAACATATATTTTGCTATTATGTCATCCTTTTCCAACCTGTATTTAAAGTCCATGTTATTGCTTTAATCCATTTTTCCAAAGGTATACAATATTTCTTCTCATTACTATACATTTAATTTATTTTACATATAATTACATTACCTTCATAGTTAATCGTTGAATCAGATAGTTGTTGAAACAATTATCATTGCGGTCTACGTTGCTGAAACAACCTGGAGACTGCAGGGTTATAATTACAGGTTATGTTGCTATAACAGTTAGAACAATGCACAAATCCCGTTGCTGAAACAGTCATGATTTGCATTCTAGATTCGACAGCAATAGAAGAAGACGATCGAAGGAGTTGCTACATTGGTTGTAATGACCATACTCCAAAGTCAACATTACCATAACCATTGTAACAACATTTTGTTAATGGGAAAACTGATTTCCCTATTTTGGCATATTGGGTTAAAGATAGGACTTATAATGTAATCAATTGTAATAGATGTCTCCTTTTTAAAAAGAGGAGACATATACATTAGAAGGGGATGGACAGACTGTGGGAAGGTCTAGCTGAAGGAAAAGAACTAGAATCTTTTTGTAACATGACATATTGATGGATGAATAAAATACTGTTCTGAACATTTCTTTCTAGTTCATATTTCTTGGTGAATCCTTGTTGGCATTATGATACAAGTGTTGTCCTTGATGGTAACTCACACAGATGATAGATCATAGTGCAGCAGGTCAGTAGCAAAGAATTGATGATCAGACTACAAAGAATGAAGAAAGAAAAGTATATACACATGTTCACTATATACCAAGTCGTGTACACACGCAGGTTCACTATATACCAAGTCGTGTATATACGCAGGTTCGCTATATACCAAGTAGTGTATACACGTAGGTTCACTAATACAAAGGTGTGTATACACGTGGGATTGTTGATCAAAAGTCGCGTATGCGTATGCACACACTTTCATGCACGGAAAAGAGTGTACATGTGGGAAAGATTATTTTTGGGTCCGTGGTATTTAGACCTATGGTTTTGGACCTTGGTATTGTGTCCAAAGTGTTGAACCTAGGTTTTGGGTCCCTAGTATTGGTTCTAAATGGTTTTGGACCATGGTATTGAGTAAGGCCTAAGACTATAAAAGGAGAAGAAGATCATTAGGCAAAGGCATTCAGAAAGTCTTGAATATCTGATGAGGTATGAGATCTAGTATGCAGGTTATGGGTTCATGATGCTTTGCTTGATCTGAGCTAAGGAGGAATCTCATCGGTTGATTGAGAACAAGATCTAAGGATAGACCGGGATCAAATGGTTTGGAATGAATCATCTCTATATGGTTTGATTATGCTTTTCTAGATCTGTATACTAACGCATGTAATGTTCTAATTTGGGTATAACTTAAGTTTGAAATAGCTGCAACTCATGAATTCATATTTACAAATGTGTATGCTGGTTGACTTTGATAAAAGTGCGTACATATGCAAGTTATATACATCTAAGTAGCATATACCATATACACTATCATATTTGAAGTTACAGGTGGTTCTGGTAGTTGATGCAAAGTCTAAGTTCTGGTGACTGTTTACTGGTGTCAATATTCTGCATATTTAGATTGGTTGATTATGTTTAGCTTTAGTGTTGTTGGATGAGATCTATAATGGATTAGGAACATAATGACTTATCTTTATGTGATCTGATGGACCAGATATGGTTGCTAACATATGTATTATCCTTGTATATGTAATGATCTGGGTATGTCTAAAGTCAGGAAGTGCAGCGAAGTTATAAGTAAGTAATTGATAACATATACGCTGGTTCGCTTTGGTGAAGTTGTGTATACACGCTGGTTCGGCTCTTCCAAGTAGCGTATGCACTCTAATGCATGATTTTTGATGATATAGTTAGATCTGAATGTTGTTGCAGAGTTCTGTGTTCTGCTGTGTGTTCTGGTGATTGCAGTTTGTTCACTGGGTTTTAGTGATTCAATATTAGGTGATTCAGAGATTGATGATGCTAGTGTTGATTGATTTTGGGCTTCAATGATATTGATGGGTCTAGTATGAAAATTGGATGAAACGTGGCCTTTCAGATTATGGTGTTGTGCTTTAGGAGAATCCAGTCTAAAAATTTATGAAACGTGGTACCTGGAGGAAGAAAGAGAAGGTTGTAGCCTTCTGTAAGTCGGCACCTGCATACTAGTATATCAGCTAGTACAAGAGCTAAGGGGATGGTAGATCCCTTCCAGTAGCAGCTGGAAAATGAGTGAAGGTTGGAGCATTCAGTAGGCTAGCACCTACATACTAGTAAAAGGATCGGCTAGTACAAGAGATAAGGGGGTTGTAGCTCCCTTCCAGGAGAAGCTGGAGAATGAGAGAAGGTTGTAGCTTTCTACAAGAAGAAGCCTGTGTACTGGTATAAGACTGCACCAATATAGAAATATTGTAAAAATAAGTTTCTTATTAAAAGAAGATAGAGACGACTTGCAGCAGGTGGTTTTCACCCACATTGGGTTTCCATCTTACATCATGGTGTTCATGTGTGCTCCTTGTGTGTGATGATCTGTTCTATTTTACTGCACCTGTTTACTATTCATATGGTTAATAAAAGTTCTGATGCACTAACTAAAGATCAACATTTAATGGATTAACTGAATCATAAGTTTACTGGATATACGATAGTTACATTAGACATAGTTGCGTGTACACGCAGTTCCCTTCACTGAAGTAGTGTATATGAATCTGAGTATGGAAATGAAAAATTGTTTGACTTGATAATACTGATTCAACCTGCCCCCCCCGCCCCCTCTTAGTATTATTTCCAACAATTGGTATTAGAGTAGGTCCTTTGGTAGAAGTTTGATCACTTGAAGGAGATCCATAGATCAATGGGAAAGAAGCTCAAGAAGAAAGCGCCTAAGAAGAAGAAGACATCTTAGAAGAGCTATGAGAGTGGGAGAATCGATTGGGGAATATGTGGAAGAAGCACTTCAAATTCAGAATCACTTCAGAATGAAGATGAACAAGCAAAAGAACTACTCCAAGCTCTTGAAAAACATGAAAACGAAGTTCTTGAACTAAGACATCAGTTGGAAGAAGGAAGAAAATCTGAAGAAAACATGAAGAAGTAGTATCATGAAAAGGAGGAGCAACATCAGATTAAGGTAAATATTCTAAAATATAACTTAGAAGAAAAGGATAAGCTCTTACGATTTCAAGATAGTACTAAGATCTTGGATGATATTCTTAGTAGGCAAAGGTCTCCTGCTATCAAAATTGGCCTTGGTTTTTATGAATCTGTTGAAGATGAATCTAGCTCACAAGGAGAGGCAAGGAATTCTAATGAGAGATCTAAAATAATCAACAAGGAGATGAGAGGACAACCCCATCAACAGCCAAGGAAAGAAATTATTCAAAGAAAATCTTTTACTCCTCCGATGAATAATGTTGAATGTTATGTATGTCATAATCTTGGACATGTTGCAGCCAGATGCAGAAGAAGAATGGTTCAAGACCATCACACAGAAATACCATCATGTTTTAGGTACTTTAAGGGATATTTCTTTGCTTGAAATATGTTTGGTCATAGATTTGTTGATTGCTACAGAAGGAATATGAAACATGTGAGATGTTATGCATGTAACAAGCTTGGACATATAGCTAAGGATTGTAGGAACAAAGTACGGGCAGCATACCAAAAGGAGAAAACGTCATCACACTTGAAGATATGGAAGAATAAGGAAGTACAGTCAGAAAGATGTGGCACAACACAATATACAGACATAACAGACTCAGAGGGAGCTGAAAGTGTAAAACTTCAGTGTCCTAAATCTCATAGGCAAGTTTCATAAAGGGAAGTCACGTAGATACACGAGTTATTTATTGAACAGTCGCATATATGTTAGTTTGAGGAAAAGCAGTAGTGACAGGATTAGAAAAGGGGTCTGATATGTTTCAGTCCATTACTTGCTCTGTTAGATATTGGTTACAATCTGCTGATGATGTGTGGAAATGTGTTGACACTTGTAAGATGTTTTGAAGTGTTTTGATCGTAAATTAATGATGATGATGCCTTGATACTTCTTGCTGATATATGCATGATCAGATCTGACAGTGAACAGATGGCACAGGTTCAGGGGGAGCATATGCTTTTAATAATGCATTGTTGGCATTATGGTTAGTAAGTCCTTGGTAATGACGCTTATATGTCTAAATGATATATCTTGCTATGATATGGTTATGAGTTATCCATGAAAAAATCTCATATGATTCTTGGGGTTACATAGTTGATGTTCACATCAGATTTGTGGTTGATTCTCTGATGATGCATATATGGTGCTTACATGGTGATCTTCATAAGGATAAGGATAAGTACAAAGCTTGAATACACATCTTCATTACTTGATGATGATTCACTCATATGCTGCTATCGTCATATGCATAAAGAGCATATAATACAATTATGATGCATGATTCCTATAGTTCTTGGCGCTCATGTGGATGAGGATTGTTGCTGTTGATGATATCAAGAAGTCTTGACAAATGATCTTGAGCTCAAGATACATAGTGCTGGATACATGAATGATTACTCAAAGTTGCAATGTTGGAGACATGATGATGATGAGTTCTTACTTATATGATGATAGGTTGATACTTACATATGTTGATTAATGCAGATGTTCCCAAATGTGATGATACTTGGATCATGTAGATCTTGATGAGACGACTATGGTGTTTTTTCACATATGATATAATGTGAATGATTTTGTTGCTGGTCTAGACGCTGTTGATAGATGCTTATGGAGCGAATCATACATTGTGTATGATAGTTGCTAATGACTATCATGGTCTTATTTAGATGTTTGGTCTCTGTTATAAATGTCATGTAAAGGTCATATCAAGACTCATGATGTAATAGTTTGTCTCTATCTATTGTAGTCATTTGATGAATCCATTTTGGTCATATGATGTAATTTGTGTCCCCACTATGCATGGGAAAGATTATGTAATATTTCAGTCATGTATAAACAATTGGTATCTGGTGTATCCCCACTTGGTTAGGTGGATGAGTCAATATTGGTATATCCCCACTTGGTTGGGAGATGGATGTATGTATGAGTCTTTAGTGATAGGAAGGTCATTTATGATAGAGTCATGTTCTTCTTGTAGAACATCTTTTTGCAAACCTTTCTTATAGTCAATGGGAGCTTGAACAACACCCTTCAGTAGAGCAGAGATTTCAGCATGTACTCAGAGGGAGCATGGACAGATTGGTACAACTTGGCCCTTGATTTCAAAGGGGGAGAGTGACTTGGTATAGTTGTTGCCATCAAGTCCAAAGGGGGAGATTGTTGGCATTATGATGCATGTGTTGTACTTGATGGAAACCCACTTGTAGAAGTACATCTCACTTATACATAACTAGATGAATCTACAGAAGAGAGATCATATGTGACAGAACACATGGGATGCAGGGTAGCTCAAAGGAATCAGTTCAGATATAATGTACAATGACAACTCATTAAGTTGATAGTTCTTAGTATGGAAAGTTACCTTTGCCATTAAGTCCAAAGGGGGAGATTGTTGGCATTATGATATAAGTGTTGTCCTTGATGGCAACTCACATAGATGATAGATCATAGTGCAGCAGGTCAGTAGCAAAGAATTGATGATTAGACTACAAAGAATGAAGAAAGAAAAGAATATACGCAGGTACACTATATACCAAGTCGTGTATACATGTAGGTTCATTGGATACCAAGTCGCGTATATACGCAGGTTCACTATATACCAAGTAGTGTATACACGCAGGTTCACTAATACAAAGGTGCGTATATACGTGGGATTGTTGATCAAAAGTCGCGTATGCGTATGCATGCACTTTCATCCACGGAAAAGCGTGTACATGTGGGAAAGCTTATTTTTGGGTCCATGGTATTTAGACCTATGGTTTTGGACCTTGGTATTGCGTCAGAAGTGTTGAACCCTGGTACTGGGTCCCTTGTATTGGTTCTAAATGGTTTTGGACCATGGTATTGAGTAAAGCCTAAGACTATAAAAGGAGAAGAAGATCATTAGGCAAAGGCATTCAGAAAGTCTTGAATATCTGATGAAGTATGAGATCTAGTGTACAGGTTATGGGTTCATGATGCTTTGCTTGATCTGAGCTAAGGAGGAATCTCACTGGTTGATGGAGAACAAGATCTAAGGATAGATCGGGATCAAATGGTTTGGAATGAATCATCTCTATATGGTTTGATTATGCTTATTCTAGATCTGTATACTGACGCATGTAATGTTTTTATCTGTGTATAACTTAAGTTTGAAATAGCTGCAACTCATGAATGAATATTTACAGATGTATGTGCTGGTCGACTTTGATAAAAGTGCATACATACGCAGGTTATATACATCTAAGTAGCGTATACCATATACACTATCATATTTGAAGTTACAAGTGGTTCTGGTAGTTGATGCAAAGTCTAAGTTTTGGTGATTGTTTACTGGTGTCAGTATTCTGCATACTCAGATTGGTTGATTATGTTTAGCTTCAGTGTTGTTGGATGAGATCTATAATGGATCAGGATAGTAATGACTTATCTTTATGTGATCTGATGGACTAGATCTGGTTGCTAACATATGTATTATCCTTGTATATGTAATGATCTGGGTATGCCTAAAGTCAGGAAGTGCAACGAAGTTATATGTAAGTAATTGATAACATATGCACTTGTTCGCTTTGGTGAAGTTGCGTATACACACTGGTTCGACTCTTCCAAGTAGCGTATGCACTATGATGCATGATTTTTGATGATACAGTTAGATCTGAATGTTGTTGCAGAGTTCTCTGTTCTGCTTTGTGTTTTGGTGATTGCAGTTTGTTGACTAGGTTTCAGTGATTCAGTATTAGATGATTCAGAGATTGATGATGCTAGTGTTGATTGATTTTGGGCTTCAATGATATTGATGGGTCCAATATGAAAATTGGATGAAACGTGGCCTTTCAGATTATGGTGTTTTTCTTTAGGAGTATCCAGTCTGAAAATTTATGAAACGTGGTACCTGGAGGAAGAAAGAGAAGGTTGTAGCCTTCTATAGTTCGGCACCTACGTACTAGTACATCAGCTAGTACAAGAGCTAAGGGGTGGTAGCTCCCTTCTAGTAGCAGCTAGAAAATGAGTGAAGGTTGGAGCATTCAGTAGGCCGGCACCTACGTACTAGTAAAAGGATCAGCTAGTACAAGACCTAAGCGGGTTGTAGCTCCCTTCCAGGAGAAGTTGGAGAACGAGAGAAGGTTGTAGCCTTCTGCAGGTAGAAGCCTGTGTACCGGTATAAGATTGCACTAGTACAGAAATATTGTAAAAATAAGTTTCTTATTAAAAGAAGATAGAGACGACTTGCAGAAGGTGGTTTTCACCCACATTGGGTTTCCACCTTACATCATGGTGTTCATGTGTGCTCCTTGTGTGTGATGATCTGTTCTATTTTACTCCACCTGTTTACTGTTCATATGGTTAATAAAAGCTATGATGCACTAACTAAAGATCAACATTTAATGGATTAACTGAATCATAAGTTTACTGGATATATGCTAGTTGCATTAGACATAGTTGTGTGTACACGCAGGTTCCCTTCACTGAAGTAGCGTATATGAATCTGAGTATGGAAATGAAAAATTGTTGACTTGATAATACTGATTCACCCCCCCCCCCCCTCAGTATTATTTCCAACAATCTTGTGAGAAGTACAGGGCCCACCTTCATCACAATATTCGCCCATTACATTTCTGCAGTGTGTTAAGTGTGTTTTCTATCCATACCTTGTTAAAAGTTCTGTTTACTGAATGTTGCTTATGCATTATTACTGAACTCTGTTTTTCCAATTGATTGCTGCATTAATTTCTTGAATTCATCTACAGTTAATCCGTGAGTGCTTTATTGGAAATTGAGTTTACAGAGTGAGCTGGCAAGCATGGTAATCAGAAACAGGTGCTGAAGATTCTTGCTTGGGGAATAGGGTCTTATTCTCTATTACAGCATAGCTAGTGCTTTCCTTTGCAGATTGATTCCTTTTATTAGCTTTTTCTTTTTAATGAAATTAAGCACTCCTCGATAATTGTCTGCAATAGATTGTTTTTTCTGTAACTCAGAGTAGAGCTTCAGTTTGCTTAGAGCAAGGTGTGACTAGTATACTTATTACTACAACTTTTACTACTTTTGATATTGAGCACATACAGTGTGTAGTTGCCTTTGAAATAAACAGAATTCCCTGGGTTGACAATTTATGTAGCACTTAGTTGTTTGAATTAGTAAACAATTAAAGTGACCAACACATATCATAGTGAGACACTTTTAGACACAGTCCAGAAGTATCCCACTTATGACAAAGAGATCTATTCCATTGTGCAGGCCTGCCGACAATGGAAACATTACATTTTGGGGAAGGAAATGGTCATCCACATAGACCACCGACCCCTCCAGGTGATACAGACCCAAGGGAAATTGCAGAATGATCGCCATCAGAAGTGGTCCGCATACATGCAACAGTTCCATTTGAATATCAAGTATAAGAAGGGTAGCACCAATAATGTTGCAGATTGCCTCAGTCGACCACCGATCATGTCATTAACCATCATGCTCAACTCTTATGGGCACGAGACTTCTGATTGGCCACTTCTCTACAAAAGCGACCCAGAATTTAGCCACACATACTAGACACTCTTGGAGGGTCGGCATGTTCCAGATTTTCACCTCGAGGATGCCCTGTTATGCCACCTAGGTCACCTTTGTGATCCTTTAAGTGAGCATGCCAAGATGATTTGGGAAGCACACTACAATCGTGTGGCTAGGCATTTCGAGGTCGAGAAAATGGTGGCAGTATTGTAGAAGTATTTCTATTGGCCGAATCTTCGACAGGATGTTGGGAAGTACATCAGATCATGCACTTCCTGCGCCATTGCCAAACCGACAATCAAGAAGCAAGGCCTCAATAGGATGATTGTATAGATTCTATGCATGTACAACTCAAAGCATCCTTGCACATGGGACGAGAGCCTCCCCATTGTTAAGCATAGCTACAACTGGGCTCTCCACATATCAACTGGCCACAACCCTTTTCAGGTGGGCTTGGGATTCCAGCCACTATGTCCCATTGATGTGGCCATGCCATTTACAGCTACTCATGCAGATTCGACTCATGTCCAGTCCGGAACAGATAAGGCAAAAAACTTCATTGAGCACATCCAACATATTTTGTAGCATGTCCATGAAATTATGGAGAAATCAAATGCCAAATACAAGTAGTGACATGATAAACATCGGGTGCCACACAATTTTCAGGTGGGTGATAAAATTTGGTTGCATTTGCAAAAGGAATGCCTTACCGAAGCCTATCGGAAACTCAAACCACTCCGATATGGTCCTTACACCATTACCAGGGTTGTGGGTGATAATGCATTTGAGCTCAACATTCCCCCGTTCCTTGGCCTGCATCCACTGTTCAATGTGAACCACCTTCGGCCATACTTTCCACCATTACTAGACACATTTGACATTGCAGAATAGCTCACACCCATAGTGTTAAATCCAGATTGCATGGAACAAGCTGCAACTGATTGGATCATGGACACACAGATCAAGCACACTTGCCAGCAGAACATCCAACTGTATCAAGCTGTCAAAGCAGGCCAACTCCTTCACCAAGGAAAGTGGCTCACCAGGGACCAAGTTCAGCAGAAATTTCCTCATCTCATGGAGGAACTCAACACAATGGGGACCATTGCTTCCTAAGGGGGGGGGAGGGAATGATCTAGGTGGATATTGGTGGCCACCCACCAAGTCCACTTGGACCCCCACCATGGATTCTTTCAGCTTTTTAGTTTCCTTAATTGTAGCATAGTTTACTATTTTTAGCAGTTTTTCGGGTCCTAAACTTCCGAAGCCATTTTGAGGCCCTAAACGACATTTTTTGGGAAAAATGGGAGCAACATGGGTCCATGGACCGATGTTTCTTTCCCGAAGTTGTATTTCTTGAATAGATCTTTCTAACGAGATATTGTACGTGTCAAACGGAGATCGTATGCAAAGTTACAACCCTGGGAAGTTGATGTACCAATTTACCCAAACGGGGCCCATAGTTAGGCATTTCATCTTCTAGGGTTAGGTTTTTGGACGTTTAGGGTTTTCCATTGTTTCTCAACAATAAATAGGCCTTTGAGCCTCATTGTAACATAGTTCAGAGGCATGTAGCCACCACATCTCTTCTCAAAGATAAGCTACCATCGCCCTAGCTGTTTATTTCCTTTTTTTGTTTGTAAGCATATCTCAGTATTTTACATTAATGAAATGAAGTATTATTTCTGCTGCATCTTTGTGTTTATGGTTATCTCTGTAATGTGTTGAATTCCTATTTAAATCCGGATCACCAAGTTCAACAAAAGTTTCCCCATCTCATGGAGGCACTCAATGCAATGAGAATAATTGCTTCCTAAGGGCACAACATTGATCCAGGTGGATATTAGTGGCCACCCACCTATTCCACTTGGAATCCTAATTATATTTCCTTTCAGTTTCCTTAGTTCTAGCATAAATTTCTATTTTTGGTATTTTTTCAGGTCCTAAACTTCCAGAGATATTTTGAGGTCCTAAAAGACATTTTCAGGGAAAACATAGGGACCAAAAAAGTTCCATGCTATTTTTCGAAAATGCAGTTTTTTCCTCCTCATGGAAATCTTTAAAACAAGGTATTATGATAACCAAACAGAGATTGTAGGCCAAATGTACAACCCTAGGAAGTTGGCGATCCAAGTTACCCCAACTGGGTCCAAAACCATTGGTGCTTCATTTCCTAGGGTTAAGGTTTCACACATCTTATTTATGATAAAAAGACCTGCAAGCCTCATTGTAACACAATTTAGAAGGCATGTAGCCATCACATCTCTTCTTAGATATAACTACCATCGCCTGAGCTAGTTTATTTCTATTCTACATGTAAACAATTTTCTATATTTGTTATTATTGAATTAAAGTTCAATATTCGATATAGCTCTATGTTTCTATTTAAATCTATATTTCTTTTCATTCTTGCATAAATATGGATCACATGGGTGCTTTCTAGGTTTTTAATACATAGCTTGATAATATTTATGGAAAAAACTCGATAATATTTAGGCAAGAAACTTTATTTTCCAAGTGAATTTGCATGCATAACACTTAAAAGAAACAATTTTGAAGTCTTATAGAGTGAGATGTATCTCATAATGTAGAAATTAACAAATAAAAGAATATGCAATAGTTCATACCTCATTACTACAATATGTGATAAATTAGAAATCAAACATATGAGAAATCAAGTGAAAGTGAATCCAAGGAACTGAGCAGAAAAGAGTACAAACGAGTGATTTGTGTGATTTGTTTGTATATTTATACATATTATGTATTGTATTTTATTATTATTTTTATTTATGTTAATTGAGCTGACATGTAAATATTCACAAACAAACATTTATACTACTATAACATCACCCCCATACTAAGTTGTAGAATGCCTCTCGATTAATGCTTAGTTCACTCAATGTCTTTGGTTCTTCAACAAAGATCACTCTTTGCGTCACTCTGCCCAAGTGCGTAGTCCTAAAAATCTCTCCATTCTCCTATTACATCCCAACACCTAGCCACTGTAACTATATTAAATTTGAGAATGGGCTCTAGCGATTCTTCCATGCTAAGAATTAATTCTCAATCCACCTTCATACTCAAAGATCTCTTCCATTAAAGTATTCCTTTGAAAACGACATGGATTTCTTGAGCTTCATATAATCTCCACTACACTCGTTTATCTCTTCGTGGTGTGAAAAGAAGTCAGGTTTGACTGTGTCAGACAACATTAATATGCGAAAATTCGAGGTCCTTGTTTCATTGTATCTCAATTTTCTTGTGGACTCCATTTACTCTGGGTATGGTATTATTTTATTTGAGCCTTCGGTCATATGAGCCTATGCAGTAGACTTGCAATAGATTAAATTCAATGCAAAGGGCTTTAGGTGTATAACACATAAAACAATGCACAACCATGACCTGGGAACACCTTTTAATGTAGTTCAGGAGGTCGTGAGTCAGGCCACTTTGTTTGCTTATGCACCTGCATTTGTCTCAACCCAAACTTGTATGTAGGTTTGACTAAAGGCCTTTTCCATTTCTTTGGGCCCATTTTATCGATTCAATGTCGAGGACCAAATACACGGGAAAAACTTCGGAAATAACCCTTTGACACAAACTTTGAGATTCTTCCACATCATCATCTTATGTCATGCTGACATCATCTAGGCCACATGGCACCTTCAATATAGTGACACATGTCACATAGATTTTTCCCATTAGGCTAGCCAAGAATGTCGAATACGCCTGCCACATTTCTTTTGTATTTCCATGTCCCACTGACTTCATCTACCACGTTGACTGTACTGGGTCCCACATAATTTGGGGGTTGGGGAGTTGGGGTGTTCTCCTGCAAACTCTTCTATGTGGCCTCAACCTCTTACTAGGTTGTACTTCCAACTTAAAGATGGTCCCACACAGGTTAGGGTTCAGGGGGTTAAAATTTTCTTCTACCAACTTTGTTACATGACCCCGAACTCCGACTAGGTTTGACTTCCGACTAGGCTTGACCTTAGTTCAAAATATGCCTAAGTCATGAGGAATGAACTTTTCTATATGCAAACTTCAACTGCTTGTAACTCTAGAAAGAGAAGGCCTTTTCCAAACTTCAATATACCATTCGAAAGATATTCTAGAACATTATCTAACTATGCCACTTTTAGGAGAAGCTAAGATGATATCCTGAGGTATAATTTGCTCCAAACACTAGGACTTCCAACCATCATAATCATCTTTTTATGGCTTCTCCAATAAGATTTCTACTATGATAACTCTATATAGAACTCTACAACAACTATGGGACCATGGGACTCCCCCTAAACAACATGCTCATTGATTCTAGTTCACCTATGACCTTAATGGTAGTCTGCTTGACATCAATTTGAACATACCAATTTCCACAAACCATTTAGGCAATGCTAATTTTCCAACGATCCCCCCTTTGGCATTGATGGAAACAACATAAGGTCCCCTTGGAACTAGAAATAGTCTTCTTCATTGTTGTTATTCTCCAGAGCACCAGTAGCCTTCTTCCCCTTTGGCGTCAATGGCAAAGAATGCCCTTGAAATCTGCCCCTAAACCATTCCAACCTACTCCTCAATAGTTCCCACATGTTTAGTAGCTACCAAAACACATTATAATTTAGTCATTTCAGAGGAGGAGTCACAACCCCTATCTACGTCCTAGGATACTCAAAGGGTTCTCTTGTAACTGGCCTAGTAAATATGTTTGCAGTCGGTCTTTAGTGGCCACATATTCAAGTCAAACAACACTAGCTGCAACCTCTTCTCTTAAGAAATGGAACTTGATAGGAATGTGCTTGGTATTTGAGTGCATGACAAGATTCATAGAGATATTGATTGCACTAATATTATCACACATGAATGGAATGGGATCATTAAACTCTACCTTAATTTCCTTTAAGGTTTGCATCATCCATAGAATTTGCGAGAAACATGTGGCAGTTGCAATATACAATGATTCAAGAGTTGATAAAGAAACAAAATCTTGTTTCTTGCTAACCCAAGACACTAAGTAGTTCCCCACAAGAATATTGCATTAAAGGTGCTCCTCCTATCATCAGTATTTCCTCTCTAATTAGCGTCAATATAGGCCTTCAACTTAAACTCTCTGCTTCTAACATACCATAACCTATACTTTGTTGTCCCTTGCAGGTATTTGAAAATTCTTTTTACAACAATGAAAGAATTTCACGGGGACATGCTTGAAATCTGACCAACAAACCTACTACTTGCATGATGTCTGGTCTAGATGCTATGAGATACAACAAGCTCCCTATCATTGATCTGTAGACAATTTTATTTACTAGTGATGTCTCATCTTCTTTGCATAACTTACACCTTGTAATAATGGGAGAGCTAACCAACTTGCTATCTTCCAATCCAAATTTCTTTGGAGTCTCTGACAGGTATTTGGATTGGGAGATAAATACTCCATATTTTGATTGAGAAATTTACAATCCTAAGAAAAATGATAGTTTTCCTATCATGGACATCTCAAACTCTGTCTACATACAGTTTTCGAATTGATGTCCCTATTATTCTATATCACTGCCAAAGATTATGTCATCTACATACACTACCACAACCAATAGGTGGTCGTATTCAGATTTTATGTACATATTTCTATTTGCACTGTCCCTCTTAAATCCTTGTTCCTGAATATATCTATGCAGTCTGGCATACCAAGTTCTAGGGGCTCTTTTAAGCCCATATAAGGCCTTCTTTAGTTTGCAGATAAATCCTTCTTTTTCTATGAGCATGGACCCTTTTGGTTGTTCAATTGATACTTCTTCTTCTAGATCTCCATTGAGAAATGTTGACTTCACATCCATCTGATATACCTTGATTTTTTTATGACTAGAAAAGGAAAGAAACATTATGATAACTTCCAGTTTAGATACTAGTGTAAAGGTTTCCTCGAAAACTATCCCATCTATCTGGACATACCCTTTGCAGACTAATCGAGCCTTGTTCGTAATTACTTGACCCTACTCATTTAGCTTGTTTTTGAAGACCCATTTTATGCCTATGACATTTTTCTCTTTGGGTCTTAGAAAAAGTTCCCAAGTGTCATTCTTCTCAATTTGGTCAAGTTCTTCATTCATAGATCTCACCCAAGACTTGTCTTCACTTACTTCATTGAGATTTTTAGGCTCAATACTCAGATAGCAGAGTAATATATGCACAACTTGAACTGCCAATAAATTTCCTCTTGGTTTGAACACCAAGTCTTTGATCTCCAAGAATTTTACTCTTAGGATGTTATTTCTCTACATAACCAGAAGGTGTTTTGGGCCTTGGAATTGTGCTCATTTCTACATATTCATTATTTGAATCTATTTCTTCCTGGTTAGAGGGCATGATGGCTGAACTCTCTTGTCCATCGAAGTTCATGTTTCCTTTAGGGGCTCAGGTTGTGGAGTTATTTCAACTACGACTACATTAATGCAATCCTCAACCCTCTTTGTCCTATTGTTGTAACACTTATATCCTTTACTTTGAGTAGAGTACCTGAGTAATATACCCTCATTAGCGGGTGAATCAAACTTTCTAGGATTTTTAACATTCCTTTTGATAAAGAATTTTCTCCCAAATACCTTGTAGTGTTTAACTGATGTCGGTCTTCCCTTCCATAACTCATAGGGAGTTTTATCACTATTATGCCTTAATTGTGTTATATTTGATAGGTACACCGCTGGTTTTGTTGCTTCTCGCCAAAATATGTGAGGTACATCTGCTTCATCCATCATATCTCTGGCCATCTCATGGTTTTTTTTTCTTTCTCTCAAATACACCATTTTGTTGTGGAGTTCTAGCCACAAAATATTGCCTCCTTATGCCATGCTCTTCATAGAATTCTTCAAACTCTCTTGAAGTGTATTCTCCTCCTCTATCTAATCTTAAGCATTTGACCTTTAGATCTTTCTCATTTTCTACTCGAGCCTAAATTTTTTTTAAATGTTCAAACGCTTTTGATTTTTCTTTTAAGAGCATGATCCATGTGGCCCTAGTAAAATCATCAATAATAAACATAAAATTCCTTTCTTCTCTTGGGATTTTTACTTTGGTTGGGCTGCTGATATCTGTGGGAATTATCTCTAGTGGTTTAGATGAAGAGAACTTTTTTGTGTTGAAATGAGTCCTAGTTTGCTTACCAAATTAACATGACTTGCATATTGAGCTATGAGGCCTTGATAGTCTTGGAAATCCTCTCACAGCTCCAAGCTTGCTGAATCTTAGCTAACTATCAAAATTCATATGACCAATTCTCATGTGCCATAACCTAGCTTCATTTGTTTTGATCAAATAGCAACTTACTCTAGAGTCATCAAACACAGATACATTATTGTGAGTTCTGACTACTTTTCCCACCAACTTTATTTTTTCTTCATTTCAAATATCACATTCCTTGGATTGAAAGGTCTTATAGCCATTATCACACATCTAACATAAACTAAGAAATTTTTTCTTGAGATGTTCTATATACAACACATTTTTGGCTTTAGTCCTTTGATCAAGACTAACTATGCCCTTAGCTTTAATTCTTATTGTGGAATTGTTCCTCTATCTCTTTTTCTAAGAAAAATAATTTTTCTCTTATCGCCATTCATGTGCTTGGAACAACCACTATCAACATACCATTTGTTCTCTTGATTATGTGTTGATGGAGAAAGTCCACATTCCATGCTCTTTCCAGATTTTCGTTTCCAATTCTCCTTATCTTTTTTAAAAGTCAGTTGCTAAGTGTTATGGGACTTAGATGGGTGATCAAACCTGCTTCTGCACTCTAACACATATTTAATTAAAATTAGAAAATTTCCATTACAAGGACATCACTATAATTGAGCTTTTTTGTTATTTTAGATTCTAGATCCAATATATAATTCCAAATTTAATGAAATATGCATAACTTTCCTTGTTCCCAAAATTATTACAATTGAAACATTCAACATCACTCATAAGGGTGTAGAAATTAATGTGTAGATTCTAAACTACTCATGAAATTCACTAAATCAGAAGACTAGAAGATGTTCTATAGATCTGGGAAAGCTAATTCACAATCGAGAACAAATAACATTAACATGCAAGAAGAAACCTAACACATGCACATAGATTTGTCTAGGGTAAAGAAACTGTTGAAAACCCCTTACTATTTATATTGTATTAATCATAGAATATAGATGAAATACAATGCTTTCTGATGTCTGATCACAACTTGCAAGTGTATAGTCTATCTCTTTGCCTTACTGACTAAACATGACCAATACTTGTCCAATTTGAAGCCTTCCCAAGATCTGAATTCCTTGTGATATTCCTCTGGAAATTAGGCCCCTATTAATTAGGAAATTCCCTCATTTGGTGATTGAGGTGGATATTGGTGGCCACCTGCCTATTCCACCTAGACCCCCTAGTCCGTTTCATCTATTTCCTTGTTCATTTCAAGATTTACTATTTTTAGCAGTTTTTCGGGTCTTGAACTTCTGGAGCAGTTTTGACTCGCTAAAAGACAGTTTTTATTTTTTTTAATTTTTTTATTTTTATGTGGTTTACAATAGGCCTATATACATAGGGAGGGGCCTATGATGAAACCTATAGTACTTAAAGAGACCTTTCCAACAAGGTATTGTATGCGCCAAATGGAGATAATATGACCAACTTATGACCCTGGGAAGTTGGCTACCCATCGAACCCCAACGAGGCCCACAAACTCTTAGTGTTACATCTTCTGGGGTTAGGTTTTTGGTTGTTTAGGGTTTTTTCATGTTTTCCAGTAATAAATAGTCCCTTGAGCCTCATTGTAACATAGTTTAGAGGCATGTAGCCACCACATATCTTCTCTGAGATAAGCTTCCATCGCCCAAGCTAACTTATTTCTATTCTGTTATTAAGCATAGTTCAATATTTATCTATTAATGAAATGAAGTGTTTATCTGTTGCATCTATGTGTTTATGGTTATATCTATAATTTGTTGCATTCATGTTTAAGTTCGGATCAGTGGTATTAGAGTGGTATTCTATATTCTCTGTTTTTCTTTGCATGTCCCCAACAACATCAAGGTATAAGGAGTTAGAGCTTGATCTGGTTGAACCATTGCAATATTAGCCTTGCAAAACCCGACTACCTCCCATGGTAGCAGAAAAGAAAGACGAGGGGGAAGGAGATCCCTTCAAAATGTTGCTCAAGGAAGCCCTCAAGTGACAGAGGGATGTGATGATGGATAAGTTTTCACGGATCCTTCAATGACTACCGACAAGTGATACATCTTCATCCAATAGCCACTAAGGAGACACCACTCCTTTTAAGGTACAAGTTAACTTCGATATTCACCTATTTGAAGGCTTGATAGATGTAGATGCCGTAGATAAATGGTTAAATCTATTGGAAGGATATTTTTCAGTTCATGACTTTTCCAATATGGAAAATATTACTTTTGCACTTCTTAAATTCGCCCCGCACATCAAGGATTGGTGGGAAACCTACTATGAACAAAAGCACGAGAGTAAACCCTCACTGTTTTCAGCCGCACCCACTTGGAATTCTTTTTGAGATACCATCAAGGAACAATATTATCCTGTTGGGAGCCATGAAGACAAATACATAAAGTGGACCATGCTACGATAGGGAAGGGACCAAGATGCGCTAGAGTTCACAAATACTTTCCATAACTTTCACACAAAGATGGGTATCAAAAATACTGAGCGACATTTGGTGCTCAAGTACTACGGTTGTCTACACAAGTACGTCCAAGATGAGATGGAGTTCCTGGACATTTCCTCACTCGGCACGACATATCAGTATGCTGTTAGGATTGAGCAGAAGTTTAAACAGAAGAATCGACACTTTGCATTTGCGAATCCAAAGCAAGGAAAAGGTTCCCCCAAACCACAGAACAAAGGACCAAGACAAGGCGGCACTACCCATGATAGCCCATTGAAGCCACAAGCAAATAAAAACACCTCGAAGATGAAGAAGGACACGTTAAAATGGTGTGAGTTCCATAAGATATCCACTCATAATATAAGTGAGTGTCAGGCCAGGTAGTCACTGGTGGCCGAGCTGAGGGCTTCCGAATCAGATTTAGGTTCCAACTCTCAATTAGAACTTGATAAGGGAACTGACAAAGGGAATATGGTCATTGATACAGATCCTAGTACGATTATGGCCACCACCAAGATCCAAAGGATCGAGCCTGAAGATCTAGAGGAGGGGGAATGCCTCTTCCACTCATAGATGTGGGTGTAAGGTTCTCCGTTGCAGTTCGTTATCGATAGCGAGAGGCAAAATACTATAACACATCCATAACCATACACCATCAGGTGGCTTCACAAAGGATGAGATATTCGTGTTAGCCCACAGTGTCACCTTCCCTACAACATCAATCCCTTCATGAATGAGCTATTGTGTGATGTTTCTCCTCTCGAAGTTTGTGATTTATTGTTAGGAAAACCATACTTGTGGAAGAGACATGTTATATATGAGTCTAGACCTCGCTTTGTGATTATTACTTTGGCTAATAATTGTATAGGATACTAGAGGTAGCCCTGCCTACCGCCATCTCTTTGATCAATCTAAAGTAATGAAATAAGATCTTTTCCTAGACCAGGATTTTTTTCCTTATGATTCGCCCCTAGGGCAAGAAGAAGGTTATGGCAATGACTTCCAGGCAAGGCTCCTATACACAGTAGCAGTAGATGGACAAGGTCATGGAGGAGTATAGGGATATTTTTGCCTCATCCACAAGGGTACCTCTGCACTGCCATGTTAAGCACTCCATCGATCTAACCCCGGGCGCATTGCTGCCTAATGGATCAATCTATCGATGCTCTATTTTGGAGAATGATGAGATCAATAGGCAAATTCAGAAATTTTTGTGGAAGGGGCACATCATGCCAAGCTCATCACCTTGTGGGAGCCCAATTGTATTGGTACAGGAGAAGAATGGGACTTGGAGGCTCTATATTGACTATTGAGCGTTGAACAAGATCATTATCTAGAATAGGTACCCAATCCCACGGATTGATGACCTTCTGGACTAGCTCAAGGGGGCCAAATATTTTAGTAAGATTGAACTGAATTAAGGCTATCACCAGGGGCCTATCAAACCCTCCAATGTGTGGAATTCTGCCTTCAAATCGAAGGAGGGCCTATTCGAAAGGTTGATCAATTCTAATGGTTGGTCATGTTGTTCAGATTAACGAGCAGCCCTATAACCTTCATGAGATTGATGGATGACATCTTATGCCGCTTCACCAATGCACTCATGGTGGTGTATTTAGAAGACATCTTGATCTTCAGCCAGAGTTGGGAAGAGCACCTCCACCATATTCGACAGGTCCTTCAAACCTTGTGCCAATACAAGCTGTGTGATAACTTGGATAAATACACCATTTGCTTGACCTGGGTTCACTATCTGGGGTACATCATTGATGAGTAGCGTGTGCATGTAGACCCATCTAGGATACAAGTCATTCGGGATTGGCTAGCCCCAGCCACTGTAACAGAACTCAACAGACTTTTGGGTCTTGCCAATTTCTATCGTAGGTGCGTGTTGGGGTTCTCTCATATCACTTGGCCTTAAGTCAAGTCACCAAGGGTGGAGGAAAGGAAAAGTTTTTTTGGTTGGAAACCCAACAACAAGTGTTCTCTGATTTGAATAATTTCCTCTCTTCTGCACCAGTGCTCACATTATCAGACTTGCAACAACCATTTGAGATTGAGAAAGATGCCTCCGACTATGTTATTGGTTTGGTTCTTACTCAGCATGGGCATCTAGTGGCTTACCACAGTGAGACACTTTCAGAAACAATACGAAAGTAACCCACTTAAGACAAAGAAATGTATTCCATTGTGCAGGTATGTCGTCAATGGAACCATTACATTATGGGGAAGGAAACAGTCATCCACATAGGCCATCGACCTCTACAGTTCATACAGACACAAGGGAAGTTGCCAAATGATCACCATAAAAATTGGTCCACCTATTTGCAACAATTAAATTTGAACATTAAGT
The DNA here is from genome assembly GCA_031772625.1 of Pinus tabuliformis. Taxonomy (NCBI): domain Eukaryota; kingdom Viridiplantae; phylum Streptophyta; class Pinopsida; order Pinales; family Pinaceae; genus Pinus; species Pinus tabuliformis. The sequence goes on from CM062815.1 coordinate 845,208,187, forward strand.
ATAAGAAGGGTAGCACCAATAATGTTTTTAATTTCCTCAGCCAACCACCAGTCATGGTGTTGATCACTATATTAGACTCTTGGGAGCATGAGACATTGTGGTGGCCACATCTTTACAAGAGCGATCCAGAATTCGACAACATATACTAGACACTCCTGGAAGGGAAGCAAGTTCCAAATTTTCACCTTCAGGGTGCATTATTATGCCACCTAGGATACATATGTGTTCCTTCAAGTGAGCATGCCAAGAATATTTTGGAGGCACACTAAAGTCGAGTCATTGGACATTTCAGTGTAGATAAAACTATGGCGGTATTGTAGAAGTTATTTTTATTGGCTGAAAATTCGTCAGGATGTTGGGAATTATGTTAGATCCTGCACTTCCTGTGCCATTGCCAAAGTAACCATGACGAAGCAAGGCCTATATACTCCTCTACCTACTCCTAGCTAGCCTTAGGAATCTATCTCCATGGATTACATATCAGGCCTTCCTACTACTAAGCACGAGAACAATTGCATTTTCGTGGTCATTGACAAATTCTCTAAGATGGCCATCATGTCTGCGTGCAAGAAGAGTATCACAGCAGAAGCCACTGCTAAGCTCTTCTTTGAGCGATTATGGGTACACTTTGGGATCCCACAGGCCATTTTCTAAGATCGGGACAAAATATTCCTCAGTGAATTTTGGTCAAGTCTCTGGTCGATGCTGGATACAAAACTTACTAAGTCCACGACTTTCCATCCCTAAAATGATGGCCTAACAAAGGTTGTCCACAGGATGATTGTACACATTCTATGCATGTATAACTCGAAGCATCCATGCACGTGGGATGAAATTCTTCCCTGTTTCCAACACAGATACAATAGAGCTCTCCACAACTCAACAAACCACAACCACTGTCAGGTATGGTTGGGATTTAAGCCATTATGCCCCATTGATGTGGCCATACCATTTGCAGACACTCAGGTAGTCTTGGATCACGTTCAATCCAAACCTAAAAGGGCTAACATCTTCATTGAGTGCATTCAACACATCCATGAGTAGGTCCATGATATATTAGATATAGCCAATTCTAAGTAAAAGGAGCACCATGATCAACATCGAGTTCCACATAGGTTCCAGGCAGGCAACAACGTTTAGCTACATTTGTAGAAGGAGCACCTTGCTGGAACCCACCACAAGCTTTGTCTGCTTCGATATGGGCCATAAACCATCATCAAGGCTGTCATTGACAATGCATTTGAGCTCAACATCCCACCGTTCCACGGTTTGCACCCAGTGTTCAATGTAGATCGCCTTTGACCATACTTTCCACCATTGTTGGACACATCTGACATTGTAGAATAACTCACACCAACAGAGCACAACCTGAATAGCATGGAACAGGCCGCAACTAATTAGATCATGGAAAAAAAGATCAAGAACACTTGCCAACAGAGGATATATCTATATCGAGTTGTCAAAGTAGGCCAACTCCTTCACTAGGGCAAGTGGTTCACTATGGACTAGGTTCAACAAAAATTTCCTCACCTCATGGAGGCTCTACACGCAATGGGGACCATTTCTTCCTAAGGGGGGAGGAATGATCCAGGTGGATATTTGTGGCCACCTGCCTATTCCACCTAGACCCCCCAGTCAGTTTCATCTGTTTCCTTGTTCATTTCAACATTTACTATTTTTAGCAGTTTTTGGGGTCCTGAACTTCCGGAAAAGCTATGACCCCCTAAACGACATTTTTTTGGATCTGCAGTAAGCTCATGGTCATAGGCAGTTTCCTATGGTGAAACCTGTAGTACTCAAAGAGACCTTTCCAAGAAGGTATCGTACGTGCCAAACAAAGATAATATGGCCAAGTTATGACACCAGGAAGTTGGCTGCCCAACTAACCCCAACGGGGCCCACAAATGTTTAGTGTTACATCTCCTAGGGTTAGGCTTTTGGTTGCTTAGGTTTTTCTCATGTTTTCCAATAATAAATAGGCCCTTGAGCCTCATTTTAACATAGTTAAGAGGAATGTGGCTGTCACATCTCTTCTCAGAGAGCTTCCATCGTCCGAGCTATCTTATTTCCATTCTGTTTGTAAGCATAGTTTGGTATTTTTTTATTATTAATGAAATGAAGAGTTTTTCTGTTGCATCTCTATGTTTATGATTATATTTGTAAGTTGTTGCATTCTTGTTTAAGTTTGGATAATTTGGATTGCACAATTTCTTTAGGTTCTTCCTCTAACTGCATGCACCATATGTACACTTCGGAATAGTGTACAACTACTAGTACATTGCCTTGGAATCTCCATCTCAACTAGGTAACTCAAATTATCTACATGCATGAGCTAATTTAGGTTGATTGATTAGTTATCTCAATGATGACAGAGTGTGGTTGAAGTTCCACTTCCACAACTTGACCTACCACTAGTTTCTCCAATAGTTATAACTAGTTTAACTAACCATAGCTAAATTTAACTTAATTAGATTTCTACAACTGAAATTAGCTCAACCTAGGGTCCTAAAATTTAGGAACCCACTACACACAACTAAAATTCATATCCCTAACTCAAATTAACTAAGTCAGACTCCTATTTTTTATGAATCAACTCAATTAAATTGAACTTCAACTCATTAACTCGAATTAATTATTCTTAATTGAGTGATAAGTTCTATGTCACCTCATTTAACTCCAAATTGTACTATGATGTGGAAATTCAAATTTTCTCAATTTTTATTAAAGAAAAAGTCAAAATTGAGACTTTCTTGTTGAATTTTCAACACTCCCTCTTAGTAAGAAATGGATTATGAACCACCCCTATCTTGCACCTACAGAATGTATTTCATGCAAAACCTATCATTGTTGGTGCTCCAACTGCAACATATACAGTCGAGAAGCATCCAAAAAAACTAAATCAACTGTGTCTACAATTGTCTATTGGGAAAAAATGTGATGCTGCTGACTCTGCTACTGAGCCTCCTTCTCTTCTATCGAAACTCATCTACACTCCTTAGTATCTAACTGACACTGATCCTCCTGGTATAGAATACTATGTCCCCCATAGCAAGGTAATGATCCATGAGGAGAAAACCTTAATGGAGCCTGCCGAAATTTCTGCAACCCTTGGACTAGGGATCTACATTGTTCCACCTCACTTCTAGAGGTATAATTTCATTTTGTCCCTCTTCCCACTTGGATCGAACTCTCCCCCTATGGGAGGTCTCTACTTAAGTGGATGTATCCACTCTTCCTCCTATCTTCTTCTCCATTTGTGGGTGCTCCAGAACTTCCCAAGGCTTCTTTTGGGGTTGCATATTGAGAGGTCTAACATGATCGCTCTCAACCACCATATCTCTAGTCTCTACCTTGCTCCTCAAGGATTTGTATGGATATTCTACCTCAAGTGTATATAGGTTCTTAATTCAATCATCGATCTACTTCACTTGTCTCATGGCTATGTGTCTTAGGAATGCCTTTCCTTTCTTGAAGATCACATCATACCCATGGTCTTCCAAATTTGCAAAAAAGACAATATTCTTCTTTAGAGCCAGAAAAATATCACATCCTTGAGTCATAGAGGGGAGCTCGTATCCCTCTAAAATGTGACTATATCAACCTCGATGGCATTTTACGTTTCGTCATCTTCAAACTCAATGTTCATATGGATATATTTCTCCTCCAAGTAACTGGATTTTTTTTTATTCCCCACCGTATGGAATGAGGCAATGTTTTCGAGATACCATACACTTTCCATCACTATGTTGGCCATGCATGTAATGAGAGTAAGTTCAAGTTGGAACTGTGAAGCCAAATATTAACCTATTTCTGCTACTACAGGCTCCTTCTTATATTCCTTCCTGTGTGGACACTTCGTGGCATAGTGCACAAATTCATGACAGTGAAAGAACTTTAATTTGGACAAGTCTTTCTTCTTGCCCTCTTGGCTAAAACTAGCCTCACCTTCGAACTTATTCCTATTGGCCTTCCTTCATTTGATGAATAATGCAAATTCATCTTCCTCGTCTTTGGATGAGGTCCCATCTTTGGTATTCCACCTTATTTATTCATGTACCAAGTCAGACCAAAGGCGCTCACAATTTGGTAGTTTCTCCCTCCCATTTACTGAATCATGGTAGTTGTGCCTACTCTTGGGAAGGCCTAGAAGGGCTAGGCTCACCAAATCATCATCTGGTACTGTGACACCGAATTGTGCAAGGTAATCACGAAATTATGTGAACCTCTCAGATAATTTTGAATTGATTCATTCTTCTACATATTTATACTTCGAAGCTTGTTGTTGGCTTGTTGGGGCTTGACCCAAGTTCGAAGTTAATTAGCCAAACATATCCCTGTACTACTAGCCCTTTTAGCAACAGTCCACGGAATGTGGACTGAGGTCTCACCCAAAGTAGTATGGGGGGGTGCTAGAACCAGGTTTCCGCACCCTTGAGATGTCTGAGGGTTTGATTCGGTCCAACTGCTTGTCCCTACACACAGGTTGCTTCACACACTTCCCTGGCTTCCACGTCCTGATATACTTGCCTTCACACATCCCTAGGGGTTGTGGGGCTTCTGCCTTGCTTGGAGCAGTGCTCTGCCCGATTTCCCTAAGTCACACCTAAGATCTTACCTATATTCCTACACCAGTTAGTTAGCTTTGCGTAAATAGAAGCCTCGTGTAATATTTATTTATACAGTACACACATATAAGTTCGCGCAATGAATAAACAATACACTTGAAATTTATACCCAATAATATATTAAACAGGAAAGATACACAGAAATATGGTAAACTTCTCTTTATTAATTCTTCCAATGGTTACAGACTCGACCTGCCCTGTGAACTCAGCTACAAGGGTACGCGCACTCAGCTACGGACTGCTGGGCCTCTATGCACTCAGCTGAAGAGCCTTCTCCTACTCTATGTCCCAAAGACACCCTTTACACTTTGACTCAATCTCTTAGACTCATCATGCTTCTTGTCTATTCCTTCGCTATATGCTGTCTTCTACACTTAGAGCCTCGCTCTATTTATACAATCCCATGGTTCGCAGACCATGGGTGGATCTCTCAAGCTGACATTACATTACAAAACCAAGGGTGGACAACCCTGTGACTCTATTATGACTTCACGCTCTGTGTCTACAAATCACCAAGTCCTTACAATGGAATTGGTCAAAACTTTGGTTTTAAGCCCCAAAGCAATCCATGGGGGGATTCCATGCCCAACAGCCCCCCAACACAAACATCATGACTCACCCTCAAGTCACTCGGTTGGTGCGGAGATCTTCGCGGGGAGTCCCTCCAACTCTGTCCGAACCACTGCAAGGTTAGCAGTGCACTGAGCGGCTACCTGCTAGATTTCCTGTACGCGTTGTTCCGAGACCGCAATGTCGGAACTACTTCCCTGCATCTGTTCCTGCATCCCCTGCATTTGTGCAAGCTTGCCTTCAAATTTTTCTGGGATGGTGAAGGTCTCGTCAATTGAAGGTTGAATGCACACTTTCATGACTGCTTCTTTGTGCCATGCTACGTCCACATGTTCTTTCAACGCTTTGGCCTGTTTCATGCGTGCGAGCCTCTGGGTGAGGGCCACCATCTGCGCAATTCCTTTGAAGCTATCATACTGTTGTTGGAGTTCATGCGCCTCTGTCTCTAAGCGCTGGATTTTGGGGTTCTCTTGCAGGTTCATGAGGACCTCAAATGACTCCTCCAACATTCTGGTGCACTCCCTCACTGCACTATCGATCTCATCCAGTCCTGCTATAATAGCGTTGGCGCACTTTTCTCTTACTTCCAGATGGGTGGATGGCTACACCTTCAATCGCAGCTCTGCGATATGAAGGTTCAGCTCTAGCTGAACGTTAGTCATTTCTTCTCGCGCCTCACGCACCCCTTTTGCTAGCCTATGGATGTCCGTCTCTATTGGTGTGTCCCTTGGGATGGCCAGTTCAGGGACGCTTTGACAAGCTTCGTCTAGTACATGTACTAGCTGCCAATTTTACAACACCACTTCGTCGTGCTGCAAGCTCAATTACTCCATGTTGATGTCTTTCTCGCTTAGTACTTGTAGTGTGCAGCTCTTCGTAGCCCACAGTTCTACAGTAATCCCATTCTGTAGAATGTATAACGTCTCCCACGGGAGTGTAGCCATGTTGATCCCAATACCCTTTAGTGTGCTGATCGTAGGCTTGTTAGCCTCATTTGTTGTCACCAGTGCCCTTCCGGCAGCACTATTCTATTTGTCATCTGAGCACGCAGCATTTGCACTGCTACAATTGTCCCTACTGCGAGGCTGGTCGAAAGGGTACCAGCTTGAGGAGTGTGCACCTGCAACTGCACCCTGAGGGCCCCCAACACAATCTGGTTCTCTTGCACAAAATTTTGGAGGGCCTCAGAGGTGACATCGCGTACTGTCTCGCCGATGTCATTCATATCACCCTTAGTAAGGGTGATCGGGTCAATAGACAACTTTGATGCCTTGACCTTCTTGCATGGCCCCGTCTGCTTGCTTGGGCGCTAGCGCTTCAGCTGTGTTGATGCGGTTTGTGGGTCCGCACCCCCGTCCTCTTCCTCTGTGTCCTGCCCATGCGAAGGTGATTTTTAGCCCTCACGCGCCTTCTCAGCTACCTCCTATGCTGTTGCTATTGCTGCAGCCTTTTTCTGTTCTGTTGCTATCTGTGCAGCGTCCCGCGACTCCTGCACTTTTGCTACCGCTACCTCTTTCCTTCTCTTCTCTGCCAACTGTGCCATGCATAGTTTGGCCTCCTCTTTCTTCTTTTGTGCTGCAGACTTCTCCATTGCTACGATGTCTGGGGTGCGCCACTCCAGCGACCATGTCTCCAGTACATAAAATATTACATCGTCCGTGGCTACAAAGGGTAGCTCGCTCCATTTCATAGCCAAGTCCTTATGCGCTCTGATGTATATGTTGTGGAGGTTTGCTTTAAACTCTGCAAAACTTTGCAGGCTATTGTAGACAGTGGGTGATAACCGCGACTTGCACTTAATCCCCATTATGAGGTTCATTTCCATGAACACCCAGAATATCTTGTTGTCGCAGATCTAGTTTTCCTCCTTTGTAGCTAAGAGTGAAGCGTACTTTGCGGCCTCCGATAGATCCCTGTCAATTATTGGGAACTAACTTTCCTCCGGCAATTCCCCTACCACGAGCATTATGGACAACAGAAACCATACATAGCGGAACATTTTGCCTTGTTCTTGAGCCTCGTGGTAGTTTTTCAAGAACTTCTTGTAGAGGAACTCGAACTAGTTAAACTAGACCCCCTCTACGCACTGCTCAGTAAGTGCTACCACCGGTATGGGTACCTCATCCGCGCGGCACTTGCACCTAACATTACTTGCCAGTATTTGGGTCGCCACTCTTACTGCTTTGATGTTGATGCTGGATATGGTGTAGTCCCTCTTCTTCTTCTTTAGTTTATATTTCTTCTGCATGGCCTCCCCAATGGCTAGGTCACTACTTTTCCCCTCTAAGATATCCGTGGGGTCCTCTCCTTTACATGGAAGCCGGGTAATGCGGTGAATCAAGTGTTCCATGATGGGGATGGGCTCCTCCAGCCACAAACACCCACCATGCACCAGGAAGAGCAACTGCCTAATGATTAAAATTGTTATTGGGGCGCGGTGGAAATGCGGCACCCAGAGCAGGTTTAGTAGCTTTGCCTTTTCCACTCCGCGCAAGCACTTTTGCAGCTCTAATTCGGTAACTCCCACTGCGGTGTTTTTCTTAGGTTTCATAAGCTGTGCGGTCTCTAGGTGAGGGAACTTCTCATGGTTAGCGAGATCCCAATCTTCAAATTTCAATCTAGGAACCCGTCCCAGGTGCATGCCTTAAAAAATGATGTTGTCTGGCAAAAGCAGGGTCTGGAGAGAGCTCTTGATCTCATCAAGATCCTTGGGCACTTTAGATTTCCCTTCCACAGGGGAATATAAGCGGGTAGCTTTTTTGGAGGGTGCCCAGGCTTAGTTTCTTCCTCCATACCTTCATCCTCCAGGTCCTCCTCCTCCTCGTCGGTTTCTATGTTAATGGCTTTCCCTTTCTCCTCCATTGTTAGCTTGGTGTGCAACGGGTTTTGCGAGGAGACACATATGGGAACCATCGATAGTTTGTCTTTCCTTGGCCTCGGTGTGCATAGTGATTTAGGGATTTCTGCCACAATCCCGACGCCTTCAGGGGCATCCCCCACATCAGGTCCTGCGCGGCCTCTTCGACAATTATCTCTATAATTTCCATAACTTCCTTAGATGCTACCATTGTGTCCAACCAGAAATCTATCACTGGCGTACTCAGGGGCTCAATCAACATTCTGTACAGGTCAAAGAGGGCCCTGTTCAGGCTATGCGGGGTATACAATAGCTCAATTCGCAATTGACCAAGTGTTGTTTTCTGGGCAGCCCTTTGTAATTTATAGCTCTGGTTCATTGATGCTCTCTTGGTAGCATATTTTCCCAAATCTCGCCCATAAATCACGTCTTAAATGCTTGCCGACCGCTTCATCTGGTCTCAAGTCAAGCATCACATCATGAATAGTGACTTCAACAGTCACTTTCAGGCCAACCCGCGTGGCAACACAACCCCTCAGTTGTCACTTGGTCAGCTGGCACAAGTCCGCTAGGGGCTTAAGCCAACTTCTATGAGCTCTTAGAAGAATCTTTTAAATTGATGGATGAAAGCTAACTCGAAGGAAGTTAATCTAATTGCAAAAAGAAACTGAAAGCCAAAAACAAACGCAAACCCTAACAAACCCTAATTCTATCAGCTAGTCCTACTGACGCAAAGGAGAGCATGCAACCTACTGAAGGAGATGCCATTACTTCTATGAAGGTAAAATACATGTGTCTAGACTACCTCTATCTGAAGAAAACATCTTTTTGTATTTTTGATTAAGTTGTTGGAATTATCATGCATGTGCTTCTAACTATTTTTTATTGTGCAGAGGTGGATCAAGGAGGAGAAATGATTGGAAGAGGTCAGGAAGGTTCAGAGAGGGTCTAAGGAGTCCCTAACACCCTTCCAGAGAGTTTCACAAAGTTTGGCTGCAAAGAAACCGCGTTTATGAGCTTCTACAGGAAGTCTGTAGGGGTTCTACAGGATGTTTAGGATTTCTACAGGATGTTCTGTAATTCTTCTACAGGATGTTTCGAAATGGGATTTTGGAGCATGGATGGAGGGAAAAAGATGGAGGAATGAGTATGGAGGTGAAATAGGGGTGTGAAGAGGTCTAGGACTTGGTGGTTGAGGCTAAAGAGCGATTGGATTTGTTCAAGGATGGAGGAAGCGATGATGCACAAGAATGTAGGAATTAGGGCAAGGTGGGGAAAGTATGGCAAATGAAGGGTACGAATCATGGACTAAGGGTTGGAGTAGATTATCTGATGGATTATGGGTAGATAGAGAAGGATAACAGGTGCTCTGCAAGTTATTTTTCGAATTTAACACATGAAGACTTGGAAAATCAAGAACCTAATTACCTTGACCTAATCTAACCTAGATAATAGCAAAAGAAATGGAACAGAAGTTTATTTGCACAAAATCAGATGAACTAACTATGCAACTAAGCAATCATAACCCTAAGCATGCAGTCAAAACTGATATCAATTTTGACAACTAAGAATCCAACACTAATACTTGCATGGTGAAGCAAAACAGTGTTTTTGTGGGCAGCAAGGTCACCTTTGTCCCAACTCACGATCCCACTGAGGGAGAGGTAAGATCAGAGGTGCTTGAGCCCCTTTTTCCAAGGATCCTTTATGTTATTAATCTATCCAAATCAATCTGAACGTGAAAATCTACTTTAATCATCAAAAAGCAACCTAAATAACACAACAAGTTTTAAATCTAAATAGCAGATTTTACTCTAGGAATGCAGCAAAGACACATAAAGGTAAACAAAGGAGGTACTGGGCGCTTGAGATGGGCCCAACCCCAAGAGCTACAGCCTCCTAAGAGAGATTTAGAGCTGGTGCAAAGCTGGATTCATCTTTATTGATCAAGAAATGAAGAGTTACATCAAAACTGTCCACAAGGAGAACTTGAAAATGAGCTGACAGCAAAACTAATCTATTGCCTAAAAATCGAAATACAAAATGACTACAACAAGACTATGAAATGACCAACTACCAGCTAACCAAAATGAGGCCCTAAGCCTGCTTATTTATACAAATTGAGGACCCCAACAGTCCTCCTAAACTTTAGGGACTCGGCTACCAAAACTTGTAGTTAACAGCAGTCCTACTTGACTTGCTTGGCTGCCCTTGTGTTAATTGATTTGGTGGCCCTTGAACTCTGAGCTGATGGTGGAGAATTCGAGGTAAGGGCCCATAAATGAAGGGGACACCTTCCTACAAATCCTCTCCCTTGTTCTCCCACGAATTTGGCTGCCAAGTGCTCATTAAAACCATTGACTTTGTCTCCAAATTGACCAAAAAGGCTACACAAAGCACACATTAGACTTGTTGGCATAATGACTAACCCAATTCACTCTATTAGCATAAATATAATAAAAAGCATGCAATAAACTAATGAGAATAGTGGATTAAGTTGAATTAGGAGGTTGAATGAGCCCAAATAATTATCCATTTTTGGGGCTCATCACGGCCATAATGTCGTGACCCTCCGTAATTGTAACGTATCAGCTGTCCACAACATCTTCCTAGTCCTCCACCTCGACCTCGTCCACGCCCCTGAAATCTGGTTCACACCATCCCTGCGTTCTAGTCAAGGGCCAACGTTTTGGCCTGAACTCTGTAGGTAGGAGTCTGATCCATCATCAGCTCATAACTTCTACAGGTGCGCTCATCATGTCCCACTGATCTACATAAATTACCGAACAACTGTTGTGAATTCTGCGTGTACTTTTGTAATAAATGGAAGTTATTTGTAGCATGCTTTGCTCCTATCTGACAAATTGTGCACCATAATGTAGATGCCGCGCTCGGTCCTACTTGTGCCTTTGGTATCAATGGCTTTGATCCTCCCCCCATGAGGTATTTCACGAACACCGGGTAGTGATCCTTGTCATGTCCCTGACCCTTGCACTTTATGTGCCATACCTTATCGCACACTTCTAGGTGAGCCATCCTATCTTTTTCAAACTCTGCATCTCAAGGCACACATTTTTCAACTGGGTGTGGATCTGTTGAACTCCCAGGATGGGATCCTATATTGGGGTCTCATGCAATCTCATCGTGACCTCCAAGGCCTCGACCTGAGTTGTTAGCCTCTGTTGTGACAACGCGTTCCTTAGATGCGGTGTTAACGATGCTACAAACCATTCGTGGTGTTTTCCATTTGTCAATGTTATGTTAGCTTCGTGAATTGTGTACTTCAGTCTCTGATCCAACTCCCAAGGGGTCTCACCTGGTAGCATTTTGATTTCCTTGAATCCAATGATCTACTGCGCCTCTGACTTCGGCTTGCTAGATTCTTTGTTTAGCGCAGTTTGAATATCTACGATCCTCGCATTCAGATTGTCATTGGAATGCTTAATGTACCATGTCAGTGCATGATCCTACAGAGCACTGACCAACGTCGCTTTCTTTATATTTTCATCCATGACTCCCTGCGCTTCCCATACAACATTTATCATGAACCAAAACTGGTCTGGATCTTCATCCCCTACTCCCTTGAACACTGGAAACTTTGTCACGCTTTCCATATTGATTTGTGGTGGTGGCAGAGGTAGTATGGGTGAAGATGGGGGTGAAGATGGTGAAACTGGCAGTGGTGTGGGTGGGGGTGGTATGCGCGGAGTTCTCTACCTTATCAAATTGATCACACTTCTTGGTAAGACCTTCATGAGCTCTTCCTCACCCCCTTGTGGAGGTGAAATCAAGGGGATAGTTTCTAGTTCTGTACTACCTTCGTTTTTGTAGATTCTCCCACTTTGCGTAGCCCCAAACATCAATTTATTCACATAACCTGTTTTTCACACAGTAGAATTTTAATCCAAGTGTTCAAATATTTAACGTACTTACCTCGCGGGCCTTTGAGGAAGCATCGTTTTGCCTCACTATAGCTAACAGAAGTATCTACCGTGAACTTGGTGATGAATCCTCCTATAATTGAATCGAAATAGTGATCAACAATGCACGCGATATTATCCTGTGGTGCTTTCAATCTGTGCACCAATTCTAGGGTCCACATAACAGGTTTGTCGAGCTTACACCTTCCTTGGCTATCTGCTAGCTTCACGATCCACTTGTAAAGCTCGGTAGGGAAAGATACGAAGAAAATTTTATGGATCTCTATGTATAAGTAGTAGTCTAACCACTCTTCCATTGATAGTCGTGGGTTCCAGTTCTCCTATGCCGTGAACTCATGAATCTTCCTATCCAAACAATCTTCAATTCCTTTCTTTGTCGGATTCCAGTGATACGACATCAGACATCTCTATGCAAATCCTGGTCTCAGTAACAAAACCATTTGTTGGCTTGTTAGGGATTGACCTAGGTTTGGAGTTAATTAGCCAAACAAATCCCTGCACTAATGGCCCTTTCGGCAATAGTCCGCAGAATGTGGACTAAGATCTCACCCGAGGTAGTATGGGGGGGTGTTGGAACCAGGTTTCTGCTCCCTTGAGATGTTTGAGGGTTTGATTTGGTCCAACTGCTCGTCCCTGCGTGTAGGTTACTTCACGGACTTCCCAGGCTTCCGCGCCCTGATATACTTGCCTTCATGCAGCCCTAGGGGTTGTGGGGCTTCCACGCTGCTTGGAGCAGCGCTCTGCACTATTTCCCTAAGTCACACGTGAGATCTTACCTATCTTCCTACACCAGTTAGTTAGCTTGGTGTAAATATAAGCCTCATGTTATATTTATTTATACAACACACACATATAAGTTCGTGCAACAAATAAACAATACACGTGCAATTTATACCCAATAATACATTAAACAAGAAAAGACACATACAAATATGGTAAACTTCTCTTTATTAATTCTTCCAACGGTTATAGACTTGACGTGCCCTGCGCACTCAGCGGTAGGGGTCCGCGCACTCAGCTGCAGACTACTAGGCCTCTGCAAACTCAGCTGCAAAGCCTTCTCGTACTCTATGACCTTTACACTTCGACTCAATCTCTTAAAGTCATCATTCTTCTTGTCTATTCCTTCACTATATGCTGTCTTCTACACTTAGAGCCGCACTCTATTTATATAATCCCATGGTCCACGAACCATGGGTGGATATTGCAAGCCGACATTACATTACAAAACCAAGGCGGACAACCCTATGACTCTATTATGACCTTGCTCTCCACACCCACAAATCGCGAAGTCTTTACAATGGACTTGGTCAAAAATTAGGCTTTAAGACCCAAAACATGCCTTGGGGGGATTCCATGCCCAACACTTGTCCTTGAGTGCTAGCTTCTTGTGGTCACTACTATTATGGAATAGATATGTCAATGCTTACCACATTGCATATAGAGTCTATTTCTTGTGGATATTTTAGACAATATGGTCTCATACACCCTCCAATACGATTGTCCTCACCCTAGCTACACACTTATTCCATTATACTAGATTTTGAGTATTAACTACTGCTAGTTTCAGAATGTCACTCTCAACAAATTTCTTTAACCCACTATCTTCCAACACTTCCTCCATGTGGTTCTTCAAAGGACCATAATTCAAGCTTACCTTAAGGGCATACTCAAGTCTTAGTCCATAGAAAGGAATCCTTCTAGCTATGAAGAATTGATCCTACAAATTCTATCCTCCTGCAAAGAAAAAATAAAAAATCTCTTCTCTATTGTGAATCCAGCTCTGATACCATGTAGAAATAAATGTGTAGTGTTATCAAACCATCTCACAAAAGATAGAAAAGATATATCAATGTGTTATAGACATTTTTGTGCCTAACAACATGGAGCATGAAATGTCAATAATCTGAGGGATCCAAAGTCCCTAAACATGTTGTTCTTACCCTTAGAGGAACAAGGTCATCAAACCACAGCACTGCAAATCAGTTCTCCACTGAAAAACACTCAAAAACAGGTCAGTTTTGGATCATGTCAACTGCTCCACTGAGCACCTGCGCTGAATGTCAAAAGCTCTGTGGTGTACCTGCGCTGCATAGCAAGTACAACAAAGCCTACCTGCGCTGGGCGTACTTTGACATGTGGAGGAATCTTTTCTCAATGTGCCAGTGCCCAGGAAGCTTCCAAATTGACACTTGGATCAGAAGATTCGCCTAATGATGAGTTAAGAGGCTCTAAAACTCCAAGTGGAAGATAGAAACTCTGAGTGGACTCAAGGACTGAAGAACAACTGGGGTTGAAGAGGACAACAAGTCACACATTCAGCTAACTTATCTTCACTCCAAAACTCTATATAAGGATCTCATCCCATGGGATCTGGAGGCCGGAATTTAGTGCAAAGAATTGCTGTTGGTTTTCAGTTGTGAGCATTGGGTGATTGCTTGAGGGAGGTGAAGAAGAGATTTCTCTCCGTCGGGAAGGTGATGCTGGATTGGACCTCTCATGGTTGTATCACCGCCTGAACCTTACTTCCATATATTAATAAAGCGTTTGAGGTTCTTCTATTCGCATGTGTTTCAATGGTGAATTGTCTTACTTGCGTCTTTGATTTATGCTAATCCTTGAATCGATTATGAATGCATGCTTCTTGTAGTTTCCTTTTCTTGTCTTATTTGCAGGATCTCGTGTAGCTGGGACCGTGAAAAGACTTGAAGCTGGGAGAAAGCGGAAAACAAAGGAGATTGGATCGACCATTTGCGCAAGACATCGGTAAGTGGATCTCTTCCTTTTATCTCTTGCATGTCATAAAGAAGAAACTTTAGATTGCTTTGCTTTCAGCTGTTGCTAAGGAACTGTCACCCTTAGAGTGGGTTAGGGTCATTCCGAGTTGGATACTTTCCCCCACAACAGACTGGCGACTCCGCTGGGGATCGTGTCTTGTTGGTAGCTTGTGTATTCTTGCTATTCATCTCTTGAACAAAGGGAGTACCGAATCGAACTGCATTCGAATCCTTCGAATGCAAAGTAGAGGGCAGCTACTCTAGCCCAGTGCTGGGCATGTTCATGATTTGAAGAGCTGATCCACAAGGACTCTTTTAAGCTCTTTGTGATAGTGTTCATCTTCCTTAATCATCCTCTAGAGTATACTTGACTGATAGCTTCTGATTTGGCCAAAAACTGTTGATTTTTGAGCAAACTGTGACCCGGAATCTGAGTGAGACGAGAGTTGTCTCATCAGTGCAGCTGTAGCAAAGGCTACCTGCGCTGCAACGCAGGTCCCGAAGGGGCTACCTGCGCTGCATGTCAAATTGACAGTGCAGTACCTGTGCTGATCCAGTTTTGCTTTGTGCAACTGGGGTTCCCCACTGTCTGTTGCCCAGTTTTCAATATTGTTTTGCAGCCTGCTGTCAACCTGTATACCCAGCTGAAAATACCTTTCTTTGCCCTCATTCTGCCTCAGTTGTATGTTGAAACCGTGATTGTTCTTATTGTATTTCTTGCTTTCATTCACAGTTTCCCGTAGCGAAAGTGAACTAGTCTTGCTGTGACCTCTTGGATCTAGGCCTAAAAGAAAGTGTCGTTGTGATTCTAAGAGCTAATTTGTTGCTGTTCATAGCTGCTTGAGCATTTGCTTTCGTTATATGGTTCGAATTTCAGTATTTCTTGTGTAGAAACGAGTAAATCTTAAGGTGACAAGGTGTTCTTTTGATTATTGGACAAAAACTTGTTTGCTTTCGCTTGAAATTGAATTCGAAATCATACAACAGCTTTCTTTTTGTAATACATCAACATTAAGGAAGAAGAAAAGAAATACTTGCATTGTGCATGTGCATATTGACAGTTTGCATGTCGATTTAGGAAAAGTGCATCAGTGTGTGCTCTATGATCTGTTTGAAAAGATGATGTCTTTATTTTCCCTCAGTAGTTAAGATTTTCATAAAGTTGAAAGAATTGAAAAAGCTTGCTTATCATTCTTAGACTGCATTTAGGAGTTGTATCATACATCACGTGGTGATCCATAAAGGCAAACTGCTAAGCAAGATCAACCTAAAAAGAACTGAATTTACATAACAACGCTTTGAAACATAAAGAAACACAGTAGAGGTCTAGGTAGAGACGTGTTCCGGCGTCGTTAAACATAGTGACTGTCGATCTCTACGAAGGTGGGTGATTCCTCCTGAGGGACGATAGCACTAATATGGACTTGTGCTCCCGCGTACCGTCGCGTATATTGGGAGACCCCTATAGGAACAAAGCCTTTATCCATAGGAAGCTGTGTCGACCGCCCTACTGATCGCGATGCAGTGAACACAGCATTCACGAAGATCGACCACTCGTACCGTAAAACGTATTCTGTGGTTTCGCGAAAGGTTTGGTACACCCTCTGCCTAGAACTCCAGAGTAGTTTCTTTTGGCCTTTTTCAAACTCTATAAATGAAAAAGTCCATCCGAGCATTTGTCACTTCGGGCTCGTTAATACATCGAAGGAAACTAGAGTCATCTTTAGCTTTTTCTCGACTCTTAAAAAGTGAAAAAGCAATTTGTGTCTAAAGCGTCGTCATATAAAATTCATTTTAAACGGAACATAATCACCTCCTATTCCTGCGTTGATCTTCGAAGTTAGTCTTTGGGCATCGTAAGTTCTTGTAGAATCGCTAAGAAATCTTTTGGATAGACTAGATATGTCTGAACAACCGTCGACATCTAGGACTGTGTCGTCTGACACAGCAGCAACAGAACCTCCTGCTGCTACTCCAACGATGTTCGCTGGTATACCATCTGTCCCGGCAAATTGTCAACAACAAGCCGGAGTCTAATCAGGGACGACAATATGGTTAGTTCCTATTTCTTCATCCGGATTATCATCTGGTACTTCTTATGTTGAAACTCAACAAATTGATCCAATGTGTCTTCAAAGGCCAATTTACCCTTTAAGTACTGGATTTCCACCATGTGGAGGGAAGTATGCTCTTTCATTGTTCCCTCCTAGAGAACAACCATATGAGAGTTTACAACACGGATCAAGTCAAACTGGAATTACATCCAGCGGTTGGGTACCAATACTGCCTCAACGATCAGGAGTTGCATATTCAATGCAACCAGTACACCCTGTGTCGAATATTCCCACCACACCTGCTATAGCGAATGCGTCGCAAGTACAAGCGCTACCTGTTGTAATACAACAACCTCTTGTCTCAGCGGCTCAATCACAATCTCAGGATAGTGCCTCCTTATCTGGAGCAACTCAGGCTCAAACAAGTACTGTGACTCCTCATCTTGGTCAATCATCCAGTATTGGTCAACAGCAAATGGTCCAACAACCAGAGCTGGTTCAATCTCAACAACCGCCATTCCAGCAATCATATCAAGGACCTGAGCAACAAGTCTTTGTAAGTAATGGGCAACCATGCTATAATGGTTATACCCATCAACTTTGTCAAAGTTGTCAGCATTATGCTGGTCTGCAAAGACCCATTTCTCAGGCGATACCATCTTATCCTGGATATGCTTCGCCTAACCTGAACCAACAGTTGCCCTTTGTAGCAACTCTAGAATTGCCAGATCTAAACCGGCTGACGAATGATCCAATTGCTTATGCCCCTTGGTGGCGAGCGATTCCACATAAACTTCCATCGGACATTCCTAAATTCAATGGAAATCCAGGTGAAGACCCGTCGAATCACGTCATGACTTTTCATCTGTGGTGTTCATCGAACACTTTAAACGATGATTCGATAAGACTTCGCCTCTTCCAGAGGACATTGACAGGTCCAGCGGCTAAATGGTACATTGAATTGCCAAGAGCCTCTTTCAACAATTTCAGCTCCTTAGCCACGACTTTCTTAACCCATTTTCAATTACCGATAAGGTATGAAACGGGAACAGAACTCCTTACCAACTTCAAACAGACAACGACCACTCACATATCTGATCATATACATGAGTGGCGTCGTCGTCGTAGGATGGTGAAAACTTACGTTCCCGATCAGCTGTTAGCTGAATGGTTTATAAAGTCGTTACTTCCGGCTATAACGGAAGATGTGGCCAAGGGAGGAGTCGTAACAGAGGAGCAAGTCATTGCTCGCGCTCAATATTTAGACTTAGTATATACTCAGTCTGGCACGCTCTACGACAAAATACCTGACGCCCCTAGACCTGAATTTTCAATTCCTCCCCCTCCTAAATCGAATACTGACTCTCACGCCAGTAATGGCGTGACTGGAAAACGCAAAATTTCTAGTCAAAATGCAAATGAGGAACTTCTTGCCTTAGAAGTAAATGCCATGTCGACCGACAAGGGCAAACAGCTGAAGCAACCAGGGGGCAAGAAGAGAAATAAAAGGAAAGGGAAACCCCCGACAGGGTGTCATATATGCGATGAGGATCATTGGACGAAAGATTGTCCACATATAGCTGAAGTTAAGAAGCTCTTTAAGAGTTCAAAAACCCCAGCAGTATTGACTGATTCGTTTCCTAACCCAGGCCAAAATCTGGTTGCTAATCGAAATGCTTCCCGATCCCAAGTGCTTATGTTGTCCACCTCAAAGCAGCAGAATAATGCTTTGACAAGGAATAAAGATTACAGGAATCCAAAGCAGTTGAACAACAAGGCAAATAAACAACCTAGTAGTTCAACAACAACTTTGACCAAAGTCGTGCCACCCATCATTCCTGAACCAATGATAAAGTCGCCAAAGGGAGTAGTACACAAATCGACATTTAATCCTCGTGAAAAAATAGCACAGAATTATAATATAGTAGAGGACCTGGCCCAATCGTCGTCCGCTATGTCGACACTTGAGGTAGCGCAAAATTGCACCTCCCAAGAGAAAGCTTTATTATCAGCCATAGGTGGGATAGGCCCAATGGATTCCAATCTTGTGGCCTTTGATCATAAAGGATATGACCCTCAGTTACCGGCTCAACAAGCTTTCCTTATTCAAGTGAAAGCCCTCAACAAAACTGTTCATCGAACAATTATTTATGAGGGGGCATCTACATGTCTTATGTCGATGAGTTGCTGGAAGAATTTAGGCTCACCACCCTTGTCAAAATCGTCAACGGCATTAAAAGCATTTGATGGACGATCATACACTCCATACGGGATTTTAAGTAACTTGCAAGTTGAACTGGGGGGCAAAACAGTAGAAGTTGATGTGGAAGTAATCGATGGAAACCTCGATTACAACATCCTACTGGGAAGGCCTTGGATATATGCCATGGCTGCAGTTGTGTCGACCTACTTCAGGAGGATTGTATTTCCTTTTCAAGGAAAAATTACAATCGTCGACCAACAAACATTTCTCCCCAACAGTTCTCAAGTTACGGGAAGCAGCACAATGATCCATGAAAGTAATCATCTGCTTCAAAATATTGGAGTAGGTCTCCTAAAAGACCCTGCCTTAATGGGTACTTTTTCCCTACCGCCGGTGAGTAATCTGGCGGAAGTAGCCGCAGTGGAAACCTACAATATGAAATCTTCTATATCTAACAGATTCGGAAGATTCCTAAACATTTTGTCAGCATGGATCATCGCCCTAATGGAAATACTGTAAATACAGTGGGCTCCGAGGACGGTTCTTATCTCGTGTCAACCTCGTTAAAAAATGAAACAAGGAGTCATGAGGATAGTTCTTTTACTGTGTCAACCTCATTAAAAAATGAAACAAATCCCCTTTTCAAAATTCAAAGGTAAACCTTCATTCCAACCACCAAGGTGAATGCAATGAAGCTTGGGGGGCACCCTCCTTTGACATGCGTTATTATGATGCTGGGGGCATGCAAAAGAACGAGCAGTTTTGGCAAAGTTCATGCTCGTTAAAAAATAAACACAAGAACCGAGCAGTTTTAACGCGGACTTCATGCTCGTTAAAAAATAAACATAAGCACGTGACCAGGCTTCCCCTCAGAGTTCAAGCTCATCCAGAAAAAACGAACCGGTAAATAACCATTTGAGACCATAAATTCATCAGCCATAAAAAGCCTTGGTCGTGTTTGTGCACCGTCACCTCCACTGTTCATTTGGCCGATCATTCACATCCACTTGATTGTTTACCTGTTTTGAGGAGCAGCTGCGAAGAGTGATCCCACTTAGCCATCCTTGTAACACTGCCGTGATTGGAAAATTCCAACCTGTACCTGGAATCTGCTGCTATCCCTGTTTATCACTCGTTCCTCAGAACACGAGTCTTCTTTGAGCTCTTTTCAATGACTCGTAAAATATGAAAAGTTTGCCGAGTTTTGGCCTTCCAGCTCGTTA
Organism: Pinus tabuliformis; assembly: GCA_031772625.1. Lineage (NCBI taxonomy): Eukaryota > Viridiplantae > Streptophyta > Pinopsida > Pinales > Pinaceae > Pinus > Pinus tabuliformis. The sequence goes on from CM062815.1 coordinate 845,228,437, forward strand.
AAAGGACCGGAAGAGCTATCCCTCCTCTAGATTTTAATCTTTTTGGACCTGAGGGATTATTACACAAAAAGATCGAGCGCTTGTCTAGTTCGGCTCGATAAAGATATCGAACATTCATCCCTTCTGTATTGTTTTATACTTTTTCGGACTTAAGGGATTAGATGACGAAAAAGGACCCCTGGAGTCCACTTTATGTACCCTTTTCAGACTCTCTAAAAATGAAAAGGACCGAGTTGTCTTTGTCGCTGGACTCGTTAAAAATATTAGATAGCGACAAACTTGTCTTTAGACGAGAACGAGTTTCCCTATCGTTAGGCTCGTTAAAACATAGCGATGGGCTTGCCCAAAGGGCAGGTTATAGAACAAGCATATGTTATCCTCCTCAAGCTTGACAAAAATAAAGAGGTACTGGTCAGAAATGACTGGGGAAAAATTGGGAAGAACCTCAAAGCTTTAATGGTAGCAAGTCGCTCTTGAACATGACACTTTTTGCCTCCGTAAATATCGGGTTGGGTTATTATCATTCACCGGTCCCTTCACCATGGTCTCGCCATACCATCCAAATGGGGTAATGCTACCGATCCATCACATCAGTGTCGTTATATGTTCAAGAGATGTCATTCAGAAAGTGTCAACCGGGTCCCATCCACTACCATACATCATCTTTCAACCTTCCATGACCGCCACCCTGAATCATATTTCACAGATCATTTTCACCATCATCACTAGTTCCATTCCGTGTCACTGATGTGGGATTCATTAAGGCCCTCCTTTGACGGATCGCTTCTTGTCGACATCAGCTCACTATCCAAGAAGTTGGTCTAGGAACACCCCCTCAGTACTTTGAAGCTTGCATGCTTCAATGGCAAGTTTCTCACTTCCGGCGATAGGTATACATTAATGACCTTCGACCGGGAGACTTTGCGTGGTGTTCGACGTCAGATCCTATATTCACGCCACGTGAATTGTGCTGCATTACCTTGAGGGTCATCATCATTATCGGTGATTCCTCTCGCGCTTGTTAACAGTTTACATTATTGACTGGTAATGAAGCGATGTCTTTCCATGTTCGACTCCAAGAAATTCTCACATGGATCGACTTGTACTTAGTGTGAAGATCGGAAATTTGAAGACCCCGGATCTAGTTTCATCCATCCGAGCTGCGATATATATTCAGGAGATAAAGACATAGACATGTGCAGCAGATGATCATCCTACTAAAAGGATGATAATTAAAAGCAGAGAATTATCAGTCTACTATCAGACGATCGTCTGTTTATGTACAGCAAATGTATTTATAAAGCTGAGCATGGGAAATGCCCGCATCAGCTAGATCATGAAAAGAAAGTATGAAAAAATGATGTATTGTATTGTATTTTGTTACAGGTCACCTCCCGGTGATTGAATGAACTTCGGATCCTCCTAATAAAGCATTTCACCCGATAAACGACCTCATACTTTAGGGGGCAACTGTTATAGACATTTTTGTGCCTAACAGCATGGAGCATGAAATGTCAATAATCTGAGGGATCCAAAGTCCCTAAACATGTTGTTCTTACCCTTAGAGGAACAAGGTCATCAAACCACAGCACTGCAAATCAGTTCTCCACTGAAAAACACTCAAAAACAGGTCAGTATTGGATCATGTCAACTGCTCCACTGAGCACCTGCGCTGAATGTCAAAAGCCCTGTGGTGTACCTGCGCTGCATAGCAAGTACAACAAAGCCTACCTGCGCTGGGCGTACTTTGACATGTGGAGGAATCTTTTCTCAAAGTGCCAGTGCCCAGGAAGCTTCCAAATTGACACTTGGATCAGAAGATTCGCCTAATGATGAGTTAAGAGGCTCTAAAACTCCAAGTGGAAGATAGAAACTCTGAGTGGACTCAAGGACTGAAGAACAACTGGGGTTGAAGAGGACAACAAGTCACACATTCAGCTGACTTATCTTCACTCCAAAACTCTATATAAGGATCTCATCCCATGGGATCTGGAGGCTGGAATTTAGTGCAAAGAATTGCTGTTGGTTTTCAGTTGTGAGCATTGGGTGATTGCTTGAGGGAGGTGAAGAAGAGATTTCTCTCCGTCGGGAAGGTGATGCTGGATTGGACCTCTCATGGTTGTATCATCGCCTGAACCTTACTTCCATATATTAATAAAGCGTTTGAGGTTCTTCTATTCGCATGTGTTTCAATGGTGAATTGTCTTACTTGCGTCTTTGATTTATGCTAATCCTTGAATCGATTATGAATGCATGCTTCTTGTAGTTTCCTTTTCTTGTCTTATTTGCAGGATCTCGTGTAGCTAGGACCGTGAAAAGACTTGAAGCTGGGAGCAAGCGGCAAACAAAGGAGATTGGATCGACCATTTGCGCAAGACATCGGTAAGTGGATCTCTTCCTTTTATCTCTTGCATGTCATAAAGAAGAAACTTTAGATTGCTTTGCTTTCAGCTGTTGCTAAGGAACTGTCACCCTTAGAGTGGGTTAGGGTCATTCCGAGTTGGATACTTTCCCCCACAACACAATGCCTTAGAAATCAGCCTCTTCAAGGGGGAAACCTCGTTTACATTACACAAATGAACAACTCTTGGATGATAACAATGACAAGACCTCCTTTCTATATAGGAGTCTAAGGGGTAATAATATAATTAGAGCTGACATAACAATAATAATGTAAGGGCACAACAATTACAATAGTGGGCCTCTATGGGGCATAATAATAACACTATGGGTAGTACATAGGCACAACAATATACTAAGGGGGTTGCACTAATAACAATAAGGGGTTACCATAGTAGTATAGGGACCTAACATTCTCCTCTCCTTCAAAAAGTGTTGTCCTTAACGCTTGTGTAATTCTTGATGCTTCTTTATAAAATTATCATCCTTCCATGTGGAATCTTTAGCGGGTAATTTCTTCCACTTGATGAGATACTCTGAAATTGATCGATTTCGTAGCTGTCGATTTCTCAGTTCTGTAACTGCTTCACGTTCCAATATGATTTTTCCTTCCTTGTCAAGTTCTACCAATATTGTTTGAACTGGGATCTTCTGCAACTTTTGAATGAGTTCCCAACCTGTTTCTTCATTATTCCATTCATCCTTTGCTTTGTTTACCAAATTTGGTTGGATAATTATACCAACCTAGAACATTTCTGCAACCATACATTCAATTTAACTCCTTTGGGCATATGGATATCTGTAAGGCCTGATGTTTGGAGGAAAAATTCCTAGAATCAAATGAATAACATAATCATGATCATGGATAGGTGGGAGGCCTTTGGGAGTCTCAAATACCTTGGAACGATTGTCCATTACTTTTCAGAGATCCAGAGAAATAAATGATTTCGATGTTGGAAGCTCTTACAAACATATTTGTGTAATTACGCCTAGTTGTTCTTTCTTTATAAGGTTTGTCATTCCGTCACAACTCATTATTTTTCCTGGTTTCCTTTCGATATCCCCTTAATTCAACATCCTTTCATTCCAAAGAAAATTTGACAGAACATTCTTGAAAATTAAAAGCTATTGTACCCAAGGATTGTAGCCATTGGACTCCTAGTACAACATCAACACCACCCATTGGAATGGAAAGCATTGGGATATTCAATACATATTCTCCCATGGATAACTTGATATTATGGCACTTTCCAGAGAAATTTATGGTTCCTCCACTTGCAACCATCACTTGACACTTTGGTGTTGGATATATGAAGCAATTCAATTCCTTGGCTATCTTACAATGAATAAAATTATGGGTACTGCCTGAATCAATCAACACTATTACCTTTTTCTTCTTAATATGTCCTTATATCTTGATATTTTGAGGACTGGTAATTCTGTCCAATGCATTACAAGATATGGTCAGATTCATGTCTTCTCTCTAGGGTTTGTTCTTGGTACATATCCTCTTCTTTTGACGTTTCTTGTTCCTTTTCTTCCTCCTCTTCACAATCTATGTAAATTAATTTTTTCTCAGCACACTTATGAATTTTAGTGTATTTTCTATCACAACTGTATCAAAGTCCTTTTGCTCTTTTTTCTTCCAATTTCTAGGGTGTCAACCTTGTAGGTTGTGGAAGGCTAGGGGAAAAAACACTTCCATCCTTATAGTTCTGAGTGGTAGGCTTCCTTGTTACCATAGTTTTGCTTTCCATTTTTCTTTCCAACCTGAATGCCTTGTCCAATAAGTCAGGTTCCCAAAGGCGTACCTCATGTTGGATGTTATCCTTTAAAGTCCTTATGAACACATCAATCCTATGCTCCTCTGGAATATATTTTACCCTTATATTCAATTTTTGGAAGTCCTCAATGTGCTCCATCATTGAACTCTTTTGTTTGAGGTTTATCAATTGGCTAAAAAAAGTGTTTTTGTTTGTATCCTCATAATGTGCTATCATTTCTTTTGTAAAAATTGCCCAAGTCACAATTTTTTAACGAGAGAAAAGCCATTGATACCATACAAATGGATTTGGTTCCAAATATAAAGTTGCAATGCGTACCTTTTGTGTGTTTTGCACATTATGGAGATTGAAATATTGCTCCATCTGTAGTATCCATGTTACGAGATCCTTGCCATCAAACTTCCTCATATTGATCTTTGGAATGTTGTGGGTTGTTGTTCCAATGTTAGAGTCTATGAAATCATTATGAAAACTTCTTTTGTTCTCATCACGAGCTTCCTCTACTACCTTTTCACCATTAATAAGCCTTTCCTGTAGCAACTTTGTCAAAACTTCCTTCAACCCTTCCATGTATTTCTTCAAATCTTCAATGTTTTCATTCTTCGAATCATGATTAACAATTATTTTATACTCATTATGAGTTTCCTCTACTACCTTTTTGCCACTAGGAAGCCTTTCTTGTAGCAACTTTGTCAAACCTTCCTTCCAACCTTCTATGTCTTTCTTTCAATATTTAATGTTGTCTTTCATACTATCCATCTTAGCTTCCATTCTATCCATCTTAACTTCCACACCATTCATCTTAGCTTCCACACCCTTTATCTTAGCTTCTGTTACCTTTTGTGAGAGTGAAATTTGTTGCACTTGGTCTCGTAATTTTGATATATCATGTTGCATTCTTCCTCTTCTTGACAAGTCATGCTAGAGCTTTTAGGTTTCTTACTAGGTGTTTCCATTTTCTTTCTTCGGGACATCAATTAATGATAATTATGATTCACTATGCCCTTTGAAATTCAAACTAATTTTTCAACCCAAAATTATGAAAAATTTTAAAAAGACTACACACCTTTTTTTCACTTTGTAGAAACTCGATATTGAATCTATTGTATCTGTGTAATTTCGGATCTCCAAGGTATGAAATTTCTTTTTGTAGTAGCCCTTTGAGTACTCTTTCTAATGCCACTAGTCTGATCAAAATTGAATACTCCAAGAAAGAGTTGTGCCCAATCTCCCAATATGAGCTGATTATATAATGTTTCAGTAGAGTGAACCTGTACGACGTGCCACGTGTCACTATTTCAACTTTAGGATCTGAAAAGGATACACAAAATAATAAAGTTTGGTGTCTTTCTATAATGTCTTATGAAATTTAAATCTGATGCTCAAAGAGAAAGTTATGACGATTTTCCCAAGATCACTTGTTTTGAATGTCATTCGGGAGTCTCCAAAAACCCTAAATATCTTGGACTGTATCTCTACAAATATAGCAAAACAGGATTTAAAATTCAAACACGAACTTTGCCACAATTTCAAGTCAAATGGGTTTTAATTTCAAAGACTTAACCTTCATAGAAAACAAATTAGCGAAAATGCCATAATGACCTGTTTGAGATGGAATTTTGGAGCTTTCAAAAACCCTAACATCTTCAGATCATATCTACGAAAATATAGTGAGACAAGATCTGAAATTCAGACCCGAGGTTCATCGTGATTTCCAATCAAATGGGAATTTTGTTTTAGCTTCTGCTCCGGCACAAAAAACAAGTTATAGTGAAAATTCCATGATGACTAGTTTGGAACAGTGAAACCCTAGAATCCAAAGCTTTGATACCAAATGTTATGAAAACAGCTCACAAAAGATAGAAATGTTAGATCAAGGCCTTAGAAATCAGCCTCTTCGAGGGGGAAACCTCCTTTACATTACACAAATGAACAATTCTTAGATGATACAATTGACAAGACCTCCTTTATATATATAGGAGTCTAAGGGTTCATAATATAATCAAAGCCAACATAACAATAATAATGTAAGGGCACAACAATAACAATAGTGGGATTCTATGGGGCACAATAATAACACTGTGGGTACTACATGGGCACAAAAATATAATAAGGGGGTTGCACTAATAACAATAAGGGGTTACACTAGTAGTATAGGGAACTAACATGTAGATGATAAACGGTGCATGAAATTTACTAAAATCACAGGAGTAGAAGCTACTTTAATGATCTACAGAAGCTAATTCACGATTGAGAACACATAACATTAACATGCACTAAGAAAAATCACACATGCACAGAGTTTAATCTAGGGGAAAGAAACTGCTGAAAATCCCTTACTATCTGTATTGAATTAATCAAAGAATAGAGATGAAATACTGATTCGAGTTCCTTCAACTACCAGAATTATCCAAGATCTTTTACTTCTGTGATGTTGTTAGAATTGAATTTTAAATAGCATAGAAGAACATATGTGCATGCTTAAATAAGATGAGACATGATAATGATCAACAAATCAAAACACAAGACATTTGATAATGGAGTTCATCCAGTGTGGACTATGTATCCGGGTTTGTTGTCAAGATGGTGGAGGCCACTTCATATAATGCTTAAAAGAGATGATGATGTACATGGAAGAATCTATGTCATAGCAAAGACATACAACCTCAAATAGGAGCATATTTTCTTTCCATGAGACGTTCCTCTTGTAAGAATTCTCACTCAAGAAGGCTTCCTTTCAGTATGACAACTTAACATGATCTCACACAATGTGGCAATGAGTATCCCTTCAACATAGTTACATAGGGATCTCAACAAAAATACATAGCATGACAAGCTAAATATATCTCACATAATGTGACAAAAGCGATCCCACAACATAACCTCAAACAGGGATATCAAAACATAATACATCATCTAAGCAATTATGAAGAAAAATATGACATAACTGATTCATGGACCTGCACCTTTGAAGTTGGCTGAAAAATGGAAGGCTCAGCTGCAAAAACTCACTGCACCACTAAATTTTTGTCGTCTAGAGGTGTAAAATCTACTATCCATTTGTCAAATTCCGACACCATCAAAATCTAGGCCTGTAGGAATCTTTGCAACTCCCAAGGCTACTGACTTAAATTATCAACCTGGGGTTCGTACAAACTTAAGTGGTGACAATACTATATGAGCAACAAGCAATGTGCCATTCTTTCATTGATTTGATGCAATGAAGTGAATATCATGGAATCAAGCCTAAACTAATCACAGAAATGGAAATTCTTATCTATTTGTAGGAATGTGAATGTTACTATACTTTTCATAAATGTAAAGGTTAACCTAATTTCATGAATGTAAATGTTATTCTATTTGTGAAATGTAAATGTTGCATAAAAAAGAAATCTAGTCTATGCAATGGAAATAACAATGTTGGAAATGGGAACCCTAGCTTAAGATGTATGAAACAAATCCTAGTCATGAAATTGTTCTTCAATCACTGCATTCAAAATATAATTTTCCAATAGAGTTGATAAGGTACTTCATGAAGAAATCATGAAAATCATCATTATTATCTTCAAGTCATGAATATGTCCACTAACCATAATTGCAGAGGTTAATTGTAATGGAGAAGAGGCGAGGATAAAGAGGTATTTTGGTATTAATAGATCTTGGTTAAAAGCCTATAGGTCATTATTAAAGTCTAAGGGACAAGAACGAAGATTTTGGATAAAATATGGTCAATTTTACATGTACTACATGAGTGTTATAGGAGGTGTCACAGGGGGTCTTGTTTTGCTACAAGAGGGAGATAACTTGTTGAATTCCCAAGAAAATAAAATTAAAATGAGATGGGGAAAATTTGTTATTAATTATGAGGAATTAGGACTCCATTACAAATGGAATCACTCCAAAATACCCCTGTTAACATGTGCTAAAAAATAGCAGAAAATTACTATAAAAATTGGAAATTCAAGAACTAGTGAGCTCGTTAACCTACCAAATGCCTTAACTAATCAAGTGAAAATGCTATGGGATAAATTTTGTTATTAAATTGAATTTTTTTTTTGACCCAACACAAGTGGAATAGACTGAAATGAAGCTCATAAACATATTTTAAAAAATAGTATCAAATTACTACTATTTTTCTACAAGGGACTTCTAGAAATTGTAGATTTGTGAACTAGTAAACCAATCCAGGTAGCTCAATGATGAATATGACTTTTCAAAGATGTTATAAGGATGCATCATTCTTGTGACTCTATAAATAACCTAAAAAATAACTCACTTCAATCATTTAATCAATATGACCTACGTAGCGTTGTTTTAATCAATTTTAATTGACCAAGACTGCAACATTTAATTGTCAACCCAGGGTGGGTCTTGCTGTTTCAATGGAGTTAGCACTGTCTGTGCCAATACACTCCAGCTAAGAATAAGGAAATGCAGAAAATAGTAAAAGATGTTGCTGATCTAAATTGATGAATCAAATCATGCATGTATACATAAAAATACTCTACAGGATTAAATCACGCTTCACAACTATCAAAGTAAAGGCGCGCCACACAGGAACTAATATCTACTCCAGCTGGTTACTACCATTCTGTTGATTAACTCAATGTTACAACATAATATAAATGGAAACAATAGTGAATGTAATCCATGATTTGTACAATAACAACGAGAAACCATAAATCAATTAGCTAAACTAGAATGTACACTACCTCTATCACTGCAATCCCTGCCAAAGAGGAGGGCCCTTCCTTGTCAGCAGGGCACAATAGTAACATAAAAGTAATTAACAAATCAGTTGAAGAGCAGTAACAACATCATTGTTTTGATTAATATTAAAAATAAACTCAGAATTATAGAAGTAGAGTAATAATACTGTTCTATATGCTGTGTCTTTGTACATGAAAAATCGAGTTGCGTTATAGTTATTACAACCCGAAATTAGAAAAAAGATCAGTCATGGGAATCTCACGATTCTCATGCTGATAAAAAATAAAAGCAGTTACGACCTATTTCTAAATAAATATACATTAGTTATGATTTCAACCGCTTGGGTCTTGTTTCTTCCAAAATAAACAATCCCTACTGCCAACAGTTGTTATGTGGAACAGTACCCACATTTGACAGCTTCGGCGGAACAACATCGAGTGAATGGCGGTTGGGATGTCACGACATCACTGGCGACAACACTTTTGGCATGACAATGGAATCTTGTATCGACGCATAATGTAACAACATCCTGTAACAACATCCAATGTGTAACAACAACCTATAACAACATGCAATGTGTAACAACAACTTGTATCAACATCTAGGGTGTAACAACAAACCGTTCTACCCTTCTCTGAAGTTAATCTGCACTTCCTATCTGCTCCATAGCTTTGTTCTCGCAAGCCATCACTTGAAAAGAAGAAGAGGTTCCAAAAATACTTCTTCAATACTCTCCCAGTTAGCCACAAAAAGGAATAAAGCCTTGTATTATTTGGTAAAATACAACAAAGTAACATGACAGTAGAATAGGTTAAAATGGTGAGAAAATAGGGAAATGGATCATGTAAAGTCATAGGCCTGGAGGACAAAAAGGTCAAAACTGGGAAAATAATGTGCAGAAAATAGGTAAAAAAACACACCCAACAACCTACAACAAAAGAAGCATGAATAGTAAATGCATAAATAAGAGATGCAGGTGAAAACGACATTCAAAGAAAATAAATAAATTGTACAAGAGGGATATGAGACTCATGGGATGGACAAGCCCAAGGAAACTCAAAGTCCTATGGAGGAAGCCAAGCTTTAGAGGCAAAAAATGACACCAAAATTCATTATTTGACTCAACCCAAGTACATCCCTGCTAGAAATGGAAGTGGAGCTGCTAAATAACAAGTTTTCTCCACAAGAAGACTAAGAAATACATGCCCCTAGAGGAAAATTCGAATTGGTACTTATACAAATATATGAGGAGGCATTCTCCTTGAAAGGAGGTAGCTTTTCCCTCCAAAATCCATCAATAGATGGATTTGGTTTCCAAAATCAGGAATCTTCATTAAATGACAGGGAACACATCCCTAGATTTTCTCAATTAGTGGAGCTCCATAATTTTTCAATAATTTCCTAATATTAAGTTCGTTTATTATTCAATATTGGTCCATTCCGTAGTAGGGAGAATTTCCTTTTTATCATTTAGAATTTACTCCATATTCTCTCAATATTCCGCAAAAATAAATAATAGTAGGCACATAATATGAAATTATCTCTAAACCTTCCTAATAACATATTAAAGCTAAAAAACATTATTAAGTGTAGAAGGAGATATTTAATATAGACCTTATGTGCCTAGTAAAGGTTAGATGGGCCTTAATTTTTGTCTAATTTGGAGACCCATCATACCCTCTTATTGAAACTATTGCTCATCCTCTGAGAAACTTATTCATCATCTTGCCTTGTTGTTCTTCTTTTATGCCTCAGATAACTTTTCTAATATCCCGCACTAATAGGATGTGGCTTCCTCTACTGAATGGATCCCTACATGCTCTTCAATTTCATCCTTTGGCTTTGGGTCAATCTTTATTTCTACTCTTTTTTCTATCCTTTCTTCTTCTCCTTTCTTTGTTTTCTCCCCTAAGTCCTCCACTTTTATCACTATGAAATAGTGAATTTTCCTTTTGCTGCCATAAGTTTTGGAGTTTGTTGTGCACTTAATTTTTTTTTTAAGATAGGGGTAGAATGAACAATTTGTTTACACTATTTGGAAGAGATAATATTTCAAGCTTAATTAAAAAACAATTCAATTCCCCTTCTCATCATGCTTAAAGAAACACCCATACTTCATTTTTTATATTCCCAACTTTTATCAAAAATTTGCTACAAGATGTGTTGTTGAAGAATTAAAGAGTTTTGTAGTCTTCTTGTCCATAGGTAGCAAAGGAGAATATGTACTTACCCTTTCTCTCATGATTATTTCCTCCTTCTTAAGGTTTGAGGGAAATTTTGTCCACTATCAAGCTTCCTGTAGCAACCTGTGACTTTCCTATAGCACTTTATTAGCTTCCTATGGTAGCTATGTTTTCTTCCTGTAGCAATTATGCTTTTTCCTATAGCTTCTTTGTTTGCACCCTTGCCATTTCCTTTGAATATTTCGTTGCTTCCCAAGGCTTTAGGGTGAAATTTTCCTCATTATAGCACTTTATTAGCTTCATGTAGAAAATATGTTCTTCTTATAGCAGTGATGTTCCTTCCTATAGCACATAACTTGAATCCTGTAGCAACTAATCTTTGCATGCCAAGAAGTGGTGGGTCCACCTTCCATATTTTATTTTGGTTTTCTTATTATTATTATTAGTAGTAGAATTAATATTAATATTTTTCTGTTTTTTCATTTCATGTAAAATAAGCTCAAAGTGTTTTTTATTAGCTGAGTTGGCCCTCACTAACCCCTTGGTAAACCTTGTCCTCCCTCATGAATAAATGATTACAACCCACTTTCTCAAGTACTCTTTAATTTTTTCTTATTCCTTTCCTATACGTCTGGGTGTCTTGGTGGAAAAGTGAAGTTAACTGCTAGATAAGGCCGAGGTTTCTTTGCTATTAATTTTGGCTATAAAAAATTGTTTCCTTCATACACTTGCAATGCTTTTCAAGCTAAAATAAGCTCACAGGAAAGGTTTAAAAGATTGCATACCTAAGCCTTACCTTGGGTGTGTTTTTGGAGGTCATATTGAGGCTATTGATATGACTATTGAAGTTATCTATAGTAGTTTTGAAGTTGATGTGTCAATTGCTTTGGTTGCATGGAATATATGGACATGGGTGAGGATGCGTTTGAGTGTCTTCTGAGATGTCATTTCCTTGTATCCCTTGCTTCCCGCAATATAAGAATTTTACACTTCAGTGATTCAAGTCCTTTATCTTTTATGCAAGCGTTGTTGTTGGTTGGTTGATTAAATACACTTTGGAGTGTTGTATGAATGCTTCTTCTGCTTTGATCTTGATCTTGAAGTGCCCTATAGGAGGTCCTATATTAGGTGGTCAGGTTCTTGTTTTTTTATGGTGCATTCTTCTCTAAAATCAAGACTGTGATTTTTCCATGTTAGTGGTGAACCTATAACAACCTACAGAATGTCCTGTAGGTGAATAGAACCTTCATTCTGTGAAACCTCAGATTTGTATTTTTGCACATGCTAGAAGTGATCCCGTAGGAGCCTATAGGGTACCCTGTAGGTGCACAAAAATTCTTTCTATAAAGTATAAAGATGATGGAGTTTTGAATAAATGGAGTATCAATTACTATAAGACTGTCTGGAACCTTTTTTAATGTGTTCTTTTATTTATTAGACTGATGGAAGGAGAACCTTGTTATTTGGGATTGATGAGTGAAGGTCATGATGGAAAAAAAAGAAGTGAAATGATGAAATGCAAGACAAAAAATTTGACATTTTCCATTAACTGGTGGCCTCCTACTGTGGTCTTGTAGGGTATGTGCAGACTACTACAAGACTGTGTGTCTTCCTATAACAATCACAAACCCTTCTAATATCATATTATCCTCTAGATAAAGCTTCCAATAACATTGATAATTCATGATAAATCTAAGGAAAAGGATGAGAAGCCTCTGTTGTGGTTGAAATGATGGAAGGACTGAAAATGGGTATTTTTGATGGAAAAAGATGATTATTTGAGTGGATAAGTGGCTAAATGGTGTGAAATATGGGTGATGGTGGTATGGTAGAATTATTTCATCATTCCTCCCAGTAAAACATAGGATATGACCGCTCTCTCTATGTTGATCACAATCTTGTAGCAATTCTGGTCACTCCCGTAGAAATTTTGGAACACTTTTGTAGAAGAATTGTCTCATTCATATCTCTCAAATAATAAGTTGGATTGACTTGAAATTTTTTGAGCATGTTTCAATCATCCTTATGCACCTTCCCATATAACATCTTGGCTAAAGGATGCAAGAGTTTAGAGAAAAATTAAAAATGGTTGTAGGTGACGGAGGCCAATTTCTTGAAAAGAGTGCACTATAATTTGCTGAAATTTCTTGAGTATTTTAGCATCATCCCTATAAATATCCCTACAAAAAAACTCCATCAATGGATGCACATTTTTTGAGATAAGGTAAAAACAATTTTGTTCCATGTGTATTTCGGCAGTCATTGAGCACTTTATGACAATGAGGAAAATGAATGTGAAAGGCTTAGGAATGATGATTGGATGTTGGAAATATATGAGGGTGATGGATTGACATGGCCTTGGTTTTGTTGGAGCTGTTATCACTCAGGTTGTTCCCCAAAAGATCTTGAGAAAAGGGAATACGGTCGAGGTAACCACTAACCAGTCTTTCAGCTGCAGATTCTAGCCAATCTGCAGCTAGAGAGGGCTCTCTCTTTATGATTTAGATTTGTTTTGATATATATTAGGCTAGTTATGAGGCACAAGTTTTTGTTTAATGTTTGGGAGATGATATTCAGTAGGACAGGGCTGCAATATGAGAGAAGTTCAAACGATTGGGTTGATGGAGTCCAACAAAGATAAACTTCTGGGTATGGTTTCTTTGGCAAAAGGAAAAACTACAGAGCAAGATAGTCATGCACAGAACAAATTTCAAGCAGGAATAAGGTGAAATGAAGTCAGGGAATGAAAGGCAATTAAGAATCTTTCATTATGCTAACAGAGGGAAAATGAGTAAATATTACTAAGGAGTAGTTAAGGATTCCTTAATTATATTTAGAATTAAAGAACTAGGGAGACAAGAGCAGTCAAGAATTCTTGCCTATGCTAGTCCTGTAGAAAACATAAAAAATTACAGGAATTGAACACAGAGTACAACAAAGTAAATTCTAGGTTATTCTTTCTTTCCTGTAAATTAGAACATGATATTTAGATGGTAAATAAAACACTGATACAGTAACATGAGAGTAAAGAAGACTTATTGATCTATGACATAACACGAGAATTCTGCAAGCTATTCTTTCGCCATTGATTCCACAACCACACAATTTACCAGAAAAGCATTCCAACAATCTTTATTTCAGAAGAGTTCTCAAAACATACAGCGCAGGTCCAGAATCATATTCATCAACCAACAATAATACACATCTTTAGGAGGTATTTATAAAGAAAGGTTTACAAAATATCCCGTAGGGAAAATATCGGGCAATAAATTTATCCATCTACTTCTTCAATTGCAATAAATGATATGGAAAAGAGAGCGTAGTGAATGAAGAAGTAACTACGTTGTACTAGCTACCTTAGGTGTCCAGCGATGCTTGACTTTTTGGGCTCAATTAGTCGGCTGATAGTTGTCTCTTTGATTTGTGTTCCTGAGTTGCTGTCACGGTCCTGCCACCTGTGCCTGAGTTTGCTTTAACACATTTTAGCGCGAACTCCCTCCTTTGTCATTTTGATTTTCTGATAGGTGGCCCGTATATTTGAAATTTGATTTTATGCAGTTGATCAAAAAAGAGCAGGCACCAAAATTACCTTGGTAAAACTTCAAGCATGCGCTCCCACCATTGATCTGTTGGCAATTGGTGTCCGTGTAGTTTTATTAATGTCTCATCAGCTTCAATATATTTGTAGTAATTGGGCTGGACTTCAAAAAGATGTGCTATCTCATGTTCAATGTAGAACAAATTTTCTAATTTGTCATATAAAGTCTTTCCAGAGGGAGGCCTCATGTCTTCTGAGTTGCTTGATGATGCTGTAATTTGATTGGAAACATACGTATTTACCCTGTGAGCATACTGTTCATGTGTTAATAGCCTTCGATTGCTGGTCAATAAGTTGGGTAACCCTTTGCTCTGCAACATTGCAAACTTTGCTCTGAAGGCATTTATTTCTGCCTGCATTTCTTGGCACTTTCTCTCCAGATTTTGTACATAATTCCTCATGGTCAGAACCCTTTTCACTGTCAAAATTGTATCTATTCTGTTTCGAATATCTAGCGCTGCTAGTTGATCTCTAGTATGAGTATTCAAAAAATGAATCAGTTTATTGGCCCGTTTGGGCTTATCTGCCAATAATGCTCTGGATTTTTGAGTTTCAACTTGAATTACCTCTATCAATTCAATCTGGTCATGGATAGTCTGTATTGATGGCCATTGATCAGTGATGGACTGGCCAATTTTAGCCCACAATTTTTTTTTTAATTTCTGCTAGAGTTTTATGACGAGTAAGGTCTTTCTCAAAGGATTTTATCTTATTCTCCAAGGCCTTTATCTCTTTGGTTTTTTCTGCCACTGTTATCTCGGATTTGTCATAGCTTACTTCCAGCTTGGCCAACTTTTCTTTGGCCTCTTTCAGCTCTGACATTTGGACTTCTAGCTCTTTACTGCTTTCATGAGTTCTTCCATGCTCATGCTAGAGTCTGGTGCTATTGTTGTTGTTGCTGCTGAAGCATCTATGGTTGATGTACCTGTTGTTGATGGTGGGATGATAGGAGGGATTGCTGTTGCAACTGTGGTAGGGGAAGTGGTGACTGTTGGAGCTGTTTTAGGTGGCTGGGAGGCCAACTATCCTTGCTTGGCTTGCAATGCTTTCTCCAATTCTTGCTCAATTGCAATTAGCCTTTGATTCATCCTCATCAGCAAATCCATCGTATCTTCTTTTGCCTTTTCTTGTGCAAGTTCTGTAGTTTGTGGGTGCATGGTTACAGGCAGTTTTAATTTCTTTCTAAGTGTAGCAATATCTTCTTCCTTTTTCCTTATAAGGGCTTTGATGCCCTTGGCATCCTTAGGATCATGCCCTAGCTGAATAATAATTTCCTCCAAGGTCTTTATTCTATTGTCTTTAGCCAAGGAAGATATTTTCTCCAATTCCAATTGGGCAGATGTATTGCTTAATGACTCCTTCAATTGGTGGGCCAGCATCGCCTTGTCTGCCAATGTAGCATAGACCATTTCGCCTGTTTGCTTGTGTAGCTCAATTTGGTCCATTGGGTGTATGTCTTTGGCGAGGACTTCTAGATTTGTTTTTATGTAGTTTGCAGCTGTCTGTGGGTGCTAAACTTTAGGCTTGAAATGACTTAAGATCATTTTTTCCTCCTTAATGTCATAAGCTGCCATTAGTCATTGCTGTTTGGAGGGTGTTGTTTTCAGAAATTGATCATAGAGTTGTACTCTCAATAATTCATTTTGGGCTTTAATTTCTATGAATGTTCCTTTAATGCCAGATAGTTGCTTACTTTGCTTCCTTGAGGAGGACACCTCCATACCATGTTGCCTCTCCATTTCTTGTCTGTGAGAGCTGGTAGATGTATTTTGGCTGGTTTCCCTCTCCCTTCTTGGACTTCCTGTGATTTATTCACTAATTTCCTCTTCAGGTTGAGGATCTACTCTTTGCCTCTTGGCCTCTGGCTGCTGTGTTGACCCACTTGCAGGAGTGGTTTCTTCTCTATCCCGTTTCTTGCTTCTTTCCTCATTGAGAGGAGTCTGTAATGCTGGCACCTGTGGTGCCTCTATCTATAGTGGAGGGGCTTGCCCTTGACTCTGTTCCTTTGAGGTAGTTGGCTGATCTGACATTGTTTCTTGCTCTGTATCCACTACCTTCTTGCCTTTTGCTATTCCTTCTACTGCTGTAGTCCTTTGTTGGGCAACTTGTGAAGCTGCAGTGATTGATGTGCCTTCCCCGATCTGTTGGGGCAGTTTAAATGACACCTGCCCAAAATAATCTAAGTCAAGAGTCTTTTCCAAATTTTTCATAGTCTGCTCCATTTTTTCTTCCTCAATGAGCTGTTCAATTAGTGTGCCTTCTACCCATTCATCTTGGTTGGAAAATTGTTCTATTTCTGGGATTTTGCAATGTTCATAGGCTGACAGCCTATATTTTATTTTTCTTGCATTGATAAAGCCAATTGGGTCATAGGGTACCCACCAAAAGCTTCTTTTTAATCTGAGTTTCTCACCTAGTATTTGATTGGCCTCTTGCCATCTTTCTTTTTTATTCATGACATAGGGGCCTAGTTGGTCTCTCAATTTCAATTGAGCCTTCTTCTTGGTGCTATGGAAATGAGTCAGATCGGAATTGATAAATTGCCTCAAATATTCCAAGGCAAACAGTCTCATTGGCACATATCTTGGCAGCCTGTAGGGGCACAACTCACAGCCATATATCCTGATGACAGTGTGATTTTGGTAGAAGTATGAGTCACCTATTTTGTAGTTTCTGGAGGGCTGCCATATTTTCTGCATATCATAAGACAGTCTAGGAGGAGGGGCTATCTTTAGGAGATAAGAGACTGGATAGACAAACATGTCAATGAACTCACAGTAAGAGTAGGGAGAGTTGCTGACTTCATGAAAGACTGAGGTCCAAAAAATTACAGACCTCTTTTCTCCTTTAGAGTCTAATTTTCTGATGGGAAATTGGAAAAAGTCTGACTGATAATACAGGAACAGATGATAGATGTAGAATGAATACTTGAAGACTCCCTCCCTTTCTAGATTCAAGAGTTGGTCATGTATCTTGTTGGCAATGAATTTTGCATAATTGTATTTGATAGCAGGGGGCTGCCCTGGGGTAAATGTGGACAGTAAGACCAATATGGTTTCATCAATATGTTCACTTGTTTTGAACCCCAGAACATAAGATATCATATCAACGAGTAATTTACGCACTTCATTGAAACATGTATAGTTGAAAGGAGGAGGCTCTGTAGGCTGGCAATCTGCTCTCATAAACACTTGGGCAATTTAGCTTATCTCTGAGCTGGTGAGTTTGGGACCTTCATCAAGCAAGAATTTCATAGAAAGAGGAAACAGAAGCTGAGTTGGTTTGAAGTTGAGCATTTGATTTATGGAGTCAGGAGTTATATGAAAGAGGATGGTGCCAGAAGGACTTTTGACTGCTATTTGGGTTGGTTCATAGTTTTCACTGCAGAGGTGAATTATCTCAGGGAAGACATTGACAGAGGGGAGGAAGTATATGGGTAGATTTGATTCCCATATCCCATAGAAATCATTGTTATTTAGATAACTATTCCTGAGTTCACAGAATGCCTGCAGGTAGTTTCTGTCACCAACCAAGTCTTGGATTAGATAATCCCGATCAGCCAAAGGTAGCAATTCCAGTTCCTTGTGAGGTGCATTGAGAGGAGTAACATTTAAGGCCACTGGAGTCTCCATAGCTTAATTATGTGGCTTTTGAACTTGGAATTTCTGGGTCTGTGTAAGTGAAATAGGAAAAACACTAGCTCTGTGTATTTCTTTCGGGAAACACAGATTGAATTGCTCTCAGAATTAATTAACTAGATATACATTGTAGGGAAATGTAGTTCACAAAGTTTTTGAAGTTGACAAAATAGACTCAGAAAGTTCAGGGCTTTTTCATTCAGCAAATGCAAATTTAATGTGACTTCGGTTCAGACTCTGTGGGCGAATTTTTGCAGAGGGATATGGAATTTGACATATATTTGGTTAAAATTGGGCAAAACAGAGGTTACAGTGTATATTTCTGAAGATAGCACAGCGTTTTTTCCTTTAAATATGGGTTCTTCGGGTAATTTTTCAGAGAAAACCAAAGAAAAATAGGTTTGGGGGCAAAACTCATGTAAATACCTATTTTAACGGTGAACTGAGTAATTGGCAAGTGGCAAGTCGAGCTGAGGGGTCAAGCTATGGAGCAAATTTGCTGGGTGGCGGACCATGCTGTTACAATGCTGCCTCGGATGTAAAAGAGCATGTAGAGGACGCACAGAGGAGACAAATACAAATGAGCGAAAATGACGCTATGGCCTTTTTTTAACAAAAATTTGACTTTGGTGGGCTTTGGCGCATTTTTCTAGGTGACGTCAGCATGACGTAAATTTGTCGTGTACCGAGTATGGAGGATGATGTGGCGGGTGACACGGAGGTGAGGTGTGGTTGAAGGGAAAATACCCCTAGGTTCCTTTGGGTTAAGACTCTACCAGACTGAAAATTACTTATTCAAAGAAACACACACACAGCCATGATCTTTACTGTAAGCAAATTCTAATGTTTAGGGTACGTACCTAAGGTCCTACGTTCGAGAAGGCCTTTAGGGTCCAAACCCTTCTTGGAGTTCTCTTCTTCTCCTTTGACTTGTAAAACAAACAAATCAAAGAACACAACAGTACATGGACAAATACTTATACATAAATCATCTTCATGCTATAAAGTTAGTTATAGAAATCTTTGAGTAACCACTTGCATAAGAATTCAAAACATGAATCTCATAAGCATAAAGAAAGATTGTTTCGGGAACCAAGACGTGTTTCTTTATATAAAGGCAAGTAAAGTACATATAACGGAAAGATTTCACCTGAAACACCTTTAGCAGGCTCCAAGCAAAGCTTCCTCCCGGATTCGTTCCAGCCTCAAGCCTCCAACAAGAGCTCCTTCCAAGTCTTACTCAATGGTGATATAAAGGATGAATGATCACCAACACACATGGAAACAAGGGTTTCCTATGCAAAGTGGGGGAAGTGCAGAAAGCACCAAGGACTTCAGACCTGGTCTAAGGAAAAAATCTCAGCATAATAATCTTGCTCTCTTTTTTCTCTCCTTTAGGCCTTCCCTTTGATGTCTTTTTATACCATCTTCAAAGTAGTTTTTAGTTAGGAGTTGGTTGGGAACAGTTGGGCCACGGGCACTAACAGGTGATCCAGCAGGTAAAACCCGCGATCTCCGCCCAAAAATGAGGAATTATTTATTTTTTAAAGTGTTTTAATACATACACGCGGGTTGGGTATACACAGAACCGCGTGTACACGCGTTTAACTCAGGGCAATGTCGCATATAGGGAATAAAACACTGTTTTTTAAATTTTAGGACCAGGTCTGGAAGGAAGGGTTGCCCTAGGCCATGAGTGTAGCATCACAAACCATAAGAGTGAGATTTGGAGCTATAATAGATGCCCCCTAATATATGAGGTCATAAGGGGAACATGATGGCCGAAATATATTAAGTAAGTACAAGGAAAGGAACTCTGTCGAAAAACCGAGGAGGACTTCACCAGAATTCAGCCTGCCAAGCCACCAAAAGGAGATCAGAAAGAAACACTGTCTGAGGCGGGCATACCAATGCTCAGGAAAAGTAAAGCATGTCTGCATATCAAGTACAAGCGGATCCACTAGGTATACAAGTATAAATGACTAGAAGATACATAATGGATCATCTGATCATAATGAGTAAGTACATGTCTGAATATCACATATAAGACTGTCAATGATGCTGAAAGATGCAACGGATCACTGATATCAAAGACTGATCCCAAAAAGGTACCAACTGAACATGATGGAATAGGATGGTACTACACTGCAAACTCAGGTGCCAGCATGTAGAATGTCGCCGTGACTGACTGCAACATATAAGGTGGAGTGGTATCAACTAGCAGCAACATGAGCAACTGTCAAGTGAACCAATGAATGCTGATACAACCTGAGGTCTTCACCAACCGCCGTGGTACATTTCTACACCATGGGAATAAATGATCTGAAGTTGACCATGTGAGAAATCGTTTGATTACCGGTCATTGATGTATACCGTTAACAAACACGAGACTACTCACCGATAATGATAATGAGCGTTAAGGTACCCAGTACAATCTAACAAGTGTGAATAGATGAGCTGAAGTCGAACACCTGTAAGAATCTATCGATCAGGAGACAATGATGTTTTCCCACTGTCGATAGCGAGGAAACTGCCACTAATGACTGCAAACCCCAAGGTACTGCCAAATGGACTCTAGATCTTTGCCCCAGAGCAATGAGTCGGAGTCGATAGGGAAAGATCTGCTAGAAGGAAGGCATTAAGGCATCCTCCATCAATCTAGCGCGAGTGTAACCCGTAGGCCAATAATGTGGAAGGAATTAGATGAAAAATATGTAGTAACCCAACCAAAGTACGTTTCCAGCGTACATAAGATGTGGCTAGCGCACGGCAGAAACCCTCTGAGCCAACCAATAATGAAAGCTGACACAGAGGCAAGGTATCCACCAATAGGGTCAAATGGAAACCAAGGTACTGCACGAATCCCAATGCGTGATAATGTATGCTGACGTCAAACACAAGGGAAACCACTCAGTTAAAGACCCATGATACTGATCGATGCTGAGCACAAGGTGACCTATCAATAATGAAAATAGGGCCAGGGTGCGGCTCTAGGCCTGTCCTCAGAGCAAGGTGTCGTCGTCGATAAGGACAAGACCCGCCAGCAAGAAGTCAATGGGGACCTTCTAAAACTGGCACGAGTAAAGGACCAATATAATTGATGTGATGATAGACATGATACTGACAACCAGGGATGGCCGATGGAAAAATGAGTCAAGAGACACCGTAGAAAGGCCGACTCAGGCTAACTTCCCTTGAACAAAAGCACGACTCAATGTGACTATGTGGCAGCATATGATGACTCTGTATAAGTTCGCCATGCAGGAGGCACGAACGAACCCTCCATATGATTGGAAGAGATAACCAATCGGGGGAGAACTGACTCAATAACAAGGTTATGGCATACCTAAGTCAAACTAAATCCCACCCATGCGGAGGAGACTTTGTTTTGAGTGCTTTGTTCAAGGGCGACACGACTGACTCTAGCTGCCAACAATAAATGGAAATAACGTCCCTGTTCCCGCTCTTTTTTGGAATATTTAATTTTTTTGTCTTTTTCTGATAAGCCAGAAAAAGAATAAAAGAATGCTATGGTACAGTGGAAAGAACGAGTGTCGGTGAAACAGATGATCTAGTTCCTGGGAAAGGAACGTTCCTATGCTCAATGCAGGGAGGTGAAAACTGGTCGGTGACACTCAGAGGTATGTTCCTTCCACAGATCAGGGTATGTCAAGCTGCAGAAGTCAAAGGTATGCAAGGTTGATTTTGCAGACGTCATGGTCAAAATTTGGCTTAAACACGAGTCCAAGTGAAGCCGGATCTAGGCCAAAAGGTGCAAATGGTCAACATGCAATGCAGAAGTACAACTCGACACACATAGGAGCCTCTAGGGTATAAGGCCAGAACGAAGCGAAGAAGCAAAGAGGAATGAGTCTTCAACGCATAAGTCATGGCGGGACTACAGAGGACTCCCGAGCCTAGGGACAAAAAATCAGCATGAGTGCCAAGTGATAACAAGGTACTAACTAGGGCACCCATGATAAGGTAGGCTCTACCACACAAGTCATGATACTTCTAAGAAATGAGAAGGTTCCGCACCATAACTTGGTGGGGTCGATCCTAAGGCAAAATGGGAAAGGAAAATGATAAGTGCACAATGCAGGCGGAAAAACCTAACCTATATGCCAGTTTCGAGAACCAATACCTGTCAGAACGGACCAACCATAAACTTCCAAAGGAGCAATCTTCCAAGTTCTGTAAACATAAATAGGAACACTAGACACGAAGTTAATACATCCCACATATAAAATCCATATAAAATCTTTGTGTTATAGGATACAAAACTTGAAAATGCGTACCTCATATATACAATATGGTACAGGGAACCACGCAGCCTTGCGGCTTACGCATAATAGTTATGCTGAACAAACCCCTTGCAGGGCTCAGGCCAAGGGCTTCTTTGGTAGTCATAACTCATGGCTTCAAAGAGTTCCTCCTGTGAAGGCAAAGCAAGATCTAAGAAATCATGAGAACTACAAGGATCAAAAGAGGGAATTAAAGGGTCCCATGTCCCTATAGGAAGAATCTCTCGGTCAACTGCTGGGACCAAGTCCCAAGAAGGAGAATAATAAGTCGAAGGATCCTTCTTAGAAGCAATTGAACATTGAGGATTCAATGCCACATAATTGACTCGTGGTGGGGTAGAGTCTACTTGAACACTTGGAACAAACCAAGGGGCATTCTGTAGTAAAGTCGAATTAGGGTGGTGATTATTAGATGCAAGTTGATCAATAGTGACAATATTCCCGTTATGAGGAAAGCACATTACTCGAAAGAGTGAAGACACCACAACATTCATAGCATAAACATAATCACACCCAAGTATCATATTAAAGTCTAAAGGGCTATCAACCACCATCATATCGATTAAGATAGTCTTCCCACCTAAAGTGATAGGCAATTGAGGAAGAACACCCATAGATTCACCAGGCCTTCTATCATAGGCTAACAACTGACTCTGAGCTGTCAACAACTTTGGGGAACCCAAAGCTTTCCAAGTCAAAGAGGATATAATACTTGTAGAGGATCCTTCATCCACCATACATCGATAGACATTTGTGGAATTCACTCTGACCTTTATTTGGAAAGGTGCAACGGAAGGAAGACGAGGCTCAACAAGACTATCCCAATCAAAGGAAACACTCTTAGCACTTGGAGGGGGAACATTCGAAGAACCCAGAATGCCCCCTATACCAGAAGACTCTGTACTAGAGATCAAATAGACTCTTCTGTTAGGCACTTCACCCCCGAAAAGAGGAGTGTAATCGGCCAGCGATTGTACTGGCTCTACCACATTATCAACTAATGGTTGATGGGATTGATGAGAAACCATATCAGATCTAGGAGTAGAAGTACTTTCAGACTCGGACCATATCCTTTGTACCTCTGGAATACCAGGGCATAAATGTGTAAGATGGTCTCCCTTGCATATCTTACAAGGGAACTTAGGTTTAAAACTTCTACGTCCAGGTTTCTTATCAACCTCCATTCCGCCAACATGACTAGTAGTGGTTTGCGGAGAGTCCTGAATATGACTTGCAGAGGTCGGTGACTCTTTGCTAGTATGACTCACAGTGACTAGACTCATGCCCCCAGCATGACTTGCAGCGGCTGAAGACTCATCTCCAACATGACTCGCAGAGGTTGAGGATGAAGTGCTAGTGTGACTCATAGTGACTAGACTTGTGCCCCCAACATGACTTGCAGCAGTTGAAGACTCATCTCCAACATGACTTGCAGAGGTTGAAGATGAAGTGCTAGTGTGACTCGCAGTGACTAGACTTGTGCCCCCAGCATGACTTGCAGCGGCCGAAGGCTCATCTCCAACATGACTTGCAGAGGTTGAAGATGAAGTGCTAGAAATATTCTTCTTCTTTGACTTCCTCGTTCTCCTCTTTTTAGATTTCTTGTTGCAAGAAGGAGGAGAAGAAGGAATCCCAGATTTCTCTTTGAAAGAAGATGAACAGTTAGCACCCATGTGATGCCCTTGAAATAAAGCATTCAACTGAGAAGCTTCAAGAGCATTCAGAATATTCGGAGTGGACCACAGCCAAACGGGTAGTCCAACATTCAACCCAGGAATATTCAAAGTGGCCATCAAGGGAGTACCAACGTTTCCAAAGAAAGGAAAAGCACAAGGATCCCCTTTTGGAAGGGTACCTTGGTTGGTTTCCACAGGAATATTGGCCATATCTAACTGTTCCAAAGACCCTTTCCCTTGCGGGAATATAGAAATAACTCTTCAAGGAATATGGATAAGCAATCAAAACCTTTGCCCTTGAGGAGGCAGCTCAACTTCTGAAAGAACGACCAAAAGCCTTTCAAGATTGGTAGAGTGGTAAGCCAGTCACTCAGAACACAAAGTCCAAACGTGACTAGACAACAATACCTAAAGCCAACTATATACAAGGAACAAAGAGCACACACTATAAAGTCCCTAAAGATACAGCCAGTCAAACAACTTCCAAGTATTTCCGCTCCAGGTGATGAGGACCGGACACCAAAATACAAGAAAGTGGAGTCAGGGGCCTTCCGAAGATATTCTGGGATAATGACGGCCCAGTCCTATCAGCGAAGGTATCAGAGGAAGTTACGCTGACCTCCTAACAACAGCTTTCGTCGGTGCAAGCCCACAAGCTTCGCAAGGGTGCCCTCCAGTAGTACTGTCGAGAGTGATACAACGTCAACCTCAGGTGCCACGGGATTCCCCTCCACAGCCACCTGTGTAGATCCCTAGGAGAGGCAACTATGGGTACCAACTCGTCGCAGAAGCCAGGAGGAACAGTCGTGAGGTAAGTTCGGACAAGTAGGAGAGGGGGTATCTCTCTTCCCTGTCTTCACAGACCCTCGTGCTTAACTCCCAGATCCGGAGCTTTTATGGTCTTCCTAACGCTATTGGATTTTCTCTCATTATTCAGACTCTTATGTTTGACGTTTTATGTGGCCTTGGAGAGTTAACTCTCCACTCGCCTAATCCAAGGCCCTAAAATCCTAAACTTGTTGGTGTAACTAACTAAAAAAAAAAGTTCTAGTGAGAGTTAACTCTCCACTCGCCTAATCCAAGGCCCTAAAATCCTAAACTTGTTGGTGTAACTGACTAAAACAAAAAGTTCTAGTGGATTTTAATTAGCGCTTGATTTTATTAGGCTGTTCTTTAAGTCACAAGGTAATGGAGATGAAACTTGTGGTGTTTTTGACGCAAAAGCAATTAATAAAACTTAGCTACATGCACATGCACTTTTTCGTTTTTCGATGAAGAGCAATTTCTATTGGGTTCAGAGGTACTTCAAATTAAACAAATTTTTTTGCTTTCTTTTCAAACTCCACACTCACAAAAGCTAACAAAGCTATGTATGCATAAAAAGGGATGCAAATCTACCCTAATGCAAGAACTATATGTGAATGCAAGATTTTAAGACTACTCTGCAAACAAAGAAGGAAAGTTGCTCACTTATCAAAATTGTCTTGCCACTAAAATGCTTAGATAGAAGATGATGTGCTACCAATCATTTCGTACAAACAATAAAAACAA
Source organism: Pinus tabuliformis (assembly GCA_031772625.1). Taxonomy (NCBI): domain Eukaryota; kingdom Viridiplantae; phylum Streptophyta; class Pinopsida; order Pinales; family Pinaceae; genus Pinus; species Pinus tabuliformis. The sequence goes on from CM062815.1 coordinate 845,254,281, forward strand.
GTTCTAAGATAAATATAAAGCACTTTCACTTCGCAAAAAAGGAAATCAAATGAAAAGCAAGTTTAAGAAAGTGAAACTTAAAACTTTCAAAAGATTTTCTTTCAAACAACAAAGAAGTCTTTTTCAAGGAATTCTCTCAAAAATACTGACACTAATGATTGACGAAAAAAGGCAACCAAACACTTTTGTGAATTGACACCTTTCAAATGATGAAAACCCAACAAAAATAAATGTGTTTGAAATCGCTCTTGACAATCAAAAGCAGCAATGAAAGTCCAAAAGATCAAAAGACAAGTTTCAAGAAAATGGTAACAAACAACTTTCCCGAAACGAAGGAGCAAATGGTCACAAAGATGATTTCGTTAAGCAAACAAAAGGGTCACCGAAACAAAATGAACACAAAGATTGAATCCAATCTTCCTACTCTGCCAAAACAGAGCAGTCAAGACTCTTAACCAGAAATCTTGTGTGTCAAAAAACAATGACGCTTGCAATCAACGAAAACAATACTGATACTCCTTATAACTAGAGAGAGTTCAGAACAAGATGCCCCCTGTTAAACAGAGGACTGTTACTGGGAAATGACTGTTTAAAACTGACCCAAACCACCAGACAAACATTCAGCAAAAAGAAAATTTATAAATCTTGAGAATTATATACTATACGCGCTTGCAGTGATGTGCAGAATGCGTGTACACGCGACTGTAACTGAGGAAACTCGCGTATACGCGGGTTCACTTAGTACAACTTGCGTATATACGCTTCTGTAATCCAGAGAAATAGCGTATCTGAAGATTTTCAAGAAAAATAAAAAATACAGACTGAAAAAACTGGAAAAGCTTAGAGTTCAAGAACAGATCAGGCAGTCGGAACCAGCAAACAGAGAGGCTGAGCCTTGATTGGTTTGAAGACTACCCAAACTAGGAAAAACAAGAGTGTTGTTCCCCAGTGGAGTCGCCAATACTGGTTGAAGGGAAAATACCCCTAGGGTCCTTTGGGTTAAGACTCTACCAGACTGAAAATTACTTATTCAAAGAAACACACACACAGCCATGATCTTTACTGTAAGCAAATTCTAATGTTTAGGGTACATACCTAAGGTCCTACGTTCGAGAAGGCCTTTAGGGTCCAAACCCTTCTTGGAGTTCCCTTCTTCTCCTTTGACCTGTAAAACAAACAAATCAAAGAACACAACAGTACATGGACAAATACTTATACATAAATCATCTTCATGCTATAAAGTTAGTTATAGAAATCTTTGAGTAACCACTTGCATAAGAATTCAAAACATGAATCTCATAAGCATAAAGAAAGATTGTTTCGGGAACCAAGACGTGTTTATTTATATAAAGGCAAGTAAAGTACATATAACAGAAAGATTTCACCTGAAACACCTTCAGCAGGCTCCAAGCAAAGCTTCCTCCCGGATTCGTTCCAGCCTCAAGCCTCCAACAAGAGCTCCTTCCAAGTCTTACTAAATTGTGATATAAAGGATGAATGATCACCAACACACATGGAAACAAGGGTTTCCTATGCAAAGTGGGGGAAGTGCAGAAAGCACCAAGGACTTCAGACCTGGTCTAAGGGAAAAATCTCAGCATAATAATCTTGCTCTCTTTTTTCTCTCCTTTAGGCCTTCCCTTTGATGTCTTTTTATACCATCTCCAAAGTAGTGTTTAGTTAGGAGTTGGTTGGGAACAGTTGGGCCACGGGCACTAACAGGTGATCCAGCAGGTAAAACCCGCGATCTCCGCCCGAAAATGAGGAATTATTTATTTTTTTAAGTGTTTTAATACATACACGCAGGTTGGGTATACACAGACCCGCGTGTACACGCGTTTAACTCAGGGCAATGTTGCGTATAGGGAATAAAACACTGGTTTTTAAATTTTAGGACCAGGTCTGGAAGGAAGAGTTTCCCTAGGTCATGAGTGTAGCATCACAAACCATAAGAGTGAGATTTGGAGCTATAACAAGGTGGTGATGTCAGCATGTGACATGGCACTGATAGGGAGTGGTGGTGGGTGGCGTGGATGCGACGTCAGCTGCTGATGTGTGTATGATGTCAGAGGGAAGGCGGCGAGGCGGTAAGTGGTATTCCCCGCACTGCCATTAGGCCGTGGTGGTTTTGGAGGGGGGGGGCTTCGATCACACTGGGAAGCTGACGCATGTCTCGTGTACGGCTGTAATACCGACCATCTCTTGGATGCTAACGTTTGGCACATGGGGGGTTCCGATATTGCCGATAGCCATTAGATTTGTGGCACTAGATTGGACAGTCACGGGTGGTATAGATGGCGGAAGTTTATGAGAGGGCGACCCGCCGTAATATTTCAACTTTTTATAATGTTTTTGCGGGGTTTGCAATGTGTTTAACTTTGGACTTTGGTGGAATGGTTATTCATTTAACCAAATGTCAAATGAAATCCAATTTTTCATGCACCCAAGGGCTTATTATATGGTTTATGTGGGCGGGTTAGGTGTGGTTGTTTATTTAACCGAATGTTAAATAAACTCCAACAACGCGGAGGGCTATTATAATGTTTCTGGTAAACCTTATAATTCCCAAAACTTTGCTATATGGCTATAGTTGCCAGGGGTAGGGATATTATATATTTTTTGGGATTTTTTATGTATTTTATATATAATGGGGGGAATATTATATGGGAGCTATATAATAGAGTTAGGGTGTTAATATGGTTTTACAGATGGAGAATGCTAAGTTTATGAGGCAAAAATTAGATCTTTAGGGGAATGAAAGGGAAATGGGATGATTATTTTTACACAAGAAATGTGGCTTGCTTTAGCTAAGTAAACACAAGGTTTCACTTAGTATTTATCATAAATTAAAATGAGTTAGGATTATTGATCAGATCTCAATGTCCTTGAAGGGATGTTAGTAAGTGTTCTTGGGGAAATGAAAGGAGAAATTAGTCATGCTCCACTGAACTGTAGCCACTTTGCCATAATGTTTGTGATACTCATTAAAACTGATCACCAACCTATTTCTGCAACCTCAAAAACTTCCTACCCAGCCTTACATTCCTAACATTTTTTCTTCACTTTTGCAGGGTGCATTTGAACTAGCAAACCCTTTCTCTCTTGTTTTTCTTTTGGCTGCCCTCCTATCTAAATCTATCCTTATTTCTTCCAAGGGCTCATATTAAGCAATTGGGCCCTTTGCTTCTCTACCTATCTAGTGATTTTCCAAGCTTGAACTATTTGGACAAACCTTTATTCTCTATTCTAAACAGGAAATTTAAACATGAACTGGCCCAGATTGAGCTGTTGGGCCATCCATAAACTATGATAAGAATTCTTCAAAAATGGAACAATAGTGGCATTTGAACTAGCACACTTTCCTGGTCTTTTGGTTGGGGTTCATTTCTTTTCTTTTCTTGACCAATTCATTCTTTTTGCCCTTTGATTTTTCTTTTAGGGCATACCCTCTTTACATTTTTTTTATTTTTTGATTTTTCTTTAAAAATATGGAACCTTTGCAGCATGGAAAGGATGATAATATTTGGCACTTCCATAGTCAATCATGAAAAATGACACCTATTGGTATAGGAACCTAACAGTGGCTCCACTTGGGGATGGCTTTTCCAGGTGAAAAGCCAAGAACAACAGGTCAGATGGCCTTATTTTCAATTTTTGCTATAATCTAAAACTTCCTTCTGTTGTAGACACACAAACTGAATCCTTGTGGCATGTATACACTCCTCATGAGCTAATGTGAACAAAATTACAGCTCTATTTTTGCCAGTTGGTTTGAGTGTTTAGTCATGATCTATATGGCTCCCAAGTTCTTTATGGATTTCTTCTAATAATCTCAAAATATGCACAAACAGGTTACAAAATTGTTTGTTCTTTCCCAAAAAATTTGCTGCATCTTATCTCTTATCTTATTGCTGTAATAAAACTACTGAAAAGACACTATTTATGTACAAAAAAAAAAACAGCCCTGCTATATTAACAAAGAGGATCAAAATAATGTTTGAGCATTTGCCCATTGACTGGCCCTTCCTCAGCTTCTGTATCATCCAAACTTCTAAAAAAATAGGTGTTATTTTCTTCTACAGCCTGAATGACAAAAGGGCCTTTCCATAAGAAATCAAATTTGCCATGTTTTCCTTTGTCTTCCCTTCCAGAATCCCACTTCAGCACTTTGTCTCCAATGAAGAAATCCTCTGCTTTTGTTCTCTTGTCAAAAATCTTCTTAAGTCTGTCTTTCAGAACCTGAGTTCTCTAATATACTTCCTCTCTTGTCTGCTGCAAATGAATAGTTTGATTGATTCTCCTTTGGATATCATTGGGTTCTGCCTGTATTTCTTGTAGCAACTTTATCACTGGGATTCCCAAAGAAGAAGGGAATATTGCCTCCATACCATAAGCCAACTCATAGGGGTTTATTCCAATGGATCTTTTAGTGGTTAATCTGTCTGCCCAAAGTGCATTAATAAGCTTTTTGTGCCATTTCTTCTTGTTCTCCTCCAATACCTTCTTGATCATATTGATTAAGCTTTTATTTGATGATTCAACTAGACCATTGCCCTGAGGGTAATAGGTCGTGGAGTGGCCTAGGGTAATGTGGTACTTGTTGCAAAAACTGATCATTCTCTTGGATTTAAAGGCAGCAGCATTGTTATTTATTATCTTTTCTGGACAACCAAATCTAGAGAGGATATTGGTTTCTAAGAATTGCATGATGATTGAGTCATTGGCTTGCCTACAAGGGATGGCCTCTATCCACTTTGTGAAGTAGTCAGTGGCAATCAAAATCCACTTATGTTGGCCAGATGAGGAAGGGAGAATTTCACCAATGAAATCTAAACCCCGTTGTTGAAATGGTCTTTCTGTGGAAATTGGTTTAAGGGGAAGTGGTAACAGTTTTCTCTTGCCTTCAAATATTTGGCATTTATGACAAGATGTCACATATTTCTTTACATCAGTAAACAAGGTGGGCCAATAAAACCCAGCCCTTAGGATTTTGTCCGCTGTTGCTTTCCAATACAGATGTCCACCACAATCCCCTGCATGAAATTCTTTGAGTATTTTGCCAGTTTCATCCTGTATTAGGCAATTCAGTAAAATACCTTCATGATTTTTCCAAAATAAAACATTGTCTATGATACAAAACTTTGAAGCCTTCATTTTTAAGAATCTTTTTTTAGTTCTGGATAACCCTGGAGGAGCTTGCAGGTTTAACAATACAAACAATATCAACATACCAAGGTGATTGTAAAAAGGCTTGATTGATCTGTGGAGTCACCATCTCCTGTTCGTTATCTAGTTCATTGATGTCAAGGACCTGAAAATTGGTTTCAGTCATCAATTTAGCTAATCCTTGTCCTTTTATCAGTTTTGTCGGTTTGATTTCAATGTCATATTCTAAAATGTTGGCTATCCATTTCCCCCTCTTACCTTCAATTCCTTCTTGAGTCAGAATATCTTTGACCATAGCATTTGGGACATAAGCTATCACATGAGAGTACAAGATATAAACTCTGAAATCTTTGATGGCATTTACAAGGGCATAAGCCTGTTTCTCCATGATTTGATATTTGAGTGGTACATCTCTAAGTGCTTTGCTGAAAAAAGCAATAGGCTTCTCACATCCTTGGTCATCTTTTTGTAATAGGACAACAGCAATAGTATGCTCATATGGAAAGGAAAAGATTGTGAAATCTCTATCAAACTTGGGGCTTGTGAGAACAGGTGTTTTAGTCAAAGCTATTTTGATTTCCTCAAAGGATTGTTTGGCTTCTATTGTCCATTTGACTTTAGAATCTTTCTTCAGCATATTATTCAACAATATTATCAGTTCGGCGAAGTTGGCAATGAATCTTCTTAGGAAATTGATCTTCCCTAGGAAAGCTTGCAGTTCTTTAATGTTTCTTGGGCGAGGCACTTGGAGGATAGCTTGTATTATTTTCGGGTCAATTCTTGTGCCATCTTTTGAGATTATGTGACCTAGGAGTTTGCCTTCTTCAAGGCCAAACAATGATTTCTTTGGGTTGAGAGATATGCCATACTTTATGCAAATTAGGAACACTTGTCTTAAATGTTCTAAATGTTCTTGATCTGATTTGGAAAAAGCAGTGAGGTCATTGAGATATATGACTAGAAAATCATGAATCTCTTTTGCAAAGGCTATGTTCATTTCTCATTGAAATGTAGTCCCTGCATTTTTAAGTCCAAAAGGCATTTTGACATATTTGAAAGTTCCCCAAGGTGTTGTAAAGGCAGTTTTGTCCTGATCATCTGGGTGAACTAAAATCTTATTAAATCCTGAAAAACCATCTAACAGTGAGATCCTAGAAGCTCCTACTACCCTTTGTAAGATGTGATCCATTTTTGGTAGGGGGTAATGGTCTTTGAGAGAGACTTTATTTAGATTTCTTAAGTCAACACACAGTCTTATCTCTCCCATTTTCTTCCTAGTGGGCACTAGATTTGAAATCCACTCTGAAAATCTGATAGGTGCAATTATTCTAGCTTGGTACATTTTTTTGACTTCCTTTTCAATGAGAGGAAGAAGAACTGGATTAACCCTTCTCAGATTTTATTTGAAAGGCTTTTGATTTTCTTTTAAAGGTATTGTGTGTTGGATGACCGAAGTGTCATAGGATGTGAGGTCCTCATAGCTCCATGCAAAGAAATCTTGAAATTCTTTGAACAGCTCAATGTATTTCAGTTTCTGATCAGGAGGTAGTGCTTTGGATAATTTTATCATTTTAGGATTTTGTGCAATCCCTATGTTACAGTCCTCTATTTCTTCATTTAGAGGTTGCATTTTTGGCTTTCTTGGGATGTCATTTGAATCAAATATATCCTCCAAAGGAGTCAGGCCTGTGGTCAAAAAGTTATCTTTCAAATCAATTACTTCAGATTCTACATCAGTATTTTCGTCAAAGTCCATTTGTTTAAGCTCTTGTAAATTTTTGTTTTCAAAGGTTGTTGGATGCAAAATCAAATTTGTTGTTTCAGCTGATATATTTTGCTCAATTTTGTCTATTTGCTGTTGATCAACAATGGTGCCTGTGTCTATGTTTGTACTTGTGAATTCCTCTTTCGAAGTCAAGAAATTATTTATTTGTGTATCATTTTCAAACACCTGCCAATTTTTGACATTATCTGGGATAGCAGGTCTGTGTTTGATTTCAGCAGTGAAGTGGTGGTTGGGCTCAAATGGCAGTTTGCAAGTGCTTCGAAAATTGCCAAACTATGTGCATGTAAATTGCGGTTTCTTGGAATTTTGGTGAGTTGAGATTCCAAGAAGGTGTTGAGTATTTCAATAGCTGCCCCTCTGTAACCTCTTAGCCTGAGATAATTTGTCACAAATTTTCCCTTCATCTGTTGGATAATCAAATATGAGTCTCCCAAAATCGAAATCCTAACTGCCCCTAACTTTTTGACCAGTTTGAGTCCTAGTAGAAGGGCTTCATATTCAGCCATGTTATTTGTACATCTAAAATTCAGCCTATATGCATGGCCTTCAGCATGATCGTTTTGCATGTTATGCGCCCAAATTCCTACTCCTGCACCTAGTTTGTTGACAAACCCATCAAATTCCAGATACCAGAGGGTTTCATGTTTATAGTCAATATTTGGAGTCTGAATGATTTGTTTCATGGGTAGGCATAATTGTTTGTCTTCAGTTGGTTTTTCTTGGTGGTCTAATATATCTTTGTTTAGAGCAGTTTCTTGCTCTTGAGTAGTAGGTTTGTCATTCATGTGATTTTTTACCTCTAAAGCTAAAGCATCAACCTTGGTTGGGGGGCAAATTTCATCATTGTATATTATGAAGGAGTCCATATCCGAATGCATGGAATAGATGGGAAAATTCTGAGGTTTCTCTTGACTACTTACTACATACTTCATTAAGGTTTCCCAGTACAATCTTTTTGGCTGGCCAAAGACTGAGATGGTGGCATAAGACATGTCTAGCTGCAAAGAACCTTGGAGTTTTGCACCCCAAGCTCTCGACAAAAGCATTCCATATTTAGGTGGGATATCGGCTACAACCACATCCATCAAAATTGTCTTGGCAGGATATTGTACTAGAGATACACACAAATCTTTGATTAGGCCTAGACACCTGACCTGGCTAGAATCAAACGAAAATAGGTCTTTGTATGGTCGGGTTATGTCTAGTTCCAATTTCTCCATCATAGATTTTGGCATCAGATTATGAGAGGCCCCAGAATCAAACATTGCGTTGTGAAGTATCTTATCATGAACGTTTAGGCTTACATAAAAAGGAAGAACTCCTCCATCTACTGATTTCCCATTTACTTTAGGGCCGAAGATTAGTTTAGGTTGGTCATCAAGGACATTGACGGCATCTATATTCTTTGATATTTGAAGTGACCTATTGATTTGTTCCCTATAAACCTCATGTTTAGCCAATTCAGACAATGGAATGACTATTTTCAATTTGCCTATTTCCGTTTCTAGGTTGAAGGGTTTCTCCACTTGAATTATTGTATTGTAGGCTGCAAGGTTTTCCTTTTTTGTTGTATTTTCAGTGACCTTCTCTTCATCATGTGTACTGTTCTGAAGTAAATCTGTTTTGAAATTATTTTCAGGAGGGGTGTTTAGATTTTCTTTTGAGGGAAATGAGGTGGATGGTTGATTTTTTGAGGGCTGTAAATCTGATATGTCCTCAACAGTGGGTTCCTTTGGGTTGAGGTCTTTTTTAAGAGGGAGTTCTATCAGGGCAGCCTTATCCTTTGCTTTCTTTGGCTGCTTGGTATATTTCAGCTTGGTAGGTTTGGGCACATCTATGGTTCTTCTTCTTAATTTGTATTTTTTATGAACCTCATAGACTGCTGCATCATACCCTTCTCTAAAATCAAATGACTCTTTGGACTTGGTTTGAAATTGGTTGAAATTATGAGTTTCTTGATCATCTTGTGTTAGAAAGATTTGTTGTTCACTGTTTAAACCCATTAGGTTGATTTGGGTGTCCTCTGTTGGTTCACTAGATGTTGAGGTTTCAGCATAGTTTTCTTGGAATGGTGGCCTAATGTTTTGGTCTGGACCAGCCTTTCGAGTGTTGAAATTTTGATTTTTACTAAAGTTTGGATTCCTTGCAGTGTTACTTGGTTGGGCATCCCAAGAGGATTTTCTTTCAATTGTTTCAACTCTGTCTCCAAGTCTGTCCATTCCTTTAATGATAGCATCTAATTTTTGTTCAAACGTAGATGGTTCTTCTTTGAAAGTTGTTCTTTTTTCAGTTCTTGCCCGAGCTCGTTTAGAATTCAGGTTTGCTTCTATACTGGCTGCTATACTTGCTATACTTTGCATTTCCTCTAGACTTGCAGGGGCTCTTTCTCTAAGCTAGTAAGCCATGTCAGCATCAAATCCATCAGGGAATTTGATCAATGCCAAATCTGGTGGAGGTCTGAGATTCTGAGGGATAGCATTGTATACATTGTTAAATCGGGTGCAGTAATCATGGACAGTTTCTTGTGGACCTCTTTTTAGGTTATCATATTCTAACAGGAGGTGTAGAGGGTCCTTTTTCTTCTCCCATCTGTTCAAAAAGGCTTGGTAGAGAGCTTCTACATTAGCAATAGTGTTTGGGGTGAGAGCTCTGAACCATTCTCTCACATCTCCTGTCAAGCTTTGGAGAAAGACTTTCATTCTTACGTCATCATCATCAATCTCATAGTTTTCAAAATAATCCATCATTTTCTTGGTGTGTTGTTGAGCAGTATATGTGCTAGCACCATCAAAATAGGTGATTTTTCCTTGATAATCCTGAGGCATAGCCCCTGGATTTGCAGGTAACTGCAAGGGGGCATATCGATTTGCCATATTTGTGGGTATAAATGGGACTACTAGAAGAAGTACAACAGGTGGAGGAACTGGAACAACGGCTAAATTCTGTGGTTTGGATGGAGGAGTGGAAAAGATGCTTTGAATTGGTGATGATGAACTAGAAGAAGTTGCAACAATGACAGAAAGGACTACTGCCTTTCCGGGAATAAGCTCAGATTGAGTTAAGCTCTGTTGAGGTGTATTAAGATCTAAATCAGCAGACAACTGCTGGGCTTCTTGACTCCTAAGTTTCTTTGGGATCAAATTTGGATTTTCAAAAACAACTGGGGTATTGGTATCTGGATTTGATCTTGTATGACGAACCTTCTTTCTTGGAGCCAGCTTCTGGTAGGAAAATCAAATTTAAGTTCTGAAAGTGATCTTTTTTTTTTAAAATAGAAGGAAACTGATCAAATTTTCTTAGATAGCTGTTTAAAGCCTAATGCTAGACTGGATATTGACTGAAGTAGTGTTTATTTACTCATGTAAATGCATAGAAAAAATAGTTTCAAAGGCTGCCTGGATAACTTCAGGCTCCATTTGTAGCTTTAGAAAGTAGACAGTAATAACAAACAATCCTTGAAATTCCCTAGCAGAGTCGCCAATGATGTTATCACTCAGGTTGTTCCCCAAAAGATCTTGAGAAAATGGAATACGGCCGAGGTAACCACTAACCAGTCTTTTAGCTGCAGATTCTAGCCAATCTGTAGCTAGAGAGGGCTCTCTCTTTATTATTTAGATTTGTTTTGATATATATTAGGCTATTTATGAGGCACAAGTTTTTGTTTAATGTTTGGGAGATGATATTCAGTAGGACAGGGTTGCAATATGAGAGAAGTTCAGACCATTGGGTTGATGGAGTCCAATAAAGATAAACTTTTGGGTATTGTTTCTTTGGCAAAAGGAAAAACTATAGAGCAAGATAGTCATGCACAAAACAAATTTCAAGCAGGAATAAGGTGAAATGAAGTCAGGGAATGAAAGGCAATTAAGAATCTTTCATTATTCTAACAAAGGGAAAATGAGTAAATATTACTAAGGAGCAGTTAAGGATTCCTTAATTATATTTAGAATGAAAGAACTAGGGAGAAAAGAGCAGTCAAGAATTCTTTCCTATGCTAGTGCTGTAGAAAACATAAAAATTTACAAGAATTGAACACAGAGTACAACAAAGTAAATTCTGGGTTATTCTTTCTTTCTTGTAACTTAGAACATGATATTTAGATGGTAAATAAAACACTGATACAGTAACATGAGAGTAAAGAAGACTTATTGATCTATGACATAACACGAGAATTCTGCAAGCTATTCTTCTGCCATTGATTCCACAACCAGACAATTCACCAGCAAAGCATTCCAACAATCTTTATTTCAGAAGATTTCTCAAAACATACAGTGTAGGTCGAGAATCATATTCATCAGCCAACAATAATACATATCTTTAGGAGGTATTTATAAAAAAAGGTTTATAAAATATCCCGTAGGGAAAATATCAGGCAATAAATTTATCCATCTACTTCTTCAATTGCAATAAATGATATGGAAAACAATGCGTAGTGAATGAAGAAGTAACTATGTTGTATTGGCTGCCTTAGGTGTCCAGCTATGCTTGACTTTTTGGGCTCAATTAGTCGGCTGATAGTTGTCTCTTTGATTTGTTTTCTTGAGTTGCTGTCACGGTTCTGCCACCTGTGCCTAAGTCTGCTTTAACGCATTTTAGCGCGGACTCCCTCCTTTGTCATTTTGATTTTCTGATAGGTGGCTCGTATATTTGAAATTTGATTTTATGCAGTTGATCAAAAAAGAGCAGGCACCAAAATTACCTTGGTAAAACTTCAAGCATGCACTCCCACCATTGATCTGTTGGCAATTGGTGTCTCTGTAGTTTTATTAATGTCTCATCAACTTCAGTATATTTGTATTAATTGGGCTGGACTTCAAAAAGATGTGCCATCTCATGTTCAATGTAGAACAAATTTTCTAATTTGTCATATAAAGTCTGTCAAGAGGGAGGCCCTGTGTCTTCTGAGCTTCTTGATGATGTTGTAATTTGATAGGAAACATAGCTATTTACCCTGTGAGCATACTGTTTATGTGTTAATAGCCTTCGATTGCTAGTCAATAAGTTGGGTAACCCTTCGCTCTGCAACATTGTAAACTTTTTTCTGAAGGAATATATTTCTGCCTACATTTATTGGCACTTTCTCTCCAGGTTTTGTACCTAATTCCTCATGGTCAGCACCCTTTTCACTGTCAAAATTGTATCTCTTCTGTTTCGAATATCTAGAGCTGCTAGTTGATCTTTGGAATGAGTATTCAAAAAATGAATCATTTTATTGGCTTGTTCGGGATTGTCTGCCAATAATGCTCTGGCTTTTTGAGTTTCAACTTGAATTACCTCTGTTATCACCTAGAACTGCAGTCACATGTACATAAATTTTGTCCAAAGTTTATATGTCAAAAATGGGTGTCATATGGTTGTTGTTGTCCTATGTGTCATACTTAGGGATCATGTTTTTCAGTGATATTCTCGTTAATCATTTTCAAAATCGCAAGTCATCCTCCATCATGATTTAATAAAGCATATCTTGTCTTGTATATGTCATTTGTCCTTTACGCATTTGCGCAGCGCAGTTTGATTGGCTGATTTTGCAGCGCAATAATGTTTTAGCCTTTTCGTAGCGTCAGCCATTTCGCAGCGCGTGTCGTTAGAATATAACTGTCTGCGCTACGAAATCGCGGATTCGGGGATTTTGCAGCGCAGATTCTTTAAGTGTCATGTCTTGGAGATGAGTCATGGTGTCCGTTCAGTTGTTGTCAGTTGGTGTACTTTTAAAGCATTCATGAGCCATCATTCCACCAATAGGTTCATAGTCACACCCATTGAAATCATTCAAACGTTTTTGTCATGCGTGGTTATGTCATGATGATTGTTAATATTGCATGAGGTGGCCAGCCTATATGTTAAGACGTTTGAATTGAAGAGAGCCCGAGTTTCTTCTTCAAGAGAGCCAGATTGCAAGCGAGCCTGCATTCTAAATTTGAATCTGCTTTCCGAGTTGAGGCTGGTGGTGTTTTGCTGTGTAAACGATTTCAAAGCGGAATGGAAAAGAAGGAGCATCGGTCTGGAAGGTGTCAAAGGGCAGAACCTGAGGGATTGGATCCTGCATTGAAGGATGAGGGTGTTAAAAAGGCCTTCAAAGACGCTGGTTGCTGGAGTTTTTGTGAAAAGCTGAAGGGAGGCCACACTCAGGTAACAAAGGAATTTGCTTTGAATTTTACAGGCTTGAATTCCAAGGTGTCTATGTTAGAGTTCCCAGTATCTCCAGAAGCTATTGCTAGTGTGACTGAGATTCCCAGAGGAGGGCAGGAGTGGTTTAAAAATTTCAAATTTGATATGAGCCCTTGTAAAGAATTCTTGAAGGAAGCCTATGTAAATGAAGATTTAACCAAGGCTGTCCCTAGAAGTTATGTTAAGGAGAACTATGCTTTGCTTCTTACTTGTATTCAAAAGTATTTAACTTGTGAGGGCAGATATAACAAAGTTTATTCCTATCATTTTAAGTTGTTGCTACATTTTACGGGTAAAACATTTATAGACATCCCATTTTACCTGTTTCGAAGCCTCAGCAAGATGTGTGACAAGGTTCAATTGAAAAAGGATGATTGTGAGACATCACTATTTCATCATGGTCTAGTCAAGCTGTTAGTGCTAGATGCTCTGCAAAAAATTGGTAGGGATTGGGGTTCTTTCATCTATATGGCCGGTTTCCAAAATCAGACAGGCCTCACCCCACAACCTATTAGAGAAAGAGAAGAATCAATGGAAGAGCCTACAATAGCTGAGCTTAGGAAGGAGGCTAGGGAGAAAAAGAAAGTTAAATCTCAGTTGAACAAACCAGTCAAGCCTTTGGTTATTAAAGAGCCATCTCAGTTACCTCAGTCATCATCAAAGGAAAAGGTCAAGCACAAGAAAGATATACATGGATCAACTGGATCTGAAAGAGCATCAAGAGTCAAAACAAGGGGTCAATTAAGCAAGGAGAAAGGCAAATCAGTAGCTGTTGAGGAAAGTCCAGTTTCAAAAGCCAGCTTAAGTGATTTACTTGAGGCAATTGAATTTGAGCAGGAAGAACCAGTGCATCTTGAACCCATGCATATTGATCTGACCCAATCATCACCTGAGAGCACGAAGAAATGAAAGGCTTCAAAGAGATTGAGGTTTGATGAGCCTAGTGAGGAGTTTATGTTTAAACCACGAAGGCCAGTTACAAGGAGGCAAGTGAAAGAAGCTGAGAAAGTACATAAAGGAGAGAAAGTCATAAAAATGCCCGGAACAGAGGTAATTGAGGTGTTAACCAAAACAGTGGAGGCAGTTAAGCATAAAGATAAGAATAGAAAGGTAATCATTACCCAAGGAGGAAATGTCATAGCTATAAAGAATCAAGCAGGAACAACAAAGGATGAAGTTGCCCCAGCAAAGGATGTTTCTAAGGAGCGTGCAGTGAGGTATGCCAATTATCAAAGAGCTGTGATGAAAGGTAGCAAAAGCTTTGTGAGTCAGGTAGATGCAGTGGCTGATGTGTACACTTGGACGGTTCCAGCCCTCAAACAAGCCAAACATGTCAGAAAGATGAACATGACCCTGAGAGCTAAAAACAAAGCTTTGAAGAAGGAGATTGCAAATTTGAAGACGCAGCTAGGTCAACTAGCTCACTGATTTAAAGGAAAGGTAATTTTGCCCAATTTTGTTTAAGCTCCACTATTTTGAAGTCTCCTAAGTCTTTGACACCTGTGAAAGAAGTTTGAAGAGGCACTAGTTCAAGCGCAAGATGTTTTAGTGTAAATATACTCTGTTTTAGCAAAAACAGCAGTTTCGTAGCGGGTGCTGTTTTATAAGAAAAACAAGGAGTTTGATGAGGGGGTCAGCTAATTTTTGAATGAAATGCTTCAAGAACATAAAGGTGACTATTCAAGACTCTCTTAGCTATTCAGAGAGTGACAAGTGTGCTTTTTGGAGGAACGGTGAAATATTTTGTTTTTAGCAAAAGTTTTCTTAAAGGCACTTTATGACCGAATTGTTAGGGTTCTGGTTATGGTTTACGGTGATTTGGTTTGTACACCTGTTCAGTCCAAAAGGTTTCCAGCTCATTGAGAATATGGTGATATGCGTTTTGTTTGGATAATTAAAGAGCTGGGAGCATGTTCTTTAAGTACTGAAGAATGGCAGGAGACAAGGACCGTGGAAACAGGGGGCACTTATCTTAATTGATTAATGAGCCATGCACGCAGCCAGTATCCAAAGCCAGCTCATTCAGTGTATTCTTCTCCAACATATCTCGGCCAAAACAGAAAGGATATAGGTGTCAAGGATCAGAAGGTCATCATGCTACGAGGATGGACAGATTTGAGTTTTGAATTAATTAGGATCTTTTGTAATTACAGTTCAGAACTTATGTAATTAATGAATTAGTTAAACAGTAGATGGGATAGTTAATAGCAGCCTTCGAGCTAGCTCTAGGTAGTTAAGAATGTATTCCTATATATGGATCAGACTTGGATGTAATTGGGGTTGGAGATTTTGATAAAAGACAAGTCTATTTTGGTTTATGTAAAGGAGAGTTCAGTAATACAAATCACTGTTATTTCTTCTCAGGATTCACAATATGTCTCATTGTTCAAATGTGTGATGATGGTCTATTCTTTTTAATGTTTTCTTATAGTTTTGTAACAGCATAATCACTCAGAATTCATGTTCTATGCTCTGACTTCCTGTATGCTTTGCAAGTTGTGTTTATGTGGAGTATGTTTGAACAAGTTGATGTAAAGTGCCCTGACTTCTATGAAAGGATAGTGTTTTGGTTTGCTGAGATGTGTAAGACTCCATAAGCCCAATGGGATTAACTTGATATTTGTCCAACCAGCTTATTTTTCATATGTTGTTTAAAGAGTTAGCCATCTTTCCTTGTTATTAATCCATATTCATAATCTATGAGAGAGCCCTCTCAGACTAAGGAGGCTAAGCCTTAGTCCAAAGCTTGGTTTGAAATAGTTACACATAATCTCACTGATTGGCAGCCTTCAGTGTGTGATTTTGTGATAACAACCTCTATCAATTCAATTTGGTCATGGATAGTCTATATTGATGGCCATTGATCAGTGATGGACTGGCCAATTTTAGCCCACAAAATTGTTTTTATTTCTGTCAGAGTTTTATGAAGAGTAAGGTCCTTCTCCAAGGATTTTATCTTAATCTCTAAGGCCTTTATCTCTCTAGTTTTTTCTGCCACTGTTATCTAGGATTTTTCATAGCTTACTTCCAGCTTGGCCAACTTTTCTTTGGCCTCTTTCAGCTCTGACATTTGGACTTCTAGCTCTTTTACTACTTTCATGAGTTCTTCCATGCTCATGCTAGAGTCTGGTGCTATTGTTGCTGCTGCTGCGAAAGCATCTGTGGCTGATGTACCTATTGTTGATGGTGGGATGATAGGACGGATTGCTGCTGCAACTGTGGTAGGGGTAGTGGTTACTGTTGGAGCTATTTTAGGTGGCTAGGAGGCCAACTCTCCCTGCTTGGCTTGCAATTCTTTCTCCAATTCTTGCTCAGTTGCAATTAGCCTTTGATTCATCCTCATCAGCAAATCCATCGTATCTTCTTTTGCCTTTTCTTGTGCAAGTTCTGTAGTTTGTGGGTGCATGGTTGCAGGCAGTTTTAATTGCTTTCTAAGTGCAACAATATCTTCTTCCTTTTCCTTATAAGGGCTTTGATGCCCTTAGGATCCTTAGGATCATGCCCTAGCTCAATAATAATTTCCTCCAAGGTCTTTATTCTGTTGTGTTCAGCCAAGGAAGATATCTTCTCCGATTCCAATTGGGCAGATGTATTGCTTAATGACTCTTTCAATTGGTGGGCTAGCATCGCCTTGTCTGCCAATGTAGCATAGACCATTTCGCCTGTTTGCTTGTGCAGCTCAAATTGGTCCATTGGGTGTATGTCTTTGGCGAGGACTTCTAGATTTGTTTTTATGTAGTTTGCAGCTCTCTGTGGGTGTTGAACTTTAGGCTTGAAATGACTTAAGATCATTTTTTCCTCCTTAATGTCATAAGCTGCCATTAGTTGTTGCTGTTTGGAGGGTGTTGTTTTCAGAAATTGATCATAGAGCTGTACTCTCAATAATTCATTTTGGGCTTTAATTTCCATGAATGTTCCTTTAATGCCAGATTGTTGCTTACTTTGCTTCCTTGAGGAGGACACCTCCATACCATGTTGCCTCTCCATTTCTTGTCTGTGAGAGCTGGTAGATGTCTGTTGGCTGGTTTCCCTCTCCCTTCTTGGACTTCTTGTGATTTTTTCACTAATTTCCTCTTTAGGTTGAGGATATACTCTTTGCCTCTTGGCCTCTGGCTGCTGTGTTGACCCACTTGCAAGAGTGGTTTCTTCTCTATCCCATTTCTTGCTTCTTTCCTCATTGAGAGGAGTTTGTAATGCCAACACCTATGGTGCCTCTATCTATAGTGGAGGGGCTTGCCCTTGACTTTGTTCCTTTGAGGTAGTTTGCTGATCTGACATTGTTTCTTGCTCTGTATCCACTACCTCCTTGCCTTTTGCTGTTCCTTTTGCTGGTGTAGTCCTTTGTCGGGCAGCTTGTGAAGCTGCAGCGGTTAATGTGCCTTCTCCGATCTGCTGGGGTAGTTTGAATGACACTACCCAGAAGAATCTAAGTCAAGAGTCTTTTCCAAATTTTTCATAGTCTGCTCCATTTTTTCTTCCTTAGTGAACTGTTCAATTAGTGTGCCTTCTACCCATTCATCTTGGTTGGCAAATTGTTTTATTTCTGGGATTTTGCAATGTTCATAGGCTGACAGCCTATATTTTATTTTTCTTGCATTGGTAAAGCCGCTTGGGTCATAGGGTACCCACCAAAAGCTTCTTTTTAATTTGAGTTTCTCACCTAGTATCTGATCGGCCTCTTGCGATCCTTCTTTTTTATTCATGACATAGGGGCCTAGTTCGTCTCTCAATTTCAACTGAGCCTTCTTCTTGGTGCTATGGAAATGAGTCAGATAGGAATTGATAAATTTCCTGAAATATTCCAAGGCAAACAGTCTCATTGGCACATATCTTGGCAGCCTGTAGGGGCACAGCTCACAGCCATATATCCTGATGACAGTGTGATTCTGGTAGAAGTACCAGTCACCTATTTTGTAGTTTTTGGAGAGCTGCAATATTTTTTGCATATCATAAGACAGTCTAGGAGGAGGAGCTCTCTTTAGGAGAGAAGAGACTGGATAGAAAAACATGTCAATGAACTCACAGTAAGAGTAGGGAGAGTTGCTGACTTCATGAAAGACTAAGGTCCAAAAAATTACAGACCTCTTTTCTCCTTTAGAGTCCAATTTTCTGATGGGAAATTGGAAAGAGTCTGACTAATAATACAGGAACAGATGATAGATGTAGGATGAATACTTGAAGACTCCCTCCCTTTCTAGATTCAAGAGTTGGACATGTATCTTGTTGGCAATGGATTTGGCATAATTGTATTTGACAGCAGGGGGCTTCCCTAGGGTAAATGTGGACAGCAAGACCAATATGGTTTCATCAATATGTTCACTTGTTTTGAACCATAGAACATAAGATATCATATCAACGAACAATCTAACCACTTCATTGAAGCACATATAGTTGAAAGGAGGAGGCTCTGTAGGCTGGCAATCTGCTCTCATAAACACTTGGGCAATTCGGCTTATCTCTGAGCTGGAGAGTTTGGGACCTTCATCAAGCAAGAATTTCATAGAAAGAGGAAATAGAAGCTGAGTTGGTTTGAAGTTGAGCATTTGATTTATGGAGTCAGGATTTATATGAAATAGGATGGTCCCAGATGGACTTTTGACTGCTCTTTGGGTTGGTTCATAGTTTTCACTGCAGAGGTGAATTATCTCAGGGAAGACATTGAGAGAGGGGAGGAAGTATATGGGTAGATTTGATTCCCATATCCCATAGAAATCATTGTTACTTAGATAACTGTTCCTGAGTTCATAGAATGCCTATAGGTGGTTTCCGTCACCAACCAAGTCTTGGATTAGATAATCCTGATCAGCGAAAGGTAGCAAATCCAGTTCCTTGTGAGGTGCATTTAGAGGAGTAACATTTAAGGCCACTGGAGTCTCCATAGCTTAATTTTGTGGCTTTTGAACTTGGAATTTCTGGGTTTGTGTAAGTGAAATAGGCAAAATACTAGCTCTGTGGATTTCTTCCGGGAAACACAGACTGAATTCGCTCTCAGAATTAATTCACTGGATACACATTGTAGGGAAATGTAGTTCACAGAGTTTTTGCAGTTGAAAAATAGACTCAGAAAGTTCAGGGCTTTTTCATTTAGCAAATGCAAATTTAATGTGACTTCGGGTCTGACTCAGTGGGTGAATTTTTGCAGAGGGAGATGGAATTTGACAGATATTTGGTTAAAATTGGGCACAACAGAGGTTAGAGTGTATATTTCTGAAGACAACACGGTGTTTTTTCCTTTAAATATGGGTTCTTCGGGTAAATTTTCAGAGAAAACCAAAGAAAAATAGGTTTAGGAGCAAAAATGATGTAAATACCTGTTTTAACGGTGAACTACGTAATTGGCAAGTGGAAAGTCTTGCTGAGGGGTCGAGCTATGGAGAAAATTTGCTGGGTGGCGGACCGTGTTGTTACAATGCTGCCTCGGACGTAAAAGAGCATGTAGAGGACACACAGAGGAGACAAATACAAATGAGCGGAAATGATGCTTTGTGGCCTTTTTTTAACAAAAATTTAACTTTGGTGGGATTTGGCACGTTTTTTTGGATGACATCAGCATGACGTAAATTTGTCGTGTAGCGGGTACGGAGGATGACATGTTGGATGATGTGGCGGGTGACACGAAGGTGAGGGTGTGATGTCAGCAGGTGAGATGGCGCTGATAGGGAGTGGTGGCGGGCAGTGTGGATGTGACGTCAGCTGTTGATGTGTGTATGACGTCAGAGGGAAGGCAGCGGGGCGGTAAGCGGTATTCCCCGCACCGCCATTGGGCCGTGGTGGTTTTGGAGGGGGGGGCTTCGACCACGCGGGAAGCTGACGCATTTCTCGGGTACAACTGTAATATCGCCCATCCCCCGGACGCTAACGTTCGGCACATGGCGGGTTCCGATATTGCTGATAGTTGTTAGATCTGTGGTGCTAGATCGGATGGTCGACGGGTGGTATAGATGGCGGAAGTTTATGAGAGGGGGACCCGCCGTAATATTTCAACTTTTTATAATGTTTTTGTGGGGTTTACAATGTGTTTAACTTTGGACTTTGGCGGAATGGTTATTCATTTAACCAAATGTCAAATGAAATCGATTTTTTCATGCACGCAAGGGTTTATTATATGGTTAATGTGGGCGGGTTAGGTGTGGTTGTTTATTTAACCGAATGTTAAATAAACTCCAATGACGCGGAGGGCTATTATAATGTTTCTGGTAAACCTTATAATTCCCAAAAATTTGCTATATGGCTATAGTTGCGAGGGGTAGGGATATTATATATATTTTTTGGGGTTTTTATGTATTTTATATATGGGGGGGGGGGGGGTAATATTATATGGGAGCTATATGATAGAGTTAGGGTGTTAATATGGTTTTGCAGATGGAGAATGCTAAGTTTATGAGGCAAAACTTAGATCTTTAGGGGAATGAAAGGGAAATGGGATGATTATTTTTACACAAGTAAATGTGGCTTTCTTTAGCTAAGTAAAAACAAGGTTTCACTTAGTATTTATCATAAAATGAAATGAGTTAGGATTATTGAGCAGATCTCATTGTCCTTGAAGGGATGTTAGTAAGTGTTCTTGGGGAAATGAAAGGGGAAATTAGTCATGCTCCACTGAACTGTAGCCACTTTGCCATAATGTTTATGGTACTCATTAAAATTGATCACCAACTTGCTTCTGCAACCTCAAAAACTGCCTACCCAACCTTACATTCCTAACATTTTTTCTTCACTTTTGCAGGGTGCATTTGAACTAGCAAACCCTTTCTCTCTTGTTTTTCTTTTAGCTACCCTCCTATCTAAATCTATCCTTATTTCTTCCAAGGGTTCAGATTAAGCAGTTGGGCCCTTTGCTTCTCTACCTATCTAGTGATCTTCCAATCTTGAACTGTTTGGAGAGCACCTGCATTCATCAGAGGGAGATACATGGAGAAAATATTTTTTTTCTTTTCATTTTTCATTTTTTTTCTCTTTTGTTAGGCCTACTAGCTTCCTAAATGATGTTTTCAACCAGTAGGTCTGTGTAGGTGAAAACCTGCGTTAAGGAAAACTACACTATATATATATATATATATAGATATAGATATAGATATAGATATAGATATAGATATATATATATATATATATATATATATATATATATATATATATATATATATATATATATATATATATATATATATAGATATATATATATAGATATAGATATAGATATAGATATAGATATAGATATAGATATAGATATATATATATATATATATATATATATATATATATATATATATATATATATATATATATATATATATATATATATATATATATATATATATATATATATATATGTCTTTTTTTCCAACCCATTGACCACCTCATGGATATTTTCAATTAGCAATCCAATCTTAGGCACCTAAAAAGAGGTTCTCACCTGAGAGATTATTCTTTTCCTCTTATTTTTCTTTTTCCACTTTTTATTTCTTTTTTCTATCCTACTCTACTTGAAACAAAATCTCTTTCAAGTATAGGAATACTTTCAATGGGACCATGTGCACATCAAGATGACTAATAAACTCACGTGTAGGATCGAAACATATGCTTTGACATGTACCTGATTATTAGAGACCAAATTATTTGACTTTTATGATATCAAGCAAAATTGAAGAAGAGAGTGATGCTCGATATTGTTGATTTTATGGAAACAAACATCAATATAGTTTTGATGCCCTTGGTTCCCTTTCTCATTTAGATCATTTTTTATGTCATCTTATACCATGAAATTCAAATCTTCTACTTTTTCCTAATTATTCTCTTCAACCCATAAAGGATCTGATGGTAAAAATGATGGAACTTTCTCAATCTCATGTGAATATTCTATTTTTGAATGTTGTCCTTCAATGAAATCAAGAGAATACCTTTTTTTCAATATTTTTCTTGAGCCAAGATGAATACCATTCAGATGAAGAAGAGATGTTTGGAAGTATTGTATCTCAACATTGTAAGTGGGTTGATTTACTTCATTGTTTGGGTTTGGAAATGGTGGTACAAGTAGTTGAGTAGGAGTTGATCTTTGAGATGGATGTGGTTGGGATTGGGGTTGTGTTGGAGGTGGATGGTAGGGATAGCATGGAGTTGGGTATGGAGGATATTGAGGATATTGTGGATTTAGTCCATAAGGTTCTTGCAAAATATTGTCCCAATGATTGGTTTTGGGGTTGAGATGGCCAAGGTTTCCAAGGAAAGGGTGCGTTCCAATTACTTTGAGATGGATGCAAATAACCTTGAAATTGTGAGTTAGGTTCTTGCATCATATCAGGCTGACTAGGCTACCATGGTATTATTTTATGTACATAACATAGCTACTTTGGTGATTGACTTGCTCCATTGTCCTCTTGGTAAACTTCCTTCAACCTTGGTAATGATGGGCAATATTTAGTAGCATGTGATTATACATGGATAACACAAATATCAACATCCTCTTTTTGCTCATTTTGCATTCTTAACATTTCTACTTGTTCACTTATATTGCCAAGAATTTTTATTTTAAAGTTATCAAGAAAATTTCCAAGTTCATCTTGACTTACTGATCTTCACTCTGATTTACATAACCTTGCCCTTCCTCTTGAGATTCTCTTGCATATTTCACAAATTTCTTCAAATGATAATTGGTATACATCACCTCTACTCATGATATCAAGGAGATAAATCCACTCATCCCTAATAATTTTAAGTAATAGGGTTTTTAGTTTGTCCAATCCTAAATGATGTAATTATTCCCTCTTAAATTTATACATGAATCTCTTTATTAGATCCTTAAGGCTCTCATCTTCTTTTTGAGTCATTCTAAATATTTCTTCTTTAAGATCATGATATTTATATTTCTAGAAATATATTTTGCATATAATTCGTGATATTATTGAGTTAGTCCCTAAACTCATGAACCATTTAAGAGCTCTATCCTTCAATGTTGCTGGAAACAATCTCAATTTTCGAGTGTTTAATAAGTAACCATAAGATCTACATAGGATTTCAAATTCAAAGATAAATGTTTATGGATTCTCTTACCTCATACCATGGATGTTGTGAAGGAAATATGGAGGGATGTTCTTCATATGAATACTGCTATGAGTATCTTGAATGGGAAACCCAAAAGGATCTTCTTCATTGTCATCATCTCCATCGATTTCTCCTACCTTCTATCTTACTGCTTCTTCTACCTACAAAAGTAGATGGTGATGTGGCTCTTACTACACCACGTGATTAAGTGGGGGGTGTGGTATTGAATATTCTTTTGTTTTTATAACTTTTATTAATGAAAACACTCATGAAATGCAATATTCTATTTTTGAAATGAAAGATGCCTAATACAGTTTTTTGTGTTTACAGAAATGGATCAACTAGGGAAGAAAAAATGCATACTTTGACACCTCCCTGGAAACGGTGCAAAAAAGTGATGAGCCCTATTATTTCAACAAGAATGTGGCAACTCGCAAGACTAACAACTTAAATTATCAACTTGGGGTTCGTACAAACTTAAGAATATCATGGAATCAAGCCTAAACTAATTCCAGAAATGGAAATTATTATCTATTGGTAGGAATGGGAATGATACTCTACTTTCATAAATGTAAAGGTTAAACTACTTGCATGAATGTAAATTATATTCTATTTGCAAAAATGTAACTATTGCATCCAAAGGAAACCTAGTCTATGAAATAGAAATAACAATGTTGGAAATGGAAAACCTAGCTTAAGATGTATGAAACAAAACCTAGTCATGAAATTATTATTCAATCACTGCATTCAAAATATATTTTTTCAACAGATTTCATAAGGTGCTTCATGAATAAATCATGAAAATCATCATTATGCTCTTCAAGTCATGAATTTGTCCATTAGCCATAACTGCAGAGGTGAATTGAAATGGAGAAGAGGAAAGGCTTAAGAGATCTTTTGGTCTTACTCAATAATGGTTCAAAACATAGAGGTAATTATTCAAACCTAAGGGACAAGAATCAAGCTTTTGAATCAAATACGTTGAAGTTTACACGTGCTACAGGAGTGCTACAGGAGGTGCTACAAGAGTGAGATAACTTACTGAATGCCCAAGTAAATCAAATGAAATTTGAGATGGGATTTTTTATATTAAGTAGGATGTATTAGGACTCCATTCAAAATGGAATCACTATCAAATTCCCTTGTTAAAACGTGCTAAAAAAAACATAAAATTACTACTCTAAAAACCGAAAATGCTAGAACTAGTGAACTAGTTAACCTACCAAATGGCTAACCTAATCAAGTGAAAATTATATGGGGTAAATTTATTTATTAAAGTGAATGTTGTTATGACCCAATAAAAGTGGAATTAGCACAAATGAATCTCATTAACATGGAATGAGATATGTAATCTCGAAAAGACAAGGGTTAAAATACAAAAGAAAGAGTCGGATCTTGACATCTCAACCATAACCTTATTTATCACTACTGACTCTCTCTTTTGTAAATCAAGTCCTGATGATGAGTCTTGGTCTAGACTCGAAACGTCGACAAAGAAAAGATGAAAACTGTGGAATATCCGAGTGAAAATACTAAAAAACCTAACCATAGAAATATACAATCCATAATCTCATTAACATTTTCTAAAAAATAGCATACAATTACTACTATTTTTCGTCAAGGGACTTCCAAAAATTCTAGATTTGTGAACTAGTAAACCAATCCAAGTGGCTTAATGATGAATATGACTTTTCAAAATTGTTCGAAGGATGCATCATGCTTGTGACTCTGCAAGTAAATTCCAAAATAACTAACTTCAATCATTTAACCAATATGACCTGCAACAAAATAAGCATGAATAGTAAATACCAAAATAAGAGATGTGAGTGAAAAAGGTATTCAAAGAAAATAAATAAATTGTACAAGAGGGCTCTGAGGCTCCTGGGATGGCCAATCCCATAGAAAATCAAAGTCCTATGGAGGAAACCAAACTTTAGAGGCTAAAAATGGCACCAAACTTCATTATTTGAACCAATCCAAGTACATCCCTGCTAGAAATGAAAGTGGAGCTACTAAATAACTAATTTTCTCCACAAGAAGACTAATAAATACATGCCCTTATAGGAAAATTTTGGAAATAATACTGGGGGGGGGGGGGGGTGAATCAGTATTAGCAAGTCAACAATATTTCATTTCCATAATCAGATTCATATACGCTACTTTAGTTAATGGAACTTGCGTGTATACGCAACTGTATTTAAGGAAACTAACGTATATCTTGCAAACTTATGATTCAGTTAATTTATCATATGTTGATATTTAATCAGTGCATCAGAACCATATAAACAGTAACTAGATGCAGTAAAACAGAACATACAATCACACACACATGAACACAAGATATAAGGTGGAAACCCAATGTGGGTGAAAACCACCTGCTGCAATCGTCTCTATCTTCTTTTTAATAAGAATTTTTTTTTTACAATTTTTGTACTTGTGCAGTCTTATACCAGTACACAGGCTTCTACCTACAGAAGGCTACAACCTTATCTCATTCTCCAGCTTCTCCTGGAAGGGAGCTACAACCCCCTAGCTCTTGTACTGGCTGATGTTTTTACTAGTACGTAGGTGCAAGCCTACAAAAGGCTACAACCTTCTCTTTTCTTCCAGGGACCACATTTCATAAATTTTCAGATTGGATCCATCAATAACATCAATCAAACATCAAATTTATCTACATCAACTAATCTCCTTTGCACCAACCAAAACTAAATCAATCAATCACTTTTCAGAATGTTGTAACCAGAATACAGTAATAGTAACCGGAACCCAGGCTAAAACCCAAAACACTGCAACAGCAAACAGAAGTAGCTAAAGCATATTTTTATGATATATATGCTACTTCAATGTGTCAAACCTACGTACATATGTGTCTTCTCAAGGCGAACCTGCGTACATACGTTGTCTTCTTAAGGCAAACTTGCGTACAGATATGTAAATCAAATTTAAGATGTATACACTGTTTTTATATGCAGAACCAACGTGTATACACGCCTTTGCTAAAGTGAACCTGCATACAGATCTGTAAATGATGATTTAATCTTTACAACAATTTCAGATTACAGTTATACCCAGATCATCATATTTACAGTCTACAACATGCGCCAGTTATTCAGATAAAATATCAAAACCACACAAAGATACTTCACTTCAAGCCTTAAGATCTTGACCCATCAATAGAACTTATCCTTCATCAAGCGCTCAGGTTCATCCTTGATTCAGATCTAGCTGTGCACCATAACCCAATAACCTGTATTCTAGATCTTGCTCTTCATTAGATATTCAATACTTGAGTGCCTTTGCCTAATGATCTTCTCGTCCTTTTATAATCTTAGGCCTTATTCAATACCATGGACCAAAACCACTTAGAACCAATACCTTGGACCAAATTCCTGGGGTCAACACTTCGGACAAGATACCTTGGACCAATACCAAGGATCAAAATACCATGGACCAAATAACACAAACCAAAACTAAGTTTTCCAACATGTATGCGCCTTTCCTTCTGCGAAAGTGCGTGTGTACGCTATACACACCTTTTGGTCTGCGAACCTACATGTACACATGGCTTGGTCAATGGGGAACTTATGTATACCTCTCTTTCTTCATTTTGAACTATGATCTGTCATCTGAGTGAGTTGCCATCAAGGACAACACTTGTGTCATAGTGCCAAATCTGTGTCATAATGCCAACTAGAAAATTCGAATTGGTACTTATAAAAATATATGAGGAAGAATTCTCCTTGAAAGGAGGCAACTTTCCCCTCCAAAATTCCTCAGAAATTGGATTTGGTTCCCAACACCATAAATGTTCATTAAATGATACAGAACAAATCCCTATATTTTCTCAATCAGTGGAGCTCTAGAATTTTTCAATAATTTCATTATATTCAGTTCATTTATTATCCAATCTTAGTCCATCCTATAGTAGGGATAAATTCCCTATATTATTGCATTTAGAATTTACTCCATATTCTCTCAATCTTCTACAAAAATAAAAAATATTAGGCACGTAATATGAAATTACCTTTAACCCTTCCTAAGAACATATTAAGCTAAAAAAACATTATTAAGTGTAGAAGGAGAGATTTAATATATCCTTTATGTGCCTAGGAAAGGTTATATGGGCCTTAATTTGTGTATGATTTGGAGGCCCATCACTATCTTTTCTTTTAATGGCTTCTCCAAGTTTTTCTTTTTGATAAACAAACTCTTCATTGTATGAGTTGTACATAACTTCTTCAACACACTGCAACTATTATTTTAGCTTCCTTTCCTTTCTCCAGGTCTTCTTTACCTCATCAAGAGCACTGTTGAGGTCCCCTTCAAATTCCACTACTCCTACTTCTTCTTCTTCCTCTTCAAAGTCAATAATATTTTGTTTCGTGGAGTCTGCCCCAAATGCCATGAATAGATATTCATTTGAATCGTCTTCTTAAGAGTTTTCGTTGTCTAAATCTGGTGTTGATTTATCCTCTTTGGAGTAGAGCCCCTTTTTCTTATAGAACTTATTCTTCTAATTTTTTTTAGATTTGTTTCTAAATTTTTGATCATCTTCCTTTTCTATACTTTGTTTGTAAGGGCACTTCGACAAAAAATGTCCAACTCTTCCAAAGTCAAATGATTTAAAGGGTGGCTTCCCTTTATATTTTCTTGAGCCATGCTTTAGTTTCCTGGAAAATTGAGCCAACTCTTGATCAGATTCACAGTTGGAGCAATCTTGATGATCTTTGTGCTCCTTGGCCTTCTTGGACACTTTGAACGCTACCTCCTTGGGTTCATACTTCTATCTTCCTACTCTCATCTCATAGGTTGTGAGAGTACTAAGAAACTGATCCATCTTGAGATTCTTTAAATCAACCATCTCTTCAATGGTAGAGACTTTAGAATTAAATCTCAAGGGTAGAGATGTTAAGACCTTTTGAACAATCATATCTTCCTTGACTTATTCACTGAGTCCTCTAATCATATTGGTTACTTCATCAACTTTGAGGAAGTATTCTACTATGCTTTCTTGTTCACTCATTTTTAAGCTTTCAAACCTCATTCTGAAGGTTTGAAATTTGGCTTGCTTATATTTATCCTCTTCTTCATGACTTTGATTAAGATTCACCCACACTTCTTTGGTAGAATTACAATGCATAACCTTTACGGGCTTAGATTGAATAAGCCATAGAGAATGGAATTATTATCTTGAGCATTATTTCCATACAATTTTTTACCATATGCATCAGTGGGAGGGACATCAGGGACATCAGAATCTACTAGTATAGAGCTCCAAACATCTAATCCTAGGGACATAAGATAAGCTTCCATTCTAACTTTCCAAAAGGCATAGTTTGTCCCATCAAAGATTGGTATCTTTCTTGAGTAAGCATTTTGACTCTCTTTCCTAGACATGATTTCTTATGGATCTACCTTCCAATGGTTAAACTCTTCTTGAAGGAACTTGGTTCTGATGCCAATTGTTGGAATAAGGAATCACTGGGGGGGAGGCGGGGTGAGTCAGTAATAGTTGGGTTCTTAAAAGTTTAAGTCTTTAATTATTTTCACTACTGTCAGTTACTTGTGAGAGAATTCATACCCAATATACATGAAAAACAAGATAAGGCATTCACACGTACATACAATCCATCACATGAGCAAGATACACATATTGACACAGGTATTTTTACATGGAAACCCAATGCGATAAAACCACCAATATGTTTGTTGTTATTGTGTAAATTAAGCACCTACTTAATTACAACAATTGTTCTGTGAGAACCCACTCATAGGAGGTATCAACCCCCTTAAGATATCAAGCCACTACTTTCCAAGAAGGATCAACCCCTTCATAATGTAGGACACTACCTGCTCTAGCCACTATTCTACTTTTCATACAATTTTCAAACTAAAAACAGAGGAAAATGCATGTACATAGAAATACAAATCTGGTATGTTCTAGTACCCATCTATTTCTTTTGTCTCCCCAGTAATCCTTTGAATTTTGCTCTCTTATGCTCAACCAACTTAGGTATCAACTCTGTGATACACCTTCGCTTAGTGACACTTAGCTCCGTGACACACCCACAGCACTGCGGGCTCCCTTCCTTCAACTCTGTAGCTCTAGTTTGAAATATGCTTTGTGTAACTCAATCAACTCTAGTCTCATCCCTTTGCTACATTGTGTCACAGTCAAACACTTGGCCACATTTCCTACTCAGTTAAACACACTTTTCCTCTTTGGTGTTCTATCTCTTCATCCCTAAATTTCTCAACTACTCTCAACCATTGTGTTCCTCAATTGCACCGTGATTGATGTTATCTCTGCAGTCTTTGTACACAATAGTTTCTTACAGCAAGACATTGTCTGTTGTTAATCCTTTAGGTTGCTTTCACGTTTCAACCATTTACAATTATACAAGAAGGCTTAGTTCACTCAATGTTTGTGGTTCTTCAGCAAGGCTCACTCTGTGCTTCACTCTACCCGAGTGCATATTCCTGAAAATCTCAACATTCTCTTGTTATATCCTAGCACCTGACCACCATAAATGTATTAAATTTGAGAATGACCTCTAGGGATTCTGCCATGCCGAGAATTAATTCTCATTCCACCTACATACTTAAAGATCTCCTCCAATAAATTTTTCATGTACAAACGACATGGATTTCTTGAGCTAGTTCTAATATCCATTACTATCATTTATCTCTTCATGGTGTGAGGATAACTCAGGTTGTCTATGCCAGAAAACATTAATATGCAATATGTCGAGGTCCTTGTTTCCTTGTATCTCAATTTTCCTATCGACTCCATTTACTCTGGGTCTATTAATATGTTATCTGAGCCTTGGGTCATATGACCCTATGCAGTATCATTACAATAAATTACATTCAGCCCAAATGACTTCAGATGTATAACACACAAAAATCACATAACCATGACCTAGGAAAGCCTTCTAGTGTTGGTCGGGAGGTCAGGAGTCAGGCCACTCTATTTTCTTGTGCACCTGCAATTGTCTCAGCCCTAACTTGCCTGTAGGCTTGACTAAAGGCCCTTTCCACTCCTTTGTGTTTGTTTTATCAATTCAATGTTGAAGACCAAATACATGGGAAAAACTTCACAAACAACCCCTTGGCACAAACTTCAAGATTCCACCACATCATCATATTATGTCATGTTGAAATCATCTTGGCCATGTAGCACCTTATGTATGGTGACATGTGTGACCTATATTTGGCCCATTAGGCTACCCAAGAATGAAAAATAGTCCTACCACGTGTCCTCCATACTGCCACATCACATTGAAATCATCAACCATGTTGCTTGTACTGGGTCCCACATAGGTCAGGGGTCAGGGAGTTGGGGTGTTATCTTGATAACTCTTCTGCACAACTCTGACGTCGAACTAGGCCCAACTTCTGACTTAGAGATGGTCCCACACAGGTCAGGGGTTGGAGGGTTAGAATATTTTCCTACCAACTCTACTACACAACCTTGACCTTTGACTAGGCTTGACTTGTGAATAGGCTCGAACTCGGTTCAAAATCTGCCTAAGTCTTCAGGAATGAACTTTTCTATTTGCAAAATCCAACTTCCTATAGATCTAGAAAGAGAATTCATTCTCTAGAATTCAACATACCATTGTAAATCTCTTCCATAACACTATATAACTATGCCACTTTAAGGAGAAACTAAGCTGATCTCTTGAGGTATAATGTCCTCCAAACTCTAGGACTTCTAACTATCATAATCATCTTTTAAATGGATTCTCCACTAACCCTGATACTATGATGATTCTTTAAGAATACTGCAACAACCATAGGAACATGGAACTTCCCCTAAACAACATGCTCATTAATTATAACATCTAATACCTCCAACCTCAATGCTAGCTCGATTGACATCAATGTGAACATACCAATTTCCACCAACCATTCGAACAATTCCAATTGTTTAAATTTGTTCCACAAGATACTTTATTTTTATTGTTCTACTTGACTTGGATTCATCAATGAATTGAATTGTTATTTTTTTTCCATACTAGGATGAACCTAGCCTAGGCCATCCCCACTATTAGATGGAAGAATCATGTGTCCACTGATGGGATGTTTTCACCAGGATTATGGGAAACACAATTGAGCCTGGATGAAAACTAACTCCATTATGCGTTTTCTGTTGATCAAAGTTTCCAAAATTGAATTTGGAAGCCATTTTCTAGGCCTCAAAATCCTCAAGGCCAAATTGGACCTCCTCCATTACATTTTTCTCTGAACAAGCTTTCCAAAGGTATATAGAAGTCTGAAAATGGACTCCTAGATCATAAGTAAGAGAAAATAAAAGATACCCCTTTCAAGGCCACAAAAAAAAGGAGAAATGGCTAACGATCAGGCTCCTCACAAATTGAAAATCACATATCGAGGCTTACTAAATCATCACCAAAGAGAAAGACATCAAAATTTTGCTATTGGTCAATCGCCGATATCACAAATCACATATTGGCAGGTCCAGTCCATTGGCTTATTGGGCATATCGACGGGTCACGATGTAGAGCGTCAATATCTCATATCGGCGATTACAGGTGCAAAGGGGTGGCACACAGGTACTTGTCCATGGAAATTTTCGATCACCGATATCGAAAATGGCATATCGGTGGCACCAGGCATATTGCTTATCGGAGGTCCAAGAGCTCATTACAATCACAAATTGGCGGGTTCTTATGAAGTAAAACAGGGAGTGTGGCGAAATCTGCGATCAGGCGATCACAATATCACATATCGGCGGGTCTGGTCTATCGGCAAATCTAGGATCCAAGCTTATCGGTGACTGGTGGGCATAGGGTATTGCAATCAATGAATTGACGGGGGGGGCACTCTAAAAACCTTGAAATATTGAAATTTTGCGATAATAGTGTTAAATCTTAAGGGAAAGCCAAAATCATTTAACAAAGGAAATCCATGAAAAACCAAAGATAGGCTGCCTATTTCTCTCTCCTCCAGGGGGCACATTGCGCAATGCCATTGGCACATATGTATGACATGGAAGTTGACATCACAATGACGTGGCAGTACAAAAAATGACGTGGCGGTACTAAGGACACATGTCATGTAGAATCGAAATTTTTAGGGGTCCTATGAGAGAATTTCTGGGTCACGCATCTCACCACTCACAAAGTGACATGTGGCATTATGGCATCACCCATCACAATCACAGATCGACGATTGCACAAGTTGAGTCCCTCCTCCACCATGATCCCTCCAACCTTGTTATTGCGATAAGTGCAGGGTTCCTCCTAGATGCAATATGTCATGTGATCTAGCCTATAAATTTTTTGTGTCTGGATGAGTTAGCTAGTACTATAAAGAAAGGTAAAGGGATTTCCCCTCCCGCAGTGTGATTGTGATACTTTCGGTGGCCCTGACCTCACAGATCGGGTATCGTAGGGTTGAAGAGGAAATATCATTGTAACCCTCAGAATCGCTAAAGTGCAGGATTTCACAGATTAAAGGAATAAGGCCACCGCAAAGGCCTTAAAGGGCTATAGCACCATTGGGCTAAGCCCCTGGTTCCAACCCCTAGGCATATGAAGAAAGTATTGAAAAAGAGCTAAAGTGAAAGGGGCTAAGGGGGATTGGGATTCGTTTGTTTCATAATCTTTTTTACAGCAAAGGGCAGCATGGGAAAGTCCTCCATATTTCCACCAATAGAACATCACTAGGTATATCAGGGCACTAATAGTGCAGGACAAGGATTTAAAAGCATGATGGGTTGATAACTGTGGCTTTAAGGCAGGTGGTGCATTCAAAACTGGTATGGGCTGATTCAGAAAGGCCCATTGTGACATAGAATCAGGGTCAGCCCTAACGGGAGTCGAAAGAGACTTGGTAGCCTAGGAGGATTTAATTCTTAGGCATGGTGTCCTATAACGGACAGAGATGAAGTACTACCTGAGGATCTTCTATTTCAGTACTACGACATGAAGCTTATGGTGCCCATTCCCAGCTTTAAATAATGAATGGCTCAAGCAGTAAAGGTAGAAATGACGAGAGTCGGCTGAGCAACACAGGAAGCCAAACAATGAACTAACTGCAACCTGAAGCAGAAGAAATTATAGGAATGGGTGAAAAGATAGTTTACTACTACTTAATTTTGACGATTTACTTATTTGATGTTTTGTGCTTTGCCTCCCTTCAATGAGGCAATTAATTATGTAATGAGTTTGGGCCACAAATCCATCCGTGGACGAGATAGCTAGTCAGCTTAAAATCTGTGACTCAGAAAAAGATATTTTGATGTAATGAATGTTCAATGCCCCTCCTTTCCTAATAAACAGGAGGAAGCAAGACTTAACAAAGGTTCAAAAATTCTGAAGAAAACGCTACATGTAATTTTTAGACTATATGACTTTGTAATACAGATCTTTCAAAATATCAAGGAAATGGTGGTGATTCCCCCTTCAAGTATTATAGTATACTGTCCCTCTGTTAAAACCCATATATGTTCATGTTTCTTGTCTAAATTCATGCAATCATATCTGCTAGAAATA
This sequence comes from Pinus tabuliformis, assembly GCA_031772625.1. Lineage (NCBI taxonomy): Eukaryota > Viridiplantae > Streptophyta > Pinopsida > Pinales > Pinaceae > Pinus > Pinus tabuliformis. The sequence continues at coordinate 845,287,965 of CM062815.1, forward strand.
TTTCAAACTTCCTCACAGATTCATTCGTATTGATATGTGAATGCATGTGCCTGTAACTTCATCACATATTCATTTGTATTGGCATTGTTAATGCATGTGCTTGTATGGGTTATTGAAATTATATCTTTAATAGTTTCACTCCATGAATCATAGCACCCCATCTCTCTGTTGTCCATTATATCTACTTGTAACTGAAATAAGTTTGGGAATTTTTAAAGCTGCAAGCACTATGTCTTAAGAATAAAAATTCTTCATGATGTAAGCTCCATATGATGAGTTTCTCCTTCTCCTTATCCTTTATCATTGCTCCACCAAATCTGATTAATCTATCATTCCTTGAACTACTCGGCCTCCACTATTTTACGCATATTTATGAGATTTGTATATGTGAAGAAGTACCAGAAATTCATGTCTTACTCCTTTAGGTGAATGAACCAACCCATTATATATACATATAGAATATAAGTGAGGTCTGCCCTTTACTAAGAATCATTTGAGACACTCGAAATATAGATGTGCCCAGGCACTAGTATTGTAAGCAATCCGAGGCTATCTTTGGGAGCCATAACATCTTCTGGCGCCATTGTCAGGGAACGTATTGAAGGAATTTCCCCTGGGATATGACAAACTGAGCACTCTTTGTGTAGGTGAGAAAAGAAGTTTCGATTGCATCCACTTCACCTTGGAGACTCCACACAAAACCATCATCATTCAACATCCTAGATTTTAAGAAGCCTCACACTCACTCAAATACCTCTCAACAGAAAGCCCCATTTGTACCTGACCTAGAGAAAATATTTTTCAGAAAATTCTGGAAGGAGAAAGCTCCTACTGCTTGCACTACCATCCCATTAGTATTTGAAGCCTCCTCATCTGGATCTCAACCTGCTGTTACTCACTACTCAGGAAGTACTCCTAAAACCCTTACATGCATTGCTTTCAATCTAGCCACTCCTACCACTATGTTTTTGGGCTAAGTTGCTCAGGGAAGTCTCAATCCACATCCATTAATATAGATGGATCTTCCAAGTTTTTTTCTCAATAAATATGCACCTCTTAATTTTCCTCATCCTCTAAGTGCAATACTCCAGGACTACCTAAAGCATCTACCTAGGTTTAATGGGGAAGATGATAACACGGTGCAAAAACACATTGAAACCTTCAGCGCCTTTGCTGAGAACTTAAATGTGGAACAACTTGATCTGGTGATGAGAATTTTTGTACAATCCCTTGATGGAGAGGCTAGAAAGTAGTTCAAATCCCTACCCAATGCCTCCATCACTACCTTGGAGGAACTTAAAAACGATTTTACATAGAAATGGGGTGAAAAGAGAAACCATGAGTACCTCCTCACAAAGTTTAATGCCATGAAGAAGATGCCAAAAGAGGATATCTCATAATTTCTAAGAAGGTTCAAAAGCAGTACAATAACTTTTCGGCTGAGATAAAGCATCCTCCAGCTGCTGCTCGAGTATATTTTTTGGGAGCCTTTGAATCTGAGTTTGGCATTACTCTAAGGGAAAAGAAGTCTCTCACTTTAGATCAACTCCAAATCGATGCACTTGAGGTGGAAGAAAATTTCACCTCAACATGAAAGTAAGGAGGAAAGTAAGAACTTACTGAGAATAAAAGAGGGAAAGAAGGGGCATCCTTATCTGGTCAAGATAGAGAATCACGAGACCCGATGTGGGATGAGCTGGAAAAACTCATCCAGAGTTGATCACATAAGGTTAGAAAGATTGAACTTGAGAACAATAATCTCTCCAAAAAGAATTCTCAAGTCAACAACTGAGTTTATAACTCGCAGTATAGAAGACCTCAATTGCAAATACTTCCAAGGGAAAGGAAGGAACAACTCAATCAGATCCCTCGTCCTCTATAATTAGAAGAGGACCCCAATGAGGAATTGTCAGATACACAGGAGTTGTGGGGAAATTTGTTTTCTGCTTTTCCGAAGAAGAACATGAGAATATGGTTCACCGGGAGGCCAATCAGGAATAGAAGCAACCACGGATGAGGAAGATATAGATTATTATTGCAAACAGATTGCAGATTTCATGCAAGCACAACCCAACGTAAGTATAATCTAAGATCTTGAAAGAAAAGGTCATGAGAACCAAAGCAGCAAGAGGGAACTGCGCCCCAAGTTATTCCTCCAGTACTAGACAAAGGGAAAGATAAGCTAAATCCTGACCCTTCCAAGATAAAAGTCTTTGCAAATAAGGAAAGAAATAGTTTTGAGGGATGCACAAAAAAGGAGGCACCTATTCTACTGAAAACTGCAAGTGGGAATATAGAAGGAACAAATCTGGGAGTTACAGAAAAATTCCAAACCCCATTTATTCTCTAGAATGAGCTTGAAAAGGTAAAAATTCATGTTCTTCTAACTGAGCTTCTAAAGAAGCCTAATTATAAATCTCAAGTCTCTCAATTCCGTCATCCACCTACCTCAACACCAACTCAAGAGGAGAGGCCAATGGTTGTTTTTGGGCCACATGTGGAAGATATGGATCCTTCTATTGCACCCTTCTACTCGACCCTAGTAATCCACAACCTCTTACTGCATAATTTCATTTTGCTTTCTATATCCTCACAAAATCTCATGCCATTAACAATGATGGAACAATTGGGCTTGGAGATCACGAGACCATACAAGGACCTGTACTCCTTTGACACTAAGAGAGTCAAGGTTAGGGATGATAAAGGATCTGGTGGTAAACCTGGCTCAGATCCCTATGAAGAGTGTGGTAATGGACATAGTGCTAGCTGATATTCCTCCTTGGTTCGACATGCTCTTATCTAGATCTTGGGGTTCCATGATGGGGGGCTCTATAAAGTTTGATCTGACTTATGCCACTATTCCCATTTTTGGAGGTAGCAAAGGAGGATGTACAGAGAATCCAAGTTTGTAAAAACTTTGACCCCAGCTAAAGGCTCATAAAACTCCCTAGTGCATGGGAAGGAAAGTGAAATATTCTGCGTATTCCTAGAATAAGATGAAACCTTATTAGAGAATGTAATTACACCTAACAAGGTAGTTAGAGCACAAATGGGAAAATGAAAATAAAGTATCGAAATTGTACTTCGATGGAGCAAATTCAAAAGAGGAAAATGGAGTTGGAATATTATTCGTATCTTCAGAGGGTAGCCTCATACCCATCTTTCAAGCTGGAATTTGAGGGGACCCACAATGTGGAGGACTACGAAGCATTGCTCCTTCTGTTACAAATGACAAAAAATATGAATATTGTATGCATAATGGTCTATGGAGACTCTAAGCTAGTAGTAAGGCAGATCAGGAATCAATTCCAGGCCAAACACCCCAGAATGAGGACGTAACGGAATGAAGTGTGGGATCTAATTGATAATTTCTTCCTGGCGTTTAATATCCAATTTCTGCCAAGGGAAGGAAATGGGATGATTGACTCCCTTGCAGTAGAAGCAAGTAGTTTTAGGCCCCCGCAAAATCCACTTCTCAGATATGAGGTATAAGTCAGATGCCAACCCTCAATACCTGATAATGTCAAGCACTCGCAGGTATTCAAGGATGATAAACAGGTAAAAAAATTCATAGAAGTCATTGGGGAGTTCACCCACTCCACCATCGATCAAGAAGAATAAGAAGAAGATCAAGAAGCCATCTCGTGGAAAGACATCGTGGTTGGGCTCAAAATTTTACAACTGAAAGGGAATACCATCCCTTATGGACGGGTCCCAATTGAAAGGATTTTTAATAAGGACGACATAGTCGCCAAACCAATAGCCCTAGAGATAGATGATCAAGTAGAAGATTGCAACATCAGATCAAAGGAGGAACCCCAGATGATCAAGCTATCAAAAGGAATCCCATTTCTAATATAGGAAAAGGTAATTAAATCTATTCAAAATTTATGAGGATGTATTTTATTTGGTCTTATGTGGATTTTAAAGCATTTGATACTAACATCATTCAACATAAGATTCCTTTGAAGAGTGGAATAAAGCCATGGAAACAAAAAATTAGTCAAATAAATCCACTCTTACTCCCCTCCATTTAAAAAGAGGTGAGAAAGTTTCTACAGGCAAAGATCATAGTGCCTTTAAGGTACTCTGAATGGGTGGCGAACCTAGTTCCTGTCTAGAAAACGAGCAGAGAAATAAGGTTGTGTGTTGATTTCCACAATCTAAACAGGGCATTGCTAAAAGACAACTACTTGTTGCCCAAGATAGATTATATATTGCAGAAGGTTGTTGGCTCAGCCAAAATGTCCATGATGGATGGGTTCTCCAGCTACAACTAGGTGGCACTCTAACCTGAGGATCAAAAGAAAACTGCTTTCACCGCTTCGTGGGGAGCATTCATGTATGCTCACATGTCCTTCGACCTTATTAATGTAGGGGGACATATTTCAAAGAGCCATGGACATAGCTTTGGTAGGGGAGCAAGACAAATTCATGGTGGTCTACTTAGACGACATCGCAATCTTTTTCAAAACTGATGAAGAGTGCATCCTCCACTTAAATCTCACCTTTGAAAAATGCAGGAGGTATGGTCTCTCTTTGGATCCTAAGAAATCTTAGTTCGCCCTGAGTGAGGGGAAGATAATTGGACACATAGTAGCATAGGAAGGAGTAAAGATTGATCCTTCTCGATTCAAAACCATCAACCATATTTCCTTGCCTCAAAATAAGAAAGAGGTTCAAGCCTTTCTAGGGAGAATAAATTTCTTAAGGAGGTTCATACCCAATTACACAGAAATTGTCAAGGTTATTACAGACATGCTCAAGAAGGAAAATGAAGTCACGTGGAGCCCTTCCCCTAGAGATTCTTTCATCATAATTAAAGAATATTTAGCCGAGGCCCCAGTACTAGTTAGCCCCGACTATTCAATGCCTTTCGACATCTTTTATTTCAGCTCTCCACATACTGTCGTTGTAGTGTTGCTACAGAAAAATAAAGAGGGTTACGAACAACTCATCGCCTTCTTCAGCCAAGTCCTAAGGGATGCTAAGATGAAATATAATATATTGTAGAACCAAGCCTAAAAACTCGTCAAGGCTCTAAAGTCATTTCGTATGTATGTGCCATAATCGAAAATCACAACGTTTGTCCCAACGACAACTGCGAAAGAAATCCTAGTGCAAGGAGAAAACGAAGGAAATAGGGGTTAGTGGATAGCAAAAATACAAGAATATGAGATAGAAATAAAGCCTACCAAGCTCATTAAAGGCCAGAGGTTGGCCAAGGTTTTATTCAAATCCAATTTCCAATCTCTTGGGTTAAACCTGATACAGAGGAAGGTAGACCAGAGGACCATCAGAGTAGGATCAAAAAATATGAGCAAAAAATCTCTGCCAAATATGAGGGATATTTTTGGTATAAGAAGAACATTCATTATCTCTTGTTCTTGAGGTGCCCGTTGGGGTTAGATAAATCTAAATACCGAGCTCTAAGATTGCAAGCACAAAAATATATCATATCCAATGGCCTACTATAGTGGAGGGACCCAACGCCAAATAAGTCCCCCTCCATTACATAGTTCTCTGAACAAGCTTTCCAATGATATATAGAAGTCCAAAAAATGGACTCCTGGATCAGAAGTTGGAGAAAATTAAAGATACCCCTTTCAAGGCCACAAAAAAAGGAGAAATGGCCAAGGGTCGAGCTCCGCACAAATCACAAATCACATATGGGGGCTTATTGAAACAGCACAAAAGAGAAATATGTAAAAATTTGCGATCGACCAATATTCATTATTGCAAATCACATATCGGCGGGTCTGGTCCATCGACTTATCAAGCATATCGGCGGGTCACGATGTAGAGCACTGATATCACATATCGGGGATTGTACCCGCAAAGGGGTGGCACATAAGCACTTGGTCATGGAAATCACCAATCGTCAATATTGCAAATTGCGTGTCAGTGGGACTAGGCTTATTGGTGATCAAAGGTCTAGGAGCTCGTCATAATTGCAAATCGACGAGTTCTTCCAAAGTAAAACATGGAGCGTGATGAAATCTACGATCAACTAATCGCGATATTGCTTATCAATAGGTCTGTTATATCGGCAGTTGGTGGATCCAGGCTCCAAGATTAACGGTGACTGGTAGGCACAAGGCATCACAATCGGTGGATCAGCGGGGGGTACCACTTTGAAAACCTTGAAATATTAAGATTTTGCGATAATAGTGTAAATCACCGGGGAAGGCCAAAATCATTTAACAAAAGAAATCCATGAAAAACCAAAGATAGGTGGCCCATTTCTCCCTCCTCCATGGGGGCACGTGGTGAAATACCATTGGCCCATATGTATGAAATGGCAGCTAACATCACAATGATGTGGACGTATAGAAAATGGTGTGGTCGTACTAAGGACATGTGTCATGCAGATTCGACATTTTTAGGGGTACTGTGGGGGCATTTCTGGGTCACACATGTCACCACTCACAAGGTGACATGTGGTAGTATGACATCACCCATTGCAATCAAAGAGTGGTTGTTGCAAAATTCAAGTCCCTCCTCCACCATGGTCCCTCCAACCTTGTGATTGCGATGAGCGAGGGGATCCTCCCGGATGCAATATGTCATGTGATCTAGCCTATAAATTGTTCACGTCCGGATGAGTCGGCTAGAACTATAGATAAAGGTAAAGAGATTTCCCCTCCGTAAGTGCAATTGTGATACTTCTGATGGGCCCGACCTCGAAGATCAGCGATCGCATGGTTCAAGGGGAAATATCAATGGCAACCCCTGGAAGCGTCGAAGTGCAGTCTTTCACAAATTAAAGGAAAAAGGTCCCCACAAAGGCCTTAAAGGGCTCTAGCACTATCAGGCTAAGCCCCTAGTGATATGAAGAAGGTTACAAAGAGGATCTAAAGTGAAATGGGCTAAGGGGGATCGAGATTCGCCTCTTTCACAACATTTTTTATAGCAAAGGGAAACAAGGGAAAGTCCTCCATATTGCCACCAAGAGAGCATCACTAGGTACATTAGGGCACTGATAGTGTAAGATAGGGCTTTAAATGCGTGATGGGTAGATAACTGTGTCTTTAAGGGAAACAAGTGGTGCATTCCAAACCCGTATGGGTTGATTCATAAAGGCCCACTGTGACATGGAATCAGGGTCAACGCTGACAAGTGTGGAAAGAGACTTGGTAGCCCGGGAAGATTTAATTCTCAGGAATGGTGTCCCATAACAAAGAGAGAAGAAGTATTTCTCAGGGGTCTTATGTTTTAGTACGGTGGCATGAAGCTGATGGTGACCACTCACAACTTTAAATAATGAATGGCTCAAGTAGTAAAGGCAGAAATGAAGAGAGTCGACTCAGAAGCATAGGAAGCCAAACAATGAGCTAACCACAACATGAAGTGGAAGTGATTATATGGATTGGTGCAAAGATAGTTTACTAATACTTCTTTCTAACTGTTTACTTATTTGATGTCCTATGCTTTGCCTCCCTTCAATGAGGAAATTAATTTTGTAATGTTTTTGGGCCACAGAGCCATCCCTTGTCGAGACAGCTAGTCAGCCTGGCAGCTGCGACTCGACCTAGGATATTTTGATGTAATTAATGTTCAAATATCCTCCTTTCTTGATAAATAGGAAGAATCAAGACTTAATGAAGGTTAAAAAGTTCTAAAGAAAAAATTACATGGAATTTTCAGACTATATGGATTTGTAATACAGATCTTTCAAAATATCAAGGAAATGGTGGTGATTCCCCCTTCAAGTATCACAATATGTTGTGCCTATGTTGAAACCCATTTATGTTCATGTTTCTTCTCTAAATTAATGCAATCATAGCTGCTAGAAATATTTCAAACTTCCTCACAGATTCATTTGTATTGATATGTTAATGCTTGTGCCTGTAACTTCATCACAAATTCATTTGTATCGACATTGTCGATGCATGTGCCTGTATGGGTCATTGAAATTATATATTTAATTGTTGCAATCCACAAATCGTAGCACCTCGTCTCTCTGTTTTCCATTATATTTTCCTGTAACTTAAATAAGTTTAGGAATTCTTAAACCTGCAAGCTCTATGTGTTAAGCATAGAATTCTTGATGCTATAAGCTCCATATGATGAGTTTCTCCTCCTTATCCTCTATCATTGCTTCACCAAATCTTATTAAACTATAAGTCCTTGAACTACTCGACCTCTATTTTACGCATACTTATGAGATTTGTATATGTGAAGAAGTACTAGAAATTCATGTCTTACTCCTTTAGGTGAATGAACCAACCCATTATATATACATATAGAACATAAGTTAGGTCTGCCCTTTACTGAGAATCATTTGAGAGTCTCAAAATATAGATGTGTGTAGGCACTAGTCTTGTAAACAATGCGAGGTTGTCTCTAGGAGCCACAACATCTTCTGGCACCATTGCTAGGGAATGTATTGAAGGATTTTTCCCCTAGGTTACAACAAAATGAGCACTCTTTTTGTAGGTGAGAAAAGAAGTTCTCATTGCATCCACCTCACCTTGGTGACTCCACACAAACCCCATGATTATTCATCATCATGGATTTTAAGAATCCTCACACTCGCTTAGATACCTCTCAATATAAAGCCCCATTTGTATCTAACCCAAAGAAAATATTTTTCAGAAAAGTGTGGAAGGAGAAAAATCCTACTGCTTGTGCTACCTTTCCATCAGTCTTTGAAGCCTCCTCATCCAACTCTCAACCTGACGTTACTCATTACTCAAGAATTACTCCTAAAATCCTTACATACCCTGCTTTCAGTCTAGTCACTCTTACCACTATGTGTTTGGGCCAAGATCCTCAAGTAAGTCTCCATCCGCCTCCATTATTCCAGATGGCTCTTCCAGGGTTTTTGCTCAATTAAAATGCACCTCTTAATTTACCTCAACCTATAAGTGTAATTCCCCAGGACTACCTAAATAATTTTCCTTGGTTCAATGGGGAAGATGATAAAGTAGCACAAAGACACATGGAAACCTTCAGTGCCTTTGCTGAGAACCTAAACATGGAAAAAATGAATGTGGTCATGAGACTTTTTGTACAATCCCTCGATGGAGAGGCTAGAATGTGGTTCAAAGCCCTACCCAATAACTCCATCACTACCTGGGACGAACTTGAAAACTATTTTACATCGAAATAGGGTGAAAAGAGAAACCATGAGTACCTCCTCACAGAGTTTAGCGCCATAAAGAAGAAGCCGAAAGAGGATGTCTCAGAATTTATAAGAAGGTTCAACAAGCATTACAATAACTTGCTAGGTGAGATCAAACCCTCCCCAACTGCTACTCGAGTATCTTTTTTGGGAGCCTTTGAATCTAAATTTGGCTTTACTTTAAGGGAAAGGAAGTCTCTCACTCTAGATCAACTCCAAATTGATGCACTTGAGGTGGAAGAAAATTTCGCCTCAACGGGAAAGTCAAAAGGAAAGTAAGAACTTACATAGAATAAAAGAGGGAAAGAAGAGACATCCTCCACTAGTCAAGATAGAGCATCACCAGACCTAAAGTGGGATGAGCTGGAAAAACTCATCAAGAGTTTATCAAATAAGGTTGGAAATCTTGAACTTGAGAACAAGAATCTCTCCAAACAAAATGCTCATGTCAACAACTAATGTTATAACTTGTAGTATAGAAGACCTCCATTGCAAATACTCCTAAGGGAAAGGTACGAAAAACTCGATCAGATCATGCATCCTCTATATTTAGAAGAGGATCCCAATGAGCAATCATCAGATACACAAGAGATGTAGGGAAATTTGTTTTCTTCTTTTTCCAAAGAAGAACATGAGAATATGGCTCACTAGGAGGCCATTTTAGATAGAGAAGTAGCCACAGATGAGGAAGATATAGATTATTATTGTAAACAGTTTATAGATTTCATGCAAGAACAACCCCAATGTAAGTATAATCTAGGATCTCCAAAGAAAAGTTTAAGAGAACCAGAGAAACAAGAGGGAATTTCTCCCTAAGTTATTCCTCTAGTGCCAGACAAAGGGAAAGGCAATCTAATTCCTGACCCTTCCAAGATAAAATCCTCTTCAAATAAGGAAACAAATAGTTTTGAGAGATGCATAAAAAAGGAGGCACATGTTCTGGTGAAAACTGCTAGTGTGAAGGAAGAAGGAACATATCCAAGAGGTACAGAAAAAGTCCAACCCACATTCAATCTCCAAAAGGAGCTTGAAAAGGTAAAAATTCTTGTTCCTCTAAATGAGATTCTAAATAAATCTAATTATAAAGCTCACATCTCTCAATTCATGCATCGACCTACCTCAACACCAAATCATGATAGTTTAAACCTCCAAGAGGAGAGACCAATGGTTGTTTTTGGGCCGCATAGGGAAGAATTGGATTCTTCTATTGCACCCTTCTACATGACCCTAGCAATCCACATCTCTTACTGCATAATTACATGTTGGATTCTGGAGCCTCACACAATCTCATGCCATTAATAGTGATGGAACAACTGGGCTTGGAGTTCACCAGACCATAGAAGGACCTATATTTCTTTGACTCTAAGAGAGTCACGTGGTTAGGGATGATAAAGGATCTAGTGGTAAACCTAGCTCAGATCCCTATGAAGAGTGTGGTAATGGACATAGTGGTGGCCGATATTCCTCCTTGGTTCATCATTATCTTATCTAGATCTTGGGGTTCCAAGGTGGGGGGCTCTATCAAGTTAGATCTGACTTATGCCACTATTCCCACTTTTGGAGGCAAGCAAAGGTAGCTGTAGAGAGAATCCAGGTTTGTGAAAACCGTGACCCCTATTAAAGGCTCATAAAACCCCTAGTGCATTGGAAGGAAAGTGACATCTCCTACTTATTCCTAGAATAAGATGAGACCTTCTTAGAGGAAATGTTAGTACACCTAACAAGGAATTTAGAGCACCAACGTGCAAATGAAAATGAAGTATGGAAATTGTACTTCAAATGAGAAAACTCTAAAGAGGGAAATGGAGATAGAATATTGTTGGTATCTCCAAAGGGAAGCCTAACACCCCTCTCTTTCAAGATGGAATTTGAGGTGACCAACAATGTGGTGGAGTACGAAGCATTGCTCCTTCAGCTACAAACAGAAAAAAAAATATGAATATTAAATGCCTAACGGTCTATGGAGACTCTAAGTTGTTCGTAAGGTAGATTAGGAATCAATGCTAAGCCAAATGCCGTAGACTGAGGACGTACCAAAATGAAGTGTGGGATCTAATTAATAATTTATTCTTGGCCTTTAATATCACATTTCTTCCCAGGGAAGGAAACAGGATGGCGGACTCCCTTGCTCTAGTAAGAAGCAGTTTCAAGTCCCCGCAAATTCTACTCCTTAGATATGAGGTAGATGTCAGATACCAACCCTCAGTACTTGATAACGTCCAGCACTTCCAGGTATTCGAGGATGATGAGTAGGTAAAAAGATTCATAGAAGTCAAATTGAAGCTTCTGTGATCCATGTCAAGGTTAAGAGAATTCTTCAGCTAAAATCACATGATAGAATATTTGTCGACGGGTTTCGAAGCAACCAGTGTGGTTCATCATCAGGACAAGTTGAAGGATCAAATATAGAATGCATTTAAATAGTTAGAGCATAACTTCCAATAGCTATAATTATTGAACAGGTAATGGCTAGATTGACTACCTAATGATAATATTAGACGAGGGAACGACTAGTTTGATCGGACACAGGGAGAAGGGGGCAAAAGACCAAATCGTAACTTAATTTGAGGATTTTTATTAAATTAATGGTTAGTTAATTTATTAAATTACAAGTAAATTTATACAATACATATAACTACTAAGGATTAATAATATTAAAATAATCATATTTTTAAAATAATTAAATAATATTTTAATTGTTTATTACCAATTTGTAACTTAGTTTGAGTTTTTTGTTTTTTTTGGATTCTATATCTGATCCTTCAACTTATCCTGATGATGAACCACATTGGTTGGTTCGAAACGCATTGAAAAATATTCTATCATGTGATTTTAGATGAGGAATTCTCTTAATTCATAGAAGTCGTTGGGGAGTTCGCCGACTGCACTATTGATCAAGAAGAAGAAGAGGAAGATCAAGAATCCACCTAGTGGAAAGACACTGTGGTTGGGTGTAAAATTTTGCAACTGAAAGGGACTCCCATCCCTCGCAGACTAGTACCACAGGAAAGGATTTTTAATTAAAATCCTCTAAACCAATAGCCCCAGAGATATATGATCAAGTAGAAGACTGCAACATTATATCAGAGGAGGAACCCCAGATGATCAAGCTATCAAAAGGATTCCTCGGGAAATGCAAACAAAGGTATTTAAATATATTCCAAATTTACAAGGATGTATTTTCTTAATCTTATGAGGATTTGAAATCATTTGATACTAACATCATTCAACATAAGATTCCTTTGAAGAGTGGAATAAAGCCATGAAAATAGAAACATAGGTAGATGAATCAAATCTTACTCCCCTCCATTGAGAAAGATGTGAGAAAGCTACTATAGGAAAAGATCATAGTGCCTTTATGGTACTCTGAATGGGTGGCCAAACTAGTTCCTGTCTGAAAAAAGAGCGGAGAAATAAGGATGTGTGTTGATTTCCAAAATGTAAATAGGGTGTTGCTAAAAGACAACTACCCACTGCCCAAGATGGATTATATATTGCAGAAGGTGGTTGGCTCAACCAAATTTCCCATGATGCATGGATTCTCTGGCTACAACCAGGTGGTAGTCTATGCTAAGGATCAAAAGGAAACTACTTTCACCACCCCATAGTGAACATTCATGTACGCTCGCATGCCCTTCGGCCTTATTAATGCAGGGGCCACATTTCATAGAGCCATTGACATAGATTTCGTAGGGTAGCAAGACAAATTCATGGTGGTCTATTTGGACGACATCACAGTCTTTTCCAAAACTGATGAAGAGCACATCCTCCAATTAAAGCTCATCTTTGAAAAATGTAGGAGGTATGGTCTCTCTCTAGATCCTAAGAAATCTCAGTTCACCCTCAGTGAGGGGAAGCTACTTGGACACATAGTAGCATAGGAAATAGTAAGGATTGATCCTGGTTGAGTCAAAGCCATCAACCATATTCCCCTGCCCAGAAATAAGAAATTGGTTCAATCCTTTCTGGGGAGAATAAATTTCTTAAGGAGGTTCATACCCAATTAAGTAGAAATTGTCAAGGGTATTACGGAAATGCTCAAGAAGGAAAATCAAGTCAGGTGGAGCGCTACCCTGAGATATTCTTTCATCAAAATTAAAGAATCTTTGGTCGAGGTCCCAATAATAGTTAGCCTTGACTATTCAATGCCTTTCTACATCTTTTATATCGCCTCTCCACATACTATTGCTATAGTGTTGCTACAGAAAAATAAATAGGGTTATGAACAACCCATTGCCTTCTTCGGCCAAGTCCTAAGGGAAGCTAAGATGAAATATAATATATTGGAGAAACAAGGCTATGCACTAGTCAAGGATTTGAAGGCATTTCGTATGTATGTGTTGCAATCGGAAATCACAGTGTTTGTCCCAACAACAACAAACAAGGACATCCTAGTGCAAGGAGATAGTGAAGGAAAGAGGGGTCGGTTGATAGAAAAAATACAAGAATATGAGATAGAAATAAAACCTACCAAGCTCATTAAAGGCTAGGGGTTGGCCAAATATGAGGGATCTTCTTGGTATAAGAACACTGTTCATGATCTGTTATTCCTGAGGTGCCCATTGGGGTTAGATAAATCCAAATACCGAGGTCTAAGATTGCAAGCGCAGAAATATATCATATCCAATGGCCTACTATACTAGAGGGACCCAAGGCCAAGTAAAACCCCCTCCATTACATAGTGCTTTAAACGATCTTTCCAATGGTATATAGAAGTCTAAAAATAGACTCCTGGATCAGAAGTTAGAGAAAATTAAAGATACCCCTTTCAAGGCCACAAAAAAAGGAGAAATGGCTAAGGGTCAGGCTCCTCACAAATCGAAAATCACATATCGGGGCTTACTAAAGCAGCGCCAAAGGGAAATACATCAAAAGTTTCAATCAACCAATTGCCAATATTTCAAATGGCATATTGGCGGGCTTGGTCCATTGACTTATCAGGCATGTCGGCAGGTCATGGCATAGAGCACCGATATCACATATCAGCGATCGCAACCGCAAAGGGGTGGCACATAGGAACTTCGCCATGGAAATCGTCGATTGTTGATATTGAAAATTGCATATTGGTGGGACAAGGCTTATCGATGATCAGAGGTCTAGGATCTCATTGCAATCGCAAATCGGCGGGTTCTTCTGAAGTAAAACACGGAGCGTGACAAAACATGCGATCAGCTGATCACGATATTGCATATCGGTGGGTCTGGTCTATCAGCGTTGGTGGATCCAAGCTCCAAGATTATTGGTGACTAGCAGGCATAGGGCATCACAATTGGTAGATTGAAGGGGTGTACCACTTTGAAAACCTTGAAATATTAAGATTTTGTGATAATAGTGTTAAATCAATGGGGAAGGGGAAAAACATTTAACAAAGGAAATCCGTGAAAAAGCAAAGACAGGCGGCCCCTTTCTCTCTCCTCCAGAGGGGCATGTGGTGCAATACCATTGGCCCATATGTATGATGTGGCAGCTGACATCACAATGATGCGGAAGTATGGAAAATGACGTGGTGGTATTAAGGACACATGTCATGCAAATTCAACATTTTTAGGGGTCTTATGGGGGTATTTTCACATTAGATGTGTCACCACTCACAAGGTGAAATGTGGTAGCATGACGTCACCCATTGCAATCAAAGATTGGTGATCACACAAGTCGAGTCCCTCCTCCACCATTTTCCCTCCAACCGTGCGATCGCGATAAGCAGGGGGATCCTCCGGGATGCGATATGTCATGGGATTTGGCCTATAAAGTTCTCATGTCCGGATGAGTCAGCCAATTATATAAAGAAATGTAAAGGCATTTACGCTCTACAATTGTGATTGTGATACTTCCGGTGGGCTCGACCTCGCAGATCGGCGATCGCAGGGTTCAAGGGGAAATATGAGTGGGAACCCCCGAAAGTGCCGAAGTGTGGTATTTCACAGATTAAAGGAAAAAGGCCCCCACAAAGGCCTTAAATGGCTCTAGCACCATCAGACTATGCCTCTAGTTCTAGCCCCTAGTCATATGAAGAAAGTTACGAAAAGGAGGTAAAGCGAAAGGGGCTAAGGGGGATCAAGGTTTGTCTATTTCGCAACATTTTTTACAGCAAAGGGAAACATGGGAAAGTCCTCCATATTTCCACCAAGAGACCATCACCAGGTATATCAGGGTGCCGATAGTGCAAGACAGAGCTTTAAAGGAGTGATGGGTTGGCAGTTGTGTCTTTAAGGGAAACAGGGTTTGCATTCAAAACCAGTATGGGCTGATTCAGAAAGGTACATTATGACACAGAATTGGGTTCAACACTGATAGAAGTGGAGAGAGACTTGGTAGCCTAAGAGTATTTAATTCTCAGGAATGGTGTCCCATAACAGAGAGAGAATATGTACTGCTAAGGGGTCTTATGTTTCAGTACTACGGCATGAAGCTGATGGTGACCACTCCCAACTTTAAATAATGAATGGCTCAAGTAGTAAAGGAAAAAATGAAAGGAGTAAGTTGAGCAGCACAGGAAGCCAAACAATGAGATAACTACAACCTGAAGCAGAAGAAATTATAGGGATGGGTGCAAATATAGTTTACTACTACTTCTTTCTAACTATTTACTTATTTGATGTCCTGTGCTTTGCCTCCCTTCAATGAGGCAATTAATTTTGTAATGTTTTTGGGCCACAAAGCCATCCTTGGCCGAGACAGCTAGTGAGCCTAGTAGCTATGAATCGACCTAGGATATTTTGATGTAATGAATGTCCAACGCTCCTCCTTTCTTGATAAATAGGAAGAAACAATGCTTAACAAAGGTTCAAAAATTCCAAAGAAAACATTACATGTAATTTTCAGATTGTATGGCTTTGTAATACAGATATTTAAAATATCAAGGCAATGGTGGTGATTCCCCCTTCAAGTATCACAGTATGTTGTGCCTCTGTTAAAACCCATTTATGTTCATGTTTCTTCTCTGAATTCATGCAACCATAGCTTCTAGAAATATTTTAAACTTCCTCATAGATTCATTTGTATTGATATGTTAATGCATGTATCTGTAACTTCATCACTATTGACATTGTCAATGCATGTGCCTATATGGGTGATTGAAATTATATCTTTAATAGTTTCGCTCCATGAATCATAGCACCCCGTCTCTTTGTTGTCCACTTTATTTTCCTGTAACTCAAATACGTGTAGGAATTCTTAAAGCTGCAAGCTCTTTGTGTTAAGCAAAGAATTCTTGATGTTGTAAGCTCCATATGATGAGTTTCTCCTTCTCGTTATCCTCTATCATTTCTTTATCAAAGCTTATTAAACTGCAAGTCCTTGAACTACTCAACCTCTATTTTACACATATTTATGAGATTTGTATATGTGAAGAAGTACCAGAAATTCAAATCTTACTCCTTTAGGTGAATGAACCAACCCATTATATATACATATAGAATATAAGTTAGGTCTACCCTTTACTGAGAATCATTTGAGACTCTCCAAATATAGATTTTCATAGGCACTAGTCTTGCAAACAATTCGACATTGTCTTTGGGAGCCACAACATCTTTTGGCACCATTGCCGGGGAATGTATTGAAGGATTTTTCCCCTGGGATACAACAAAATGAGCACTCTTTGTGTAGGTGAGAAAAGAAGTTCTGGTTGCATCCGCTTCACCTTGGCGACTCCACACAAACCCCATCATTATTCATAATCCTAGATTTTAAGAATCCTCACACTTTCTCAGATACCTCTCAAAAGAAAGCTCCATTTGTATCTGACCCAGAGAAAATAATTTTTAGAAAAGTGTGCAAGGAGAAAATTCCTACTGCTTGCACTACCTTCCCATGAGTCTTTGAAGCCTCCTCATCCATATCTCAACCTAATGTTACTCACTACTAGGGAATTACTCTTAAAACCCTTACATACCCTGATTTTAGTCTCAATCCCCCTCCATTATTCCAGATGGCTCTTCCAGGTTTTTTGCTCAATAAATATGTAGCTCTTAATTTACCTCATCCTCTAATTTTAATGCCCCGAGACTACTTAAAGCATCTTCCTAGGTTCAATGGGGAAGATAATAAAATGGCACAGAGACACATGGAAACCTTAAGTGGCTTTTCTGAGAACCTAAACGTGGAACAACTGGATGTGGTCATGAGATTTTTTGTACAATCCCTTGATGGAGATGCTAGAATGTGGTTCAAAGCCCTACCCAATGCCTCCATCACTACCTGGGAGGAACTTGAAAACTATTTTACATAGAAATGGGGTGAAAAGAGAAACCCTGAGTACCTCCTCACAAAGTTTAACACCATAAAGAAGAAGCCAAAATAGGATATCTGAGAATTTATAAGAGGGTTCAACAAGTAGTACAATAACTTGCCAGCTGAGATAAAGCCTCCTCCGTTGCTTCTTGAGTATCTTTTTTGGTAGCCTTTGAATCTGACTTTGGCTTTACTATAAGGGAAAGGAAGTCTCTCACTCTAGATCAACTCCAAATTGATGCACTTGAGGTGGAAGCAAATTTTGCCTCAATGGGAAAGTTAAGAGGAAAGCAAGAACCTACTAAGAATAAAAGAGGGAACAAAGAGACATTCTCCATTGGGAGAGATAGATAATCACCAGACTTGAAGTGGGATGAGATGGACAAACTAATCAGGAGTTTATCACAAAAGGTTGGAAATATTGAACTTGAGAACAAGAATCTCTCCAAACAGAATGCTCAATTCAATAACCGGGGTTATAACCCGAAGTATAGAATACCTCCATTGCAAATAATTACAAGGGAAAGGAAGGAACAACTAGATCATATCCCTCATCCTCTATATTTATAAAAGGATCACGATGCGCAGTCACCAGATACACAAGAGATGTAGGGATATTTGTTTTATTATTTTTATGAAGAAGAACATGAGAATATGGCTCACTAGGAGGCCAGTCAGGATAGAGAAGCAACGGTAGATGAGGAAGATATAGATTATTATTGTAAACAGTTTGCAAATTTCATGCAAGCACAACCCCAACATAAGCATAATCTAAGATATTCAAATAAGAGGTTAAGAGAACCAGAGAAATAAGAGGGAACCGCTCCCTAAGTTATTCCTCTAGTACCAGATAAAGGGAAAGGTAAGTTAAATCTCGACCATTCAAAGATAAAAGTCTCTTCAAATAAGGAAAGAAATTGTTATGAGGGATTCGCAGAGAAAGAGGCACATGTTCTGGTGAAAACTTCTAGTGGGAAGGAAGAAGGAGCAGAGCCAGGAGGTACAAAAAAAGTCCAATCCACATTTACTCTCAAGAAGGAGCTTGGAAAGGTAAAAATTCTTGTTCCTCTAAATGAGATTCTAAATAAACTGAGCTATAAATATCAGGTCTCTCAATTCATGGATCGACCTACCTCAACACCAAATCACGATAATTTAAACCTCTAAGAGGAGAGGCCAATGGTTGTTTTTGGGCTGAATGTGGAAAAGTTGGATTCTTCTATTGCACCCTTCTACATGGCCCTAGTAATCCACGACCTCTTACTACATAATTGCATGTTGGATTCTGGAGCCTCACATAACCTCATGCCATTAACAATGATGGAACAACTAGGCTTGGAGTTCACCAAACCATAGAAGGACCTGTACTCCTTTGACTCTAAGAGAGTCATGTGGTTAGGGATGATAAAGGATTTGTTGGTAAACCTGGCTCAGATCCCTATGAAGAGTGTGGTAATGGACATAGTGGTGGCCGATATTCCTCCTCGATTCATCATGCTCTTATCTAGATCTTAGGGTTCCACGGTGGGGGGCTCTATAAACTTAGACCTAACTTATGCCACTATTCCCACTTTTGGAGGTGAGCAAAGGAGGTTGTACAGAGAATCCAGGTTTGTGAAAATTGTGACCCCTGCTAAAGGCTTAGAAATCTCCCCAATGCATTGGAAGGAAAGTGACATCTTCTACTTATTCCTATAAGAATATGAGACCTTGTTAGAGGAAACATCAGTACATCTAACAAGGCAGTTACAACACTAGTGCACAAATGAAAATGAAGTATGGAAATTGTATTTCAATGGAGGAAACTCAAAAGAGGGAAATGGACCTAAAATATTCTTGGTATCTCCAGAGGGAAGCCTGACACCCCTCTCTTTCAATACGAAATTTGAGGTAACCAACAATGTGGTGGTGTACGAAGCATTTCTCCTTGGGTTACAAACGGGAAAAAATATGAATATTGAATGCCTAATGGTCTATGGATACTCTAAGCTAGTCGTAAGGCAGATCAGAAATCAATGCCAGGCCAAATGCTCTAGACTGAGGATGTACTAGAGTGAAGTGTGGGATCTAATTAATAGTTTCTTCTTGGCCTTTAATATCACATTTCCCCTAGGGAAGGAAACAATATTGCTGACTCACTTTCCATAGCATCAAGCAGTTTTAGGCCCCCGCAAAATCTGCTCCTCAGATATGAGGTAGAAGTGAGATACCAACCTTTAATACTTGATAGCATCAAGCACTTGCAAGTAAAAATATTCATAGAAATCATTGGGGAGTTTTCCCACTCCATCATCGATCAAGAAGAAGAAGAAGAATATCAAGAAGCCACCTCGTGGAAACACACTGTGGTTGGGCACAAAATTTTGCGTCTGAAAGGGAATACCATCCCTCAGGTATTGGTACCATTGAAATGGATTTTTAATTAGGATAATATAGTCTCCAAAACAATAGCCCTGAAGATAGATGATCAAGTAGAAGAATGCAACATCAGATTACAAGAGGAAACCCATGTTAGAAAATTATATATTACAGAGCAATGGAACACATAGAATATTGCACAAATATAAACATAGAAAACGCATAAAAGCAGAGAGACACAAATATACGTGGTTCGCCCAGTTTGGGCTACACCCACCCCGAATATCCAATCCTTCTTTCTATTATCCACCAAAATGAAGAGACACAACCTACAACAGATCCACTGTAATATCCTCTGTTTTCTCTCACAGTCTCACCTCTTTGTTTCTTGCTCGGAGAATACACATCTATTATACAGCCTCAATACAATTCCTTCATACAAAAAGAGTGGTTTCCTTCTAGGGAAAAAACCCTAAACTAAACATAATTTCTACCATTAGATCATCCACCTAATGAACGGCCCAGATTGACTAGAAATTACTATACTTTTACAAGGAAATTTTACATCTGTTTTTAGCTTCGGGGGCACTGCCCCGGAAACCCCCGGTGGGGGACCACTGGACCCCGAACCCCCACGAGGAGGGGTGTACAAAATTCTTGGGGTATACATCCAGCTAAAGCAAACACTTCTAAATAATCATGCTCCACACCGAACAATCTCCCACTTGGAGAATGATTGTATCAACTCCACCGCTGCTTCATTTACTGGACAATGACTCCTCTTTGGACCTCATTGTTTCTCATCTTCATCATCACCCTTGAAGACCAATTGAAACTGAGCATATTCTCATTTTCTCCCTAGTTACAACTTTTGTTAGCATATCTGCAGGATTCTGGCTAGTGTGTATCTTTTCCAGCTTCAACTCTCCATCTTCCAACACTAATCGTATGAAATGGTACTTGAGCTGTATGTGTTTAGTCCTAGAACGAAATGCTAAGTTCTTTGCAAGATGAATGGAACTTTGGATATCACTGTATAACGTGCCGATATCATGCTTCTTAACCAATTCACCCATAAACCTTTGTAACCAAATCATTTCTTTACTAGCCTCTGTAGCAGCAACATACTCTGCTTCTGTTGTTGAAAGTGCAACAACACTTTGGATTTTTGAAACCCAACTGACAGCCGTTCCACCTACAGTAAATACATATCCTGTAGTGCTCCTCCTATTATCTCTGTCACCTACCATATCTACATCAACATACCCCTGTAGAGAAATGTTTGAACCACCAAAGCATAATGCTTGATTTGTGGTACCTTTCAAATATCTAAGAATCCATTTCACTACCATCCAATGTTCCTTTCCTGGATTGTTAATGTACCTGCTTACAACTCCCATTGATTGTGCAATATCAGGCCTTGTGCAGACCATTGCATACATTAAGCTTCCAACTACTGATGCACATGGAACTTTAGACATATAATCCATCTCTTCTTGGGTCTTTGGGCACATTTCCTTACTAAATTTGAAATGGCTAGCAAAAGTTGTCCTAACTAGTTTTGCATTGTGCATATTAAATCTTTTCGACACCTTTTTTATGTACTCATTCTGGGACAATGTTAATTTGCAATTTTTCCTGTCTCTAGTTATTCTCATACCAGGGATTTGTTTTGCAGCTCCCAAATCCTTCATGGAAAATGAATTTGCCAATTTTCTTTTGAGCACATTTATTTCCTGCATGTTAGACCCTGCAACAAGCATGTCATCTACATACAATAATAATATAATATAGTTGCCATCATTTTGCTTTTTCAGATAAACACAATGATCAGAGTGACATCTAGTATAACCTTGTTCAGACATAAACCTGTCAAATTTTAGATACCACTGCCTTGGAGCCTATTTTAAGCCATACAAGCTCTTCTTCAACCTGCACACTAGTTTCTGCTGCACTTTTACCTCATATCCTTGTGGCTACTGCATATATATCTCTTCCTCCAAATCCCCATGGAGAAAGGTTGTCTTTACATCTAACTGTTCAAGATGAAAATATTAAACAGCTACTAGAGTTAAAATAGTTCTGATTGAAGTCGTTTTAACAATAGGAGAAAATATTTCATCAAAATAAATACCTTTCTTCTGTGCAAACCCCTTCACCACAAGTCTAGCTTTGTACCTTTGTTTTCCTCCATCTTCTTCCTTCAGCCTGTAAACCCATTTATCCTGCAATGTAGTTTTACCTGCATGCAACCTGACTAAGTCCCAAGTCCGGTTATGCATTAAGGAGTCCATCTCTTCCTCCATGGCTAGCTCCCACTTCTTCTTGCTTTCAACCTGCATTGCTTCTTCATAACATTCAGGTTCACCAGAATTAGTCAACAATAGATAATATAATGAAGGAGAGTATCGTTCAGGGGGTATACTTATCTTGGTAGATCTCCTAACACCACTTTCAGGTGTTTTGGGTGCTTGTTGCTATTGTAGTGGTTGTTGTTGTTGTGGTTGTTGATTATTATTATTTTCAGGCACCTTTACCTTTTCAGTGATCTCATCAAGAACTATGTATTCCTTGTTTTCTTTTTGCTGTTTCTTTTCCTACCACTGATTCTTATACAAGACCTTTTCATTGAATATTACATCTCTGCTCCTTATGATTTTGTGATTTTCATAATCATATAAGCGATAACCAAAATCATTAACACCATATCCAATAAAGGTACATTTCTTTGATTTTGCCTCAAGCTTTGTTCTATTTTCCTTATTAATATGGACAAAGGCCTCACAACCAAAAGGCTTTAAAAACGAGTAGTTTACCTTTTTACCTATCCATGCTTCCTCTGGAACACCACCGTCCAAGGAACTTGAAGGCCCTCTATTTATTAGATAAATAGCAGTATCTATAGCATCTACCCAAAACCGTAAAGGCAATCCTGCATGCAATCTCATGCACCATGCACGCTCCATGATTGTTCTGTTCATCCTTTCTGACACATCATTTTCTTGTGGTGTTCTTGGAACTGTCTTTTCTCTGCGAATTCCATGCTTTGAACAGTACCTATCAAACTCCTTGCTACAATATCCACCTCCATTGTCTGATCTGAGACACTTCAATTTCTTTCCTGTCTCAATCTCAACCAAAGCTTTCCATTTCTTGAAAGTATCAAATACATCCAATTTATTCTTAATACAATAAATCCAAGTTTTTCTAGTTGCATCATCAATAAAAGTAACATAATAATGAGAGCCACCGAGAGATGATACCTGAGCAGGTCCCCATACATTTGTATGCACAAGCTCTATTTTTTTGCTCTTCTTTTCTTTCCCAACTATGAGAAATCTGACTCTCTTCTGTTTTCTATAAATTCAATTCTCATAGAAGTCAAAATCAACATTCTTCAAACCCGACAACAAATTCCTTGAGTGAAGAATCTTCATCACCTTCTCACTCATGTGTATGATCCTATGATGCCATAATACTGCATCTGCTCCTTTAGAATTTAAAGCATTACCAGAGTTAGAAATACCATTGCATAAATGCAATGTACCAATCTTTTCACCTTTTACTATTACTAGGGCTCCTTTGGTGACCCTCCAAGCTTTATCTGTGAGAGTTGTCACACAACCTTCACCGCCTAATTGCCCTGTTGAAATCAGATTTTTCTTTAGATCTAGAACATGCCTTACCTCCTTTAGTAGCCATTGGTTTCCATTATGTTGTTTTACAAGAACCTTACCCATTCCAAAAATTTTACAAGGTTTATCATTACCCAAACGGACTTGTCCAAAATCTCCTTGAACATAGTCATGAAAGTATTTCTTATCGGGTGTGGGATGGAATGAGGCCCCTAAATCTACCACCCAGGAATCAGTAATATTTTCGAAAGAAAGAATCAAAGCATCTTGTAACACCTAATCTATCACATTTTCTTCGTGATTGTTTTCTTGTTGTGTATCTCCTTCCTTTCCCTTCCGAGATCTACAGTCTTTCTTTAGGAGTCCTTTCTTTACGCATTTCCATCACATTATCCCCGATCTAGACTTGGATCTACCTTTCCTTGATTCACTGTGATATCCTGAGCTCTTTCCTCTTTCCATTTTTCTTCCCCTAGACTCTTCACTTAAAGCATTACTCGATGTCTCACCAGAGCTTTTCTGTCGCATTTCCTCACTAAGGATAGCACCGACAACATCATCAAACTTTAATGTACTAGATATAGAAATAGAGATACTAATGGCCATTACTAAACCATTCCAACTTTCTGGCAATGAGCATAAGAATAACAGAGCTCTAACTTGATCATTAAAGTTTACCCCTACAAAACTTAACTAACTTGTAACAATATTAAAATTGTTTAAATGGTTTGCAACATATCCACCTTCCGACATCTTCATATTAAATAACCGTTTCATAAGTAATACCTTGTTTGAGGCTGAGGGTTTTTCATATAGTTTCATTAATGCCTTAATCAAACCCTCTATCATTGTTTCCTTCGAAATGTTGAAGGCGACTGATGCTACGAGGCACAACCATATTGTTCCAAGTGCCTTTCTATCGAGAAGGTTCCATTCTTCATCTGTCATACCTGTCGACATCTTTGTTTTTCTGCCTAATGGTAGGTACAGATCTTTCTAATATAGATAATCTTCCATCTGGATCTTCCACAGTGAGAAGTTTTGGCCATTAAATTTTTCGACCTTAAACTTACCATCTTCTGCCATTGCTCCCACTCGAATGAGGAACCCTTATTTCCTGTGAGTTTATCAGCCAAATAGACCTTTAGCTCTGATACCAATTGTTAGAAAATTATATATTACAGAGCAATGGAACACATAGAATATTGCATAAATATAAACATAGAAAATGCATAAAACTAGAGAGACACAGATATACGTGGTTCACCCAGTTTGGGCTATGTCCACCCCAAACAGCCAGTCCTTCCTTTCTATTATCCAACAAAATGAAGAGACACAACCTATAGTAGATCTGTTGTAATATTCTATGTTTTCTCTCATAGTATCACCTCTTTGTTTCTCGCTCAGAGAATAAAAATCTATTATACAGCTTCAATACAATGCCCTAAAACAAAGAGAGGGGTTGCCTTCTAGGGCAAAAAACCCTAAACTGAACATAAGTTCTACTGTCAGATCATCCGCCTAATGAATGACCCAGTTTGTCTAGAAATTACTATACTTTTAGAAGGCAATTTTACATCTGTTTTTAGCTTCTTGGGTGCTACCCCTAAAACCCCCGCTGAGGGACTACTGGCCCCTCGACCCCCCAACAGGGGGGGATCAACCCCCCCGAACCCCCGCAAGGGGGACAAGTCCCCCCCCGCACCCCCCCGTATGGAGGGGTGTACAAAATTCCTTGGGTATACATCTGGCTAAAATAAACACTTCTAAAATGCTCCACACCCAACAACCTAGATGATTAAGCTATCAAAAGGAATTCCCGGGAAATACAAACAAAGGTATTTAAATTTATTAAAAATTTACAAGGATGTGTTTGCTTGGTCTTATGAGGATTTGAAAGCATTTGATACTAACATCATTCAGTATAAGATTCATTTGAAGAGTGGAATAAAGCCATGCAAACGGAAACTCAGGAAGATAATCCACTCTTACTCCCCTCCATTGAAAAATGGGTGAGAAAGCTGCTACAGGAAAAGATCATAGTGCCTTTAAGTTACTCTGAATGGGTGGCCAACCTAGTCCATGTCTGGAAAAAGAGTGGAGCAATAAGGTTGTGTGTTGATTTGCAAAATCTAAACAGGGCGTTGCTAAAAGAAAACTACCTGCTGCCCATGATGGATTATATATTGTAGAAGATGGTTAACTCATCCATAACGTCCATGATGGATAGATTCTCTGGCTACAACCAGGTGGAAGTCTGCCCTAAGGATCAGAATAAAAATGCTTTCACCACCCCGTGGGGAACATTCATGTATGCTTACATTCCCTTTGGCCTTATTAATGCAGGGGCCACATTTCAAAGAGCCATGGACATAGGTTTCGTAGGGGAGAAAGACAAATTCGTGGTGGTCTACTTGGACAACATCACAATATTTTCTAAAACTGATGAAGAGCAGATCCTCCACTTAAAGCTCACCTTTAAAAAATTCAAGAGTTATGGTCTCTCTATGAATCCTAAGAAATCTCAGTTTGCCCTGATTTAGGGGAAGCTACTTCGACACATAGTAGCATAGGAAGGAGAAAATATTGATCTTAAATGAGTCAATTCCATCGGCCATATTCCCCTTCCAATAAATAAGAAAGAGGTTCAATTCCATATGGGTAGAATAAATTCTTGAGGAGGTTCATACCCAGCTATGCCCAAATTATCAAGGGTATTATGGACATTATCAAGAAGGAAAATGAAGTCAGGTGGAGCCCTACCTCTAGAGATTCTTTCATCAAAACTAAGGAAGCTTTCGTGTAGTCCCTATTACTAGTCAACCCCAGCTATTTAATACCTTTCTACATCTTTTCTTTCACTTCTCCACGTACTATTGCTACAGTGCTGCTACAAAAAAATAAAGATGGTTACGAATGACCCATCTCCTTCTTTAGTCAAGTCCTAAGGGATGTTGAGCTGAAATATAATATATTGGAGAAACAAGCCTATGCACTAGTCAAGGCTCTAAAGGTATTTTTTATGTATGTGTTGCAGTCAGAAATTGTAGCATTTGTCCGAACAAAAACAGTTAAGGACATCATGGTGTAAGGAGGCAACGAAGGAAAGAGGGTTCAGTCGATAGGAAAAATACAAGAATATGAGCTAGACATAAAGCCTACCAAGCTCATTAAAGGCCAGGGGTTGGCCAACATTTTATCCGAATCAAATTTCCAACCTCTAAGGATAAACGTGATCATAGAGGAAGGCAGACCAGGGGACCATCGGAGCAGGATCAAAAAATTTGAGCAGAAAAAAAATGCCAAATATGAGGGATCTCGCTGGTATAAGAACATCATACATTATCTCTTATTCCTAAGGTGCCCATTGGGGTTAGATAAATCCAAATACCGATCTCTAATATTGTGAGCACAAAAATATATCATATCCAATGGCCTACTTTACAGAAGGGACATGATAGGTGTATTGCTATTATGTTTGGTGGAGGGTGAAACCCGAAGGTGATTGAGGATTTTCACGGAGGGGTCTTGGGAGGTCACTACAATTGGAAGACCATAACGCATAAAATCCTCAGGGTGGGATTCTACTAGCCTACACTATTTGGGAATGTTCATTCCTAGGTCAGGTCATGCTAGAAGTGCCAATTGTTTGTTGAGAGGAAAAATCTATCTCCTCTCCCCCTGATTCTAGTTTTCGCAGATTTTCAGAGATTTGTTTTAGGTGTTCAAGAATCGTTAAACCAGGAGATCTATCATTAAGTGGATAAACCTATGGATTTGGGGAGGCATGAATGCAAAAACTACAAGAGGTAGTCACACTTATTGGACTCACCTGTAACCCGTATGGGTACCCCTTCTAATAGTAGCACTTTAGACAAAACCGTGAACGGACTACCCTTCCACATACCCTTGGGAATATCAGAAGCCCGCTAGGCTCACCTGAAACCTAACCTTAGATAAGTTTTCCGTCATCTTGCTACTACAGTACACTGAGAAAAACACTCAAGGAGATTACTCGTACGTAAAATAGGGTATTCGGGTAGTACAGCTAAGGGTACGGTCGATCCTCCTTATTTAGCACCCTGAAAGATTTGATTGAGTACTATTGGGTGACCCCTGCGTATATTGTGATATATGGCACCTAACACTCCATTGTGACCTTAGTTCCCTTCACTATCTAAAGATCACCCTCTACCTTCTCTTCCAGATAAAATCTTATAGCTGGGGTTCTGCCACCATCATACAACTCAGATTCACCAGTTGGGGTTTGCACAATGCAGGTCAAAGTCTTTGTACAGGGGGGTTTTGGCCACCATAGTCTAGATCAGATCATCGGAGCACATTCATCAGTACCAAGACCTTGGGGTTTCTATTACTACAATCTAGGCCCAGTTTTTGAATAACATTGGGTAGTATTAATCTTTCTAGAATTCGAACACTACAATATTGATTAGTAGGGAGTAAAACTCCTTTCAAAGTACAAAAAAAAAATGAGACTATCTCAGGACACTTGCAAGAGACTTAGCCCATAAGATTTAGGATGATGAACTGGTCACAGTAGTACCATTCACTTGTAAGCCCCCAAATTTTTAGTGGTCCCTAAATTTTTCCTGATGCAGCTTCAAGTGACCCACGCCATTAGACTCCCGAGCTTTCCCTCTTTCCAAGCATACTACTCTTAAGTAAGATAAAAAGAATTGGTTGGGATTGTTATATGCTAGGTACCAAATATAAAGTTATGGTTGTGGAAAAGGCATTTGAGAGGGTCAACCACCTTGAGAAAAGATTCAAGGCATTCGAGGAAAATATTACCAAACAACTCTCATAACTAGCATCCCTTATAATAATGTCTCATAGAGAGTATCATAGTGTTAATGCACACATAGAAGGAGAACCCAACCGTCACATTCACTTCCATGGAAATCACCACTCTTCCAACCACTGGACACCGAAGGTAGACATGTACAAATTTGAGGGCTCTAACCTTGTAGTATGGGTAGCGCAAATGGAACAATATTTCTCCCTTAATGATATTTGTGAAGATGGAACTAAACTACATGTGGGAGCCCTTTACTTGGACCCAGAGAGATGGTAGTGGTGGCAGTGGGATCAAAAATTTTATCCAGGGAGAGCAACTTGGAACATGTTCTCAAAAGCCATATGCGATCATTTTGACCAGAATCTAATTTTTTGGGTTGTTTCACTAAGCTTCGGAAAATAGGTATAGTAAAGGACTGCATTATAACCTCTGAACAATTGGCCATTAGAACTAACAGTCTAGGAGATGACTTCTACTTGGAATGTTTCATTAGCAGCCTAAAAGAATTCATCCAAGCCCATGTCTGGATGCACCACCCAACTACTTGGTTGGATGCATGCCACAGGGCCTTAGATGTGAAATCACCTTAAATTCCCAGTCCAATTGTCCAAATTTCATCACCAATGCATGTCCCACCCAGGGCCAGGGCCCCACCCAAACACTTAAGGTTCAAAAGGTGTCGCTGATAGAAATGGCTGAAAGAAGGAAACAAGGATTGTGCTACTGTGATGACAAGTACTCCCCTAGACATAAATGCAAGGAACCAAAATTATTTCAAGTTGATGCTACTGATAACATCTCAGTAGGTGAAGCTCCATCCCTTGAGGTGCCCGAGGAAGAATTGGGGGAATCTGAAACCGACAATGATCTCACTGCTACGCCCGATGAGATGGTTATATCATCACATGCCTTGGCTGGCATTTTTTTCACCTTCAAATCTCAAAATTCAAGGATTTATTAAAGATAGGCCATTAGTGGTATTGATTGATAATGGAAACACTCATAAATGTATCCATAAGTGAGTCACAGAATCTATTCATTGGTTTGTATGGGCAATATCTAATTTCCAACTCCTTATCATGGATGGGGGGACCATGAAATGTTAAGGCCATTGTGAAAATATTAAGCTTCATATGGGAGACTACCACCTAAAGGCCCACATGTTTTCCATTGAAATGGATGGTTGTTAGATTGTCTTGGATTCTAAATGTATTTTCACACTAGGAACTATATGAGCTTTAAGTAGACTGATTACATTTATACATTAAGGGGACTCCAAGCAGGTGCTCCTACTATCGTTAGCTCATATCAAATGGAGGAAATTTTAAAAAAGGGCCATCATGGAGGAGTCACCCAATTTAATTCCATCCAAACCATTAAATCAACTACTCCTCATATTCATCCTGAGATGCAACAGTTAATAGATAACCGCTAGCGGGTCTTTGACAAACCTAAAGAGATTCCACCCTCTAGGGGAAAACATGATCATAACATCCCTTGATCCAGGGTGCTCAACCACCTAATGTCTACACATATTGATATCCTTTTTCCCAAAAGAATTAAATTGAAAAATCATCAAGGAACTCCTCAAAGTTGGTGTTATATGTCCTAGCATCATCCCTTATTCATCTCCAATGGTCATGGTTCTAAAGAAAGATGGAGAGTGGCACATGTGTCCAAACTTTGAGGCCTTTAACAAGGTCACTATCAAGGACAATTCTCCTATTTTGGTTGTTGATGATCTGCTTGATGAACTGCATGGTGCTAAATTCTCTACCAAGCTATACCTCCACTCAGGCTATTAGCAAATATGCATGAAGGAATTATACATTCCCAAGACCACCTTCCGAACTCATGAAGGCCATTATGAATTCTTGATCATGCCATTTGGTCTCTGTAATGCTCCATATACTTTTCAAAGCCTCTTGAACCACCTTTTGAAACCATATCTTAGAAAATTTGTCTTGGTATTATTCGATGACATTCTCATCTACAACATTATCTTGGACAAACATCTTCAACATGTAGACCAGATATTGCAACTTCTTCAAGATCACAAATTATTTGTCAAATTATCCAAGTGCTCTTTTTGCGTGGAAGAAGTTAAGTATTTGGGACACATTGTCGGTCAATAAGGAGAGAGGGTTGATCTGAAAAAGATTCAGGAAATGCAAGATTGGGCCCAACCAAAAACCTTAAAGAGTTTGAAGGGATTCTTGGGTCTCATTGGATAATATCACAAATTTGTTTGTAATTACAAATGCATTTCTGGACCCGTCACTAATATTCTCAAGAAAAATTCTTTTCTCTGGACTATTGCAACTCAACATGCCTTTTTGGCTCTCAAACACGGCATGATCTCCACTCTTGTATTGCCCCTACCCGACTTCACCAAATATTTTGTGATTGAATGTGATGCTTCAGATATAGTTATTGGCACTGTGTTAATGCAGGAAGGTAGACCATTGGCTTTCACTAGTTAAGAACTCAGTGGAAAACATCTAGGTCAATCTACTTATGAGAAAGAAATGATGGCCATATTACATGCAGTAGACACATGGCGGCCATTCTTATTGGGGCGATGTTTCAAAATCCGCATGGACCATCACAGCCTAAAATATTTTCTAAAGTAGCATCTATTGTCACCACAACAAAATAAATGGTTTGCCAAAATGTTGGGATATGATTATGAGATCATTTACAAGAAAGAGCATGAAAATGTAGTGGTTGATGCTTTGTCATGCCAATTTGAGGAGGCAAGCACCCTTCTATCATTCTCTCTAGCCATACCAGATTGGATTGAAGAGGCCCGAAAGGAATGGTTCTCCCACCCCTCTCTTTCCCAAATCATTAATAACTTAAGAGAAGATCCTAATTCCTTAGCTAACTACTCTTGGAAGGATGATATTTTTCACTACAAGGATTGAGTAGTGATATCCCCAACCTCCACCCTCAAAACCAGCATATTGGATGAGTTGCACTCATCTCTAAGTGTAGTACATTCATGCTTTCGGAAGACTTATGCTCACACACGTCATTATTTCTGTTAGACTGGCATGAAAAACACCATTCTTACTTTTGTAGCTGAATGTTATGTGTGCCAATGCAAAAAAGGGGAAACATTCAAGTTATGGGGAACCTTACAGCCATTTCCACTCCCTTATTCTATCTAGATGGATGTTTCCATGGATTTCATAACTGGTCTCCCAAAGTGAGGCAATAAATCAATCGTCATGGTGGTTGTTGGCAGACATTCTAAATATTCCCATGTTTGTGCTCTACAACACCCATTTACCATCACTTTTGTGGCTCAAGTTTCCTTGGACCAGATCTTCAAACTCTATGGCATGCCGACTTCCATTGTGTCTGATTGTGACTCCACTTTCACCAACAAATTTTGGCAGGAAATTTTCAAGATACACAGCACATAGATCCAACTAAGTACCACTTATCATCCCCAAACCAATTTTCAAGTTCACCGTGAGTGAGGGGAAGCTACTTGGACACATAATAGTGCAGGAAGGAGTAAATATCAATCCTGAATGAGTGAAAACCATCGGCCATATTCCCATGCCCAGAAATAAGAAAGAGGTTCCCAAGAGAATAAATTTCTTGAGGAGGTTAATGGGCCTTTAAATTAGACATAAATTAAGGGCCGTGCCTCTAAATTAAAACCTAAATTAAGGCCTATGAACATCATTCATCACATTAAAACCTCTCTTTCTGCATTAGATAATGTATTTTTAACTTTAATATATTCATTAGGAAGGTTTATGAATAATTTCATATTTGTGCCTAATATTATTTGTTTTTGTGGAATATTATGAGAATATTGAGCAGATTATGAAGATTTGGAGGGGGAGATAATTTAGGGACTTATTACCTACTATAGGAGGATCAATAATAAATAATAAATCAACAAGATATTATGGAATTATGGCACAGATTGTGGAACTCCAATGATTGAGAAAATCTAGGAATGCATTCCCTGCCATTTAATGCACATTCCTATTTTTGGGGACAAGATCCACTAATCAAGGGATTTTTGTGGGGAAACCTTCCTCCATTCATGGGGAATGATTCCTAATAATTTTGTATAAGTACCAAGTCGAATTTTCCTCTAGGGAGAGATTTTCATTAGTGTTATTGTGGAGAGAACTTGTATTTTTGCAGCTCCATTGTATTTTCTTGCAGGGATGTAATTCTATTGATGAAAATAATGAAGATTGGTGTCATGTTCAGCTTCTAAATCTTGTTCTCCTCCATATTTCTCTGATTTTCCTTGGGCTTGTCCATCCTCAAAGCTCTTTTCTATCATTTTCTTTCCTTCTTTTCACTTCTTATTCACATGCATCTCTTGTTTTCATTTCTTTCTATTTCTGCATTTAGTATTAATGATTTCTTGTTGCAGGATTGAGTTAAAGGGTTGATGTAAGTTATTTTTCAGGATCACAAGCATTATTTCATCTGTGGAAAGGCTTTGGAAGTTCATAGTAGTCATTGAGCTGTTTGGATTAATCTTCTTATTCTAAAATTTATGCTATGTTTTAAAGCATGCTAACGAGCTTCAATTGAGTTGGTTCCACTTGCATTAGATAAAAAAAATATTCTAATTCATAACCAAAATCACCCCATTTCATTTTCACTTTTATAAATTTTTTAGATTTACTAGCTCACTAGTTCTCGAATTTCTATATTTTCAACTAGTAATGTTTTTCTATTTTTTTGCATGGGTACACAGAGGTATTTTTGAGTGATTCCACTTGGAATGAGGACCTAAGACATCCTAGTTAATAAAAAAATTTGTCCTATCCAATTTGTATTTTATTTTCTTGGTGATTTGATGAATTATAGTAAATTTGTACATCTTGTAGTAAATCAAAGGATCTTGTAGGAAATCATTGTAGCATCTTATAGGAAATCTGCATCCTATAGGAAAGCTTGTTTTGAGGTTGAATTGAGGAACAATACTCTAGGAAGCTAGCAAAGGGTCCCTACTTGTCTCCCAAGCCTTTTGACCATTCACCATCATCTCCAAGCCACTTTCCACATCACCAAAAGGGATTAGCTTTCACACTCTGACATGAAAAAAGACAAAAAGACAAAAATATTTATTTTATTTGTTTACATGCATAGCAGTAGAAGGTTTGATGGTTTGAATTTGCATGCTTAGGATAGTAGGATTGCATACATGTTAACTTAGAATTCTTTCGAAGCAAAGCCTCTTAGCAGTTAGTTAGAAAATGGTGTGTTTTAAAATTTGATTTCAATCTCTTTCCTTGTACTTTCTTTCTTGCAATAGGTTAAGGTTCCATTTTTGAACATTTCATTTTCTACAATTAAGTTTACGATTTGATTTCAGTACATGCACTCCATTACATCATTGCAGCAAAGGAAGGACACATTGTATGCTACACATATAGTGCCGATACCTCTTACGTTTGTACAAACCCTGTGTTGATAATTAAAGTCAGTAGCCTTGGGAGTTGCAGCATTCTTGTTGCAATACCAAGGCTCATCACTTTTTGGCGCTGTTGTTGGGTAGGTGTCAAAGTATGCATTGTTTTCTTCCCTAGTCGATTCATTTCTTTTTACTTTTTTCAAAAACAAAAAAAAATTGCATTAGGCATATTTAATTTCAAAAGTAGAAAATTGCATTGCGTTATAGTTTTCATTCAATCATAAAAACAAAAACAAAAAAATTTCCAACACAAACCCACCCCCCATTTTATCATGTGGCGCAGTAAGAACCACATCACCATTCAATTTTGCAAGCAGAAGAAGAAGATGGAAAAGAATGTAGAAGAAATTGAAGGAGATGATGAAAATGAGGAAGATCCTCTCGGATTTCCCATTCAAGATACTGATGGCAGTGTGCACATGAAAAACATCCCTCCATATTTTCTTCCAAAATTTCATGGTCTAAGGTAAAAGGATCTAGAAACCTTTCTCTTTGAATTTGAAATTGTTTGTATATCTTATGATTACTTATTAAAAACTCAAAAATTGAGATTGTTTCCAACAACATTGAAGGATAGAGATCTTAAATGGTTCACGAGTTTAGGGACTAATTCAATATGATCATGGAGTGAGATGCAAAACATATTTCTAGAAAAATATAAAGATCATGACCTTAAAGAAGAAATCTTTAGAATGAATCAAGGAGAATATGAGAGTCTTGAGGATCTAATAGAGAGGTTCATGTATAATTATAAGAGGGAAAAATACATCATTTAGGATCCGACACACTAAAAACCCTCTTACATAGAACAATTAGGGATGAGTGGATTGATCTCCTTGATCTCATGAGTAGAGGTGATGTATACTAATTATCATTTGAAGAAATTTGTGAAACATGCAAACACATAACAAGAGGAAGGGCAAGAGTAGGTAAATCAAGATCAAGATTGGTAAGTCAAGCTAAACTTTGAAATTTTCTTGATAACTTTAAAACATAAATTCTTGGCAATCTAACCAAACAAGTAGAAATTTTAAGAATACAAAATGAGGAAAAAAAGGATGTTGATATTCGTGTTGTCCGTGCATAATCACATGATGTTAAATGTTGCTCCTCATTACCAAGGTTGAAGGAAGTTCACCAAGAGGACAATGGAGCAAGTCAATTTCCAATGCAACTATGTTATGTATCTCCAAGAGGACCGTGGCAGCCTATTCAACTTGACATGATGCAAGAGCCTAATTCACAATTTCAAGCTTATGCATATCCATCTCAAATTAATTGGAACACACCCTTTCCTTGGCAACATTGGCCATCTCAACCCCAAAACCAATCTTGGCAATAAGGTTGGCAAGGAACTTATGGGAGGCATCCATAATATCCTTAGTAGTTTTAAGAATATCCTCCATACCCAATTCCATGTTATCCCTTCCATTCATCTCCACCACAACCACAACCGCAACCACATCCATCTCAAATATCCACTCCAACTCAAATACCTATACTACCATTTCCAAACCCACACATTGAAGTAGATCAACCCACTTACAATGCTGAGGTACAACACTTCCAAACGTCTCCTGTTGAGATCAATGGTATTCACCATAGCTCAGGAATAGTATTGAAAAAAAGAGATTATCTTGATATCATTGAAGGACCACATCCATAAGAATAAGATTCAAATGAGAAGATCACAGAATCATGGGTTTCACTTGATGAAGAACATACATCAAAATCAGAGATCGAGAGAATTCCCTCATGGTTATCATCAAATCCTCCATGAATTCAAGAGAACAATCAACAAAAAGAGGAAGATTTGAAGGTCATGGTAGTAGAAGACATGAAGAATTATCTAGATAAGTAATCAAACCAAGGGCATGAAAGTTATATTGAGGTCTGGTTCCAGAAAATCACTAAGTTGCAGCATTACTCTCTTCTTCAACTATGATTGATCCTTTCAAAGTCAAATCATTTAGTCTTTGAGATCCAAGTACATGTCAAATCATATATTGAAAACCTACACATTAGTTTTTCTATCATCTTGATGTGCACCTGGATCCATTAGAAGTATTCTTATACTTGAAAGTGATTTTATTTTTCAAGTAGAGTAGGGTAGGAAAAAAAAGAATAAAAAAAAAATTGAAAAATAAGTGAAAAAAATAAAAATCTCAGGTGAAAACCTCCTTTGAGGTGCCTCATATTGACTTATTGATTGAAAACCTCCATGAGGTGGTCAATGGGTTAGGAAAAATGAAAAAAGAGGAAAAAAGAAAATCTTTGAGGTGCCTAGGAAAACCTACTAGTTGAAAACCTCCTTGAAGCGGCTAGTAGGCCTAGAAGAAAAAAAGGGAAAAAATAAAAAATATATTTGCTTCATGTCTCTCTCTGATGAATGCATGTACTCTCCAACATTTGCAAGCAACAAGAAAAAGTTGGTACCAAAAGGAAAATTGGTCAAGCCTAGTCAAAAGAAGTCAAATTTTGTCTTTCTCCTCCTTTGCTCAAATGCTCCAACAAGGCCAAAGCCATGCCAATCCATCACCCTCATCTATTTTTACCATCCACCCATCATTCTCAAGCTTCTATGATTCAGTTAGCTTGTTGTCCTAAAAAACTACAAGATGCTCTGTTTTACTACAGGATACAAAAATACATAGAGCAGAAATATGTTTTTGCCATAACTTGAAAACCATGCATCCATTTTCCAAGATGTTTTATGGGGGAGATGCATATTTATGATGGTAACATGCTCAAGCAATTTTAGCAAATTCCAGTGCACCGTTTGTGAGAAATCAGCCTCCATCACTTACAGTCATTTTTACAGTTTCTCAATATCCATGCATCCATTTAAAAAGTTGTTTCATGGGGAGATGCATATGGATGATGGTAACATGCCCAAGAAATTTCAGAAAATTCCAGTGCATGGTTTCCAAGAAATTGACCTCCATCACCTTCATCCATTTTTAGTTTTTCTCGAGATCTGTGCATCCATTGACCAATTTGTTTTTATGGGAAGGTGCATAATGATGATGGAAATGTGCTTAGAAAGTTTTAAGTGAATCCAGTCTACTGTTTGGGAGATATGGACAAAACAAATGGCTACAAAAGGTTGTCCTGAAAACCTACAGGATTCCCTGAAAACCTACAGGATGCTACAAGAGGTCCTACAGGATACAGAACAACACATACATGATTTCTAGCGAGTATTTTTAAAGGGAAAAACCAAAGGTTGGCTTCATCAGATAGCGATAAGGAGACATATGCAACCCTCCACATCCATCAGAGAAACATGTCAAGGGGATTTAACAAGATGGAACCCACCAACACAGTGAGGATTCATCAACATCACCATTTAATATCTACACATCAAGGAACAACATCAGAGAAAAAAGAGAAAAACACATGCAACAAATACAAGCAAGGATTTCACTCTCCAACAAACAACATCTATAGGAAGGTCATCACGTAGGTACAGGTATGCAATATTCTTGACCTCTTCTCTTGAGCATATTATAGTTAGAAATTTGTTGTCGATGCATGAGAGATGAGGTTTTATAAGCTAAGGATGGGTTAGCAGTCTTAGCCACCTTGAACTAGTTAATTGCAGTTCACTCCTTCACTCATGCAATGTTGAAAAGTCAAATTATGAAGGGTGATGATTTCAAGGGATGAGGACAACAGTCAAAAGAAGAATTTTTTTCAAAGGGAAAACTCACCACAACACTCCAAGCCCTCCATCCACTTCATACTCACTATTTATTCATCATTCATCCATACCATTTCATTCTTGAAAAAAGCAAATAGAGCATCCTCTCTAGTTTCAAAAACCTACACTACTCCCTTTGAGCCCCAGCATCATCATCCAATCCCTCTTCATCATTTCTCATCACTCCCATATAGTTATAAGACCTTGAAAGAGGAGGAATGACTACTACAGGATGGCAAAATGTTCCTACAAGAAAGAAGAAATGAACAAATTATGCTAAACCCCAAGATGGCAGAGCTTAAGAGAGACCTAATCAAAATAGAGAACTCCAAGGCCATTAGGTAGTCATCTAGGCCACAAGAGAGAAGAAAAAGGCAACAAAAGGAAATGAGGTATTCACCATCAAAACAAAACTCAAACTGTGGTGATGAAAAGATGTTTTCCAAGAGGTCTCCAATCTCTTTCTAGCTTTTGTCCAAGGCCTAAAAATGTGAAAAAGGCATGGGAGTCAAGTTGAGGGCCTGCCCTAGGCTTAGAATATCATTTATGCTAAAAAAGGGTTTCTTCTAGTTTTGACAGGAATTACTACAGGATGTCCTAGTTCTCATCTAAATGCATTTTGAAGGTGTTGGAGGTGTCCAAATGGCAAAACAAGGTAGCAGAAGGTTGATAAGGGTGTGGAAGACCTTGCGAAACTGAAAAATATTCAAGAACCCATCTTGAATAAGGGGAAGAAGGCAAGCTAATGGTCTCAAGAAACAATGATTTTTCTTTGCACAAATATATTTTTGGGCTTGTCCTTGCAGAACTTGCAGCCAATATTCTTAATGAAAAAAGAGAGAGGCCACCGAGGCCATGGATGAGGCACAATGAGGTCACTAAGTTGCTCAGAGGATGAGCTATACTTTGAGCAGGGGGGTATGGTGGGCCTCTAAATTAGACATAAATTAAGGCCCATGCCTCTAAATTATAACATAAATTAAGGCCTATGACCATTCTTCAGCACATTAAAACCTCTGTTTCTGTATTAGATAATGTATTTTTAACTTTAATATATTCACTAGGAAGGTTTATGAATAATTGCATATTTGTGCCTAATATTATTTATTTTTTTGGAATATTATGTGAATATTGGGAAGATTATGAAGATTTGGAGGAGGAGCAAATTTAGGGACTTGTTCCCTACTATAGGAGGATCAATAATAAATAATAAATCAACAATATATGGAATTATGGCATAGATTGTGGAACTCCAATGATTGAGAAAATCTAGGAATGTGTTCCCTACCATTTAATGCAAATTCCTAGTATTGGGGACTAGATCCACTAATCAAGGGATTTTGGTGGGGAAACCTTCCTCCATTCATGGGGAATGATTCCTAATCATTTTGTGTAAGTACCAAGTCGAATTTGCCTCTAGGGATATATTTTCAATAGTGTTATTGTGGAGAGAACTTGTATTTTTGCAGCGCCATTGTATTTTCTTGTAGGGGTGTAATTCTATTGATGAAAATAATGAATATTGGTGTCATGTTCAGATTCTAAATCTTGTTCTCCTCCATAGGTCTTTGAGTTTCCTTGGGCTTGGTCATCCCAAGAGCCTCAGAGCCCTTTTGTATCATTTTCTTTCCTTTTTTTCACTTCTTATTCACATGCATCTCTTGTTTTTATTTCTTTCTATTTCTGCATTTAGTATTAATGATTTCTTGTTGTAGGATTGAGTTAAAGGGTTGATGTATTCTTTTAAGGATCACAAGAATTATTTAATCCTTGTAAAAGCTTTGCAAGTTCACAGTAATCATTGAGCTGCTTGGATTAGTCTTCTTATTCCCAAATCTAGATTTCTTGAACTCCTTTGTGGCAAAGAACAGTAAATTTCTGCTATTTTTTAGAGCATCATAACAAGATTCAATCGAGTTGGTTCCACCTGCATTAGATCAAAAAAAAAATCTAGTTCATAACGAAAATTACCCCATTGCATCTTCACTTGATTATGTTAGTGTTATAGACATTTTTGGGCACTGCAACCCCAATCCTAAATGTCCATAAACCAAGGGCTCCTAAGTCCCTAAAAGTGTTGTTCCAACCCCTAAAAGAACAAGGTCAGCTGATCACATCATCTCCCAGAAGTTCTCCATGAAAAACTACTCAGAACTGGTCAAAACTGGACCATCTCACCTGCTCCATGGACAAAGTGCGCTGCATCTCACCTAAATACACACAGAGGGTGCGATGCATGTTGAAAAGCCCTTATATGGGGTGCGATGGGTGGGAATGGAGA
Organism: Pinus tabuliformis; assembly: GCA_031772625.1. Lineage (NCBI taxonomy): Eukaryota > Viridiplantae > Streptophyta > Pinopsida > Pinales > Pinaceae > Pinus > Pinus tabuliformis. The sequence continues at coordinate 845,327,578 of CM062815.1, forward strand.
AATGACAGAGGCAGTGTGCGAGGTCGCAAATCATGGAATCTTCCAGAAACTTCTCCTGTGACACTTGCCTCCATAAATTCGCCCAGGGATGAGTAAGAGATCATCATTCTCCAAGTGGAATCAAGAACTATTAGAGAGAAGACACTAATCAAACCCCAGAAGTTGACTCACCCTGTTGTGGGGAAAAGTATCCGACTCGGAATGACCCTATCCCTACTCTAAGGGTGATAGTTCCTTAGCAACAACTGAAAGTAAAGCTTTGATATTTTTCCTTTATGAAAGTACAGAGAAGGAAGAAAAGATTGACCAACTGATGTCTTTCGCTTTTGTCGATCCTGTCTTCTCTCTTTGCCTCTTGTTCCCAACTCCTTGCTCCCTTTGCCGGCCCAGCTACACAAAGATCCTGCAAAAACAAGAGAGGGAAACTACAAGAAACATGTACTCATAACCGATGCATGGATTAGAATGAATCAAATATACCGATAAAAACAATACATCATTGCAATACAAGTATATAGGAGAACATCAAAAGCTTTATTGATAGAAGAAAAAGGTTCTGAGAAGGTTACAACCATAAATGGCTCCAATCCAGCAGCACCTCCCCAGCAGCAAGAAATCTCCTCTTCTCCTCTATAAAAGCAATCACCCAATAGCTCTAACTGTAAACCAACAGCACTTCCTTGCTTTGCACAAAATTCCAGCCTCCCTAGACCTCATAGAAGAGCTCTATGTATAGGAGATTTGGAGAAAGGATGAATCAGCTTGAGACTGACCTAAAGCTACCTTGTGTCCTCTCCCTCTTCAGTTAAACTTTAGTTCTTGAGTCCACTTAGAGATCCTTGCTTCCACATGGAGATCAAGTACCTCTTACTCATCATAGGGCGAATTCCTTGAACCAAGTGTCAGTTTGGAAGCTTCCTGGGCAGTTGACACCTTGCAGAATGACTGTGCCACTTGGCCAATCTCGCCCAGCGCAGGTAGCCTTCATTGGTTTTGACTTTCAGCGCAGGTACAAGGAGGAGCAGTTGACATTCAGCGCAGATGCTCAGTGGAGCAGCTGACATGATCCAAAAATAGCCTGTTTTTGAGTGTTTTCAGGTGGAGAACTGATAGGAAGTGCTGTGGTTTGCTGACCTTGTTCCTCTAGGGGTAAGAACAACATGTTTAGGGACTTTGGATCCCTGTAATTATCGACATTTCATGCTCCATGCTGCGAGGCACAAAAATGTCTATAACACACCCCCCTTGCAAACATCTATATATGGATCCCTCATCCCAGAGATCCAGAGGTTGGAATTTTGTATCTTGTAAGGAAGTGCTGTTGGTTTCTTGCTGCAACATCATAGTGTTGGGTGATCTAAGATTTTCATGAGGTGAAGAAGGGATTCTTCCTGAGAGGATGACGTTGGGTCAGAACAATTAGTTGTAATCCTCCCCTTCTCTTTTCTTGATATCAATAAAGCTATTCAAGTTTTCCTCCATATTCTTGCATATTTTATGATATATGTTTGCATGTGGTCAATATACATCTGATCTTATATTGTTTATGCTAGTAGATCTCTGTTCTCAGATAGTATTGTGCTGCTTTGATTCCACAGGTGCTCTTTGAAGCTGGGTTGACGATGAAGCAAGCGGCGAGGATCTATCAGAGGGGAGAGGAATCAAGTGAGGAACCAAGCGCAAGATTGAGGTTGGTGTCTTCATTATTATCTTATCTATTTGTCATAAAGGAATACGAAAATAGCTTTACTTTGTTTGTTTCTAAGGTTGCTACCACCCTTAGTGGGATTAGCAGTTCTGCATAGACACTATTCCCGGTAACAAAATGGCGACTCTGCTGGGGAGCGACTAGATTGTTTGTTAGCCTATCTTTGTTTCTTTTATAAACTTACATACGAAGCCTGAAGCCAAGCCAGCTAGCCTTCGAACTGCATTTGTTTTACGAATGCAAAGTAGATCAATGCTGCTTCAATCAATCTTCGGGTTTTGTTTATGAATTAAACAATCGATCTACAAACAGACTAATTGCCCTGAGTGGTAGCTCTAGTAACCTCCTTAGATCCACCTCTGTGATTTGCATATACTGAACATTGCTTTCTTGGCTTAAATCCCCGAACTGGATTGCAAATTGTGAGTAAAAACTCATTCAAAGTCTCGTATTGGTACCATCACACCCTGCCTTAAAGGCAGTCTGCTTGCATCGCACTTCCTGATTGCAGTAGGTGCGTTGAAAGTAGAGATCCCTGTGTAATAGGTGCGGTGGTCAGATAAGGTTAACTCTACCTTAAGACTTTGGTTTTTCACTCACTGTTTTCAGTCCTATTCTGGAGTTTAGTTGTCTATTGTCAGTGTATCTCTATAAAAACCCCCTTCCTTTACATCTTTCCGCCTCCATAGTGCAAAGAACTGTAAGTTTTTTTTATGTATTTTGCATCATTTTCAGTTCTCTTTTGCAAAAAATTAGCATAATCAAGCAGTCGTTCTTTGATCTGAAAGTGTCGTAGCTGTCGTTTATAGCCATAGAAGACAATCGCCTTGCTCTTGGTAGTTGATTATACAAGTTACTATTGCATGTGATTTGAATTAGTAGTTTTTAAAGTGTCGAAAAGCAATTTTTCATTTTGAAATCGCAAAGTGTCTCTCTTACTTTCACTTCATTTTGAAAAGAAATTTGTTCAGTATTGTTGCTTTGGAAATAATTCAGATTTGCACTTAGCTTTCTTATCATCACACACACTAAGAAAGCTGAAAAACAATACATGCATGTGCATTTGCATTTAGACTGCTTGTCGATTTGATTTAGGAGAGTGCATATAGTGTTTGCTCTATGCTCTATGCTGAAAGAAAATCATCCCTCTTTCCTTAGTAGCTAGGATTTTCATTGCTAAAAGAAGATTAAACGATTGTTTATCATCTTAGACTACATTTTAGGAATTGTACATCTACATCACGCCGTGAACCTGAAAGGCAAATTTCTTAAGCAATATCAACTATAAAATAATTCAATGAATCTAAAAACGCTTTGGAACCTAACGCACAACATTTAGAATTCTAGGCTAGAGACGTGTTCCGACGTCGTAAAACGTGGTAACTGTTGCTTTCATTGTTGGTTGGGTAATTCCTCCACTTTGAGACGACAAGTGCCAATACAGACTTGTGCTCCCACGTACTGTCGAGTATATATTGGGAGACCACAATAGGATTTATCCTTTATCCATAGGAAGCTGTGTCTGCCACCCTATCAATCGCAATGCACTGAACACAGCATTCAGGAAGATTGACTGTCGTACCGTAAAAAGTATTCTGCAGTTTTGCAATTGGTTTGGTAATCCCTCTGTCTAGACTTCCAGAGCAGTCCCTTTCATTCCTTTTCAAACTCCTTAAATGAAAAGGTCCATTTGAGCACTTGTCACTTCAAGCTCATTAAAAATCGAAGGCGACTAGAGTTATCTTTTGTTTTTTCTCGACTCTTAAAAATTGAAAAAACAAGTTGTGTCAAAGCATCTAAAATTTATTTTAAATGGAATAAATATCACCTTTCCTACATTGATCTTGAGTTGAGGAAAATGGAGTCCACCAACCAAGGGGTTCCTCTCGGAGGAAATCCTAGTCCTTTCTCCTCTTGGGGAGATGTTGGTGCACCCCATATGGCCACATTATCACTTCCTGGATTGACGATCGGCTTGCCCGTATGGCTTTTCTCAACTTCTGTCATTCAGAATACCGTAACTCCTGAATAGTCAAGTCAGCAACTAAATGATACCAGAGTTACCCCCAACCTTCTACTTCGTCTAATTCTTCCTCTCCTCCTTCCTCTTTGCTTGATGAAGCTGGTAAAGAAAAAAGTCAAGTAACTGAGAAGAAGAAGGAGAAGAAGAAGAAAGAAAAGAAGAAGAAGGGGCCAAAGGCGAAAAGGGGCAACCAGACATCATCTAGTGAAAATCCACACACTGCACTGACCAGGCCTAAATTGCCATGTGTCATTTGCAATGGAGACCACTATCATTGAGATTATCCTTGCATCCCTCGGATCTTAAGGGACTGGTCTCCTCGTTTGCACAATCCGGTGTCATCGACCTTTGATGATCATGTTGAGAATACACCGTCAACTAGCGAAAGTGAAGTCTCTGGACAAAAAGGGAACCGCAGATTTCCTTGTAAACTGTGTGAAGGCGATCATGCCATCCATCGTTGTCCCTTCTTGGATGAGGCTAAAATAGTTTTGGACAACCATCCAGTTTCACCATTACGGCTTCCACCAGGATATAAGAAACTCTTGCCAAGTCAATCACTAGTTGAAAAACTGGTTGACACGACATTGTGGTCGGCTGAAACGTCTATCGTTGAAGATGAACCCTCTGAATCCATACCAGATGAAAGTCAAAAGGTCGAGATGACAGTTGACCTGGTATTGCCTTCAGAAGACCCATCTTTAGATGATACAATCACAGAGGAAAATAAGAACGACACCGTTCAAATTCTCTTCGTAAACACAGACTCCGATGAACATAGGGACAGTCTACCCGTTCCTTTACTGCAGGAAGGAAGTTCATCAGAGTCATACCCGGCCGTCTATTCGGTCCCACCTCCAAGCAACCTAGTTGTTTCCTTCGACTGGAATCTGCTAGGCAGACCCCGTTTACTGGCTAGTGTACCATTTCGAATTATTGTACAAGCATACAAAATGGTCATGGCTGGTACCATCATAGATGAAGGGGCGTCTGTGAGTATCCTTTCCTCAATAGCTTGGGAAGCGCTTGGTTCGCCATCGCTTCTGCCTGAGATGAGAAATCTGACAGGCTTCGACAAAGGAACCAGTCGACCATTAGGGATCCTTCCCAATGTACCCATAACATTGAGAAGGAAAACCGTTCACATAAACGTAATGGTAGTCCGAGGACCCTTGGATTATAATCTACTCCTTGGACGTGACTATATTTATAGCATGGGAGCCATCGTCTCCTCACTCTTTAGAGTAATGTGTTTTCTGCACGAGGGCAAAGTGGTCAAGCTCGTAAACCAACTGTCGTTTCCCGGCTCACACATAGCTAATAGTCAAGTACCATCCCTGAATGGTCTTTTCATGCAAGGAAAGTCTCATCAAATCCCAGTCCGTCCACCTGATGAACGCGAGTGATTCGGACGACGTGACTGAAACCTAGGGGGCATGCACCCTGGCCTGTTTCAACAGGAAAACCTTAGGTATAGAGTAAATTTCCGCGGAGGATATATGACTAGTTTGACACACCCATCCGTTTAGGAAAATGGGATTAGACTGGAATAAGATGCCTCTGCCAGAAGGTAGGCCTTTCCTGATAGAAAAAATGTTTTGTTTGCAAATTGAGGGGTAACCTGTAAAAGGTAGGCCTTTCCCGATAAAATAAATGTTTTGTCTGCAAATTGAGGGGTAACCTGGGAAATTCTACTTCGCTATACCTGGGGGCATGCAAACCATTTGTAAGCAAGAGAGAAATGACCAGCTAACATTAGCTCTATGATTCCACTGACTTCAACCACCTAGGTCAGGTGAGTGGTCTAATCGACCATTCATCTTCGCAGGGGCCACCATGGCGCTGGCAAAGTAAAGGAAAAGTTTCCTACCTAACCTTGGCAGGGATCTTGGTAGTTGAGTAGAGAGGCGTAGTTGTTCGTTCCTAGGTTGCATGCGAGAGGTGCTGGAGCAAAGCTTTGTAAGGTGCAAGCTCCACAAAAATGACATCTTAGATGAGACATTCTTATTATACGACTGGATCAAGCAGTTTTAACGTGGAATTCAAGCTCGTTAAAAAATAAACATAAGCAATGAGCAAATGTTTCCCCCAAAGTTTAAGCTCATTAAAAAATGAACCAACTTCTGGTAAATAACCATCATGAATGCTTATTATCAGCCTTTGAAGCCTTGGTCGTGTTCTCATCATCACCTCCACTCTATATTGGCTGGTCGTTCACCTCCATTTGATTGTTTACCCTTTTGAGGAACAGCTGCGAAAAGTGATAGAGTTAGCCATCCTTGTGATATTTTCGTGATTGGAAAATTCCAAACCTTACCTGGAATCAGTTGCTATCCGAAATTATCACTCGTTCCTCAAAAAACGAGTCTCCTTTAAGCTCTTTTCATCTGACTCGTAAAAAATGAAAAGATTTCCGAGCAATTGGCCTCTCCAGCTCGTTAAAGCGACTGGAAGTGCTATCCCTCCTCTAGATTTTAATCTTTTTGGACCCGATGGATTATTACACAAAAAGATCAAGCGCTTGTCTTGTTCGGCTCGTTAAAATTACTAAAAATTCATCCCTTTTGTATTGTTTTATACTTTTTCGGACCTAAAGGATTATATGACGAAAAAGGGATTGTTGGAGTTTCCTTTACGTCCCTTTCAGACTCTCTAAAATTGAAAAGGACCGAGTTATCTTTGTCGTTAAACTTGTTAAAACCTAATAGCGACAAACTTGTCCATTATAGACAAGACCAAGTTTCACTATCGCTAGGCTCGTTAAAACATAGTGATGGGTTTGCCCGAAGGGCAGATTATAGAACAAGCATATGTTATCCTCCTCAAGCTTGACAAAAATAAAGAGGTACTAGTTAGCAATTACTGGGGAAAATTGGGAAGAAAACTTGAAAAAACCTTGTTGGTAGCAAGTCGCTCTTGAACATGACACTTTTGCTCTGCATCCGAGTAGGGTTGGGTTGTTCCGTTCACTGGTATCATCACCATTGGTCCATCACACCATCCACATTTGGGGTTAACGCTACCAATCCATCATGTTAGTGTCGCCAATATGTTCAAGAGAAGTCACTCAGAGGATTCACCTGTGTCTCATCCGCTGCAATACATTCACTCTCCATCTTTTCATGAATGCCGCCCTGGACCTTATATCCTCAGATTGTTTTCACCTCCATTAAAATCATTTGCTCCATTCCATGTCATAGATGTGGGATTCATTAAGGCCCTCCTATGACAGATCACTTCTTGTCGACATCAGCTCATTATCCAAGAAGTCGATTTAGGAACCACCCTTCTAGTACTTTGAAGCTTGCATGCCTCAATGGAAAGTTTCTCACTTCTGACGACATGTTTACATCACTGGCCTTCGATCGAAAGATTTGCATGGTGTTCGACGCTGAGTCCCTCTTTCACACCATGCGAATTGTACTGCTGTACCTTGAGGGTCATCATCATTATCGGTGATTCCTCTCGTGCCTGTTAACAACTTACATCATTGGCTGGTAATCAGGCAATGTCTCTCCACGTTCGACTCCAGAACATCTCTCACGTGGATTGACTTGTACTTTGAGTGAAGATCGAATGATATAGAAGACCTCGGATCTAGTTTTATCCATCCGGGCTGCGAGATATATACAGGGAAACAAAGACATCCAATGTACATCATTGCTACAGAGATAATCATCCAACCTAAGGGATGATGGCTCTACCAGGATCGTCAGTCTGCACTCAGACGATTGTCTGTCCTATGTACATGAAAATGAATTTATAAAGCTGAGCATGGGAATGCTAGACTCAGCCTGGAAATGAAAAATATTATGAAGATAATGTATTTAATTGTATCTTATTACAGGTCGCCTTCCAGCTCGAAAAACTTCAGATCCTCATGATAAAGCATTTCACCCGACATCAAAAATTAATTAACGACCTCATGCTTTAGGGGGCAACTGTTATAGAAATTTTTGGGCACTGCAACCCCAATCCTAAATGTCCATAAACCAAGGGCTCCTAAGTCCCTAAAAGTATTGTTCCAACCCCTAAAAGAACAAGGTCAGCTGATCACGTCATCTGCCAGAAGTTCTCCATGAAAAACTACTCAGAACTGGTCAAAACTGGACCATCTCACTTGCTCCATGGACAAAGTGCGCTGCAACCCACCTAAATACACATAGAGGGTGCGATGCATGTTGAAATCCCTTCTATGGGGTGCGATGGGTGGGAATGGACAAATGGCATAGGCAGTGTGCGAGGTGGCAAATCATGGAATCTTCCAGAAACTTCTCCTATGACACTTGCCTCCCAAAATTCGCCCAGGGATGAGTAAGAGATCATCATTCTCCAAGTGAAATCAAGAACTATCAGAGATAATACACTAATCAAACCCTAGAAGCTAACTCACCCCCTTTGCAAACATCTATATATGGATCCCTCATCCCAGAGATCCAAAGGCTGGAATTTTGTATCTTGTAAGGAAGTGTTGTTGGTTTCTTGCTGCAACATCATAGTGTTGGGTGATCTAAGCTTTTCATGAGGTGAAGAAGGGCTTCTTACTAAGAGGATGATGCTGGGTCAAAACAATTGGTTGTAATCCTCCCCTGCTCTTTTCTTGATATCAATAAAGCTATTCAAGTTTTCCTCCATATTCTTGCATATTTTATGATATATTTTTGCATGTGGTCAATATACATCTGATCTTATATTGTTTATGCTAGTAGATATCTGTTCTCAGATAGTATTGTGCTTCTTTGATTCCATAACTGCTCTTTGAAGCTGGGCTGACGAGGAAGCAAGCAGTGAGGATCTATCAGAAGGGAGAGGAATCAAGTGAGGAACCAAGCGCAAGATTGAGGTTGGTGTCTTCATTCTTCTCTTATCTATTTGTCATAAAGGAATATGAAAATAGCTTTACTTTTTTTTTTTCTAAGGTTGCTACCACCCTTAGTGGGATTAGCAGTTCTGCATAGACACTATTCCCGGTAACAGTTAGGAATTTTTTAGATTTACTAGCTCACTAGTTCTCGAATTTCTAGATTTTTGACTAGTAATGTTTTTCTATTTTTTTTCATGGGTTAACTGAGGTATTTTTGAGTGATTCCACCTGGAATGGGGACCTAAGATATGCTATTTAATAAAAAAAATTGTCCTATACAATTTGGATTTGATTTTCTTGGTCATTCAATGAATTACAATAAATTTGTACATCATGTAGTATCCTGTAGGAAATCATTGTAGCATCCTATAGGAAATTTGTATCCTATAGGAAAGCCTTTTTTGAGGTTGAATTCAGGAAAAATCCTCTAGGAAGATACCAAAGGATTTCTACTTGTCTCCCCAGCCCTTAGACCATTCACCATCATCTCCAAGCGACCTGCCACATCACCAAAAGAGATTAGATTTCACACTCTGACATGAAGAAATACAAAAAGAAAAACAGATTTATTTTATTCATTTACATGCACAATAGCATAAGGTTTAATGGTTTGAATCAACATGCTTAGGATAGTAGGATTGCATACATTTTAACTTAGCATTCTTTTGAAGAAAAGCCTCTTAGCAGTTAGTTATAAAATGGTGTGTTTTATCATTTCATTTCAGTCTCTTTCCTTGTACTTTCTTTCTTGTAATAGGTTAAGGTTCCATTTCTGAACATTTTATTTGCTACGATTAAGTTTAGGATTTGACTTAAGTACATGCACTCCATTACATCATGATAGCAAAGGAACGACACATTGTATGTTGCACATATAGTGCTGATACCTCTCAAGTTTGTACGAACCCCAGGTGTTTAATTAAAGTCAGTAGCTTTGGGAGTTGTAGCATTATTGTTGCAATATCGAGGCTCATCACAGGTTCATACCCAACTACACAGAAATTGTCAAGGGTATTACGGACATGCTCAAGAAGGAAAATGAAGTTAGGTGGAGCCATGCCCCCAGAGATTCTTTCATCAGAATTAAATAAGCTTTTGTTGAGACCTCTTTACTAGTCATCCCTTACTATTCAATGCCTTTCTACATCGTTTTTTTCGCCTCTCCACATACTATCACTACAGTGCTGCTACCGAAAAATAAAGAGGGTTATGAACGGCCCATTGCCTTCTTCAGCCAAGTCGTAAGGGATGCTAAGCTGAAATATAATATATTGGAGAAACAAGACTATGCACTAGTAAAGGCTCTAAAGGAATTGCTATGAAGGCATTTTGTATGCATGTTGTGCAATTGAAAATCACAACACTTGTCCCAATGACAGCAGATAAGTACATCCTAGTGCAAGAAGACAAAGAAGGAAAGAGGGGTCGGTGCATATCAAAAATACAAGAATATGAGCTAGAAATAAAGATGAACAAGCTCATTAAAGGCATGGGTTTGGCCAAGGGTTTATCCGAATCCAATTTCCAAGCTCTAGGGATAACTTGATCACATAGGAAGGTAGACCAGAGGACCATCAGAGCAGGATCAAAACATCTGAGCATAAAATCTATGCCAAATATGAGAGATCTCCCTAGTATAAGAACACCACTCATTATCTCTTATTCTTGAGGTGCCCGTTGGGGTTAGATAAATCCAAATACTAAGCTCCAAGATTGCAAGTGCATAAATATATCATATCCAATGGCCTACCTTACCGGAGGGACCCAGTAGGGGTATTTCTGTTATGTTTGCTAGAGGGTGAAACGTCAAAGGTGATTGAGGATTTTTATGGAGGAGTCCGTGGAGATCACTACAGCTAGAAGACCATAGCACATAAAACCATCAAGGTGGGATTATACTGGCCTACACTATTTGCGAATTTTCATTCCCGGGTCAGGATGTGCTAGAAGTGCCAAGTAATTGCTGAGAGGAAAAAGCTTTCTCCTCTCCCCTTGATTCCAGTACATGTGGAAGAACCTTTCAAATATTGGCTATTAGATTTCATAGGAGAAATAAACCCACCATCAATTGGCCAACACAAATGGATATTGATGGCCACAGATTATTTCACCAAGTACATGGAGGCCATCCTAGCTAGAATTGCTACAGACGCAGTGATAATAAAATTTATGGAGGATAACATATTGTCTCCTTTTGGTTTTCCCTTCAAAGTTATCATTGATAATGCTGAGGTATTCAAATCTTCCAAGTTCACCAACTTCTGCCATAAGTTCAATATCATCATCAGGCACTCCAGTACCTATTATCCTCAAGGTAATTTCTTGTCAGAGTCCTCCAACAAAACTGTCATAAGGGTGCTGAAAAAGACCATAGCAAAAATTTAGAGAAACTGGCTCCCAACTGATTTTTCCTATGGGCCAACTGGGTAATGCCTAAACGATCCACGAGGAAATCACCTTTTCAACTAGTGTATGGTAAGGCTGCAATATTCCCAATCCAATTAGCAATTCCTATGGCGAGGTTACTACAAGAAGTAGAGGAAGAGCCAATTGCCTTAACACGAAGGATTAATCAGTTGGTCGAGCTTTAGGAGAATACAGAAATGGTGGGGGCCAAATTGTCAAATTACCAAAGAAAGATGAAATCCCAGTTTGACAAGAAGGCTAAGGATCGACTGCTTCAATCAAGAGACTTAGTTCTTAGCTTGGGATGTCCAATGGGAAGACGAAGGAAAACATGGAAAATTTGACCCACTATAGTTTGGCCCTTTCAAGATTGTAGAAGAGAGAGAAAATAACACATACATGCTTGAGAATATAGATGGTGAATCTCTAGAACTGTTAGTAAATGGTCAGTTCCTTAAACTCTATATCCAAAACTAGAGGTACTTGTCTCACACCCATTGTAAATACCGGTGTTTGTGTTGTAATTGTTATATGTAATTTTTCAGTTTACGTTGAAAATCGCATTTGCATAGAATTATAGTTTGTTTAAAAATGACTCCATGTCCAATGGAAGGAAGGCTACTGGTCTGCAGGTTATCATCACCTTGCCAGCAAGGCACTGTCCCCAATTGGAATGAATTTTGAAGCCATATTCTAGTTCACAAAAGCACTCAAGGTCAAATCAAACCCCCTCCATTACATAGTGCTCTGAATGCACTTTTCAATGGTAAATGGAAGTCCAAAAATGGACTCCTGGATTAGAAGTTAGAGAAAATTAAAGATACCTCTTTTAAGGCCACAAAACAAAGGATAAATGGCTAAGGGTTGGTCTCCTCAAAAATCACAAATCGCATATCAGGGCTTATTGAAGCAATGCCAAAGAGAAAGAAATACAAAGTTGTGATTGACTGATATCGCAAATCGCATATCGACGAGTCACGACGTAGAGCGTCGATATCGCATAACAATGATCATAGGTGCAAAGGGGCAGCACACAGGAACTTTGCCATGGAAATATCTGATCACCAATATCGCAAATCACATATCGGTGGGACCAGAATTATTGGTGATTGAAGGTCTAGGAACTCATCGTAATCGCAAATCATCGAGTTCTTCCGAAGTAAAACATGGATTGTGGCAAAATATGTGATCAGCGGATCGCAATATCGCATATCGGTGGGTCTAGTCTATCGGTGGTCGGTAGATCCAGGTTCTAATATTATCGGGGACTGGTGGGCATCGTAATTGGTGGATCGATGGGGGGTACCACTCTGAAAACCTTGAAATATTGCGACTTTGCGATAATAGTGTTAAATCATCGGGGAAGGCCAAAATTACTTAACAAAGGAAATCCGTGAAAAATCAAAGACATTCGGCCCCTTTCTCTCTCCTTAATGGGGCACATGGCGCAATACCATTGGACTATATGTATGAAATTGCATATGACATCACAATTACGTGGCGGTACTAAGGACAAGTGTCATGTAGATTCGGCATTTTCAAGGGTCCTATGCAGGCATTTTTGGGTGACACATGTCACCACTCACAAGGTGACACATGGAAGTATGACATCAACCATCATAATTGTAGATTGATGATCACACAAGTCAAGTCTCTCCTCCATAATTGTGGTCCCTCCAAGCTTGTGATTGCGATAAGCGGGGGGATCCTGCTAGATGCGATGTGTCATGTGATCTAGCTTATAAATGTTTCACATCTAGATGAATTAGAAAACACTATAAATAAAGGTAAAGGGATTTCCCCTCCTACAGTGCTATTGCAATACTTTCGGTGGGCCCGACCTCACAGATCGGTGATTGCAGGGTTCAAGGGGAAATATCAGTGGCAACCCCTAGAAGCATCGAAGTGTGGGATTTAATGGATTAAAAGAAAAAGGCCCCCGCAAATGCTTTAAAGGACTCTAGCACCCTCGGGCTAGGCCCCTGGTTCCAACCTCGAGTCATATGAAGAAAGTACGAAAAGGAGCTAAAGTGAAAGGGGCTAAGGGGGATTAGGATTCGTCTGTTTCGTAACCTTTTTTTACAACAAAGGGAAACATGGGAAAGTCCTCCATATTGCAACCAAGGGAGCATCACCAGGTATATCAGGGCACTGATAGTTCAGGACAGGGCTTTCAAGGCATGATGGGTTGAAAGTTGTGGCTTTAAGGGAAACAGGTGGTGCATTCAAAACCGGTATGGGCTGATTCAGAAATGCCCATTGTGACACGGAATCAGGGTCAATGTTGATAGGAGTGGAAAGAGACTTGGTAGCCTGAGAGGATTTAATTCTCAGGCATGGTGTCCCATAACAGAGAGAGAAAAAGTACCACCCATGGGTCTTCTGTTTTAGTCTTGCGGCATGGAGCTGGTGGTGCCCACTCCCAGCTTTAAATAATGAATGGATCAAGTAGTAAAGGTAGAAATTATGGGAATCAGTTGAGCAGCATATGAAGCCAAACAATGAGATAATTGCAACTTGAAGCAGAAGAAATTATAGGGGTGGGCACAAAGATGGTTTACTAATACTTCTTTCTGATGGTTTACTTATTTGATGTCCTGCGCTTTGCCTCGCTTCAATGAGGAAATTAATTCTGTGTTGGCTTAGGGGGTCCTGACCCAGGTTCAGAGTTAGCTATGCCAATAAACAAAACCCTACACTACTGTCCCTTTTAGTAGCAACTCACATAGTTTAGGTTGTAGTCTCACCTGAGGTAGTATAGGGGGATGCAAGAACCAAGTTTCTACATTCAGAGACTAGTGTGATGTCGTCCAACGCCTCAGATCTGCCTTCACACAGAGTGATAACCTCTTAGGGCACGTTGCTGCAACTATGTTAAAACAACCTTCAGACCTCTGCGAAGGTCTACGATCAGTCCTTACGAACCTTTCAAAATTAATTTTCCTACTTACATGCATCAAAGAGCATTCCTAATTAGTATTCGCGCAAATTTACTTATGTTATTAGTAAACATAATAGAATTCATCAGAGTCTTCACAAAAGTACTTAGACATTCACTGAATACATCGTTAACACTTATTCAAGAGAATCATGTAATACTGAATCAATATTCTATAAAACACATCATTCATTGCCAGCATATAACATTAGTAGACGTAAACAAAAATACGCAATAATTATTCACAAAATTTTCTTATTGATCTTCAATTCAATATTACAGACTCAAAAATACCCTACTTACATAGATGCAGGGTCTGCAGACTTAGCTGTGGACTCTATCTAGGCATCTGCGCACTTAGCTGTAGAGCCTTTCTTCTCCTGTCTTCTTCCTCTCTTCTTCCTTAGTCTCTCTAAGACATGCCTTTTTATAGTCTTTTTAATACAATTCCATGGTCCGCGGACCATGGGTGAATCTCAAAACCAACTCAAAATTTACATAAAACAAGTGTATAAGCCCCTTTGACTCCTATTCATCTACGTGCTCCACATCCACAAATCACGGAGACTTTACATTATTTACAAAATGTATCAAAATTTGGGTTATCTTAACCCCAAACTAACCTAGGGGACCCCATCCCAATAGGACCCCAACACAAAGAGCATGACCCACCCTAGAGTCACTCTGCTGGTGCATCAATCTTATTGTGAAAAGCCCCCCAGCTCCACCTAGATTACTACAACTTCAGCAACACTTTGTGTCTCTGCCTATTGAACCTCGTCGACCAATATTTTAGTGGATTGTCCATCTACTACCAACCTCATTGTTTTTTGTGTCTATTGTAGTCTCTTAAGCTTATCGTAAATGGTAGTCATGACTTGATAAGCCTCCTCCAACCAAGGCTACAACCTGGACTTTAGTAAGGCCTCCTTCTTCTGTGCTTCCTCCACCTGTGCCAGTAGCTATTTTACTTCTTGTAACTTGGCAAGGCGTTGTGCTAGTGCTAAGGAGCGTGTAGTCACCTTGACCTCATCATATTGGTGCTATAGCTCCCTTAATTTTGGGTTCAATGTTTGCAGGTTTGGATCCTCTTGCAGAGTGGTTAGTAGCTCCATATCCGGCTCAAAAAATGACGCATAGTCAGTGTCTGTGGCATCCAAAGTAGCCATTCCTTCCTTTATTGAGACTCCGAGCTACTCCTAGACCTTAGGCAGAGTTGTGGGATGCAAATTTAACTATAGCTCTGCAATCTTCATGTTGAACTCGAACGTGACTTGTCCAACTTTTGCTTTTTCCTCACGCACACCAGTGATTATTTTTCTAATTTTGGCTTCTAGCTATTCATCCTCTCAGATGTGAAGTTTAGGCACTTTCTTACATACCTCTACTACTGCTGACTCCAACTGCGAGCTATGTGCCTATAGCATCTTCTTTTCCTTCAAATCCTACATCTTTTCAGCTAACAGTTGTTGATTATTGACTTTTATTTCATTGATAGCAGAGAGTGCTCACTACTCTCTGATCTTAAGCTCTTCTGCAACTCCTTGTAGTAGCGCATGTAGAGATTCAAGTGATAGTGCAGCAAGGTTGAATCCCATTTTTGTGACTTTGTGAAGTAGTGCGCATTGTTCATCTGTTTCAGTGCGGACTGACCCTTCAAGAAAAGGGAAGACTCTCACATCCTACGGTCAGGCCATCTCCATGATTGTACTCTTTCCTCGTGCCAAACTGGCTTGCGCGTCATTCGTCTCCCCATCATTTTTCTAGATTCTGGTTGCTTGGAGCTGCAACTCTCGAAGATCCTTTTGAATGCCCCCCAATGTCTACATGTATTGCTACTTGAACTGCTATAGCACTTCTGTTGCGGTGTCCCCAATTTTATCACCGATCTCGTCGAGATCGCCTTTTGTTAATACCATGGGATCCACCCGTGTTCTATCAAATTTCTTCTTCTTTCGTATTCCTCATTGTTGCTCCCTGCCACGTCTTTTCAAAATGAAGGGGGTGCTCTGCCCCTCATCACCTCTACATCCTTGTCCTGAAAGTTCTTCTTCATACGTCCTCGGCGAAGATGACTTGTCACCTTTCTGTGACTCGCGTTGTTCTTGTTCCACCTGCTCCTTATCAACTCGTCCTTTCTCTATGAGAGCCTTTTCTACATCTTCCTTCTTTTACTTCTCTGGTAGGGTATGCGCAACTTTCCTAGAAGCCTCTTTTCATTTCTGCACAGCAAAACTTTCCATGCCTATGCTTGGTCCAACATCTAAGTCTGATGAGGCACACCACTCTGTAGGCCATTTCGCTACAACCTCATGTACGTCCATTACTTTCACCAAATATGGAAAGTAGTGCCATTTTTTCTCTAAATCCTTCCGCACTTGGATATAGATTCTATGGAAGTTAGCCTTCAACACTGCATAGGTTGAAAACTATGTGAAAAAGGTTGGGGAGAACCTCGGACGTTGGTTGATTGCCATATGGAGATCCATTTTCGTAACAACCCAAAATACCTTTTTGTTTATAATCCATGCAGAATCCTTTGTAGACCATAAGGAAGTGAATTGTGTTGCCTCCAACAATCCTTCCTCAAGCAAAGGAAATTGGCTATCCTCCAGGAATCTCCATGAAACAAGCATAATTGATAGAAACAACCAAGCATAGTGGAACGTCTTGGTTTCATCCTTAGCCTCATAATAGTTTGCTAGGAACTCCTAGCAGAGGTATCATTCCCAATTAAATTGCACGCCCTTCATGCACTGCGCAGTAAGGAAACTATGGGCGTGAGAACTTTATCCATGTGACATTTTATCATCACCTTCCCTTCCAAGATCTGGGAAGTCAATTGAACTTTTGGGTCTGTTACAGAAATAATGGAATACCCTTGCAACTTCTTGAGGAGGTGTTTCTAGGAAAACTAGTGTCTTTTCGATCTGCTAGTCTCACTGAGACGGGTAGCTATCTTAGAAACAAACAATCAAAGCAATTTGTGATTTCCTTTAAGTATAATAGATAAGAGAGAAGCAAAGGGGACCAACCTAGATCTTCCGCTTGGCTCCTTGCTTGGTTTCTCTCTCCCTTGATAGAGTTTTCTACTCCTCTCCTACTTGTCCCGCTTTAGAAAGTACCTGTAGAGTCAAAGTAATAGAACACCATTAAAGCATCTCAATCTAAAATATCATAAACAATGCAGAATCAGAAATACATTGACCATACAATCGCATTCATAAAAAATAAGATTCACAAATACACAATTATATGGAGGAAATCTCAAAGAACTTTATTAATAGTGGAAGAGAGGATTACAACCCAACTGTCTGATCCAGCATCAAAGCCCTCTTCACCTCATGAAAAGAAAGATCACCCAACAATACAATGTCTCTTCTCACAGATAAACCAATAGCACTTCCTTACAAATTACAAAATTCCAGCCTCCTAGATCTCTCAGATGAGGGATTCATTTATAGATTTTTGCAAGGGTGTGAGTCAGCTCTACGTTTTTTATTAGTGTCACTCCATTGATAGTTCTTGGTTCCACTTGGAGATTTCATTGATCTCTTACTCATCCCTGGGCGAATTCAGAGAAGCAAGTGTCATGGGAGAAGTTTCTAGAAGATTCCATGAGCTTCCACTTAGCAAACTGTCTCTGCCATTTGTCCCTTCTCGCTCATCGCACCCTACAGAAGTTCTCTTCAGTATGCATCACACCTAGCTAGTGTAGTAGCCAGTATGCATTGCAGCTTGATCATGGAGCAGTCGGTATGGTCTAGTTTTGGCTAGTTTTGAGTGGTTTTTTAGGTGGAACTTATGGGAAATGATGTAATCAGTTGACCATGATTCTTTAGGGTATGAAACAACCATTTTTAGGGGCTAAAGAGCCCTTGGTTTATCGACATATGTGACTGGGGTTGAAGTGCCCAAATATGTCTATAATAGTTGCCCCCTAAAGCATGAGGTCGTAAATCTTTTGATGTCAGGTGAAATGCTTTATCATGAGGATTTGAGGTATTCGAACTGGAAGGTGACCTGTATAAGATACAATACAATACATCATCATCATATTATTTTCATGATCTAGCTGAGGTGGGCATTCCTATGCTCAACTTTATAAATTCATTTTCATGTACATAGGACAGACAATCGTCTGTTGTTGCACACTAGTTATTCTTCATGTGAAGAGTCATCTTCTTTGGCTTAGATGACTAGCTGTGTAGCTTTTGTGTACATTTGATATCCTTATGGTCCTAAATATATCACAGCCTGGATAGATGAAACTAGATCTGGGGTCTTCAAACTCGTTCAATCGCCCAATGTACAAGTCGATCCATGTGAAAATATGTTCTGAAGTCGGACATGGAAAGACATTGCCTGATTACCAGCTAATAATGTAAGTTGTTAATAGGTGTGAGAGGAATCACCGATAATGATAATGACCCTAAAGGTACTACAGTACAATTGACGTGGTGTGAATATATGAGCCGATGTTGAACACCACGCAAAATCTTTCGGTCAAAGGTTATTGATGTAAACTTGTCGCCAGAAGTGAGAAACTTGCCATTAAGGCATGCAAGCTTCAAAGTAATGAAAGGGTTGTTTCTAAGTCAACTTCTTGGATAATGAGCTGATGTTTACAAGAAGTGACTCATCGTAGGAGGGCCTTGACGTATCCCACATCTACGACACGAAATGAATCAAATGATTTTTCTGGAGGTGAAAATGATCTGATGATACAAGGTTCAGGAATGGTGGTCATGAAAAATGAAGGGTGAAGGTATTGCAATGGATGAGGCGTTAGCTGGATGGTGAATTCTCTGAATGAATTCTCTTGAACATGTCAGCGACACTAAGATGGATTGGTAGCATTAACCCCAAAAGATGGATGGTATAGAGGAACAATGGTGATATGACCGGTGAATGGAATAACCCAACCCGACTCAATCATGGTGATGGAGTGAAAGTGTCATGTTCAAGAGCGACCCGCTACTAATAAAATTCTTCAAGTTTTCTTCCATTTTTCCCCAGTCATTGCTAACTAGTACCTCTTTATTTTTGTCAAGCTTGAAGAGGATAACATACGATTGTTCTATAATTTTCCCTTCGGGCAAACCTGTCCTTATGTTTTGGCGAGCCTAGCGACAGTGAAACTCATTCTTTTTTGAATGGACAAGTTTGTCGCTATTCTCTTAACGAGTTTAACGACAAAGATAACTCAGTCCTTTTCATGTTTAGAGAGTTTGAAAAGGGACAAAAAGGAAACTCCAACATTCATTTTTCGTAGCATAATCCCTTAAGTCCAAAAAAGTATAAAATAATACGAAAGGGATGACTTTTCGATCACTTTAGCAAGCTGAAAAAGACAAGTGCTCGATATTTTTGTTTGATAATCCCCTAGGTCCAAAAATATTAAAATGTATAGGAGGGATGGTGCTTCCCCTTACTTTAACGAGCTGGAAAGGCCAATAGCTCGACAATCTTTTTATATTTAACAAGTCTAAAAAGAGTTTAAAAGAGACTCGTTTTTTAGGAACGAGTGGTGTTTTTATGTAGTAACTGGTTCCAGGTAAGTTTGGAACTTCTCAAAACATGGAAGTGTGAAGAGGGTGGCTAACAGAACCACTGATCGCAGTTGTTCCTCAAAAGGGGTAAACAATCAAGCGGAAGCATATGATCAACCAAAAGAATGGAGGCGATAGTATGAACACAACCAAGCTTCAAAAGGCTGATAGTAGGGCAATCACAAAGGTTATTTACAGAGGGTGTTTTCATTTTTTAATGAGCTTGAACCAGGAGAAACTATGCTTATAGGCGGGTTTATTTTTTAACAAGCTTGACCCTTGCGGAAACATTTCTCATACCAGTCGTTTAAAGATGTTTCTTATTGGTAGGTTTATTTTTATTTTTTATTTTTAATGAGCTTGAACTCTATGATAACATGTTCTCGTGGCCTTTTTATGTGAGCTAGAAACGACCAAACTACAAAGATAACTACACTAAAACTAAGGAACTACTGAGGTTAGGTAGGATAGTTCTGTCTTTCGTCTAAACAAAACACTTCCTTTACTTTGTTAGCATGCCATAGAAAAAGGTGAATGGTGGATCAAACCAATCACCTAACCTAATAAGTTGAACTAAAAAAGCTAAAAATCTAAGAAATGAAATTGGTCGTTTCTTGCTTGCATAAAACGATTTGCATGCCCCCAGGTATCGAGAATAGGAGAGTCTCTAGGTAACCATATGGAAGTCACTGTGGTTAGGAAATATTGTTTCTATCAGTGGTTAGACAAAAAACACTTCCTTGGCTTTGTCCATGAAAATAGACAAAGGTGAATGGTGTGAGCTTCCAATCACATAACTTGTCGGGAAACCTATTTTTTCAGTTGGGTTTGCCTTCCAAAGCAGACCAGGGTGCATGCCCCCTAAACTTCGTTACATTCACCGGACTACTCGTGGTAATTAGGTGGATGAAATGAAGGTTGAAGAGACATTTTCGATGCAAAAAGGCCATTTAGGGATGATGTTTGACTTGTAGTTGTGTTTGAACCAGGAAATGAAAGCTGGTTGATAAGATGTACCAGTTTGCCTTCATGTGGAAAACACATCACTCGAAAGAGTGTGGAAACAATAGCTTCCATGCTATATATATAGTCACATCTAAGAAGGAGATTGTAATCTAATGGTCCCTGGACTAGCATCACGTTCAACTGAACAGTTTTCCTTTTCAAACTTATTGACAACTTCGGAAGGATCCCTAACAGTCAACTGGTTCCTTTGTTAAAGCCTGACAAATGATGCGTGACAGGCGCAAGCGATGGTGAACCAAGAGCTTTCCAAGCAGTTGAGGAAAGGATACTCACTGAAACCCCTTCATCTATGATAGTGCTAGACACGATCATTTTGTAAACTTGCACTATGATCTAGAATGGTAAATTATATGGAAGGCGGGGTCTTGCTAGTTGATTCCAATCAAAGGAAACGACTAGATTGCTTGGGGGAGATACTGGATAAACAACTAGATGAACCTCATGAACTGGGGGGCTTTCCTTCTGTTGTAAAGGAATGGGTGGATTGGCCCCAAGTTCATCAGATTCTGTATTGACAAAAAGAATTTGAACGGTGTCGTTCTCATTCTCTTTGGAAATTGTATCATCTGAAGGTGGACCTTTTGATGGCAAGACTTGGTCGACTGCCATCTCAACCTGTTAACTTTGTCTGGTATGGACTGAGAAGGTTCACTTTCAACGATAGGTGTTTCGACCGACAATTGAGTTATGCCAATTGGGTTTTCAACTAGCGATGGACTTGGTGAGAGTTTCTTGTATCCAGGTGGAAGTCACTGCGGTGAAGTAGGACGGTTATCCAAAAAACTTTTGGCTTCATCTAGAAAAGGACAACGGTGAAGAGCATGATTACCTTCACATAACCTACAAGGAAATCCGACCTTTCTATTATGTTCATTGACTTCATTTTCACTAGTTGATGATGTGCTGTCAACCTGATTGCCAGAGGTTGATGACACCAGATGGTGCAAACAGGGAGACCATTGTCTCAAGATCTGCAGAATGCAAGGGAAATCTTGATGAAGGTGGTCTCCCTTGCGAATTATGCATGGAGATCTATGCTTGGAAAGTTTGGTGTGCAGATTTTCACCAGATGATGCATGGTTGCCCCCTTGCTTAACTGACTTCTTCTTCTTTTTTTCCTTCCCTTTCTTCTTCTTCTTAGCTACTTGGTTTTTAGTGTCACTAGTTTCACCAAGCGAAGAGGAAGAAGGGGAGGGAGAAAAAAGCGAAGTAGAAGGTGAAGGGACAACTTCAATATCATCTGGTTGTTGAATTGATTACTGAGGAATCATGGTGTTTTGAATAACAGAGGTCAAGAATAGCCATATTGGTCGGCCAACTGTGATTCCTGGAAGGGACAATGTAGCAATATACGGAGCACCAATATCTCCCCAAGAATAGAAAGGACTAGGATTCACCCCAAGAGGGATTCCTTGTTTGGTGGACTCCATTATCTCAACCTAAGATCAATGAAGGAATAGGGATGTTATTCCGCTTTAAATAAATTTTAAATGATGCTTTGACACAACTTTGCTTTTTCAATTTTTAAGAGTCGATAAAAAGCTAAAGATGACTCTAGTCACCTTCGATTTTTAATGAGCCTAAAGTGACAAGTGCTTAGATGGACCTTTTCTTTTAAGGAGTCGAAATGGAATGAAAGTGACTACTCTGGAAATCTAGACAGAGGGATTACCAAACCAGTCGCAAAACTACAAAATACATCTTGGTGATAAATTAGAGAGAAATGACCAGTGACTTATGTACGATAGTCAATCTTCCCGAATGCTGTATTTAGTGCATTACGATTGATAGGGCAGAAGACATGGCTTCTTATGGATAAAGGATATTAGCCTATTGTGGTCTCCCAATATATACTCGATGGTATGGGAGCACAAGTCCGTACTAAAACTTGTCGTATCAAAGAGGAGGAATCACCCAACCTTCGATAAAAATGATAGTTACCAGGTTTTACGACGCCGGAACACGTCTCGAGCCTAGACTTCTAGATGTGTTGCGTTAGGTTCCAAAGCATTTTTATGTTCATTGAGATTTATTTTAGAGTTGATCTTGTTTAGAAGTTTGTCTTTCAAGTTTCACCACGTGATGTAGATGTAAAATTTCTAAATATGCAATCTAAAATGTTAAACAGTCGTTTATTTTCTTTTAGCAATGAAAATCCTAGTTACAAAGGAAAGAAGATTATGATTCTTTCAACAGAGAGCAAAGAGCACACACTAAATGCACTTTCCTAAATCATATTATGCATACAGTCTAAATGAAAATGCAAATGCATGTATTTTTTTTCGTTTCCTTAATGTGAGAATGCCAAAATGGGAAACTAAGTATAGGTCTGAAATATTTTCTTCAAAGCGACATTTTGGCAATTTTTTTTCAAAAAATGAAAGGAAAACTAAAACAACACTTTTCAATTTCGAATTGAAAACTTCTTTCGACACTTCAAATATTAATAATTCAAATCAAATACAATGACAAAAGTACAATCGACTATCTACAGGAGGAAGACTTTACGACACTCTTCTTTTGACTCAAAATGGCAGTTACGACACTTTTTGCATAAAAAATGATAGTTCGATTAAGCTACTTTTGACAAAGAAGGACTGTAAATGATGGAAAAATACACAAAAACATTTACAAATCCTAATCAATGGAAGCTGAAATATGTAGATGAAGAAGGTTTCAGTAATTAGATACCTATCATAAGCAGCAACACAATCAAACAGAGCTGAAAACAAGGACAAAAAGCCAAATTTCAAAGAGAGAAATGAGATCACTCATTCATCCCACCTGTGCTTCTCAGAAACAAGGATGCATCTCACCTACTACACATGGGAGGTACGATGCATACTGGTTTCCAGTTACACACTGTGCGATGGACTAGGGACTGAAATTGAGTTAGGCTTTTAGTCAAATTTGCAGCTGAGTTCAGGGATTTAGGTTGAGCTATTATGAACAATAAAGAACAAAGTACAGGGGTATGATCTTATGAGGTTATTGAGCTACCACAAGGGCACTTAGAATGCTTGTAAGTCAGATGTTTAGTTCATAAAACAACCTAGAGATTGAATGAAGCAGCATTCATCTACTTCGCAATTGCATAGCAAAGGTGGTTCGAAGGCTATCTGGCTAACTTTAGGCTCCGTCTGTAGTTTACAACGCAAACAACAATAAAAAACAAACAAACTATTAGTTCCCTAGTGGAGTCGCCATTTTGTTTCCAGGAAAACTAGTGTCTTTTTGATCTACTAGTCCCACTAAGACGGGTAGCTATCTTAGAAACAAACAATCAAAGCAATTTTCGATTTCCTTTAAGTATAATAGATAAGAGAGAAGCAAAGGGGACCAACCTAGATCTTCCACTTGGCTCCTTGCTTGATTTCTCTCTCCCTTGATAGAGTTTGCTACTCCTCTCCTACTTGTCTCGCTTTGGAGAGTACCTGTAGAGTCAAAGTAACAGAACACCATCGAAGCATATCGATCTAAAATATCATAAACAATGCAGAATCAGAAATACATTGACCATACAATTGCATTCATAAACAATAAGATTCACAAATACACAATTATATGGAGGAAAACTAAAAGAACTTTATTAATAGTAGAAGAGAGGATTACAACCCAGGATCCTCCCAGCATCAAATCCCTCTTCAACTCATGAAAAGAAAGATCACCCAACAATACAATGTCTCTTCTGACAGATAAACCAATATCACTTCCTTACAAATTACAAAATTCTAGCCTCCCAGATCTCTCAGATGAGGGATCCATTTATAGATGTTTTGCAAGGGTGTGAGTCAGCTCTGGGTTTTTGATTAGTGTCATTCCATTTATAGTTCTTGGTTCCACTTGGAGATTTCATTGATCTCTTACTCATCCTTGGGCGAATTCAAAGAAGCAAGTGTCATGGGAGAAGTTTCTAGAAGATTCCATGAGCTTCCACTTAGCAAACCGTCTCTGCCATTTGTCCCTTCTCGCTCATCACACCCTATAGAAGGCCTCTTCAGTATGCATCACACCTGGCTAGTGTAGTAGCCAGTGTGGATTGCACCTTAACCATGGAGCAGTCAGTATGGTCCTGTTTTGGCTAGTGCTGAGTGGTTTTTCAGGTGGAACTTCTGGGAAATGATGTAATCAGTTGACCATGATTCTTTAGGGTATGAAACAACCATTTTTAGGGAATAAAGATCCCTTGGTTTATTGACATATGTGACTATGGTTGAAGTTCCCAAATATGTCTATAACAGGAGGTCGTAATCCCTCTTCATCTTTTCTGCAAGATCCTTTTCCCCGGTCTTTCCTCCAAACTCCTTAGCTAGGTTCGGGCCTTTGTAAGGCAGCCGAGTGATTCTGTGAATTAGAATGTTTGTAATGGGGATAGGTACCCTAGCCATAAACATCCATCATGCACCAGTGTGAGAAGCTAGTGCACACATATCATATTAATGGGGGTGCAGTGATAATGTGGCACCCATAGCAGATTGAGAAACCCTGATTGCTCGACATCGTGGGCCCATTCCTCCATCTCGAGCATTGTAGCACCTATTTCTTCATAATATACACTCCGCATATATTTTTCTGTTGCTAAGCGTGTTAACTTAACATGGTATGCGAGGTCGCAAACCTCCAATTTTAACAACCGGACCCTTGCAAGCCGAGGGCCTTCAAAAGGGACATGCTCAGGTAGCAGGGGCATGGATATTGTAAATTTCTTGGCATCCAGGTCCTTCGTGACCTTTGTGACCTTTGATGTTCGTCAATGCATTCTCCGAAATCTTATTGAAGACTTCAACAGTCCCATTGGCCTGTGGGTGATATTGTTGTAGATCTGATCCAAAAGATATATGATAATAGAAATAAACCCAAGAATAACAAGATCGAAATAGATAGAAATGATTCTCTTTATTGATCAAACCCTTAAGGTAGGGCAACACCATACATTCACTCCTTAAGGAAGGAGAACACTCCATAAGCCATATGCTTGTTCATACAAGAATACTTCTCTTCATCTTCCCCTCCTCCATGTGGAGTCTCTAGCCTTTATATAGGCCTCATACATACAATACCATGTACCATTAGCATGGTTTCCTTATACCATCAACTAATACCATGGGCCCCTTACATTATTATTAACTACTTGTGGTCCCTTACATGACATGGGTTAACCTCCTTATTTATTACTATGGCCCATCCCATTATTACATTATTACCTTGGGTACCTCCCTTGGTACCCCATATTATCCCCCCTAGGTACATAACATTCCACCCCCCTAAACATGTTTCGTCCCCGAAACATGGGAAGAACATAAATAATAAGATCTACTCAAGAGAGTAGTCCACTGATACCATGCACGTGCATCTAGCCATCCAAGAGAAAGGTGAACCCTCGATCTCGTTGGTGCCTCGCTCGCTTGAGATGGAAGTTGACCGTGGCAGCTCTTCTGTGTTGATGTGCAGTGGGTGGATCTTCTCTCCTCACGATCCGTCATGTGACGACTTGGTTTCCATCTTGATGGTTGTCTCGCTGGGTGATGTGGGTGATGATATGTTGTAGTTTTAACCCACGATGGCTGTTTCTTTACTTCACCCTGCGGTGGTGCCTGTTGTGGTGTCTTCTTTTTCAATATGACTTCAACCACTGAGCCCTCCTCTGATGTATCATCACCTGTAACCTTTTCTTCTACAGCCTCTGTTTGTGTTTGATTGTCGATCATCAAAGGCTCATCATCTGATATGTCAGTCCCTTGAACATCTTCTGCTTCAGCCTCCATGTGCTCTACCTGTTTATGGATGGAAATATCCTGTAATGTAATTTTCTTCTTTTTATACCATAGCTTTAGGAATTTCTTCTGCACATTAATATTGATAGTACCCATGGATTCCATCCAAGGATATCCCAAAACAACATCCATATTATCCATTTCTGAAGCATAAAAATCACCATGCAACACATACTTATCCATAGAAATCTTCAAGTCCTTGTACACTTGAACATCCTCATTATCAACCCGTGTATGTTCAATTTGTTTTGCTGGGACTTGCAACTTTTTTGCCAAATTAACACTGATAAAATTATGTTTACAACTAGGATTGATAGAAACAATGATCTTCTCTTTCTGAATCAATCTATGAATCTGCAATAAGGATATACCAGTAGGAATTAACCCTTTATGTGTCTCATTCTCCTTTTTCCTAGCCCGAGACCATTTGTCCAAAAGGACTTTTTCAAATTCTTCATCTGAAATTTTGTTCAACCACTCGTTGCTAAGTAATAAATTCCATTTTTGAGCCTCACCTCTCATATTAAACAGCATTTGTAACTTCCAAAATATCCCATATGTGGACTTGTATATTTGTATGCATTCTTCAATAGTAGGGCCATCATCTTTTCCTGTAAAATATAGAGTCGCCATGAAGAAAAAATTCACTTACTTGGAGAAAATTTGTAATTGTCACAGTTTCGTCAATATTGCTTAGAATCTCTATTATAACCTGTTTTTGGAAATGGAACAACCATTCTGCATCTGCCCATGTGATAGAAATCCTGATTCAGACACTGGAATTTCAGATCTGCGCTACTACTCTCCCGGCGTCACCCAAAATTTCTGCAAAAAGAGCTGATTTTAAATCAGCGATATCTCCCTCATCCGGACTCCGATTCGACTGATTGTTTTTTTGAAGTTGGGTATTTTTTCCCAAAGAATCCAGATCTGCAATTAGATTTTGCAGATCTTGTACCAAGATGTCTAGATCTGCGCCGCAAAGTCGCTGCCCTGAAAATTGTCTACAACCCCACTGATTTTTAGATCAGTGATATCTCCTTCATCCGGGCTCCGATTCAACTGATTTTTTTTTTGAATTTGGGTATTTTTTCACAAAGAATCCAGATCTGCAATTAGATTTTGCAGATCTTGTTCCAGGACGTCTAGATCTGCGCCGCAAAATCGCTGCCCTGAAAATTGTCTGCAACCCCACTGATTTTTAGATCAGCGATATCTCCTTCATCCGGGCTCCGATTCAACTGATTTTTTTTTTTGAAATCGGCTATTTTTGCACAAGGAATACAGATCTGCAATTAGATTCTGCAGATCTTACACCAAAACGTACAGATCTGATCTACAAATTGGCCACCCAAAAAATCCCTGCAAAAAATAAAAAAAAATTCTCCACGGTTTGCCCAAGAAAGTTCTCTGATACCACTTGTTGTAGATCTGATCCAAAAGATATATGATAATAGAAATAAACCCAAGAATAACAAGATCGAAATAGATAGAAATGATTCTCTTTATTGATCAAACCCTTAAGGTAGGGCAACACCATACATTCACTCCTTAAGGAAGGAGAACACTCCACAAGCCATATGCTTGTTCATACAAGAATACTTCTCTTCATCTTCCCCTCCTCCATGTGGAGTCTCTAGCCTTTATATAGGCCTCATACATACAATACCATGTACCATTACCATGGTTACCTTATACCATCAACTAATACCATGGGCCCCTTACATTATTATTAACTACTTGTGGTCCCTTACATGACATGGGTTAACCACCTTATTTATTACTATGGCCCATCCCATTATTACATTATTACCTTGGGTACCTCCCTTGGTACCCATACCACTTGTTATGCTCTTAACCTGCAAAACGATACCCAAACATAGAATTTGCGAAGAAAGATACCGAGAACACAGAATATGCGAAGAAAATATACCCAGAGCACAGAATAACAATGATTTTATTATTCAGGGAGAAATGTTCACAGGCCTCTTCGAGGGGGCAACCTCCAATAGAGCAGAGCTCGATTACAAAATAAGACACAATGCTCCTCGTAGGGAGTCTCTATCCTTTATATATGACTCATATATACAATACCACGAGCCAATATCGTGGATTTTATTAATACCATCTATCTAATACTACCGCCCATTTACCATCTAACTAATACTACCGCCCATTTGCAACTAACTGTGGTCTCATCATTAATTGTGGGTTAACCACTTACAAATATTAATATGGGCTTTATTGACTCTTGACTATGACGTGATCCCATGACATAAATAAGGGGGTTAGGGTGGGACCCTAACATGCCCTCCCCCTTAAGACTAGCCTTGTCCTCAAGGCTGAAGCTGCGGAAACTGCTGAAGAATAGCGGATGGTTCCCAAGTTGCATCTTCCGGCGAGGTGTCTTTCCATTTGACGAGGACCTCCTTAATCATGCGGCCGCGCAGGTGCTTGTCTCGTGTGTCTAGAACCTGTTCCGGTTGAAGCCAGATTGATTCTTCTTCATCCAATTCAGGTAGACTGGTTTGAACTTGGCAATTGTTCCCAATCACTTTCTTGAGGCACGATACATGGAAAACGGGGTGGATTTTTGCTGTAGGTGGCAAAGCCAGCTTGTAAGCCACTTCTCCAATGCGCTGAAGTACTTGATATGGTCTGTAGAATTTTGGAGAGAGCTTTTGACATCCCTTGTCTTTGAGTGAGGTTTGCTTATATGGTTGCAGCTTCAAAAAGACCTGATCCCCTTCTTGAAATTGGCGCTCTGAGCGATGTTGGTCAGCCTGTTGCTTCATACGGTTCTGAGCTTGATGAAGATTCTCGCGCAGGTGGGCAAGCATGGTTGCACGGTGTTGTAAGAGTTGATCCACTGCTTGTACTTTGGAGCACCCCTTGAGATAAGAAGTAGGGGACGGCGGAAGTTGTCCATAGACTGCTTCATAGGGAGTCATCTTGGTGGTGGCATGATAGTTGGTGTTATACCACCATTCCGCCAGAGGTAACCACTGTACCCAAAGGTGTTGTTTTTTTGAAGTGAAACACCTAAGGTAGGTTTCTAGACATTTGTTGATGGCTTCGGTTTGACCATCTGTTTGCGGATGATATGAAGTACTGAGTTTGAGTTGAGTGCCTTGTAATCTGAAGAGTTCTTGCCAAAAATTACTGGTGAAAATTGGGTCACGGTCGGACACAATAGAAGTGGGCATGCCATGCAATTTGAAGATTTGATCCATGAAAGTTTGAGCAACCAAAGTAGGTGTGAATGGTTGGGGTAGAGCGCAGAAATGAGCATACTTCGATAGTCGGTCTACAACCACCATGATGACTGATTTGTTCCCAGACTTTGGAAGACCTGTAATGAAATCCATGGAGACCTCCATCCAAATTGACGCCGGAATGGGCAATGGTTGTAATGTGCCTGGTGTGTTGACGGTTTCCCCCTTGTGACGTTGACAGACGTCACATTCTGCTACAAAAGTAAGGATGTCTTGTTTCATGCCGGTCCAAAAAAATGATCTTCTGGATATTGTAAATTTCTTGGCATCCAGGTCCTTCGTGACCTTTGATGTTCGTCAATGCATTCTCCAAAATCTTATTGAAGACTTCAACAGTCCCATTGGCCTGTGGGTAATATAGTGTACTCTTCTTCTGGTAGACATGGAATTCTTTAGTCAAAGCAATGATCATTTTGTTTAGAAAGTGCGCACCCATGTCACTCATCAACACTTTTGGGTAGCCAAATTTGGTTAAGACATACTAAAACAAGAACTTTTTTGCTGTAGCCCCTGTACAATCCTTAACCGACTGTGCTTCTGCCCATCTGGTTAGATATTCTGTTGTGGTGATAATATAGTGCGTGCCTATCTTCTTTCCTGGGGGCTGAATTTGTCCAGCAAAATCAATTGCCCACTTCTCAAATGGATGCAAAGATACTTGAGGATGTAGTGGTAACTTATCCCTTCGTAACGGTCTACTACTTCTTTGACATGCATCACATGCCTTATAATACGCCTTAGAATACTTGTGCAAAATTGGCCAACATAGACCTACGAGCAAAAATATTCTGCGTAGTTTCTTTGCCTGCATAATGACCTCCTACAACTCCTCCATGAGCTTCAACAAGAATGTTATCTCGCTCAAAGTTTGGCAAATATCTTCGCAATATCTCATCTACACCCATTTTATACAATGTCCCGCAATAACTGAAAAATCGGCCACACGCACTACTAATTCCTTCTTCTGCTGACTTGCATATCCTTCCGACGCCATCCCTGTAGTTAAGAATTGAATAATGTCTACAAAATGGTCATCCGCTACATACACCGCAAAGAGCTACGTATCTGGCAACCCTTCCTCTAGATTATTAGGTTGCTCTCCTATTTCAATCCATGACAGATGGTCAAGTCCCTCGTTTAACCTTCTTGGCTTCACAATGACTTCAAAGTCATACTCATGAAATAATATAAACCATCTGCAGATCATCCCCCCAAACACAAGCTTGTTGACCAAGTATTTCAAGGAAGAATGATCCGTGTACATCTTGAAGTGCCCTCCTAATAGACAATGCCTGAATTTTTGCAGTGCGTACACCATGGTCAATCCTTCGTGCTCAGTCATTGAATAATTCTTCTTAGCCTTTGATAGCTTCCTACTGGTAAAGGCTATAAGATGGTCCATTTCTCCTTCTCTAGCCTGTGTTAGCACTACACCCAACAAAATGAAAAAGGCATCCACATGTACATGAAACTCCTTTTTCCAATAAGGGAGTACCAAGATTGGTGCAGTTACCATATTTTCTTTCAACACATCTAAGCTGCACTAACATTATTCGTCCCAACATAATGTTGCATCCTTTTTTAATAGTTTCTCCATGGGTGCAGTAATTTGAGCATACACTTTAATAAATTTTCTATAGTATCATGTATGTCCTAGAGTCCTATGTAGTTGCTTTACAGTCTTAGGGGCCTCTAAGTTCACAATTACTGCAATATTTGTAGGGTCCACCATCAATCCTTGCTTGCACAGCACATGACCCAACAAGATCCCAAAAGGAACACAAAATATGCATTTTTCCAAACTCAGCGTGATCCAGTATCGACAACACGTATCCAACATCAGGCACAAACTGGCTACATGGCGCTTCACTAATCCAAATGTCGTCCAGTAATCAAAGTATACTTCCAGGAACTTATGAATGAACTCCTTGAATGCTCCTATGACTACGTGGGAAAATACTGTAGGTGCATTCTTGAGTCCAAATGGCATCACAGTGTACTAAAAACAACCCCACTCCATCGTGAAGGTCGTTTTTCTCCTATCCTCTGGCACGATATTGATCTGACGATACCTAGAAACCCATCAGTAAAGGAACAGGCCTCCTTCCCTCCAACATTGTCTAACACTTTGTTAGTAAACAACATTGGGAATGGGTCATGAACACATGCATCATTAAGCTTTCGAAGATCTATGCAAACCCTTATTTCTCCTTTTTGTTTCTTCTCCTGCACCACCATTAGGCTCACCCAATTATATTGTTCAATTGGTTCTATGATGCCTGCCTCCAGCATATTATCTAGCTCCTAGCGAACGTGTTTCTTGTATTTACGATTAGGGTGATATGAACTCTGTTTAATAGGCTTCGCGTTTGGCTTCTGAGTGATCTTCATAATGCCCAAATCACCAACTATGCCCTTAAATCAAAAAAATTAGTGGGGAAGAGATCCTAGTATTCACAGAGTAACTTTGCAACTTTATCCACTATAGCGTCATCCCAATAATCCCTAATTCTTCCGAACTTCGGTTCTTCGTTAATGCCAATGTTTACTTGCTTTGTCTTCAAAGGTGCAAAGATGTACGGGTTTTCTATTTGTGAGCCTTTGAATTTGTGATGCCCTTCTGCCTCTAGAATATTAATTTTTCTTGAATCTTCATCCTGCTCTTCAGCGGTCACATTATAGCATTCCAACGCATGGCACAACTGGGTGCTCCAATCTAGTTGAGTCCATTCCCTAGGTTCCATCGACGTTCTGAAGATAACCACCTTAATCTCTTGTAGCGCTTCATCGATGCTTGTGAAGGTCAATAAGAACCCTTCCCTCACCACATCCCATTACTCCGTGGAGGAGCTTTGTTTCTAGATACCAGTTCATTGGAATTGTATCCAAAGTATAGCAAAATATGTGTACCCACTCTGGCTACGGTTTTGTTCCCTATGCTTTACTCCACTTCGCTAGGTGATCATGTGGATCATCCCTTTCCATTATATTTCTCAGTATTTCTAGTGTTAGCACACCCAAACCATAGCTTCATCATTTTTCTATAATATTTCCATCCATCAAAACTATCCTTATCCGTACCCCACCATCTTATAGGCGTAGCGCGTAGTGCCAATTCTAATGCTTGGAAGCGGTGATCGTTGGGGACTTTGCACTCAAATTAATCTAGAAAAGGATCAACGTCATTTAAACCATCATAATAGGTTAATTTCCTTACCTTTGATGAAACACAACGCAATGACTTCATCATCATATTGCATCACAAGGTAGATACTTCATGTAAGAGATTATGCCAATGATCTAACTCCTCATCTAAGTCGGAGGTGCAGTAACTCTCCTGGTCCCATGCAATCCTTTCATCTGTCATCGGATTCATCCAGTCTTGATCTCGTGATGCTATTTTGTAGATTTGATCCAGTTCATCATCACTTTCTGCATAATCACAGACCGGTTCAATATATCGTTCCCTTTTGTAGGGTCCAATGATACTATAACCTAAATTGATTTCCTTTCAAATGACATTTTCCTCTTCTTCAAATTAATGACCCCATTCATGTCAATGGCCCAGTCAATTCCTAGGAGCGCAGGGTAGGGATTAATGTCATCGATGATATCTACATCGGCCATTGCGCTCGCACCTTCTATATAATTATTACTACATATATTTGTCCCATCGGGATGATTTTCTGCTGGTTCGCCATTCTGGGCTGAATCAGAGACCACTGCAGCATAGGTCTCCCCATTCTTTCCCATGTATTTTTCGGTAATAAAATCACATCTGACCCCAGATCCAAGGTGACCCGATCCATATCATAATCACCTATCTGTGCAGTGAGCCTCATCTCGCACCCTGTTCATGCCTTATGTTTGCTAATTTTTCTAACCACCCGATGTCCATCAGGGACTTTCTCTTTGCTGGCACATTTATTTATTAATTCCTACAGGCCTTCCAAAACTTTTCTATTGCACAACAATTTTATGCAAGTCTCCAAAAACGTAGTGAGTACAGAGGGATCAACCTCTGCAGGCACACTGATTTCTTGTGTCTTGTCTTGGCTTCCTAAGGTGTAGGCCTCAACAAATCTCTTCTTGGCTTCCATAAATGTTTCCTTACCATGCTCTAGATCAAAGCCGACTTCTTTTTTTGGCACTTTTCGGACCCATCCTTCTTCTTTAGGTTGTTTGCCCTTATCAATGCTAGTCATTCCACTTCTTAGCACAATGTTAACGCTCTGATCGTCTTCGTAGGTCTCAACCCTTATCATCTGTAGATTCTGCATAGGTTGCTGAGGTTGTGCTTTCTTCTCTTGCATTTTAGCTATCAGCACTGGGCACTCTTCTATAGTATGGTCAAACTGGCTGCAACATTGACATGACAGGCATGTCGTGCATAGTTCCCTGGTTGTTCGTAGTTGTAATAGATAATCTATCCATGACCTCTACCAAATCCTCCTCCTCAACCCCTTCCTCAGCTATGAAAGCCTCCGCGCTCCCCTCCGACGCTTTGATCTGGAGGTGGAGTTTCTGATTTAATACGATAGGTCGTTGTTCTCTCCATAATCATTTCATAGCTACGACAGTGTTGCTCATCGTGGCCCACAGATTTGTAGAAGTTACAGAACAACTGTTCGGGTGTCTGGACGAACTTTTAAAGTAAATGGCAATTATTCATTGCATGTTGTCTAATAACCTGACAAATAGTGCACCATAGCACATCGCCTACACTCGGCCCTACTAGGGATTTTGGATTCAGTGGAATTGGCCCCCCTCTTGTAATATAATTTGGGTACATGGGAAAGTGGTCTTTATCATGTCCTTGGCCCTTGCACTTCAAACACTATACTTCTGTGTGCACTTCTAGTTTAGTCTCCTTGTCTTTCTTCAAACTCTATAATTCTAGGTATAGGCTGTGTAACTGAGAGTGGATTTGTTGTACCCTCAAGGTTGCATCCTGAATAGGTGATTCATGCAACCTAATCATGATTTCGAAAGCTTCTACCTATGTTCTTATCTTCTTTTGTTTCAGAGAAATTCTTAGGTGGGGCAGAAGTGAAGCTATAAACCATTCGCGATGCTAACAATCTGTGAGTTGCATGTTAGCTTCTCGAATTTGACACTTCAAGATTCGATCTAATTCCCAAGGTGTCTCATTGACCCTCATCATGAGTTCTTTAAATCCAATCACTGACTGTGAGTCAAACTTAGGCTTGCTAAACTCTTTGTTTAAAACTGTCATAGTCTATGCTAGCGTCATAAGAGGATTATCAAAACAATACTTAATATACTAGGTTAGCACATGATCTTGCAAATCATAACCAATTGTGCAACAAACCAAAACTGCTTTGTATCTTCACTCCCTATGCCCTTGAAAATTAACATCTTCATCATGTTCGTGATGTTGAATGGTGGTGGTGGAGGTGGAGGTGTGGGTGAAGGTGTATGTGGTGGAGGTGGGGGTGTAGGTGGAGTGGAAGGATGATTTTCTCGAGGAATCCCCTGAGTGATTAGTTGAACAACGCTTCGAGGCATAATCTGCCTTGTCCCTTCATCCTCACTTAAAGGGGGTCCAATCAATGGAATATACTCCGGTCCTGATCCTTCGTGATTTCTAATTAATCTTCCACTTTGCGTAGCTCCAAACATCAAGGTAATGGCATCGCTCATTTTTCACATAACAAAATTTTAATCCAAGTATTGAATGATCTTAAATACTTACCTCTCAATCCTTTGAAAAATCACCACTCTGCTTCGCTATAGCTGACTGAGGTATCAACTGCAAATTCTACAACAAATCCTGCTAAAATTTTAGCGAGCCAATGATCGACAACCCGCGCAATCTTGTTTTCAGAGGCCTCTAGTCATCGTACTAATTATAGAATCCACACTATACGATTATTAAGTTTCCACCTTCCTTGGTTGTCTGGAAATTTAGCTAACCATTCATACAATTCAATTGGGAAGGTGCAGAAGGAGATCTCACGTATTTCAATATACAAGTACTTGTTCAACCACTCTTCCTTCGACATGCACAGATTCCTTGTTTCCTACGCCTTGAAATCATGAACCTTTTGGTCAAACCACTTTTAAATTTCCTTCTTGGTCGGATCTCTTTCAAGCAGATCCTGGTCCCAAAAATGAAACCATGTGTTGGCTTAGGGGTTCTTGACCCAGGTTCATAGTTAGCTGTGCGAACCAACAAAACCCTACACTACTAGACCTTTCGTCAACAACCCACGTAGCACAGGCTACAGTCTCACTCGAAGCAGTATGGGGGGATGCAAGAACCACGTTTCTACATCTAGAGACTAGTGTGATGTCGTCCATTGCCTCAGATCTACCTTCATGTAGATCAATAACCTCTTAGGGTGTGTTGCTGCAACTCTATTAAAACAACCTTTTGATCTCTACAAAGGTCTATGCTCAGTCCTTGTGGAACTTTAACAGTTAATTTTCCTACTTGCGCACATCAGAGAGCAGTCCTAAATTAGCATTTGAACATATTTACTTAAGTTATTAGTAAACATAAAAGAATTCATCAGAGTCTTCGTGAAAGTACTTAGACATGCATTGTGTACATCATTAACACTTATTCAAGAGAATCGTGTAACATTCAATCAATATTCCATAAAACACATAATTCATTGTCAGCATATAACATTAGCAGAGATAAACATAAATACGCAAGAATTCTTTACAAAACTGTCTTATTGATCTTCAATTCAGGATTATAGACTCAAAACTTCCTTACACACACAACTGTAGTGGTTGGCGCAGTCGGCTGCAGACTCTATCTAGGCCTCCATGCACTCAGTTGTAGAGCCTTTATTCTCCTATCTTCTTCCTCTCTTCTACCTTAGACTCTCTAAGAGACACCGTTTTATAGTCTTTTTCATACAATACCGTGGTTTGCAGACCATGGGTGAATCTCAAAACTGACTCAAACTTTACATAAAACAAGGGGCTAATCCCCTTTGACTCCTATTCATCTACGTGCTCCACATCCACAAATCATATAAAATTTACATTATTTACAAAATTTGGGTTATATTAACCCAAAAATAACCCAAGGGACCCCATCCCAACATTCTGTAATGTTTTTGGGCCATAGATCCATCCCTGGATGAGACAGCTAGTCATCTTGATAGTTGTGAATCAGCTTAAGATATTTTGATGTAGTGAATGTTCAATGCTCCTCCTTTCCTGATAAATAGGAGGAAGCAAGACTTAACAAAGGTTCAAAAATTCTAAAGAAAACGATACATGTAATTTTCAGATTGTATGGCTTTGTAATAAAGATCTTTCAAAATATCAAGGAAATGGTGTTGATTCCCCTGTCAAGTATTACAATATGTTGTCCCTCTACTAAAACCCATTTATGTTCATGTTTCTTCTCTGAATTCATGAAATCATAGCCACTAGAGATATTTGAAACTTCCTCATAGATTCATTTGTATTGATATGTTAATGCATGTGCCTGTAACTTCATCACAACTTCACTTGTATCAACATTATTAATGCATGTGCATGTATGGGTCATTGAAATTATATCTTTAATAGTTGCGCTTCATGGATCATAGCACCCCATCTCTCTGTTGTCCATTATATCTACCTGTAACTCAAATAAGTGTAGGAATTCTTAAAGCTGCAAGCTCTATGTGTTAAGCATAGAATTCTTGATGTTGTAAGATCCAGATGATGAGTTGCTCCTTCTCCTTATCCTCTATCATTACTCCACCAAATATTATTAAATTTGAAGTCCTTGAACTACTTGGCCTCCATTGTTTTACGCATATTTTTTAGATTTGTATATGTGAAGAAGTACCATAAATTCATGTCTACTCCTTTAGGTGAATGAACCAACACATTATATATACATATAGAATATAAGTGAGGTCTCCCCTTTACTAAGAATCATTTGAGACACTCCAAATATAGATGTTCCCAGGCACTAGCCTTGTAAGGAATCCAAGGCTATCTCTGGGGGCCACAACATCTTCTGCTGCTCTTGCCGGGGAATGTATTGAAATATTTTTCCCCTGGTATACGACAAACTGAGCACTCTTTGTGTAGGTGAGAAAAGAAGTTCTGATTACATCCACTTCACCTTGGAGACTCCACACAAACCCCATCATCATTCATCATCCTAGATTTTAATATGCCTCATACTCACTTAGATACCTCTCAGCAGAAAGCCCCATTTGTATCTGACCCAGAGAAAATAATTTTCAAAAGAGTCTGGAAGGAGAAAACTCCTACTACTTGCACTACTATCCCATCAGTCTTTGAAGCCTTCTCATCTAGCTCTCAAATTGTTGTTACTCACTACTAAGGAATTACTCCTAAAACCCTTGCATACCCCGCTTTCAGTCTAGCCACTCTTACCATTGTTCTTTTGGGCCAAGATCCTTAGGCAAGTCTTAATCCCCCTCCATTAATCTGGATGGCTCTTCCAGGTTTTTTGCTCAATAAATATGCACCTCTTAATTTACCTCAGCCTCTAAGTTAAATGCCCCGGGACTACCTAAAGCATTTGCCTAGGTTCAATGGGGAAGATGATAACATGGCACAGAAACACATTGAAACCTTTTATGCCTTTCTTGAGAACCTAAACTTGGAACAAATTTATGTGGTCATGAGACCTTTTGTATAATCCCTTGATGGAGAGGCTAGAAAGTGGTTCAAAGCCCTACCCAATGCCTCCATCACTACCTAGGAGTAACCTGAAAAATCTTTTACACAAAAATGGGGTGAAAAGAGAAACCATGAGTACCTCCTCATAGATTTTAATGCCATAATGAAGAATCCAAAATAGGATATCTAAGAATTTATAAGAACAAGCAGTACAATAAATTTCCTGCTGAGATAAAGCCTCCCCTAGCTGATGCTTGAGTATATTTTTTGGGAGCCTTTGAATATGACTTTGGATTTACTCTAAGGGAAAGGAATTCTCTCACTCTAGATCAACTCCAAATCAATGCACTTGAGGTGGAAGAAAATTTCTCCTCAATAGGAAAGCTAAGAGGAAAGAAAGAACCTACTAAGGATAAAAGAGGGAAAGAAGAGGCATCCTCCTCTGGTCGAGATAGAGAATCACTAGACCCGAAGGGTGATGAGATGGAAAAAATCATAAGGAGTTTATCACATAAGGTTGGAAAGATTGAACTTGAGAACAAGAATCTCTCCAAATAGAATGCTCAAGTCAACAATTGGGGTTTTAACATTGCAGTATAGAAGACCTCCATTGCAAATAATTCCAAGGGGAAGGAAGGAACAACTCAATGATATCCCTCATCCTCTATATTTAGAAGAGGATCTCGATGAGAAATCGTTGGGTACATAGGAGATATAGGGAAAAATGTTTTCTAATTTTCTTGGAGAAGAACATGAGAATGTGGCTCACCAGGAGGCTAGTTAGGATAGAGAAGCAGGTGCAGATGAGGAAGATATAGATTGTTATTGCAAATTGTTTGTAGATTTCATGCAAGCACATCCGAAATGTAAGTATAATATAATATCTTCAAATAAAAGTTCAATAGAGCCAAAGAAACAAGAGTTATCGTCTCCCCAAGTTATTCCTCCAATACCAGACAAAGGGAAAGGTAAGCTAAATCCTGTCCCTTCAAAGATAAAAGTGTTTGCAAATAAGGAAAGAAAGATTTTTGAGGGATGCATTGAAAATGAGGCACATGTTCTACTGAAAACTGCCAGTGGGAAGGAAGAAGGAATAGAGTCAATCGGTACAGAAAAAGTCCAACCCCCATTCAATCTCTAGAAGGATCTTGAAAAGGTAAAAATTCTTGTTCTTCTAACTGAGCTTCTAAAGAAGCCTAATTATAAAGCTCAAGTCTCTCAATTCATGCATTCACCTACCTCAGCACCAACTCATGATAGTTTAAACCTCCAAGAGGAGAGGCCAATGGTTGTTTTTGGGCCACATGTGGAAGAGTTGGATCCTTCTATTGCACTGTTCTATGCGACCCTAGTAATCCACGACCTATTACTGCATAATTTCATGTTGGATTTGGAAGACTCACACAACCTCATGCCATTAAGAATGATGGAATAGGTGGGCTTGGAGATCATCAGACCATAGAAGGACCTATACTCCTTTGACTCTAAGACAGTCAAGTGGTTAGGGATGATAAAGGATCTGGTCGTAAACCTGGCTCAGATCCATGTGAAGAGTGTGGTAATGGACATAGTGGTGGCCGATATTACTCCTCATTTTGGCATGCTCTTATATGGATCTTGTGTTTCCAAGGTGGGGTATCTATCAAGTTAGATCTCACTTATGCGACTATTCCCAATTTTGGAGGTGAGCAAAGGAGTTTGTATAGAGAATCCAGGTTTGTAAAAACTGTGACCCCAGCTAAAGGCTCTGAAAACTTCCTAGTGCATGGGATGGAAATTGACATCTAATGCCTATTCCTAGAAGAATACGAGACCTTATTAGAGGAAACATCAGTACACCTAACAAGGTAGTTAGAGCACCAACACACAAATGAAAATGAAGTATGGAAATTGTACTTCAATGACACAAACTCAAAAGAGAAAAATGGAGCTGGAATATTGTTGGTATCTCTAGAGGGAAGCCTGATACCCCTCTTTCAAGCTGGAATTTGAGGTGACCAAAAATGTGGTAATGTACAAAGAATTTCTCCTTGGGCTACAAATGACAAAAAATATGAATATTGAATGCCTAATGGTCTATCGAGACTCTGAGCTAGTTGTAAGGTAGATCAAGAACCAATGCCAGGCCAAACACCCCAAACTGAGGATGTACCAGAACGAAGTGTGGGATCAAATTGATAATTTATTCCTGGCCTTTAATATCCAATTTCTGCCCAGGGAAGGAAACAGGATGGTTGAATCCCTTTCCGTTGCAGCCAGCAATTATAGGCCCCCACAAAATCCGCTCCTCAGATATGAGGTAGAAGTCAGATATCGACCCTCAATACCTAATAATGTCAGGCATTGGTAGATCTTCGAGGATGAAGAGTAGGTAAAAATATTCATAGAAGTCATTGGGGAGTTTGCCCACTCCACCATTGATCAAGAAGAAGAAGGAGCAGATCAAGAAGCTACCTCGTGGAAAGACAATGTGGTTGGACACAAAATTTTGCAACTGAAAGGGAATACCATCCCTTGTGGACTAGTCCCATTGGAAAGGATTTTTAATAAGGATGACATAGTCTCTAAACACATAGCCTTGGAGATAGATGATCAAGTGGAAGACTGCAACATCGGATTGGAGGAGGAAGCCAGATGATCAAGCTATCAAAAGGAATCCCCTAACAATACATAGAAAGGTATTCAAATTTATTCAAAATTTACAAGGATGTATTTTCTTGGTCTTATCAGGATTTGAAAGCATTTGATACTAACATCATTCATCATAATATTCGTTTGAAGAGTGGAATAAAGCCATGGAAACAGAAACTCAGGTAGATAAATCCACTCTTACTCTCCTCCATTGAAAAATAGGTGAGAAAGCTTCTACAGGAAAAGATCATAGTTCCTTGAAGGTACTCTGAATGGGTGGCCAACCTAGTCCCTATCCAAAAAAATAGCAGATAAAAAAGGTTGTGTTGATCTTCAAAATTTAAATAGGGCATCATTGAAGGACAACTAACCACTGCCCAAGATGGATTATATATTGCAGAAGGTGGTTGGCTCAGCCATAATTTCCATGATGAATGGATTCTCTAGCTACAACCAGGTGGCAGTCCACCCATAGGATCAAAAGAAAATTTCTTTCACCACCTTATGGGGAACATTCATGTATACTCCCATGCCCTTCAGCTTTATTAATGCAGAGGCCACATTTCAAAGAGCCATGGAAATAGCTTTGGTAGGGTAGAAAGACAAATTCATGGTGGTCTACTTCGATGACATCACAACCTTTTCCAAAAATGACAAAGAGCACATCCTCCACTTAAATGTCACCTTTGAGAAATGTAGGAGGTATGGTCTCTCTCTGAATCCTAAGAAATATCAGTTTTCCCTTAGTGAGGCGAAGCTACTTGGACACATAGTAGTGTAGGAAGGAGAAATATCGATCCTGAAAGAGTCAAAGTCGTCATCCATATTCCCTTGCCTAGAAATAAGAAAGAGGTTCAAGCCTTTCTCGGGAGAATAAATTTCCTGAGGAGGTTCATATCCGAATATGCAAAAATTGTCAAGGGTATTACGGACATGCTCAAGAAGGAAAAAGAAGTCAGGTGGAGCCCTACCCCTAGATATTTTTTCATCAGAATTAAAGAAGCTTTGGCTGAGGTCCCAGTACTAGTCAGCCTCGACTATTCAATGCCTTTC
The DNA here is from genome assembly GCA_031772625.1 of Pinus tabuliformis. Taxonomy (NCBI): domain Eukaryota; kingdom Viridiplantae; phylum Streptophyta; class Pinopsida; order Pinales; family Pinaceae; genus Pinus; species Pinus tabuliformis. Next base: position 845,369,459 of record CM062815.1, read on the forward strand.
TACATATTTTCTTTTGCCTCTCCACATACTATCACTGCAGTGCTGCTACAGAAAAATAAATAGGGTTACGAACGGCCCATCACATTATACAGCCAAGTCATAAGGGATGTTGAGATGAAATATAATATATTGGAGAAACAAGCCTATGCACTAGTCAAGGCTCTAAAGGCATTTCATATGTATGTGCTGCAATCGGAAATCACAGTGTTTGTCCCAACTACAGTAGTGAAGGACATCCTAGTGTAAGGAGAGAGCGAAGGAAAGAGGGGTTGGTGGATAGTGAAAATACAAGAATATTAGCTAGAAATAAATCCTACCAAGCTCATTAGAGGCTAAGGGTTGGCCAAGGTTTTATCCAGATGCAATTTCCAAGCTCTAGGTGTAAACCTTATCATAGAGGAAGGCAAAAAGTTCATTCCTAGGTTAGGTCATGCCAGAAGTGCCAAGCGTTTGCTGAGAGGCAAAATATTTCTCCTCTCCCCCTCATTCCAGTTTTCGTAGACTTTCGCAGATTTTTTTAGGCTAGAGATGTGTTCAAGCGTCCTTAAACCATGTGATATGTCATTGAGTGCATAAACGTACAGATCTAGGGAGGTATGCACACAGGAACTACAATAGGTGGTCATGCTTGTTAGATTCCCTTGTAACCGCTATTGATACCCCTTCGAGTAGTATCACATTAGACAAAACTACAAATGGACTACGCTTCTACGTACCCTTGGGTATATCAGAAGCCCACTAAGCTCACCTGAAGCCTGAACTTAGATAAGTTGCCAGTCCTCTTTCTGCTACATTACACTAAGAACAACACTCAAGGAGATTACTTACTTGTACAATAGGATAGTCAGGTAGTACAGCTAAGGGTATGGTCGATCCTCCTTAGTTAGCATCCAAAAAGATTGGGTTGAGTACTATTAGTTGACCCCTATTTATATTGTGATCTGTAGCACTTGACACTCCTTTGCAACCATAGTTCCCTCCACTATATAAATATCACCCTCTACCTTCTCTTCTAGATCAAATCCAATAGTTGGGGTTCTGCCACCGTCATACGACGTAGATTCACCAGTTGGGGTTTTCACAGTGCAGATCAAACTCTTTATACAGTGAAAGTTTCAGCTACCGTAGTCTAGATTAGATTGTCAGAGCACATTCGGTAGTACCAAGACCTTGGGGTTTCTATTACTATAGTCCAGGCCCAATTTTTGTAGGACATTGGGTAGTATCAAGATTTCTGGTATTCGACGACTACAGTATTGTTTAGTGGGGAGTAAAACAACTTTCAAAGTACAAAATAAAATAAAATTGAGAAAATCTCGGGACACTTGCAAGAGACTTAGCCCATAAGATTCTAGACGATAAACTGGTGGCAGTAGTACCATTAACTTGTAAGCCCCTAAATTTTTAGTGGTCCCAAAAGTTTTCCCGACACAACTTCAAGTGACCATGCCATTAGACTCATGAGCTTGCCCTCTTTCCTAGTAGACTACTCTTAAGTAAGCTCAAAAAAATTGACCAGGATTGGTGTATGTTAGGTACCAAATCTCAAGTTATGGTTGTGGAAAAGGAATTTGAGAGGGTCAGCCACCTTGAGAAAAGATTCAAGGCATTCGAGGAAAATATTACCAAACAACTCTCATAACTAGCAGCCCTTATAGGAATGTCTCATAGGGAGGATCCTAGTGTAAATGCACACATAGAAGCATAATCCAACCATCACATTCACTTCCATGGAAATCACCACTCTTCCAACGACTGGACACCCAAGATAGACATGTAAAAATTTGATGGATCTAACCTTTAATATGGGTAGCACAAATGGAACAATATTTCTCCCTTAATGATATTTGTGAATATAGAAATAAACTACATATGGGTGCCCTTTACTAGGACCAAGAGACATGGAAGTGGTGGTAGTGGCATCGGAAATGTTATCCAGGGAGAGAAACTTGGAACTTGTTCTCAAAATCCATATGCGATCATTTTGACCGGAATCTAATTTTTTGGGTCATCTCACTAAGCTCTGGAAAATAGGTATAGTAAAGGACTACATTACAACCTTTGAAAAATTGGCCATCAGAATTGACAGTCTAGGAGATGACTTCTACTTGGAATGTTTCATCAGTGGTGTAAAAGAATCCATCCAAGCCCATGTCTAGATGCACCACCCAGCAATTTTGTCGGATGCATGCCGCAAGGCCTTAGATGTGGAAATCACCTTAAATTCCTAGTCCAATAGTCCAAACTTCATTGCCAAGGCACGTCCCACCCAAGCTCTAGGGCTGCCTCACAGAGTTTTTCAACCCTAGAGTTAGCCTTAGATGCTTCATGGAGATTTTCATCTAGGATTTTTTTTTTTCTTTTATTTTTTCTTAGGAACTTTATGGACATAGGTTTCTTATAAAACTTCAACCTATAACCATTGGAAAGTAAAGGAATGCCTTTCTCATTGCAGGTTCTTATTTGGACAGACCTGTTCTCATGACATATTTCCACTAGAAAGGGACCCAACCATCTTATCATTAACTTTGAAATTCTTGAATATGGAACCATACAAGAGGGCCTAATCACCTTCTTGAAAATTCTTCTTCCTAATGTGTTTGTCATGCCAAATCTTCCTTTATAGTTGAATTACCTCAATGTTCAGGAAAGATTGTAGCAAGAATTCATCGAGACCATTAAGTTGGGGTAGCCTCTCGTGTTGTGATGTAGTGAATTCCAAGTCTAATTGAGTTTCCATCCTTCAAGTGTTGTATTCAAATTCAATGCAATAGTGCCTTCTTCCCTTATACTAGTTCAAATGGGGTAAATCCAGTGGTGGTCTTCCAAGTGGTATTGTAGGCCCAAGTGGCTTCTACAAGTTTGTTTGCCTAACCTTTTCTATTGCCCCTAACAACCTTGGTCAGAATGCTCTCCAATTCTCTGTTTGTGACCTCCTATTGGGATAGGGTCCCCTAGGGGCCCAAGTTTTGTTGTATAAAATTTAAAGTCTCCACAAGTTTTGGTTGTGGAGCGTGTAGATAGTAAAGTGTCATAAAGGGTTTTACCCTTTGTTTATGTAAGTTGTGTCGGATTTTATAGATCTACCCATGGTCCGCGGACCATACGATTGTATAAGTAGGAGAGTCTTAGAGATTCTAAGGCATGTAAGGGATGATGAAGATGAATGTAATGGGTTAGTATAAGGAAGAATGAAGAAGTCTTAGAGTAAAAGAGAGGCTTTGTAGCTATGTGTGTAGAGGCCTAGAGTAGAGTCCACAGCTGAGTGCACGAACCACTGCAGCTGAGTGCACAGGGAAGTCTTGAGTCTGTAAGCAGAACTGAAGTATTAATAAAGAGATTATTACAGAAATTCCTATGTTTTGCCTATTTACTTCTATTATGAATGAATGGGATATTATGCTATAATGAATAATGGGTTTATGAATTAATATTGTATTTATGCATGACTTTACATGATTTATGTTGTTATATGAATTCAAGTAATAGTAAATTTTTATGCAAAGAATATATTATCACATGTTAAAGTTATCGAACACTTAGTCGATCTGGGTAAATATGGAATTAGGAGTAATCACAAAGGCATGTAAGTGGTTGATTAACCTCTTTAGGGTCTGTGAAAGATAGTCGTAGACCTTTGTGAAGGTCTAGAGGTTGGTTAAAAGAGGTTATATAAATAAGATTTAAAGGCTTATCAATTTATGTGAAGGGAGGTTTAGGGCATAAAACGACATTACACTTCAGTCCATGCTCCAAGGATTGATGCCAAAAGGGCCAGCAGTGAAGGGATTTGTTTGGAAATACTAACTCTGAACCTGGGTTAGGACCCACTAAGCCAACAAATGGTTCCGTTCCCAGGACCGGTATTTGCATAAAGAGATGTGTGATGTCACATCACTGGTATCCAACAAAGAAATAAATTAAGAAGTGGTTTAATAGATAGATCCACAAATTTGCGGCGCAAGAAAACAGAAATTCGCACGTGACAAAAGAACAATGGTTGGACAAATATCTCTACATAGAGATACACAAAATTTTCTTTTGTTCCTTCCTGATCGAACTATATGAGTGGATCACTAAATTGGAAGATGGCCAAGGAAGGTGGAATCTTGACAGTCTAATAGTGTGGACCCCAGAGCTAGTGTAGAGATTGGAAGCCTCTAAAGATAAGATCACGTGTGCTATCGATCAGTGGCTTGATTGTGTCATAGGAGGATTTGGGACAAAATTCACAGTCGATACCTTGGCCACCTACAATGAAGCAAAGTGATGCTTCTTCAAGGGACTGCGAGGTAAGTATTTAAGATCTTTAAATACTTGGATTAAGATGCTCTTTTGTGAAAAATGGGTTATGCCATTACCTTGATGTTTGGATATACGCAAAGTGGAAAGTTCTTCAAGGATAGATGAAGAACAGGCTGTTATGAAACCAGCTCAAGAAAATATAGAAAAGATAGATCAATGCCTTAGAATTCAGCCTCTTCGAGGGGGCAACCTCCTTTACATTACATAAATGAACAATTCTTGGATGATTTAAATGACAAAACCTCCTTTCTATATATAGGAGTCTAAGGAGTCACAATATAATCCAGCCGACCTAACAATAATAATATAAAGCCACAAAAATAACAATAGATGGATTCTATGGGGCACAGTAATAACAATATGGGGCAATAGGGGCACACCAATATTAATAAGGGGTATAGCTACAATAGTAATGGGGTGATCACTTGTATTATAGGGACCCAACATGCCCCTCTCCTTCAAAAAAGTGTTGTCCTCAACGCTTGAGTAGTTCTGGATACTTCTGCATAAAATTCTCATCCTCCGATGTGGAATCTTCAGCAGATAAGTTCTTCCACTTGATAAGATACTCTTAAATTGAACGATTTTGTAGCTGTCGAGTTCTTGTTTCTGTGACTGCTTCTGGTTCCAATATAATTTTTCCTTCCTTGTCAAGTTCTCGCAATATTGTTTGAACTCGGAGCTTGTCGCCTACGGACCATAATACTTTGGTGATAATTTATTATCCTTCTTAGCTTGCTTGAGGGACATTTGCTTATACGGTTGTAGCCGTAGGAATACCCAATCACCTATATCAAAACTTCTTTCACTACGATGTTGGTCTACCTGTTGTTTCATTCTATTCCGTGCCAACACAAGGTTATCCTTTAAGAGTTGGAGGACTTGTTTTTGATGTTTGATGTGATGTTACATTGCTTGAACCTTAGAATTTTCTCTTAAATACAATGTGATGGATGGTGGTTGATACCCATAAAGTGCCATAAATGGGGTCATTTTTTTTGATGTATGGAAGGAAGTGTTATACCACCATTCATCTAGAGGCAACCATTTGACCCATTGTGTCTGTTTATCAGATACAAAGCAACGAAGATATCCTTCCAAACATTTGTTTACTATCTCAGTTTACCCATCAGATTGAGGATGATAAGATGAGCTATGAGCTAACTGAGTACCAAGACAAGAAAATAATTCTGTCCAAAAATTTCCAGTGAAAATGGGATCTCTGTCACTTACAATAATCTTTGGGTTTCCATGTAGCTTTTGAATTGTTTCCATAAATGCAGTAGAAACTGTACTAGCTTTAAATGGATGTGATAATGCACAAAAGTGTGCATACTTGGTAAGTCTGTCAACTACCACCATGATGACACTCTTTCCCTCAGACTTGGGTAAACCTGTGATAAGATCCATTGAAACCTCCTCCCAACGTTGGCTTGGAATGGTTAAAGGTTGTAATAGACCCGGTGTCTTAATTGTTTCAATGTTATTTTGTTGGCAAACCAAACATTCTGCCACAAACTTTTGAATATCTGATTTAAGGCTGTCCCAAAAAAATTCCTTCTTAACCCTGTGGTAAGTTTTTAAAAATCCTGAGTGCCCTCCTAAGGGAGAAGTGTGAAATTACATAAGAATATTTTGTTTTAGCTGGGAATTCTTACAGAGGTATAAGTGATCTTTGTACCATAACGAATCATTTTTCTAGCTAAATGTATTAGACGTACTGGAATCTTGTTGTAAATTTCGAATAAGTGCCCACACTTCTTCGTCATTCTTCCATTCCTCCCTTGCTTCGTTTATCCAATCTGGTTGGATAATAGAAATGGCGCACAACAATGCTTCCACATCCTCATCCTTTCTTGAGAGTGCATCTGCCACCACATTTTGCTTCCCTTTTTTGTAGATGATTTCAAAGTCATAACCCAACATCTTTGTGACCCACTTTTGTTGCTCTTCAGAGGATAATCTTTGTTGTAAAAATTATTTAAGGTATCATGATCCATTTTTACCTTGAAGTGTCTACCCATTAGGTAGGGTCTCCATTTCTTAAGTGCATGGAGTATTGCCAACATTTCCTTCTCATAAATAGCTTTGCTTAAAAACTTTCCCTCGATTGGACGACTTTCAAAAGCAATGGGTCTTTCATCTTGCATTAGAACAACACCAATTCCATTTCCTGAGGCATCAATTCCACAATAAAGGTTTTTGTGAAGTCCAGTGTAGCTAAGACCGGTGCTTTGCACATTGCCTCTTTAAGATGTTCAAAGGTCTTTGTTGCTTCTGGAGTCCATGAAAATGCATCTTTCTTCAATAATGTTGTTAGAGGTGCTTCTATTCTCCCATAATTCTTAACAAACTTGTGATAATACCCTGTCAACCCGAGAAATCCTCGCAGATGCTTTATGGATGTGGGGATTTTCCATTCCTCAATGGCTTTAATTTTTCTAGGGTCTACCTTAACTCCTTCATGAGATACAATATGACCCAAATATTCCACCTCCTGGACTCCAAAGAAAAATTTGGATCTTTTTTCATATAATTGTTTCTCCTTCAATAGTTGTAGCACCCTGTCAACATGTTCAACATGATCCTTCCAAGACTTGTTGTAGATTAGTATATCATCAAAAAATACTAACACAAATTTTCTAAGGAATGGTTTGAAAATTGAATTCATCAAACCTTGAAATGTTCAAGGTGCTTTGGTAAGGCCAAAAGGCATGACCAAAAATTCATAATGACCCTCATGAGTTCTAAATGTTGTTTTCAGAATGTCTTCAGTCTTCATTCTGATTTGATGATATCCTAAACAAAGATCCAACTTGGTGAAGTAAATTGATCCATGCAATTCATCCAGTAATTCATCAATGACAGGAATGGGGAACTTATCTTTAATAGTGAGCTTGTTGAGCTCCCTATAATCCGGACACATGCACCATGATCCATCCTTGTTGTGCACCAATACTACTGGAGCAGAGAAAGAACTTTGATTCGGTTGAATTATACCAGCCTCTAGCATTTATGCAACCATACGTTCAATTTATGAATAGCATGATCATGATCACGCATAGGTGGGAGACCTTTGGGAGTCTCAAATACCTTGGAATGATTGTCCAGGACTTTTTGGAGATCTGGAGAAATAGATGATTCCAATGTGGTTCCAAATATAAAGTTTCCATACGTACCTTTTGTGTGTTTTGCACATTATTGAGATCGAAGAATTGCTCCATCTGTAATATCCATGTGGCAGGATCCTTGCCATCAAACTTCCTCATATCGATTTTTGGAATATGGTGAGTCTTTGATCCAACATTAGCATCTATGGAATCATGATTAACATTTCTTTTGTTCTCATCATGAGTTTCCTTTAGTACCCTTTCACCCTTAGGGACCATTTCTTGTAGCAACTTATTCATATTTATCTTCAATTCGTCCATGTCTGTCTTCAAATCTGTCTTCAAATCATCCATCTTAGCTTCCATGTCAATCATCTTAGCTTCTACGCCTTTCTTTAAACAATCCATCTTATCTTCTACATCTTTCTTTAAACCATCCATCTTAGCTTCTACATCTTTCTTTAAACCATCCATCTTAAATTTTGTTCCTTTTTGTGCAAGGGACAGTTGTTGCACTTGGTCTTGTAATTTTGATATATCATGTTGCATTTCTTCCTCTTCTTCATGAGTCATGCTAGAGCTTTCAGGTTCCTTACTAGGTGTTTGCATTTTATTTCCTCGGGGCATCAGTTACCAATAATAATTCTCTACTATGCCCTTTGAATTCCCTCAAAATAAATTTTCAAACCAAGCTTAAGCAAAATTTAAGAAAATCTACACACTTTTTTCACTTTGTAGGAGCTCGATATTGCCTCTGATGTATCTCTTTACTTTCCAATCATCTAGTTCTGAATTTGTGGCCTGTAGTAGCCCTCTGTGTCCTCTTTCCACTGCCACAATTCTGACCCAAATTGGATTCTCCAAGGAAGAGTTATGTGAAATCTCCCACAGTGACTTTCTTATAGACTAGTTTAGTAGAGCGAACTTGTACGACGTGCCACGAGTCACTGTTTCGACCTTTGGATCTAAAACATGCATACAAGAAACTTCAGTCCATCTTCTTTCTGTACCTTCTTATGAAATTTCAATATGATCCCCAGAGAGAAAGTTATGATGATTTTCCCTAGGTCACCTGTTTCGAATGTAATTCAGGAGTTTGCAAAAAGACCATCTTCCTCGGATCATATCTCCACAAATATCGTGCGAAAAGCTCTAAAATTCGGACCCAAGGTTCAGCGCGATTTCTTCTCAAATGGGTTTTTTTTTGCGACTTCTGAAATGTCATAGAAAAAACGTTCTAGCGAAAATGCCACGATGACCTGTTTGGAGCAGCGAAACCCTAGAATCCAAAGCTCTGATACCAAATGTTATGAAACCAGCTCAAGAAAAGATAGAAAAGATAGATCAACGCCTTAGAATTCAGCCTCTTCGAGGGGGAAACCTCCTTTAAATTACATAAATGAGCAATTCTTGGATGATTCAAATGACAAAACCTCCTTTCTATATATAGGAGTCTAAGGAGTCACAATATAATCCAGTCGACGTAACAATAATAATATAAAGCCACAAAAATAACAATAGAGGGATTCTATGGGGCACAGTAATAACAATATGGGGGAAATAGGGGCACAACAATATTAATAAGGGGTATAACTACAATAGTAATGGGGTAATCACTAGTATTATAGGGACCCAACATGGGCCCTAAATATAGCCCATTGATTGAGCCTCCTTTGAGTGACAATGAGGGAGCAGCACAGGCTTCACTGTAAGTGTTATCCTGTTAATACGACAAGGGTTTGCTCAAATACCTCATCCATCCACACCACCTTCACCCTCACCTCCACAACAAACGCCTTCGCCCGCATCGCCACCACCTCTGTCACTGTTCGATATGTTGAATATGATGAAGTTTCCCATTTTGAAGGGCCTTGGAAATGAGGAACCATACCAATTTTTGTTCGTTGTGAAGGCCGTGTGGACAACCAAGAATATTACAGATGATCAGATGAAGAAAGCGCAGTTGGTTACTACTATACAAGACTGCGTGCTAACATGGTACATTAAGTACTGCACCAATAACCTGATGGATCCATTAGCAGACATTCATATTGTGTTGAATAAGGAATTCAGTACACCCAAGTCTGAATCGAAATTGTCATTGGATTCAAGGAAATCATAATGAGGCATGGCGAAACACTCTGGGAGCTAGATAAGAGATTGAAATTCTAGATCTGTGAAGCTAACATGAATCTTACAGATGGGCGGAACTGCGGATAGTCTGTAGCTTCACTTTTGCCTCGCCTAAGGGTTTCTTTATCACAACAAAAGATTAGGACCCAGGCAGAAGCCCTGGAAATTGCGACAAGATTGCATGAGACACCGATTCAAGATGTGGATTTGGGAGTTCAGAAAATTCACACGAAGTTGCAGAATCTTTACCTAGAGTTTCAAAGTCTAAAGAAGGATAGAGCAGCTTGACCAGAGGTGTGCGAAGAAGTTTGGTGCCTGAAATGCAAGAGTCAAGGGCATGACAAAGATCATAGCCCTATCTTCGCGAATTGTGTTGTAGGAGGAAGGCCAATGCCTCTGAGGTCGGAAGCTTAAGCAGGGCCAAGTGCAAGGCCCATGCTATGGTGTGATATTGGTCAGGTAGCTGGAAAAAATGTAATAAACAATTGTCACTTGCTGCAGAAATTTGTACAGACACCGCAACAACTCTTCTGCAACTTCTGTAAATCGGTGGTTCACAATGAGATTAATTGTCATAGCTATGACCTGATGATGGAAAGAATTCCTGTGTATCGAATGAAAACAGAAACTCAGCCTCTTGATCAAGATGTTGGGGGAGCATGTAGAGGATATTAGGGATGTGGACAAGGCCAAGGAGGAAGAGGAACCAGCAGAGGTCGAGGACAAGTTATTTGATATAATTGCGAAGTGTGAGGACACTATGCATAGAAGTGTACAAGCCCGCAACACTTGTGAACCCAATACTATACTCAGCTTGATCATGCGATAGAAGAGTACACTGTATTAATAACTAAGATGTAGGAGAAGAGGGCGCAACCTCAGCAGCCTACCTAGAACCTGCAGATGATGAGGGACGAACCCCACGAAGAGGATCTTAATGTGAATATCATGTTGCGAAGTGGAATGATGACTAGCAAGGATAAAGGAAAGAAGCCTGAAGAAAGTGAGTGGTTCCACAAAGCTCTAGAGAAAGAGGTTGGGTTTGATTTGGAGCATGCAAAAGAAACATTCATGGAAGCAAAGAAAGGCTACATTGAGCCCTCTACCTTAGGAAATCAGGATAAGTTGTTTGAAGAAATGGACCCCTCCATGCTTACTACCATTTTGGAAACTTGCACGAAGATGCTATGTGATATCAAGGCCATGAAAATATTATAGGAGTTGATAAATAAGTGTGCCATAAAAAAATGCTCCTGAGGACCTTGTGTAGTCAGAAAAATTGGTAAGCTTAAGGCAAGAATATGATGTGAGATGAGGCTCACTACGCAAATAGGAGAGTATGAAATGGATCAAGTTATTTTGGACTTGTGATCAGATGCAAACGTATTTCCTAACTAGACATGGGAAAGAATGGGGAGACTTGTGCTGTAGTGGTCTCCAATTCAATTAGGGATGGAAAATCAATAGAAGATTATACCTATTGGAATATTGCAAGGAGTGACAGTAGATATTGAAGGTGCGAGCGTAGTGGCTAATTTTGACATGATAGAGATTGTCGATGACAACAATCCATACCCCGCGCTCCTAGGATTGATTGGGCTATTGACATGAATGGGATAATCATTTTGAAAAAGCGGATAATGTCATTTGAAAGGAAATCGCTCCACGTAGTAGTACCATTGGACCCTGCAGAAGGACCGCGTTATACTAAATCGATCCACGATTATGAAATTAATGATGCTATGGACCAGATCTACAAAATAACGGTGCAAGACCAAGATTGGGTTAATCTGACAGCGAATGGACGCATTGCATGGGACTGCGAAAGTTCATGTACATCAAATTCAGATGAGGAATTGGAACACTGACATAATAGGTTGCATGAAGTATCTACGTTGCGATGCAACATAATGACTAAATCGCTGCGTTGTGTATCATCGGAGGTAAGAAGCATTCCCTATTATGATGGTCTAATTGATGTAGATAAATTTTTGGATTCATTTTAAAGGGAAGTGTCGGATAAGCATCCCCTCCAAGTCTTGGATTTGGCGTTGCGCACTATGCCTACAAGGTGGTGGGGTAGGCATAAAGACAATTTTGATGAATGGTGTGAGTGCAGAAAAATGATGAGATTGTGGTTTGGTTGCCCAAAGGTTTGGATAACAGAGAAATATGATGGGAGGAATGATTTGCATGATCATTTAGAAAAATAGACTAAGGTTTATGGATCTGAGCCGCAACCTAAATGGGTGCATTTATTTTGTCACACTTTAGATGTAATACCAATGAGTTTGTACTTGGAAATAGAGCTCCACCATGGAATTGAAGAGTGGGATGTTTTAAGACAGGGATTCTTGATGAAATTCGGCTTTAAGGATGGATTCGAATGCATTAATGAGGTGTTTCAGGAGGTCAAGTCTGTGATCTTCAGAATACCACAGGATCCCTCAGATTTGATTCAACTAGATTGGACCACCAAAATACACCATGCGCTAGAGTGGTACAATGTGATTTTTAAGAAGAAGATGAGGATCCAAGGAACATTGATATCCTAGAGGCTGAAGGTCACCGCGAAGTTGAGGGACCACAAATGGAGAGTCCAGATATCACAACATCACTGAAGACTACGCAAATGAATATTGGCAAAAAAGTGGAGCTGAAGTTTGTGAAGATTGGGGACTATTAGGATGATGCTAAAGTAGATAAGGTTGTTGATTTTCTCCACGGGTATCAGGATTTGTTCCCTACAAAGTTTTCAAACTTGAAAGGAATAATAGGGGATCTAGGTGTAATGAAGATTACTTTGAAGTCGGATGCGAAGCAGATTAACAAAAGGCCTTATTGCCTTAATCCTAAGTATAAAGAAAAGGTTCCCTTGGAGTTAGATAAGATATTGGAAGTAGGTATTATTGAACTAGTAGAGGAGTCTGACTGGGTGAGCCCAATGGTGGTCCAGGAAAAGAAACAAAAGGGCGAGATATGAATTTGTGTAGATCTCAGGAAGCTCAACAATTCTTGCATTCATGATCCTTTTTCGACACCATTCACAGATGAAGTACTGGACAATGTAGGAGGAAAGGAGGCCAATTCATTTATTGATGGGTTCTCTAGATACCATCAGATTAAGACCGCACCATAATAGAGGAGTAAGATAACCTTCATGACCAAGTGGGGATGTTTTTAGTAAACTATAATGCCTTTTGGACTTAAGAATGCATCGATGATCTTCTAGCGCGTAGTCATCGTGATGTTCAAAGAGTTCATTCACAAGTTTTTGGAGGTATATTATGATGATTAGATGATGTTTGGACTGGTAAATTTCCAAGTAGCTAGTTTTCACTTGATGTTGTATACATCTCAAAGGTATCAGATCACGCTAAACTTGAAAAAATTCTTATTTTGTGTCCCTTTCAGAATCTTTCTAGGTCATGTGGTATGCAGACAAGGGTTAATGGTGGACCGTACTAAGATCACGGTCATAATTAATTTGGAGGTGCCAAGGAGTGTTAAATAGCTGCACACAATGCTAGGTCATACTGGATACTATCGAAAGTTCTTCAAGAGTCATGCCCAGATTACCACGCCGATGGAAAAGCTGTTGAAGAAGGATGCTACATGCTTTTGGGATGAAGAATGTCAGCAAAGTTTGGATGTATTGAAGGAAAAAATGGTCACTGCGCTGATCCTAGTCTTCCTAGATTAGAAGAAGTAGTTTCATGTGCATGTGGATGCATCATGTATTGTGCTTGGAGAAAAGCTGACACATGCTGGTGAAGGAGAATTGGATCACCCTATAGCATTTGTAATCAGGAAGTTGTCGAAGGATGAAAGTAATTATTCGACGATAGAGCACGAACGTTTGGCTATGGTGTACGCACTCCAGAAGTTTACACATTACCTGCTAGGTAGACACTTTAAGATGAATACATACCATTCTGCATTAAAGTACCTAGTCAACAAACTTGTGTTGGGTGGGAAATATGCAAATGGTTGTTTTTGTTTCAGGAGTATGATTTTGAAGTAATTGTGAAGCAAGGGTGGTTGACTACAGGGCCATGTCATCTGTCATGCATTGAAACAGGAGAGGATTCTACTAATTTAGAGGAGGGGCTGCTTGATGCGCAACTCTTTACAGTGCATGTATCAGATAATCACTTTGTAGACATTATCCACTTCTTGACTACAAGAATGGCTCCAGAGGGATACACTAGTCAATAGAGGAAGGAATTGGTGGTGCACGCGACATAATTTTCTGTTATTGTAGTCCATTTGTATAAAATGGGATTGGACAATGCTATGTGCTTGATTTTGAATGAAACAATGTCCTTGATGAAGCTTATGGAGGAGTAATGGGCGACCATTATACAGGAAAAGCAATAGTGCAAAATATTTGACGCGCTGGGTTGTGGTGGCCAACGTTGCATAAGGATTCCAAAGCATATTGTAGGGCGTGCAATGCATGCCAGGGGACTAGTAGGCCATCACAGAGGGATGAGCTATCTTTGAATTCGCATGTATCATTGCTTCCATTGGAGAAATGGGCAATTAATTTTGTAGGACCAATCCAGCCTCCAGACAAGAAGACAGGTGCGCAATATATCATCACCGCGACCGAGTATTTGACTAGATGGTGATGAGCCTCATCACTGGGTAACTATATGGACCGTAAGTCACAACCTAGATTAGTTAAATCAACTCTTCTCACAATATATTATATGTTTTAATTATATTTTGTTTAATGAGATGAGTTAATGTGAGACATTATCCTAGTGGACTAATATGCATTAAATGCAGGTTTGAAAGAGAAAACTGAGGAATTTTGGAAAGATTAAGGTTTGAAACTCGAATGGGACAAGGGAGAGAGATTGTAGGAGGAAAATCCTCCTCATTTACTCATCCCTCATTTGAATATTCTTCCATTAATCACACCATCTTGGAGTACAAGCAGCCAAGTCATGAACATCAAAAGGCAGCTGAGAAAGTGATAGTCAAAGAGTTAGTTCATCTCAAGTTTGGGAGTCGAGCCTCCCTAGATTTAAGGAAGTCATTGGGAACTTCAGTTGTATAAATAAAGAATCCTAGAGCCTCATTAGGATTCGAATTTTTGTTGAAAAAACACTATTTATTTTTGAGCTCCAGACTTGTGGAAGACATCGCTATGTAATTTTCTTTTTTGATAATGAGAATGAGTTTTTTCATGATCCAGTATTGAGTTAACTCAGAGGGCTGAAGCTCTTGGATTAGGGCCCAAACCTAGTAGCAAAGGATCCTCTTATTGTATCTTTATGCTTAGATTAGTTTCATAAATTCATGGTTAAATTGTCCTTAGAAGTATTTCATTGCAAGTAGTGTAGATTTGATTAGTTTGTTTATTTTTTTGCTTCCATTTGTGATTTACTTCAGCAGTACATTATAAGGGATAAAAGGGGAATCACAAAGCTCTCAGTAGGTGTCTTGGTCTCACCTCTTCCTTCAAGGATCATGATTTGAGGAAAGGATCTCTGTGCAGCCCGAAAAAGACAAACTTCTATTTTCTCATAGAATTTAGAGTTTACTGTACTTGATCCAACATTTGATCAATTTTAAAGTGTGGAATTTAATTACCATCTCTTCCATCTTCAGTCTTACAGTAGATCTCACCAATGATTCCATTTCATTATGTAATTTTCCTCATGCATGAAGTAGACAGTTAGCTCATTAAAATCTGTTTTTCTAGCTTATTAGAATTCTTCTTGTTTACATGATTTTTTTGGAAAATAGCAATGTTTGATGTAAAGTAGGTGTTTCAGAAGTAGAGAGAGATCCCATAGCAAGAAACCACCTTCCAAATTCATCCATCCATAATCATTCCTGCTTTCACCAAGACCTTCACCAATTTCATCATTTTACATAGAAACTCCTCCAAGCATGTTGAACAAATCCAACCATCTCCTAAACTTGGTTTTGAGTTCTGAGTGACCCTAGGCATTTTCTCACTCCATTCCACCTACCAACCAGCTTCCCTAAGACTTCTATTACCTCTAACACCCATTTTTTTTCTCACGGCTGTATCCTGTAGAAATATAGGGAATCGTGTAGGTTTTTAGGAAAAGTCGTAGGTTTTCCTGTAGTGACCTGTTTTGAGGCCGAATTGAGGGAAACCAATGGGGATACTAAGATGAAAAATATAAGCCCCTCTGCCCTTCCTCATTTCCATGGCTTGACCATAGAAGACTAAGACACTTTCTTATTTGAGTTTGCTGTCATATGCCGAACCTATGACTATACAAATGATGAGCAAAAGTTGAAACTATTTCCATCCACTCTCAAGGATGTAACTTTGCACTGGTTCATGGATTGACCTGGAGATAACATCACAACTTGGGCTTAGATGCAAAAAGCCTTCAACAACAAGTATCGATACTATTGTAGGCCTAAATACACAAAAGAGAAAAAATTTAGGATGACCTTAGGCAATGATGAATCTCTAGAGGATTATGAAGAAAGATTCTAGCTTAGCTACAAAAGGGCCAGGTGCACACTTGACCCTGAGTCACTAAAGTTGGTCCTTCTTATAGGAGTAAGGGAAGATCTTTTGGATACCCTACACTTGTTAGAAGGAGGGCATATCTACTAGTTACCCTATGAGGATATCAAGACTATCTTTAGAAACCATTCTAAGACAGCTAGGAAAAAAGATAGGGGTAGTCAACCTATGGTGACTCCATCTTCTTCCAATTAATCCATCAAGGGTGAAATTGGAAATATGTTGGATGATTTCAAAAGTGAGATGCTACAAACCCCTTCCCTACAAGTGGACACTATGCACATTAAGAGAAAGCAGGAGGAAGCAGAGAGAGCCTTGGCCATTTTTTGTCCTAGATGCACCAGGAGGCACCCTAGGAACGAATTTCCATTTAATTCCATTGAAATCTGCTCAGTATATGAAGAAAACCACTCCAATGATAAGTGACCCTCTCTACCTAGACTAAAAGTTGTATATCAAGGAGGTAAAGGGGTCACTGCGCGGCTCTGCTACAAAAACCAAAGGAGACCTCATGGGCTTAGGCCATACCAGCAGGGCATGCAAGGGTCATCCCATGCATATTACAACCCCAACTAGACCACATCCATACCTTCTTGGGGCTCCCATACTCATCCTTCCTAGTCTACACCTCCTCCTTGTTCATTTGCACCTCAGTATCATTCCTAGCTAGCCATCCAGTGATTTCAACCATATGCTTTGCCACAACCTCAGTGGAATGTACTGCCCCAGGGGTGGAGGCCCCCATACGACAATGTTCCAGCACTATTTCCTTCGCCACCCACTTAACCACAACTTTTACACTCTGCTCCACCTGAAAAACCCCAGATGCCTGCCCAGCCAAATCCGAACTCGAACAATATACAGGCACAACAAATATATAGTGGAGAGACATCCTATCCAACGTATGTTTTGGAAATTCAGGAAATCAACCTGAGATCTAGGAGAGTACTTCCGGAGAACCAACCTTTACCTCCACCTAGGGAGGTTGAGGAAGAAAGAGAGGAAATCATGCTTATATTAAATCCACCACCCTTTCCTGAGAGATTAACCCAACCACTCCAGCCTACCCCAGAAGAAACTTAACTTCTGGGAGAATTCAAAAACTTATGTGTCAAAATTCCACTTTTCCAAGCTATTAAAGATGTACCTATTTGCAACAAGTTGATTAAGGAGAAGTGATTCAAGCATCCAGGGAGGCAAAGAAGAGATTCCCCTACCATTAATATCATTTGAAAACTATTCGACTTAATGCTAGGGCAGGTAATCTGTCTAAAGTATTTGGACCCTGGAAGCCCTGTAGTAGATGTGCACATCAATAGAACCATTTTCCCACACACTTTGATCGATATTGGGGCTGCCATTAATGTGATGGCCAATCTCAACCTCCAAGGTTCATTGATAAAGACCACAATGGTTCCGCAACTTGCAGACCAGTCCACAGTGAACCCTGAGGGGATTATGGAGGATGTGATGGTCTCCATTGACTCTTGGGAATACCCTGCAGATTTCCTAGTTCTCTAGCCTAAGTCTAGGCTTTATGGTTATCCTCTCATCCTTGGGAGGCCCTGGTTAGCCACTGTCGATGCTTACATTAGCTGCAAAGCTAGAAATATGACCATCAAGAATGAGAATATGTCCAAGAAATTAGTCATATACCCTCCTACTCTTCCATATCTAGAATACAACTTACGTTTTAGGCTGGAGGAGGAGGAAGAAGACGAAGTTTATTCTGCCCAACTACATACCTTAGAAATGACCATGGGAGGGGGACAACATGATGAAGATGATTTGATTAAACACATACTCTAAAGTCCAACTCCTAGTACATTGTCCTTAGAAGAAGTAGTAAAGGAAACCCAGAACAACTGTCAACTTGATCTATGCTTAGCTGATTCCAACCCTCTCCATGTCAAAACCATAGAATTTGGCCCCGAGAGAGTTTTGAAAATCAATCCATCTATTTCTATTCTCCAAGAAGAAAACTTGTGCAACATGCTAAAGTAACATCTAGATTCCTTTGTTTGGATTTACAAAGAAATGAAGGGAGTGCAACACTTGGTATGTACTCACCACATTTATATCAAAGAAGGTTGCAAGCTAGTTCGACAACCCCAAAGGAGGGTGAATCCACTCTTAAAGATATAGTCAAAGAAGAATTTCAAAATATGCTAGATGCAGGATTCATTTACCCTATCTCAGATAGTGAGTGGGTCTCTCCTTTGGTGTTGCTTCCAAAGAAAAATGGTAAGTGGAGGATTTGTGTCGATTACAAGGAGTTAAACAAAGCCACAAAGAAGGACCATTTCCTCTACCTTTCATCGACCAAGTGCTAGATGGCTTGGTAGGGAAAAAGTTTTTCTCTTTCCTAGATGGATTCAACGGGTAGAATCAAATCCAGATCAACCCAAAAGACCAAGATAAAACCACCTTCACTTTTCCTTGGGGTAATTTCATCTATAGGGTCCTTCCTTTTGGCCTATGCAATGCTCCTACCACTTTTCAGAGAGCAGTCGTGAGTATCTTTTTCAAGTTAGTCCATGATGCGATATAAATTTATATGGATGATTTTACACCTTATGAAGGTGATTTCCAGGAGGCTTTGTCCAACTTAGGTAAGGTGCTGCACAAATGCATTGAAATGAACCCGTCTCTCAGTCCTGAAAAATGTGAATTCTTAATGACTACAGGGACCGTGCTAGGTCATTCAATATCTTAGCATGGAATGTAGGTGGACCCAAACAAAATAGCTATCATCCAAAGGGTCCCACCTCCACAAAGGCAGAGTTATGTCAGAAGTTTCCTAAGTTTAGTTGGATACTTTTGAAGGTTTATAAAAGACTTCAACAAGTTGGCTTCTCCTTTATTTGGGTTGTTGGCCAAAGACTCTGAGTTTGTATGGTCAAAAAGTTATCAATAGGCCCTGGACACCCTAAAGGACAAGTTAACCACTGCACTAATTCTTCGAGGCCCAAATTGGGCCCTTCCTTTTCATATTCATGTTGATGCCTCACACAAAGCCATAGGAGCAGCCCTAGGCCAGATAGATGAAAAATTGCCTTATGCCATTTACTTTATCAGTAAGAATCTGTCAAAGGCCAAACTGAACTACATAGTGACTGAAAAGGAGCTCCTGGCTATTGTGCATTCATTGAACAAATTTAGGCATTATATTAGAGGCTTTCAAACATTTGTACATACTAACCATGCCGCAATCAAATATTCAATGAATAAATCTGATGTGAATGCCCAGATAATCAGATGGTTACTTTTGCTACAACAGTTTGATCTAACTATTGTTGATAAGGCTGGCAAGGAAAATGTTGTTGCAGATTTTTTGTCCAGATTAAATTTTCCTGCAGGTGAGGAGGGAATGGTTGATGATCAGTTACTGGATAATCACTTATTCACCATTTCACTTCTATCTCCATGATTTGGCAACATAGAAAACTATTTTGTATTTGCACAGTTCCCACTGAATTTTTCCTCCAAAGAAAAAAACAAGATTGTGAGGAAGAGTGCCCCCTTCACTTGGATTGGGGGCGACAACTTCAAACTAGGCCCAGATCAAATTCTGAGAAAGTGTGTTTGGGAGGAGGAAGTTTTTGACATCCTTCTGACCTATCATGATGGGCCTTGTGAAGGTAACTTTGCAACAAAGAGGACAACATTTAAAGTGTTACAATCTGGGTATTATTGGCCCACTCTTTATAAGGATGTGAAAATATATACTAGTCAATGTGATTGGTGCCAAAGGATGGGAAAGCCTACTCCAAGGGATGAAATGCCTTTGCAACCTTAAGTGACTTTTGAGCCATTTGACAAGCAGGGCATGGACATCATTGGACCTACTAATGCTCCTTCCTAGAAAAAGAAGTACATCATTATGTGCATTGACTATCTGACTAAGTGGGCTCAAACCAAGGTAATTAAGGCAGCAACAAAGGAGAAGGTGGCTAAGTTCTGAAGGGAGAATGTTGTAGAGTCGTTCATATGCCATTGTTATTGTCACTTTTGAACACTTATTGCACCCATTTCTACCATTCTTCATCATGTCATTTATTATAATTTATCATTTAAATCCATTTTATTAATTATTTATGCTCTCATGAATAAATATTATTTATTCTCCTTTATTTCTAATAAATTGATTATTATGCATTATTTTACCAATGATAGTGCTAATAAGTTGGTTATAACATTATTCACCATTTTTAGCCTCCAAGGTAACTTCCAGATTGAAGATTTGATTTTTAAATCTGCCAACTCAGAAATTCGCTGGTTTAAGGAGTGACAATTTTGCGGTTGAGATTCTGAGCAAATGAAGATGAATTTAGAAAATCCGGAACATGGGTTTTGTCCAGAACGGGCCCAATTATCTTTCAAAGGAACAGGTTGCCCAAATTCGGCTTGTACAGGGAGAAACGCAGGGTTCTTTGAGCACGATTTTCTGAGATTTGCTGTTGCGGCCGTCCTCCAAATCTTAGCTGCAAAACCAAATACGCCTTGTTCTTGTTGATCAAATGGTTAGAATCAATCCAATTTTGTAAAACAAATCATGTTGTAATTATCTATGCTCTCTGATCTCTCTATTTAAATGAAACTAAAGATCAGAGAGGGGGGACGGAAGAGGACGACTGTTGTTGTAATTATAAGTTTCAGAACAACTTTGATCATGGAGTCTTGTTGAGATCTGATTTTGTATACTTTTGTTAATGCAATCAATATAAAGGATTTGGTGTTCAATTCATCTCTGCATCTGAAGTAAGTTACGGCGGTGCCATTGGAAGCTATGGGCCCGGCTCCAACGGACACTTGCCGTTGTATTGTTATACGGTAAATTGTGTTTGGTTTGCTTATTTCTATTGTTTCAGCAATCTGATATATCTTTCATATGATAGACTATGCTTTATACTTAATATCTGAATCTGAATAAGTTCTTTAACTCATGTCTCTGTATTACGCGAAGTGAATCTATTTGAATTGCATCTATTTCCATAGCAAGATATTTGTATAAATGTTATCATCATTGGATTCATATAAAATAAGTATTTGTGAGGCTTGAAGACAATATTACTTTGTTCAGAAACGTAATCATATCATTCAATACTTTCAGATTGCTATATTAATGTAAATCATGTACATACGGGTGATAGTTGTTGTTTCGTAATTCATTAAGGATTGCTGTTCCATTTGATTGCTGTTGTTCCATTTGATTATTGTTGTTCCATTTTACTGCTGTATCATTTATTGCTGTCCCATTTCCATTTCGCTGTTCCGTTTTACTTTCTGCTGATTTATTTACTTGCCTTTATTGCTTTGGTGTGAGAGAAGGTCTAAAGCTGTAGTGAGTCAGCAAGCCGCTGCTTAGCTCCCAGATCTTTGGTCCATGCTCTAATTTCCATTCCATTTGCTTGCATTTACTGTTTTAGTGTGGGAGGAGGATCAAGGCTGTCGTGAGACACAGCAGACGCTATTATGCTCCCAGATCCATGATCCATACTCTAATTCCTTTTCCTTCATCAATTTCTAGAGGAATGAGTTATTGCTACTATATCCTCGATTGATGGTCGTTTGAATGAATGATTTTAGTTTAGAACATTTCGGTTTCTTGCTGTTTCAATTAGATTTCTTTTTCAAGCATTCATTTACTTTTGGGTTTTAAGCACTATACTGCAAAACATTACTCTTAAGTAAATAGCCGCCTCAGACAGAGTACACTCTTGAAATAAAAAGTCGTCCCTGGGTTGATAATTAATGTGAGGTAATTAGGAGTTCACAAGACACCTTTTTATCGCTCCACATTTTGGCGCCGTTGCCGGGGAGAGTGTAGCCATTTCTAAAGAGTAGTGTGAACCTGATGAGTGCCTCCTAGGGAAGAGTTGGATCTTAAAAACGGAAGGTAAGAACCTGCGTACGGAGCATGTAAAAGCCTTGCTCCACCGTCCGCTTTCCAGCAGGACTCTAAAGAACCTAGAGTAGAAATAGATGTTTGAATTTTTGTGTGAATTATTAGGAAAAATAGAAATTCTTTTTAAAAAAATGAATCACATGATTTCACTTAAGTGGTGATGTAAGCACCACCCATTTCACTAACTAATTGACAGGAACATTTGAAGAAGGAGCCTTGAAGAAACACATGAAGAACATCTTCTATTATGGTAAGAAATGGCTCACGTTTCTACTTTTGAATTTCCTATCGAAGATCTAGGAGTGACACAAATGCGCATAATTCCCCCATCTTTACCAAATTTTCATGGGTTAGCAAATGAAGATCCACATACATTTTTGTTTGAGTTTGAAATACTTTGTAGAGGATATGATTATTGTACTAATGATCAAAGATTGAAAGTGTTTCCTCTTACTCTAAAAAGAGTAGCTCTCCGATGGTTCATGAGCCTAGGTGGGAATTGCATCCAATCATGGGAGGACATGAAGAACATATTCTTGAAGAAGTACCAAGACTATTGCAAATCCAATGAAGATATTTTCGGTATGATACAAGGGGAAGATGAAAGTTTGGAGGATTATGTAGATCGATTTCATTATAACCTTCAAAAATCAAAATATAAGCATTTGGAGAAAGAGATCTTAAAAACACTCCTTCTTAAAGGAATCAAAGATGAATGTTTAGAAATCTTAAATCTGATAGGAAAAGGTGATGTTTTTCAGTTATCATATGATGATGTTTGTGAGTTGTGCATAAGGTATTCAAGAGGAATCTCCAAGGCTGGTAAGAATTCTAGAGATGTTTGTTTTTCCTTTTCCAAATCTGCTACAAGAATAGGAGACATAAGCGCTGAAATCAATGTGTTATTTGAAAATTTTAAAGTTGATTTTATTAGCTCTCTAAATGAAAAATTGGATAATTTGCAGGTTCATAAAAATGAAGGATTTGATGAAATGTTTTGTTCTCATGACCGAAAGGAGCATCTCATAGATATTCACTCTTCCTTACCTAGGATGAAAGTAGCATATCAAAGAGGTAAGAAAGCTGCAACAAGGCCTATAGGTATGGTTCAAAACATTTTTTCTCCATTGTCATACTTGCATAATCCATTATGGAATGCTAATGTGTTAGGGCAGCCATGTCAATTTCAATATAACCACCTATCTTGTTTACAAGTTGGGCATGGTTCATCTTATGATAGCATGACTACTCTCCCTCATCTTGTAGCACAAGCACATTCTCCATATTCTCCACCAGCTCTTTCACAACACCTTGCTTGTCCCTCAAAACCATTCACACAACCCAATCAGCCACATCATCAAAATGCTCCATTCCATACACATTTTCCTGCTCAACTAATTCCACACCCTCACCATAATAAACCAGTACAACATGCTTACAATGTTGAGCTGGCAAATTTACCCACCCTTCCCACCCATTCTATCTCACATGTGTTATTAGAGAAAACCTACAATGAGATTCAGAATGTTTCAAATTCTAAAATTGTAGAAGCTATGGAAGAAAATGAGGTTTCTTGTAGGAGGCATCAACAAGTTATTTTAAAAGACCAAGAACTTCATGGTATGATGGCTATGCGAAATCAAAAAAGTAAAGGATATATTGAAGATTGGTTTCACTCCATCACTTGTTTGCAACATCACTCTATGCTTCAACAATTTTTGAAACCATCTTTTCAAGGGAAGTTGGCTTCTCATACCCTAATTTTTGTCAACATGCATTTTTCGAATTTGGGTATGTGCATACATGAGGCCTTATTTCTAACATGGTTCCACTGGAAATACTCTTATACATAAACATAATCAATTCTCAAAGAAGAGTAGGATAGTGGAGAAAATAAAATAAATAAAGAAATAAAACAAACACATTTTTTTTATTTTTGTAAAACTAGTTGTTTCTTTTGTTGCAACACGCTATCGAAATCAACATCGGTGATAAATATTTCAATCTATTTGTGTATGTAGATGAATCATAATAGAAATAATAAGTTCTACAAACACTCATTTTCATTTTTTATCACCCATTTGAAAAAATGCTTGAATTTCATTTTTTTGGCTTGCGGGCTTGATGAACTTTTTGGAAAAACAGTCGGGACAGTCATGTTTTGAGGGACCAAAAGTGAATATTTTTAAAACCTGTTTCTACCCTAGGTAGCCCTTGATGTCTACTTTCTAACCCAATTTGAACCACTCAATTTGGATTTGAAACGAAAAAGTTAGAACCAAAACATTGACCGGTTATCTAGCGGGCAGCTCAGGAACAGAGTTGGGACAGTCAATTTTTGGAGGCCTAAATGACAATATTTTTAAAACCTGTTTCTATGGTAGATTCCCTTATGAATCTAGTTTACAATGCAATTGGAATCACTCATTTTCGATATCGTATGGGAAGTTATGATCAAAATACTGACTGTCTATCGTAAATCAGCACTCTTAAAACTCTGTCTTTCCGGCTGTTCCTTACAATATTTGACCTATCAATTCTTCTTGTATTCAAAACCTGTTTCTATTGGAGATAAATAAATGAATCTACTTTCATTTTCAATTTGAATAATTTGAATCTGACATCAAACGAAAAAGTTATGCTTGAAATATCAACTGTTGGTCTAAGACGGGTAATCGAAAATGACTCTATTATGCAGGTTGTTCTAAACAAATTTGACATATCATATAATTGAGTTTTTAAAACCTGTTTCTATTGGAGATACACCTTTGAATTAGCTCTCATTTGGCTTTGGAATCACTCAATTTCGATGAAAAACAAAGAAGTTGTGATTAAAACACTGCAGGTTAGTATGATTGGCCACTGCTCTCCCGCAGGTAACAAATAAACTTTACTTTGTTATTTTCTCTATGGATTTGTTATATAGAGTAACTACTTGTTAGTTTTTTGCATAATTCTTGGATTAGGGGAGCCCGGGCACCTCTCTTTCTCCATGATTGAATGTTTTATTGCAGGTAGACACTCGTTTTTTGCAGGTCCTGGGAAAATAAAGAAGGTCAACTTATGGACGAGTGATTTTTCAAAGAAATTTTTATAAAATAAAGGAATTTTATCCAAATCATTACCCAACGGATTCATAATAGAACAAATGAAGAATTGATTTCCATTTGAAGATTCATGTCATCTCTTTGCTGCCAAAACATTTTTCAAAAAAATCATTTTTTACATAATATCATAGCTGTTGTAACTTAATTTACATATTGTTTTTAAATAAAATGTTGTTTTTTTCTAATTTATTTTATATTTTGTGTTTCAGGTGTTGCTTCATTCAAAGTGCAACTCATCCTCAGCATCAATGCAGTGAACAGCCAATTCATTCTTTGCGCGTTTTTGCTGTTCCTTTTCGAAATGGAACAGCATTTGTGTGTTTTTGCTATTCCTTTTCGAAATGGAACAGCATTTGTGTGATTTTGCTGTTCCTTTTCGAAATGGAACAGCACTTGCGTGTTTTTGCTGTTCCTTTTCGAAATGGAACAGCATTCGTGTGTTTTTGCTGTTCCTTTTCGAAATGGAACAACATTTGTGTGATTTTGCTGTTCCTTTTCGAAATGGAACAGAACTTGTGTGACTTTGTTTTTGCTGTTTCTTTTCGAAATGGAACAGCATTTGTGTGATTTTGCTGTTCCTTTTCGAAATGGAACAGCACTTGTGTGACTTTGCTGTTCCTTTTCAAAAAGGAACAGCACTTGTGTGTTTTTGCTGTTCCTTTTCGAAATGGAACAGCATTTGTGTGTTTTTGTTGTTCCTTTTCGAAATGGAACAGCATTTGTGTGTTTTTGCTGTTCCTTTTCGAAATGGAACAGCATTTGTGTGTTTTTGCTGTTCCTTTTCGAAATGGAACAGCATTTGTGTGATTTTGCTGTTCCTTTTCGAAATGGAACAGCACTTGCGTGTTTTTGTTGTTCCTTTTTGAAATGGAACAGCATTTGTGTGTTTTTGCTGTTCCTTTTCGAAATGGAACAGCGTTTGTGTGTTTTTGCTGTTCCTTTTCGGAATGGAATAACATTTGGGTGTTTTTGCTGTTCCTTTTCGAAATGGAACAGCATTTGTGTGTTTTCGCTGTTCCTTTTCGAAATGGAACAGCATTTGGGTGTTTTTGCTGTTCCTTTTTGAAATGGAACAGCATTTGTGTGTTTTTGCTGTTCCTTTTCGAAATGGAATAGCATTTGTGTGTTTTTGCTGTTCCTTTTCGAAATGGAACAGCATTTGGGTGTTTTTGTTGTTCCTTTTCGAAATGGAACAGCATTTGCGTGTTTTTTCCGTTCATTTTCGAAATGGAATAGCATTTGTGTGATTTTGCAGTTCCTTTTCGAAATGGAACAGGACTTGCGTGTTTTTGCTGTTCCTTTTCGAAATGGAACAGCATTTGTGTGTTTTTGCTGTTCCTTTTCGAAATGGAACAGCATTTGTGTGATTTTGCTGTTCCTTTTCGAAATGGAACAGCACTTGTGTGACTTTGCTGTTCCTTTTCAAAAAGGAACAGCATTTGCGTGTTTTTTGTTGTTCCTTTGCGAAAAGGAATAGCACGTGCATGTTTTTACTGTTCCTTTGCGAAAAGGAACAGCACTTGTGTGTTTTTGCTCATCCTTTGTGAAAAGGAACAACATTTGAGTGTCTCCGCTGTTCCTTTCTCAGAAGAAACAACATTTGTGATTTTTCGAACGACATTTGCATTTTCACGTTTTTGTATGTATTTTTGTTTTTTTGGTGTACATTTTCTTTGATGTTCCTTACACGAAACACCGCTTTGTGAGTGTTTTTGCTGTTCATTCAAAAGAGCAACACTTTGGGAATATTTTTGAGGGCAACCCTTTCCTTTCTCTTGTGGGATTATTCATAGTCAGCTCAACCATTCTCTTTCATGGCATGAAGTACACTACTTTTATGAGGACAAGAATTATGGATTCTTTTGAAGCAAAGTTAATATTATTCACGTTATGATCTTTAAAAGGACAACTCCTTGATGATAGATTCTTTTTAAAAGGGACACAATTATTTATATATTCCTTTACTGCATTGTTTTCTGCTGTACATGATACTGATTGATCATCTTAATACCATGCTGGTTCCACCCTTCCTGGTTATAATCTTCTCTGTCTGTAATAAATGAGATTATGGGTATATTTTTTATATTGACATGTTCAACTTCTTCTGCCATCCCTGCTCTTAAGGAGTACTGAGCCTCCCTCTTTTTATCATAAAAATGTGAAATAACAACAAAATTTTGTTCGCAGATGGAGGATAGGGGGTCTCATTACGAGCCAGCCTACCATGTTCATAAGGCTGTAACAAAGTGACATTCCCATTATGGCCACCACACCAGGGTTATGATCCATTGGATAGCTAAATTATCCTTGGAACAGGAGGTCTCATCACGAGCCGGCCTTATCACTTTTGCTACCTCCTAGTGAATGGCAGTGTGGTTATCTGGTTACCACGCCAGCACACTGATCTCTTCTGTAGAACAGCACTGTAACTCTCCATTTATAAATTGAGGATCCTGGCTCATATGGGTTAAAAAGCAACCCTGCCGAGGCTATGGACGCCTGCTGGCAGCAGAGGCTCTGCTTATGGTATTGAAGTTATATCTTTTCGTCAATTATTATTATAATACCCTTTTCTTAGTTTCTTTTTATCAGAGAAGTTATTTCCTTAACTTTTTCCCTGTTTGAACCTTTATGCATGAGAAATTGTTTTATGATCAATCACATCATTTTCAGCTAGAATACCGTCAGCAAAGCATCTTTTTAGCATATTGTTGTCCTTTTTCATTTTGTATAAACTATCATCACTCCAAAGCGTCCTATCTCTTATTCATAACTATCTTTACACACTTTGCTCTCAAAATAACCATAACTTTCACCGTCCTATCATTGATAAGTGTACTCTTCCTCCCTTACTGATATATTGTTCATTCCATTGCCTTGCCGTCAGCACCACCCCTTTCATATGCTTTATGGTTATGGAACCCATTTTCCAATTGGAGGGGGGAATGTATGCATTATGGGATTGCATGCGATATGATTACTGCACTTTGCCATACCTTGTTGATTTGAGTTTTTCTAATCGCAATTTTGCATGCATTTTATCTGTTGCTATTCAAAGCTAACACTATGGATTCAAGAACATTGTATGCAAAATAGTGCTTTGTTTACAGGAGAACAACAAGTATGGGCAGAATTCTATTCGTAGCATGACCACACTATTGCACTTCACCGTAGAGGCTCGTGAACGTGAACAATTCTTCAGACATGATGTGCTTCTCTGGATTCCACCTTTTGCATCACTTTTAGCACCAACTCTGCCTACATCAGCTTCAACAACTGCCAGTATTTATATGTCATTCCACATTTTTGGAGGTAAAACTTGAGGTAAAATTGCATAGTTTTCTAATTTATTATAAATTTAGGAGAATCTAATGAAAATCCATTTTGAGCATTATTTACCATCCTTCATTTCTACCACTTCCCATTTTTCAGCAGCATATCATTTCCGAGTATGGGGGAGTGTTCCTTCATTTTTTTTCTTATCACCACGCCATTTATATTCTTTATCATCCATTGCTATTCTTATTCACTCTCAACACCTCCCTTATTCCATGTTGTTTTACACCAAGCATAGAATTCAACAGCTGGTAGCAACCACCTCTATTTGTTTTCTAGCATCGCATGAGGACATGCTAATTTTTCAGAGAGGGGGAGGAATTGCTACGCATGATGGATGTTTTCTATTTTCTCTCCTTTAAGGCATACAATTTCAGTGTAGAAATTGATTTCCCTAATATTTTTAAAAAACTATGAACTCAATTCTTGTGATCTCTAGGAAACACAGACATACTATTGAAATACACATACCTAGACAATTTCAAGAAATATTGGTTCATAAAATTTCGGAAATCATGCACTCTCACCTACAGCCATTTTGTTTATATCTCATGATCCATGCATCAAAACGATCTGATTTTTGGATCATAGAAGCCTTCATATATTACAAATCTACTTGCAACATTTCAACAAAATCTGGTTTGTAGTTTTTGGGGAAAATGGTTAATGAAGTTTGTTGTTATCTATGTCATATTTTGCTGCAACTTCATACATATAGTTGAATGTCAATATAAAAATTGTTATGCCTTCATCGAGATTGCTAAAATTGAATATTCATTAATTAAGAAAGCATTCATTTATTCTCAAATTTTTATTGCTTGGTTAACACATGGCTTTTGTCTTTGGGTTGCATGAGGACATGCAATATATTCAGTTTTCGTTGCATGAGGACATGCAACATATTGAGTGTGGGGGTGTATAGAGTCGTTAATATGCCATTGTTATTGTCACTTTTGAACACTTATTCCACCAATTTCTACCATTCTTCATCATGTCATTTATTATAATTTATCATTTAAATCCATTTTATTAATTATTTATGCTCTCATGAATAAATATTATTTATTCTCCTTTATTTCTAATAAATTGATTATTATGCATTATTTTACCAATGATAGTGCTAATAAGTTGGTTATAACATTATTCACCATTTTTAGCCTCCAAGGTAACTTCCAGATTGAAGATTTGATTTTTAAATCTGCCAACTCAGAAATTCGCTGGTTTAAGGAGTGACAGTTTTACAGTTCAGATTCTGAGCAAATGAAGACGAATTTGGAAAATCCGGAACATGGGTTTTGTCCAGAACAGGCCCAATTATCTTCTTAAAAAACAGTTTGCGCAAATTTGGCTTGTACAGGGAGAAACGCAGGGTTCTTTGAGCATGATTTTCTGAGATTTGCTGTTGCGGCCGCCCTCCAAATCTTAGCTGCAAAACCAAATACGCCTTGTTCTTGTTGATCAAATGGTTAGAATCAATCCAATTTTGTAAAAAAAATCATGTTGTAATTATCTATGCTCTCTGATCTCTCTATTTAAATGAAACTAAAGATCAGAGAGGGGGGACGGAAGAGGACGACTGTTGTTGTAATTATAAGTTTCAGAACAACTTTGATCATGGAGTCTTGTTGAGATCTGATTTTGTATACTTTTGTTAATGCAATCAATATAAAGGATTTGGTGTTCAATTCGTCCCTGCATCTGAAGTAAGTTACGGCGGTGCCATTGGAAGCTACGGGCCCGGCTCCAACGGACACTTGCCGTTGTATTGTTATACGGTAAATTGTGTTTGGTTTGCTTATTTCTATTGTTTCAGCAATCTGATATATCTTTCATATGATAGACTATGCTTTATACTTAATATCTGAATCTGAATAAGTTCTTTAACTCATGTCTCTGTATTACGCGAAGTGAATCTATTTGAATTGCATCTATTTCCATAGCAAGATATTTGTATAAATGTTATCATCATTGGATTCATATAAAATAAGTATTTGCGAGGCTTGAAGACAATATTACTTTGTTCAGAAACGTAATCATATCATTCAATACTTTCAGATTGCTATATTAATGTAAATCATGTACATACGGGTGATAGTTGTTGTTTCGTAATTCATTAAGGATTGTTGTTCCATTTGATTGCTGTTGTTCCATTTGATTATTGCTGTTCCATTTTACTGCTGTATCATTTATTGCTGTCCCATTTCCATTTCGCTGTTCCGTTTTACTTTCTGCTGATTTATTTACTTGCCTTTATTGCTTTGGTGTGAGAGAAGGTCTAGAGCTGTAGTGAGTCAGCAAGGCGCTGCTTAGCTCCCAGATCTTTGGTCCATGCTCTAATTTCCATTCCATTTGCTTGCATTTACTGTTTTAGTGTGGGAGGAGGATCAAGGCTGTCGTGAGACACAGCAGACGCTATTATGCTCCCAGATCCATGATCCATACTCTAATTCCTTTTCCTTCATCAATTTCTAGAGGAATGAGTTATTGCTACTATATCCTCGATTGATGGTCGTTTGAATGAATGATTTTAGTTTAGAACATTTCGGTTTCTCGTTGTTTCAATTAGATTTCTTTTTCAAGCATTCATTTACTTTTGGGTTTTAAGCACTATACTGCAAAACATTACTCTTATGTAAATAGCCGCCTCAGACAGAGTACACTCTTGAAATAAAAAGTCGTCCCTGGGTTGATAATTAATGTGAGGTAATTAGGAGTTCACAAGACACCTTTTTATCGCTCCACAAATGTATTTTACAAATTTGAGTACCCTAGAGAGCTGGTCACTGATCAAGGCAACTGGTTTACCTCCAACATGATTGAATACTTGTTAAGCCAGCATAAGATCAAGAATAGAACCTCCACTCCCTATCACCCATATGCTAATGGGAAAGTGGAGGTGACCAATAGAGAGTTGGAGGGCATCCTGACCAAAGTGGTTAGCAACAATAGGAAATATTGGGCAGATAAACTAGTTGAGGCCACCTGGGCCTATAATACCACTTGGAAGACCACCAATGGATTCACACCTTATGAGCTGGTCTATGGGGAAAAGGCCTTGATGTATATTGAATTTGAGTATAATACATTAAGGATGGCAGCCCAACTATATCTAGATCTCAGCAGTGCACAAAAAGAGAGATTGCTCTAGTTGAATGGTTTAGATGAGTTCAGAATGCAGGCCCTCCTACACACAGAGGTAACCAAAATTCAGAGGAAGATCTGGAATGATAAGAACATCAAAGATAAGCAATTTCAAGAAGGTGATTAGGCCTTGTTATATGATTCCAGATATAAAGACTTTAAGGGAAATTTAAGGACAAGATCATTGGGGACTTATGTTATAGAGAGATGTCCTGATAATAGTTTAGTGCAGATCAAAACCATAGATGCAGAGGCCATTTCTTTACTTGTTAATGGGCACAGATTTAAATTTTACAAAAGGTCATTGTCAAAGCAAGATTTCATTGATGGTATCAATAAAATAGTGATGGTGGTGGAGAAAGTCTCAGCTCTTTCCTCATCAATTCACTGGGAAAAGAAAAAAAAATAAGGAGTCTCAGGTGAGAACCTCTGTTACACTAAAAAATGTCACCATGACTATTTACAGTTAGTATGGCTCCATCCACTGTCATACTATCTTCCTTGGCAAGTCTCATGCCTCTGCTCTTCATGTCAAACTCCAAAAAGAAGAGAAAAGTCATTTAAAGTCAATTATCTCTGGTACGCAGTTTCTCTTAGCCTTACCTGCGTGTACGCAACCCAAGTTCACAATACCTGCGTACTTGTACGCTCTGTATGTAAAGGGGTGGGTGCGTACCCCTGTAAAGGTCAAAAGGCACGAGTTTCATCTTAAAAAAGTTACTTGTGGTCATTTCTAGAGCATTCTAGAAGCTTGTTTAACGTGTATGAAGCGCCTCCAGATGGTTCATGTACCCAAAGAAAGAGGAACTTATCCCATGAAGAGGGGAGCCTATCCCATTGAAAGAGGGGCTTATCCCATCCATGGTGGAACTAATTAACTTCCTCTAGAGAACTATAAATATAGGCATTGGGCCAGAGGGAGAGAGGTTGAAAGCTGAACATTCCTAAGGGTAGATGCTACTGGAATTAGGACTTCCTTGTGAGAACTTGTGAGGAGAGATTACCATCTTTACTTGTTTCCATTGGGAGGTGGGTGAGCTGATCAGAGTAAAGGAGGACTCTTGTGGACCCTGGAAGGAGCTTGCACAACACCAAGGCTCAGGTTGTAATGGTTCCTTTTGTTACCCTTAATACAAATTAGTCCATTCTTCTCAACAATTTGTCATTTATGAGTTGTTTCATATACTCCTTGGTCTATATGTTAAATATGCTTTATTTTATGTCATAATCAGGTGCTATTTAATTGTTTGACTATTGGTGAATGCAGGTTTTGAAGAGAAGGAGGAGCTCATCCAGATCAACGAAGCTGGGCTACGACAACAGCGTTGGGTTAGAGGTAAGAGATAAACACTTGATTTCTCATATTGTAATGTATATTTAGAGAATGATTGCTCTCGTTTGTCTTGTTTGTCATTAGAAAGTCTTAGACTTCTAGGAAGGTCGGTTGTGTCCGCACCGTCGTCTGATTCCGTGTGACAACCTCCATGAGGCGCTTGAGTCCCACTATTGGGTTGAAAAACTCTTGGGGCGGCCCAATGGTGTCAAAAAAAGAAAATGAAAAAAGAAAGAAAAAAAATATCTTTGGGTGAAAACCTCTCTTGAGGCACCCAAGGCAAGAAGCTAGAATGAAAACCTCTTGGAGGCAACAGACTACTTGTTTTAAAAAAAATGAAGAAATAAAAGAGAAAAGAAAAGTCATGAAAAAATTGTTTGCAGGTCAGCAGGAGGATGATTAGAGAGCAAAGGAGAATATAAAAGGGACCTATTCCACTCATATTTTTATTTCTGCATTCATTTTCCTTCATCATTCCACCATTCCTTTCATTTTTTCACTCATTTCTCTTAGTTTGCAAGGGTACTCTAGTTTCTATAGGATTCCCTACAAACCTACAAGATCTCCTGAAAACTTATAGGATGATCCTATAGGCATTACAGTGGCTTCGGAACCCTAAAGTGAGTAACAATAGGGCAAGGAAATGACCTACCCATGTCAAAAAATAAAATAAAAAACCCTACATCACAATTCCATGACCATACCTGTCTCCACCTTGATCACTCCTGCATTCATCGTTAAAAAAAAATAGTTTTCAAAAATTTCACAGTCTTAAAGAGAAAAAATAGAGAAAATATGAAACAGAGAGCAGAGGGTAACAACACCTGAATGTATTTCTCATTATTCACACTCCTAGACCTCCTCTCTATCCATGTCATCATCCTCAAGTCCCAACAGTGGAAATGATTAAAAATTCCGAGGGAGAAGCAGGTACAGGACATCTTGTAGGAAATCCTGTAGCAACCTATCCCACATAATAAAAATCATGTGTTGCTATGAGCTTCCAGCATGGAGATCCAAGGGTAGAAGAAGCTCTAGAACAATAGTGGCATGATCATCTTCAACACCAGTGTTACAGGGAAAAGTGTCTATATAGAACTGCTCTATCCCACTAAGGTGTGATAGCTACCTTAGAAACAAACAAGGTAAAGCTACTTTCATTTTTCCTTTATGAAGTATAGATGAGAGAAGAACAAATAAGACCAACCTCTGTCTTGTGCTAATCTCCTAGTTCAATTCCTCTCTCTCTTGATAGTCTTTCGCTACTTGTTCCCTTGCATGCCCAGCTTCACAGAGTACCTGTAAGATCACAGTAGCATAGCACTATACAAGAACATGGATCTATAATCATAAACAATCTAGGATCAGATGTAAATTGACCATACAAATGCAGCAAACATAAATGACACAAGAGTATGTAGGAAAACTTGAATAGCTTTTATTGATAAACAAGAAAGAGCCAAGGGGAGTTACAACCAGTTGTTCTAACCCAGCATCATCCTCTCAGCAAGTAAGCCCCTCTTCACCTCATACAAAGCTTAGATCACCCAACAATCTGATGTTGTCTCAAGAAACCAACAGCAATTCCTTACAATATGCAAAATTCCAGCCTCCTGATCTATGGGATGAGGGATCCATACATAGATATCTGTAAGGGGGATGAGTCAGCTTGTGATTTGATTAGTGTCTTCCCTCTGATAGTTCTTGCTTCCACTTGGAGACTGATGATCTCTTACTCATCCTTGGTCGAATTCAGAGAGGCAAGTGTCACAGGAGAAGCTTCTGGAAGATTCCATGCTTTTCCACCTTGCGGATTGACACTGCCATTTGTCATTTCTCGCCCATCGCACCCCATAAAAGGGCTTTTTGAAATGCAATGCACCCACACAGTGTATTTAGGTGCAAATGCAATGCACTTTGCCTATGGAGTAGGTGAAATGATCCTGTTTTGACCAGTTATGAGCAGTTTTTCATGGAGAACTTTTGGGAGGAGCTGTAATCAGTTGACCTTGTTCCTTTAGGGGTTAGAACAACACTTTTAGGGACTTAGGAGCCCTTGGTTTATGGAAATTTTATGCTTGGGGTTGCAGTGCCCAAAAATGTCTATAACAACCAGGTACCTGCATGTCAAGGCAATCATCAAAAGGGAAAGATATATATAAAAAAAAAGGAGGGAGAAATAACATGCAGCCAACACACATCAAGAACCTCATGTCCTCAAAAAACTGTAGCAAGTTATTATCACTATAGGTAAGCATCTTGCTTCACTCTCACATTTTCATAATGTAATCAAAATATGTAAAGATTGTGGATGAGTTGGTTTATAAGCGAAAGGTTGCTAGTTAACTTGGACACCTTCGTTCAGTCAACAAGGACAAAACAGTTAGTCCCCACACACGTGGCAACAGTCAAGTCAAAGAAAACGAGAATGAGGTCAGAAGTAGTTGAGGCTATAGATTATCAAAGTGGGAGTTTATTACGAGGAATGATGATGTGGTAGTTGGGGCCAACGGCCCAAAAATAGAAAATCGCACCATGGTTGCCAGCACACCACGTCACTCAACTCGATCATAAGAGGAAATAAATTTTGATCCCCATGAAATCATGCATTCATATTTTTGAGCTCACTCTAGAAAAGTTGCTCTCATACCCAAGAAACCTACAAAAGAGAAAAATTTCATCTTTCTCCTACGTAGGACTTCCTACAGGATCACATAGGAAATCCTAGAGGATCACACAACAATCCTACATGATACAGTCAAACAGTCTACAGGATTGGCAGAGAGCAGTTTCAGAGAAGGAAACATAGGGGTTGGCTACAACAAGCACCATGAGGAGGTAGGCTCTACATTTCCTTCCATTTTTCCAAGTGAAAAGAACACAAAAATCTCCTAGTTTGATTGAAGTTGATAATTGTGTAAGGGAATAGTTCCACAAGTATTTCACTCCCATTTCCTCCTTCATTAAAATTTTCATCATACATCTATGCTCCTCAAAATTCATGAGACAAAATGACAGGGGGGTTTAATGGAATGGAGCCCATCAACACTGTGAAGATTCACTAACACCCTCTCGTGCTAGAAATATTCACAATGCATAGTTGGATGGGGTATTTCGAGAAATTAAGGGGGTATAATGATGAGGTAGCCCAATATTTTTCTCTCTCCCTCATTCCACTGACAAGAACCCATGCCACTGTGGTGGGGAGAGGTCTCTCCATAGAGCTCACCCCTGAATTCATAAGCAGAATTACCACACTTCCCCTAGAAGTGCCTTGGAGAAAGGAAGATAAGGGGGATAGCCAAACTGTCAAAAATAAATTCTTTTTAGAAGGAGAGTAGCCCATTTAAGACAAGAATGGAGTAAGGAGTGCAAACCTACCATACCCCTGGAATGAGGTAAGCTACCACCTTATAAAATACATATCATGTGAAGGTAGGTATAGTGTGGTTCATGGATATCACTTTAGGCTTCTTGAGGAATTGAGGTTTGGAGTGGAAACACCTCCTAACAACAGGCTCAACATACCATACTTCCTTCTGCAATAACCGATGGATACAAGCATAAAGGTGCAGGAACGAAACTACCAATAGTTAGGCCACCATGGGTTAATTAGAATCATCATAGAAAATGCCCTCTATTATCACTCAGAATTTTCTCAAGGTTAAAGAAAGAAGTTTCCGAGGTAACCACAAACCAATCTTTTAGACTCAGGTTCTAGCGAACCGAAGTCGAGAGAGGGCTCTCTCTTTCTAATTTAACATTTTTTTGATATGATATTAGGCTAGTTATTAATGCTTAAGGAACTTGTTTTGATTTGTTTGGTGGAATTAAGGAAACAGATGGGCAGAGAAGGTATTTAGGCCATTGGGCTATGGATTCAAGTAGGAAATGTTTATCAGGATTTGATTTATCACCGAGGTAAGAGTTGACAAAGTAAGCTAGCACAGCAAGAACAAATCTGAAGGTTTCAATGGATGAAAGTCTTAACCAGAGCCAAGGGCAATGAAGAATCCTTAATATGGATTAAGATGAAGAAGGGAGATTTAGCAAATAGCAAGGGAAATTAAGAATCTTGTACTAAGGGCCAATAAAGGGAATGAATTATAGAAGTAAGGGAGCATCTAAGAATTCCCAGACTTAAGCAATTTAGTAGAAAACATTAAATAAGCAAACAGTTAAAACATAGAGCATTAAAGATAATTCTAATAGTATAATTCCTTGTTTACTTTTAAGAATTATAAGAAAACACATATGATATTTCATAACATAGAAGGAAAATGATAATCAAACTCGGAGAAATGATACTTATTTGTTTCCCATAGTGCACATGAATCGAGTGAAATGTCGTCAACTTTATTTAATCCAGTAAACCAGTCCAGCCTTGATTACAATAGATCCTTTAGCTAGAAACAAAAGTCTACAGAAATGCTTTTTAATCCACCCAAAATACTTCAAATGAAGAAGTATTTATACTAATTCTAAACTGAAATATCTTGAAAAAATATCAAAATTGGTTTCACAAATATCTCAAGCTGTTTTACAATAATAGAACTTAAATAAAGGACATTCAAAAATAATGAATCTATTTGGCACTATGTTTATGGACTTATAGTGACAAAGAAGAGAAATTTGAATTTTATAGCAACCCTTAAGTGATGATGAGGCATCCTAGTCACTAACTGCTTCCTTCCTTTATGCATTCTGCCCCAGAAATTCTGCAAACTTAGGGTCCAATGATACGCTTGTATATCTCAATCCAAGCCAGATTTGTAAAAAGTGAAAGAGGTTATTGTGGATACGAACGATTTTGAGATAAACCTCTCTCAATTTCTCAACATTCAGCTCCCGCTGTTCACTATTTTCTCTGCAAAAAGATGTCAAAAACAGGACTTTTTACAAACTGAAAAATACGCTGTGACGACATGCACTTATCTCACTTTTGGTAATACCTGTGTAAAACGTGATATAGGTTTTTGTAGATTACCCTTTTAGGAACATAAACCTCATTCTGTATCTCAAAATACATCTTGAATTGGTCACAATAGTTTCTACAAAACTATGACTTAAACCGGAAATTTCTGAAGAATGTACCATTTCTTCTCTGATTTCATCTTTTAACCTCAAATTTCTTTTAACTATTTTTTACTTTTACTTTGGATACACTTCATTGTTGCTAGTGAAAGTGTTTTCATCTTTGTTTAACCCCTACTGCCTCCATGTTTACTTTTACTATTTTACTTTTACCGCTCTGTCTTTCAGTTTAACATGAATCTGTATGCTATGCTTTGTAACTATCTTCCCTGCTGTTTATCTTCATGCTAGCTGATTTACTTGACTTGGTCTTCAATCTGATACTCTTTAACCCTGATACACTTTGACTGTTCTTTACTGTGTCCTTTTACCTTCACTGTATATTTTAGGTTTTTACTGTCTATTTAAACAGTAAATCTTTTAATTTCATATTCCCTCTACTTGTCTTTTAACTGAATATTTTATTTTCCATCTCTATTTGAATAGACCTGATAACAATCTTGGAGTAAACAGGTCTTATGACTAGTATTAAGATTGTTTATCCAAGGTTGTGGCATAAACAAGAAGTTGCACACAATCATTATTATACAAAGAAGTAAAATAGCAGTGTCATTTGGACTTGCATACTTTCATGGTCTTTTTGTTTTTGGGGTTCATATTCTTTATCTTTTTTGACCTTTTTCCTACTTTTTGCCCTTTCATTTTTCTTTTAGGGCATACCCTCTTTACATTTTTTAAATTTTTATTTTTATTTTTTGAATATGGAAAAAATTTGCAGAAAACAAAGGTATGTACATATTACAGAGTTAAAATCAGCCAATCATAAATTATGACACCTATTGGTATAAGAGACTAACATCGGCTTTACTTGGGGATGGAATTTCCTTGTGAATGTCAAGAACACTGTCGAATAGTAGCCTGATCCATTGGGCCAATCCCACAAATGTGTATGATCTGTTGTATAATCTTTGTGACTAAAACTTTTGAATTGAAAATACATCCTTTTTTGGAAATTGAGATCTGATCTGACATAAATTGGCTGCTGAAAACTAAATTTATTCAAACTGAAATTCTACCTACTTACTTTAATCAACTTTCCAACTGCTGGTTAGGTAAAATGAAATGACCAATGCAACCACTCAAGCATCATATACATTGGTGACTTTTGTTGCTTGTGCTTGTTGGTGGTTAAAATTGAGATCTTGAAATCAAATATAACTTTGTTAACCTTTGAGAAGATAAGGAAATTCCTGATTTCCTTTGTCGAATCTAGAAACTTTACAAAAGGATCTTGTAAAATATATACACTATTCTTGATCTGATTAAAACAATTGTACATCTGTTGTGTATGGTCTGCATGCCATGAAACTGAAATAATACCTTGATCTTCATCACCCTACATGTTTTCAAATGAGCTTTGTGATGATGTTTCTTCTGAAAATGGAAAGAAAACTAGTTTCCTAGCCAAGTCTATATCAATACCTTTTTCAAAGTCATAGTTAGCTAATGGAGAAGGATTTTGACTACAAATGCCATCCAACACATCAGCTATTGGATCATGAAAGACTTGAAGAGACTATTGCCATCTATTTTCTATTGGTTCTAATGAAAATGCATGATTTTCTAAAAACAGCTCATCCTTTTTTTATAGATAGATTATGCAAAGTTCCTTTCAAAAACTGAATTAACTCAGAACAGAATGGTAGGGAATCATCTTGGATCGTTTGACCATATGTTCCAGCTTCTAAGTCTTCTTCTGCAACCTGACATTCAATAGCATTTTGGGGCTGCAAATCTAGATATGAGAAGTCTTGAACAAGGATTTTATTGCCCTCTAGATGGTTAATATCAAAACTTGTTTACATTTGATTTCTAATTGCATGAAATTTTTCTCTAATAAACTGAAACAAAGCAAAACACAATGGTAAAGTTCCTTCACTGATTTCAAAATTTTCTACACTTTCCTCCTCATTCTCATAACTGAAATGAACACGCTGATTACTATTTTCACGCTGCTGAACCTGAACTTCCTTATTCCTCAAATTAGCTTCTGATTCCTCTGTAAAGTTAATTTGGATTTGAGGAACATAATCATTATTATAGTGATCAAACTTAGGCACATCATCATAAGAAGTAATGTCACCAAATGTACATATTAGATCAACAGATTGCCTCTCCACATATGGTTCTATAACTCTATCTTCAGATCTATGGTAGTTGGAATTAACAGGAATTTGTTCATGGCTATAAACCTCTTCTTTTCGTGAAACAAATGTGTCATGGTGATTTTTAACAAAAATTTCATCTTTTGTGGTGATATTCTGTATCATTTCCTCTATTTTCTTCCCCAAAATGTCGAGTTTTTCCTCTGTTTCTGCTTTCAATTTTTCTCTTCTAATTTGTAGATTAACTTCTACATCTACTGCTATGTTTTTCATCTGTTCTAGTGTTGAGGGGTTTCTTTCTCTTAGCTAAAATTCTATCTCTGGATCAAATGCTCTTGGGTAATGCAAAAGAGCTAAACCATGGGGAGGTCTTATATTTGATGGCATTGAATAATAGATTTGATTAAATCTGTCTGAAAATTGTTGTATTGTTTCATCTGGATATCTTTGTAACTGATTATATTCTTCTATGATTATAAGAATATTGACTTTGATTATCCATATATCAAGGAAGAGTTTGAGAAATTGCCGGAGATTTGAGATGCTTGTGTCAAGAAGGGTTTTGAACCAACTCTTGACTTTGTCTTGCAAAGAAAGAGCAAAAATCCTAATACTAACATCCTCTTCATCTACTTCAAATAGGTTAAGATAATCCTCAAAAGCTTGAATATGTTTTTGGGTAGTGATACCATTCTCTCCATCAAACCTAGGGAGGTGCTTGTAATAATCATTAGGGAAAGCATGGAGTGTAGAAGGTCAGATGGGTGGCTTATATCTATCAGGAACTTTACAAGGTATAGGAACATGTACAGGGATTGTATGATTAGTCTTGATTGTTTCAGATTCTTTGATTGGAATATGATCTTCATTAGATTTAGACGAAATTTGTTCAAATATGTAAGGAGACTTTACATCTACAACTTTTAAAGGAAAATAATAAAAAATTAATCTAAAATCTTCTCTAAAATACAATATACATTGAAAAATTTTATCAATGAGAAAGAACATAATGTCTTGGATAAAAATCCAAGTTAAAAGCCCAATCTTTTCATATTGTTCTTTCATGTTCATTTCTCGGGTGGAGTCTTGATTGTGAAATTGATTTGGAGTCGCCAGGTGGATGATTTTAACCTTTGTGTGTCTGATCATTGTCCACCATCATAGATCAAACCTAAACCTGTAAAACAATTCTGAAGAAAGTGTTAGTTCTCCCCAGTATGGTCGCCACTATGTTATCACTCAGAATTTTCTCAAGGTTAAAGAAAGAAATTTCTGAGGTAACCACAAACCAATCCTTTAGACTCAGGTTCTAGCCAACCTAAGTCCAGAGAGGGCTCTCTCTTTATAATTTAGTGTTGTTTTGATATGATACTAGGCTAGTTATTAATGCTTAAGGAACTTGTTTTGATTTGTTTGGTGGAATTAAGGAAATAGATGGGCAGAGTAGGTATTTAGGCCATTGGGCTATGGAATCAAGTAGGAAAGGTTTATCAGGATTTGATTTATCACCGAGGTAAGAGTTCACATGGCAAGCTAGCACAACAAGGACAAATCTGAAGGTTTGAATGGATGAAAGTCTTAACCAGAGCCAAGGGCAATGAAGAATCCTTAACAGGGATTAAGATGAAGAAGGGAGATTTGGAAAATAGCAAGGGAAACTAAGAATCCTGTACTAAGGGCCAATAAAGGGAATGAATTATAGAAGTAAGGGAGCAGCTAAGAATTCCCAGACTTAAGCAATTTAGTAGAAAACATTAAATTAGCAAACAGTTAAAAAAGAGAGCATTTAAGCTAATTCTGATAGTATTATTCCTTGTTTGCTTTTAAGAATTATAAGAAAACACATATTATATTTCATAACATAGAAGGAATGATAATCAAACTCGGAGAAACGATACTTATTTGTTTCCCACAGTGCACATGAATCGAGTGAAATGTCCTCAACTTTATTTTATCCAGTAAACCAGTCCAACCTTGATTACAACAGATCCTTTAGCTCGAAACAATAGTCTACATAAATTCTTTTTAATCCACCAAAAATACTTCAAATGAAGAAGTATTTATACTAATTCTAAATTGAAATATCTTGAAAAAATATCAATATTGGTCTCACAAATATCTCAAGTTGTTTTACAATAATAGAACTTAAATAAAGGACATTCAAAACTAATAAATCTATTTGGCACTATGTTTATGGATTTATGGTGAAAAAGAAGAGAAATTCGAATTTGATAGCAACTCTTAAGTGATGATGAGGCATCCCAGTCACTAATTGCTTCCTTCCTTTGTGCATTCTACCCCAGAAATTATGCAAACTTAGGGTCCAATGATACGCTTGTATATCTTAATCCGAGCTAGATATGTAAAAAGTGAAAGAGGTTATTGTAGATAAGAATGTTTTTGAGATACACCATTTTCATAAAATTCAGCTCCAGTTGTTCACAATATTCTCTGCAAAAAGATGTCAAAAATAGGACTTTGTGCAAACTGAAAACTAGGCTATGAAGACATGCACTTATCTCACTTTTGGCAATACCTGGGTATAAAGTGAGATAGGTTTTTGTATATTAGCCATTTAGGAACAAAAGCCTCATCCATTATCTCAAAATACATCTTGCATTAGTCACAACAGTTTCTAAAAAACTATGACTTAAACAGGAAATTTCTGAAGAATGTACCATTTCTGCTCTGATTTCATCCTTTAACCTCAAATTTCTTTTAATAGTTTTTCACTTTTACTTTGGATAAACTTCATTGTTTTTGGTGAAAGTGTTTGCATATTTGTTTAACCCCTACTGCCTCCACGTTTAGTTTTATTGTTTTACTTTTACCACTCCGTCTTTCACTTTGACATGAATCCATATTAGATATCACTTTGACATGAATCCATATGCTATGCTTTGTAACTATCTTCCCTGTTGTTTATCTTCATGCTAGCTGATTTACTTGAATTGTTCTTCAATATGATACTCTTTAACCTTGATACACTTTGACTGCCTGCTCCATTTGGCTGCATTTCTACCTTCAAATCATGAACAGTGACTTTAACGGTCACTTTCCGGCTGACCTGCATGATTTCTCCCTGGGTGGTGTTAGAGTCGGTCTATTCAGCCCTCCGTCAGAGATCAAAACCTCTTTTGTTGCATTTCATTTTAGGTGTCCCATTCTACTCGATCACTTGCATTCCATTTAGGAGCATCGATCCTTTAATGGAAGGGTCTTGTCCCATACTTCACTCATGTCATTCACCTACTGGTTGATGTCTGTTCATAAAAAAAGAATATACAGTCTTCTTTTCATCAAAGTTGCAAAAGTTGTCTTTAGGGTTTTATTGTCAAGTAGGTCTAGGTTTCCATTAGGGTTTTGTCAATAAATGCTTCAGAGTGTTCG
Organism: Pinus tabuliformis; assembly: GCA_031772625.1. Taxonomy (NCBI): domain Eukaryota; kingdom Viridiplantae; phylum Streptophyta; class Pinopsida; order Pinales; family Pinaceae; genus Pinus; species Pinus tabuliformis. The sequence goes on from CM062815.1 coordinate 845,412,947, forward strand.
ATAATCACCAGCAGGCCATGACGATCTTCTATTGCCAATAAATTTTGTTAATAAGTATCCGAAAATGTGTTTTTCCTCAAAACTTTGTTTTGAGGAAAAAACAGAGTATTTAGCTTTCTTTGTACAAAATCATGTAACTTTTGTTCTCTTCATTGTAAATTCCTTCACCTGCCCCTTGGCTCCTTTCCTTCGCCTAAGAAGCTCCAACACCTACAAAAACAAACAAAGTTCATCTCATTTACCTCATCAACATGCCAAAAAAGTGAAAAAATTCCAAAAACAAGGGTTGAAATAAAAGTTATTTGCCAAACATTATAAAAGTGGCTTTCATGAGACAAGATTTCAAAAGCTCTTGGTTTATAAGCTATTCCTTCATGTCATAAGCCCATTAGCAAAGGAGAAACAAGATTGAGCATATTTGGTGAGAAAGTGAAGATATTGGCAAAAAATCGCTGCAACTTGCCAGCGTAGCACATTGAGCAGGAGGCGCAGCACACTGGGAGCAAACGCGCAGTTCATTTTTACATGGGCACAGTGCACTGGGAAAGCACGGTGCTTTAGGCGTTTTGCATGGTGCATACAGCTAAGCGGCCCGAAAAGTTCCAGAACAATCTCCAATCGCCAAAACCGCATACATTCTCTTGGTTTCAAGTAGGTTGAGCTCCACTTTTGTTGTTCATCCATCCAAGTTTAAGGTTTATATTATGATGATTGATGTGGTGAATGCCTAAACAAATAATCAAACCCTACCATGTCAAAATCCTCAACATGAAGATTGTTGCCTAGGGTTTAACAATTTACTTGCTATCAAGTCTATCCTCTTTCCATCATTCCCTTATTTCCCCCCATTCCATTTCTCCCTTATTTTCATCATTCCTAAGTTTCCCTACCCCCTAAAATCACTAAACCCCTATCCCAAATTCCCTTTCCCAAATTTCCAAATGTAAAACCCTAAACCCTAATCCCATACATAAAATCCCAAACTATCCCATATTTCCCTAATTACTTCTATCCCAACAATCCCAAATTTCCCACTAGTTTTCCCCTCTCCTAATAGTCCCTTGTTTCATTGTTTTCCCTGTGGTGGCAGAGGTCAAATCCAACACAAAAAGCAGTCCAACATAGTTTTCATTCATCAGAAATCAGTTTTCTCTAAGGCATTGTACAACAGTCATGTCATCTGGTCATTCATTTGATTATGGAATGGAGACCCAAAGTGAATGTTCAATTTTATCATGAGTTGGCTCGTCTGTTTGTACTGCATTTACATGGTGATCAGGCCACTTTATCTGGTGTCACTTTCACACTAACACCAGATTCCATTTCATTAGCAACCGGCATACAAAACATTGGAGAACCATGGAACAAGAGGCAAAAGATTGACCGGTAGCATTATGAGCCATATATTAAACTCGATTTCTTGAGGCATCTCAAGAGAGTGTTTCCATTTCGATATCTTAAAGATGAATATGCTCCACTAATGAAATTAATCATGAAGTATTTTAGCTGTGAGGGATGGTTCTCTCGTTTATATGCTTATCACATCAGGTTGCTCACGCATTTCACCCAGGTACGGATGATGAACATTCCTTATTTCATATGCTGAAACATAGAGAGGATGACCACCCTTGTGCAGCACAAGACCCCTCAATAGCAACTTAAAAATGTTTATCATTTTGCTCTCATCAAGATTTTGGTGGTTCATCAGCTTGGATTACAGGGCATCACTTGGGATGATTTCATCTCTCGTGACTTCTTCAGAGCTTCACAGGGATCTTCAGAGGCTAGACATGTGACAAGAGCACCTTCTTATCAGCATGAAGGTCATGAGACACACACTGTTACTATACCGGTTTTCATTACTTATCAGAAGGGTGCTAGATAGTTATTTGCAGCAACAAAGCGAGTGTTATCTCCACTCGGTGTGGAAGGGGCCTCACTTCCGACATCAACACCACAGGTATAGGACAAAAGCAAGAGGCCAATGCAGGATGAGGGGCCTTCAGGTGAACGAGAGACCGACTTCATTCTCATTCAGGATGATGATACAGACATGGGCCCGCAAAGTGCCAACCTTAGAGATATCATCCAGGAGTAGCAAACAAAGATCAAAGCCTTGTCCCTCGACTTGGAGAGGGCTAAGTGGAATATAAAATACTTGGAGCAAAGGAATAAGCAGCTTGAGGATCAGCAGGTGATTATGGAATTACAAAACATCAGGGAGAATTGTCAAGCTGCCCAAAGGAGGAGGATTGAATTCACTTCACTGGAGCAAGAGATTAATGATGATCAGGAGTCTTGGCTCGAAAGTGTCAACATCCACTTAGAGAGACTTCTAGATAAGGCCGATAAGGACAAAGAATTGCTGAGACACATGGCTTTCAACTACATGGCGCGGAACAAGGTTTGCAAGGCACGAATAAGGAATCTAAAGGCAAAATTAAAGAAGGCAATAAGGAAACAAAAGAGGCAAAAGGAGCATGATCGCCTTTAGATATTGGCTAAAGCCTCTTTAGCATATCATGACACTTGATAGAGAAGGTCTAGCCCAAATTTCAAGAAATTTGGATCAATTTTTGCCATTTTGAAATTTTTTGCACTAAAAAACAGGTTTTGCCTCCCTATGCACCGTGCCACGTGGCACTCGATTTTGCTAGAGGGCTCCAAATCCAAAAAACTTTGAATTTCTAGATTTTTCATGATAAATTATGGTTTTTTTCCATGGACAATAAATTTTGGCAGGTTTTGAGCCCTCAAGAGGTCAAAAACACTCAAAAAATGACCTCACTACCCTTATTTTGACACATAGGAAGCAGTCTTGAGCGATTGAAGTTTTATAGGTGAAAATGACATCCAAATTTAGAAATTCCACTTGGGTTAGAAAGTAGACAGGTAGGGCTTTCCAACAAGCTATCTTGGGATCAATTTTGACTTCAGGAAGTGCCTCAAATTCAGCTCCAAAGTGGCACAATGCATAGATAATCAGGCGGGCGCATAGAGGATTTTTGCCTATTTTTCACTGTACAGCTCATAAATTCGCCCAGTTTTGACCAGTTTTGCTTTTTGATGTTACTCTTGACCTTTCATGATGTAATTTGATAACCATGATGTAATATTGGGACATTTTTACTTGTTCTAGAGGATTCATTCACTAAAAAGTGAAAATTCTATGAATGAATCAGTTTCCTAACATATAGGGGCAAGTTGTTTGATTGCCTAGATTTTGGTTCCTTGTTTAGAATTGGTTCAAATAGCTCCTAGAATGATGAGCTCGACCCATAGAGGCATGGGAATGGTTTGAGCTAGTCTATATCATGTATTTTCTGAGTCATTTTCAGGGTTGGATACTTGGGATTGCTTGGCACTTCATTGTACATTTCATTTTTGCAATTTTGGCAAAGGAAAGACCAGGGTTTTGCAGCACTTGTTGGGATCCATGTGGTTCTGTGTTTTGATGGTGTTTTTCTCTATGTAATTGTAAGTTCACTAATATTTATGTGTATCATTTTCCATTCTCTTTTCTTCTGAAATTAAATAAATGAGTGATTAAGGTAGAATTCATTGGACTGCTATGCTCTGCCTTGATATTTTGTTTAATTTTACATGTTTTCATCTGTTTGAGGAGGAATCTTGAGACCCTCTTGCCCTCCTTAGCTCCTCACCAGTCTAAATCCATCCATTCATTCAATCTAAAGCATCAAAATGAATTCCTTCCTTGTCCCAATCAGAACTCTGCAAAAACTAGGCCTCATTCCCGAACCCAAATTTGCCTTTCCCTTTTTCCAACAAAAAACCCCCAAAAATCAAATCAAATCCTTGCACTTCATAAATAGCCTAAAATTGGTTTGTATTTTAGTCATATCTAGCCCCCATTGATTATCTTTCGCTGAGATTGACCTGGAGAGAGCCCTCTCCTATCCTCGTAGGGCTAGCTATGAGGCTGAGCGTGGTTTGATGTGGACCTAGAACCTTGCCTTTTCATCCTGAGGCAAGCCTAGGCTATAATCTATGGCGTATGTCCCTTTATGCTAGCATGAACCCTGTGACACTTCCTTGCTTCATACAATCCTCCAATCGCGCAACTCCCCAACCTAGGTAGTGTAGTTTATAGTCCCACACCTCCTTTTAGCTGCCTGGAGCACTAAGACTATGCTACCTTCATCTAGTTAGATGGGTGGACCACTGGTGTATAGCTTTAGGCAACTGCCATTCACCTATCCTGGGGAGGGATCTTCATTCAATTTGACCAAATGAACCACTCCTCCATCGGTAATCTCCTTAATGACATAGGGCACTAACTAGTGCATTCTGAATTTTCCTAGAAATTTATCAAACTTGCTGTCATATAACAAAACCAGGTCATTTACCTTAAAGGTGTGCAGCTTAATGTGTCAATCATGCCATGCCTTTTTGCGCTTCTTTTGGACCTGTTGGTGAAATCTAGCTAGAAATCTTTCTTCCTCAAGTTTAGCTAGTTGTGCGAGCCTTTCTTCTAGGGCACCATGATCTGTCATATCCATGAGTGCCGCTATGCGCAGACTAGGCACAATGTATTCCATGGGCATTACTACTTGAGCACCATATACAAGCCTAAAGGGTGTTTTTCCAATCAACTTCTTGAATTTCATTAGATAGGCCCATAGTACCACAGGTATGTATAGGTCCCAATCACTTCGCTGAGCATTGCAAACTTTGGTCGATGTGTTCTCCAGCACTTTATTGAATGCTTCCACTGTCACATTAGCCTGCGGGTGAGAAGGCATGCTCTTCTGGTGATATGCCTAAAATTCCTCCGTTAGTGCACAGATTGTCTCATTCATAAAGTGCGTACCACGATCATTCATCAAAATCTTTGGACAGCCAAATTGCGTCAGTACATACTCAAAGAGGAACTTTGCAGTAGTCATGCCTATACAATCCTTTACAGGTTGTGCCTCCACTCATCGAGTCAGATACTCCATCGTGGTGATAATGTACCTTGCTCCCATCTTTCCTTGGGGTTGAATGGGTCCCACAAAATCTATCGCCCATTTTTCAAAGGTTTGTAGTGTCATCTGTGGATTCAAAGGTAGCTCATCGCTCTGCGATGGCCTACCAATCCTTTGACACACATCACACTCTTTGGAATATGGTTTTGAGTCTTGATGGAGGGTTGGCTACAACAACCCTCCACATAGAATGTTCTTCACGGTCACACTCCCTGCATAATATCCTCCTGCGGCACACCCATGAGCATCCACTAGGATACTGCTCCTTTCAAACTTCGGTACATATCATCGAAATATCTCATCGGACCCCATTTTGTACAGATGCCTGGCAATGACAGAAAAATCTGCCGTGCGGAACACTAACTCCTTCTTCTACTGGAAAATGTATCCTTCTCAGGAAGTTTCTGTCATTAGGAAGTGTATGATATCTTCAAAATGACCATCTGTGATGTGCACAGCAAATAACGGCACATCAGGCAATCCTTCTTCCAAATTAGTGGGCTCCTCCCCTGTTTCGTTGCACGATAGATGGTTTGGTCCCACGTTTAGTCATCTAAGCTTCACAATAACTTCAAAATCATACTCTTGGAACAATAACAACCACCTGCATATTCTCCCCCAAACATAGAATTATTGACCAGGTATTTCAGCGCGGAATGATATGTATACATCTTAAAGGGGCCACCCACCAAGTAGGGTCCAAACATCTAGAGCAAGTATACCATGACTAACCGTTCATGCTCAGTGGTGGAATAGTTCTTCTCCACCTTGGATAACCTTCTGCTTGTGAACACTATAGGATGTTCCAAGTCTCCTCCGCCAGCTTGTGTCAGTATTGCTCCCAAAGTTATACATGATGCATCGACATGTACATAAAACTCCTTCCAAATCTGGGAAGACTAGGATCGGTGCAGTGACCATATTTTCTTTCAATACATCCAAGTTTTTCTTACAGTCCTCATTCCAGCAGAATGTGACATCCTTTTTCAGCAACTTCTCCATAGGCGTGGTGATCTGGGCATAGCCTTTGATAAACTTTCTATAATATCCAGTATGTCCTAGGATAATGCACAACTATTTCACACTCCTTAACACTTCTAAGTTACGTATCACTGTGATCTTCATGGGATCTGCCATCAGTCCCTCCCTATAAACCACATGACCCAACAGGGTCCCAAAAGGAACATAAAATAGGCACTTCTTTAGATTGAGTGCGATCTGGTATCTTTGACAAGTATCTAGCAGCAAGCATAAATTGGCGACATGGCATTTCACCAGCTCAAACACAGTCTAGTCATCAAAGTATACTTCCAGGAACTTATGAATAAACTCTTTGACCACCGCAACGACTACGCGTGAAAAAATCACAGGCGCATTCTTCAATCCAAAGGACATCACAGTGTATTGAAAACATCCCCACTTAGTCGCGAAGGTTGTCTTGCTCCTATCCTCTGGTGCAATTTTGATCTGATGGTACCCAGAGAACCCATCAGTGAAGGAATAAGCTTCCTGGCCACCTACATTTTCCAACACTTCATCAATGAACGGAATTGGGAAAGGATCATGTACACAAGCGTCATTTGACTTCCTTAGATCCACGTGTATCCTTATTTCATCTTTTTACTTCTTCTCCCGTACCACCATTGGGCTTACCCAATCAGATTCTTCCATAGGCTCAATGATGCCTGCCACGAGCATCTTGTCTATCTCCAAGTGGACCTTCTCCTTATACTTTGGATTGAGATGATAAAGTCTTTTCTTAACCTGTTTCATGTTGGGCTTCAATGTGATCTTCATAACACCTAGGTCCCCGATTATCCCTTTTAGATTTGTAAACTTGGTAGGGAACAAATCCTGGTATTCACAAAGCAATTCAATGACCTTATCCACCAGCACGTCGTTCCGGTAATCTCTAATCTTCGTGAATTTGGGTTCTACCTCCGTACCAATATTTATGTGTTTTGTTTGTAGTGGTGCAGTTATATCGGGATTCTCAATTTGCGGTCCTTCAACCTCGCAGTGGCCTTCTGTTTCAGGAATGTTAACCTTTCACGAATCCTCATCTTCTTCATCAGCGGTCACATTATAACATTCCAACGCATGACTCAACTGAGTAGTCCAATCAGGTTAAATCAGGTTCAAAGGATCTTGTGGTATCCTAAAGATTGTTGCTTTTACTTCTTGTAGTGCCTCATCGATACAATCAAACCCATATTAAAAGATGAACATCATTATGAATCCCTCGCACAGAATATCCCATTCACCTGTACCATGGCAGAGCTATGTTTCTAAGTACCAGTTCATCGGGATGACATCCAAGTTGTGACAGAACAAGCGCACCCATTTAGGTTGGAGCTTCTCCCCATAAGCTTGAGCCCATTTAGCCAAGTGCGCATGCAGATCATCTTGTCCATCATATTTGTCAGTGATTCATACCTTCAGCTTCCAAAAGTGTGTTCTCATCATCCTTCTACACTCGTGCCAATCATCAAAGCTACCCTTGTGTGTACCCCACCATCTTGTGGGAATAGCGCACAGTGCCCAGTCCAAAGCTTGGAAGCGCTGCTTCTCTGGTACCTCCCTCTCAAATGCATCCAAAAATATATCTACATCATATAGGCCAACGTAAGTGGGTAGATTTCTTACCTCTGACGACACACAGCACAACGACTGGGTCATCATGTTACAACTTAGTGTGTTTAATTCATGTAACCAATTCTGTTGGTGCTCTAATTCATCATTAGAGTCCAAGGTGTAGGAACTCTCGCGATCACATGTAATTCATCCATCCACTATTGGATTCACCCAATCTTGGTCTCGCACTGTTATTTAATAGATACAGTCTAGATCATCATCGCTCTCATAATCATGGATTGGTTCAGTATAACAGGATCCTTCAGTAGGATCTAGGGGTACTATTATGCAGAGCGATTTCTTTTCAAATATAATATTTTGCTTCTTTAGGTTGATTACCCCATTCATATCAGTAGCCCAATCAATGCCAAGGAGTGCAGGATAGGGGTTGCTATCATCCAAAATTTCTATTACTTCAAAGTTAGAGAACGTGCTCATGCCTTCAATATCTACTGTCACCCCTTGCAGCTGCCCCATGGGGATAATCTCTTGTTAATTTGCCATCCTTAGCTAAATCGGAGACCACTATAGGTGGGTCTCCCCATCCATTCCCAAGTCTGCTTTGGTAGGACTTTTGCATTTGACCCCAGGTCCAAAATAACTTGATCCATTTCATATTCTCCTATCTGCGTGGTCAGCCTCATCTCTCGTCCTGTCCTTGTTTTATGCTTACCAATATTTCGTACCACGTGCAGTTCACCCGGAGCATTTCCAGTGCATCTATTTATAAGCTCTTGTAATCCCTTCATGGCCTTGCTATCATGTAGCAACTTCATGCAGATCTCTAGAAAGGTTGTAAGCATAGAAGGGTCCATCTCCTGATCAGGCTTATCCTTTCTTCCTGAGGTGGAGGCCTTAGCAAAGCTCTTCTTAGCTCCCATGAATGTCTCACGTGTGCTTTCCAAATCAAATTCAGCCTCCTTAGCCGGAGCTTTGCGAACCCATGCACTGTCTTTGAGCTATTTCCCCTTATCATCCCCTATTGCAGTTCCACTTCGGAGCACTATATTCACATTTGGATCCTCTTCATGAGGCTCAGAACTCATCATCTATAGGCTCTGAGTTGGCTGAGGTTATAGCGCCCCCTTGTCACATATCCTCGCTATCATTGTAGGACAATCTTCCATCTCATGATCAAACATAGTGCAATACTTGCACGACGGATGCGTTGGGTTTGTGCAATCGCGGGCATAGTGTCCTGGTCCTCCGCAATTGCAGCAGATTAGCTATCCTTGACCTTTGCTAGGTCCTCCTCTACCTCGGCCTTGTCGTTGCCCCTGAAAGCCTGTTCGTGCCATCCCCACACTCTGGTCAAGGGGTTGCATTTTTTCCTGAACCCTACAGGTGGGTGTTCTTTCCATCATTAGTTCATAGCTTCTATGGTTGCGTTCATCATGCCCTGCCAACCTACAAAAGTTGCAGAACAGTTGTTGCAGTGTCTGTACGAACTTCTACAGTAAATGATAGTTATCTATGGCATGTTTTCCTACTACCTGACATATAACGCACCACAATGCAGGCCTCGCGCTTGGTCCTGCTTGAGCTTCCAACCTCAAAGGCATAGGTCCCCCTACTACCATGTGGTTTGCAAATACCAGGCAATGGTCTTTAGCATGCCCCTGACGCTTTCATTTCAAGCACCATACCTCTTCGTGTACCTCCGGTTAAACTATTCTATCCTGCTTTAGACTTTGCATCTCAAGGAAAAGATTATGCAACTATGGATGGATCTGCTGAACCCCTAGATTTGGATCCTACATCAGTGTTTCATGAAGTCTCATCACAATCTCCAAGGCCTCCATCTAAGTCGTTATCTTCTGTTGGGATAGCACAACTCTTAGGTGTGGCAGGAGCGAAGCCATGAACTACTCGCGGTGTTGTCCATCTATTAAGTTCATGTTAGCTTCATGAATTTTACACTTCAACCTCTGATCTAATTCCCAAGGTGTCTCACCTGGTTTCATTGTGATTTATTTGAATCCTACAATCGACTCCACCTTCGATTTAGGCCTACTGAATTCTTTATTCAGCGTGGTTTGGATGTCTGCCATTCTAGCATTTGGGTTATCATTAGAGTACTTGATGTACTAGGTTAGCACGCTATCCTGCAAAGCACTAACCAATGTCGCCTTCTTCATGTGATCATCTGTAACACCCTAAGCTTCCCATACAACTTTCATGATGAACCAGAACTGGTCTGGGTCCTCATTTCCCAAGCCGTTAAACAAAGGCAGCTTCACTGAATTTTCCATGATGAATTGTGGTGGAGGTGGAGGTGGTACGAGTGAAGTCGCAAGTGATGGTGGTGAAGTTGGAGGTGGTGTGGATGGAGGTGGTAGTTGCAGGAATCCTTGTCTTATTAAATAAATAGAACTTCATGGAGAAGCCTACGCTACGCCCTCTTCATCACCCAATAGAGGTGAAATCAATAGACTATATTCAGGACCCTTTCTTCCTTCATTCCTGTATGTTTTTCTACTTCATGTAGCTCCGAAAATCAAGGTAGCCGCATAACCAGCTTTTCACACAATAACATCTTAATCCAGGTATTCAAAGATTTCAAGTACTTACCTCGCAGTCCTTTGAAAAAGAGTTGCTCCGCTTCACTTTGGCTGACTGAGGTGTCGACTGTGAATTTAATGACAAATCCTCCTATGATGTGATCAAGCCAATGATCAAAAGCATGAGTGATCTTATCCTTAGAGGCTTCCATTCTCTGTAGTAACTCTGAGGTCCAAACAAGAGGACCAATCCACTCATATAGCTCAACTAGAAAGGAACAGAAAAAGATCTTGTGGATATCTGTATATAGGTACCTATCCAGCCACTGTTCCTTTGTCAGTCATGGATTTTTGTTCTCTTGCACCGTGAATTCGTGGATCTTCCTATCCAACTAGTCTCTGATTTCTTTCTTAGTTAGATTCTAGTGATACGACATCACACATCTCTTATGCTGATTTCGTTCTTGGCAACAGAACCATTTGTTGGATTGGTGGGGCCTGACCCAGGTTCAATGTTAGTTAGCCAAACAAACCCGTACACTACTGGCCCTTTCGGCATCATCTCGTGGGGCGCAGACCAAAGTGTTACCCAAAGCAGTTTGGGGGGATGCTAGAACCAAGTTTTCGCACCCTGAGATGGTCATGATTTCAGTTTATTCTTTTTATTCCTTCTTTCATGAATGTCGTTGAGTTCTAGGGCTCTATCTATCTAACCCCTTACTCCGCCCTTCGGTACCTCTATGAAGGGGTACGATTGGCCTTGCGCAACCCTAACTTATGGTTCAGGTACTTTCGCGCTGCTAGGGCAACGTATTGTGCAGTTTCCCAAACTAGCTTAAGTGTCTTACTTATCTTATTAAATAGTCATAGTTAGCACCACATAAAGAGATAACCTTATTTGTGTTCAATTATATAACATAATTACATACATTCGCGTATTACATAAACATTATAAATGAAATTCAAACGCAATATGACAAGATGAATTAACAGGAAATAAGACATTGAATTTGTAGAATTGGTGAGCATCAGTATTGCAGCAATAATGTTATAACTCCTGGGCTTCCTACTTTACTTTTATCAACCCAGTAGTTTGTAACAAACTTGGAAGCGATGGTGTTGTATGCACAAGTACTAGTTCTTACTGCAGGCTGTCACTTGGTTAGCTGGCGCAAGATCACTAGGAGCTCAAGCCAACTTCTATGGATTCCAGAAGAAGCTTTATATGTGATGAAAGAAAGGAAAGCTTACTCTACAAAGGCTACTCTACTTGCAGAAAGGAGAAGAAGATTGGAATGTAAGGTAAACCTAGCAAACCCTAATTAAACAACTAATCCTACTTTTGCAGAAAGAGATAAAAACCATGAAATGAATGCCATTGCTTAACCTAGGAATTAAACAACATCTACTCAAGTTATTTCTTGAAGGAAATGAGAAAAAAACATCTTTTTGGATTTTAATTTATTTTTAGGTGAAATTGTCATGCATGTAATTTATTTGTTTGTGAATATGACAATGATTAGGTGGTGATGGAGGACGACTTTGGAGTTTTCAGAGGTGTAGGAAGGTGTGGATGGGTCCTAGGAGGTCCCAGGTGGCCTTCTGGAGGCTTTTCCTACAATCAGACTTAAAAAAGACACCTATAGGAAAATCTACAGGAGGCTGCAGGGGATCTACAGGAGGTCTATAGGAGGATGCCGAGAGCAGTTTTGGAGGTTTTGAAGGTGGGAAAGTAGGTGGAAAGGGTAGCTGAAGGCTAGGGTGATGTGTTAAGGTGTCTAGGGTTCATAAAAAAGGATCAGGGAAGAGAAATATGGTTGGACTTGTTCAAGGAAAGAAAGGAAAGTTCATGAGAAAAGTGCAAAAAACTAAGGCAGATTTGTGAGGGACTTTGGGTGACCTGTGGGACATAGATCAAAGAGAAATGGTGATGGCTAATTGGTTGACTTATTGTGAGAAGAGATTTGCTGCAAGAGAACTGAAAATCAAATAATGAGATTAAGCAAGCAAAGAAACTAGATACATAAAAAAAACAGAATTTTCATCAAGCTAATCCAAATTTTGATCTAGGAAAGTAACTGCTGAAAAATGCTACATGGAAAGAAAGCATGGAAGGAAATTTATTACAAAGATAGAAATGAGCATGGCAAAATAGATCTTAAAACAAAGAATTATCCTTCTAACAAACTACAACACTAGAAATCCTATCGAGAAGGAAAATCTGTGTTTTTGTGGCAGCAAGAGGGTCTTGGCCTCAGTTCATGGTCCCAAGGGGATGAAAGGAAGCTAAGGCTCTGTTGATGGGCTTTTTGTATCTTCTTTCTATCACTATTCAACCTGCTACAGAAAACTGAAATGGAAACAACCTTCTAAATCACCAAAAGCGACCTATTCTTAACCAAGAAAGAAATTTATCTAATGGCACCTAATTCATAAACTACAACAAAGCATATAAATACAAACAAGAGGAGCTTGGCTACTTGGATTGGGCCCTAACCCAAGAGCTTAAGCCCTCTGAGGTAACTCAATGATATCTCAAAAAGTATCTCATCTTCATTATCAAAATAATAATAGGATTACATAAAACTGTCAACAAAAATAAGCTTGAAGTTGAGCGAAGCAAAGCTGCAACAAAAATTCAAAAATTTGACCAACTTCCAACAACCTAATGAGGCCCTAGGCCTCTCTACTTATACAAATGAAGCTCCCAATAGCTTCCTTAAAATCAAGGAGGATTGGCTCCCAAAGTTTGAGATAAACATAAGTTATCTTCCACTTATTCGACTTCCTCTTTGGTGCATTGATGTGGCTGCTTGTGCTCTGAGCTGCATGATGGAGAATTCGAAGTGGGAAGTCATAAATGAAGGGGATACCATCCTATAATTCCTCTCCCTTGTCTTCTTTGAATATTTGTTGCCAAATGTCCATTAAATCTTTGAATTTGTCTCCAAACTTGACCAAAAAATTGCATTAAACACACATTAGACTCCATCGCATAATGACCAACCCAACTCACTCTATTAGCATAAATATAATAAAAAAACATACAATAAACTAATGAGAATGGTGGATTAAGCTAAGTTAGGAGGAAAAATGAGCCCATATAGTTACCCATTTATGGGGCTCATCATCGCCGCCTACTGAATGTGTTGCTCATCCTCTGAGAAACTAGTCCATCTCCTCATCTATGATGGCCCTGATGGCCTCCTTGACATCCCACGCTTCTGATGTGAGGTCCTCTTCTTTGTCATGGAATCCTGCCTTTCTATCCACCTTCCCACTACTATTGTTCTTCTTCCTATTTTCTACCATCCAGTAGGCCTAGCAGTAGTGGGGGACTTAATTTGAGGCCAATCTAATTGGCCTTCAAACTCTGCATAGAGTGCTTGTACAGTGGCACTCTCCTTAATGCTTCTTTCATCCTTGTTGGGGAGTGATACTCCCTGATTTGTAGATTATGTGGGAGAGTGTTCCACCTCCTCATACAAGCACGAATACAATCTTCCCCAATTAATATTTCCATGTCCTCAAAATGTTCAATGGCCTGAGCCTGATCATTGATATACTTAGGGGCACTTTGAGGATTATTTGCAGGCAACTAGTGTGTGCTGATGAGAGCCATGGGGTCTGATGGCTCAGCTCTGATCATTAAGGGTTCATTTTGCTCTTTTTCCATCAACCTTTTGATTTATGTTGCCCTTTTCTCCTCATGATTCATCCATGATGCCATGGACATCAGTTGCAAGTCCCCTAGCCTAGCATTGGGGTCCCATAGGTTCATATCGGTGAGGGCCATGTTATGCAAATAGAACTCTACTATCTTTTCCTTGTCTTTTGCTGAACTTTGATCACATAGGTCCGTAAACTATCTATAATCTTGGAAAGGCATTGTGCATCTCTGTCATAAAGTCTTGATCTGAAACTGCATCGACTGGTCTTTGAGGTATACTCCATATGATTTTGGCGGTGTTCTGCACTGTAGTGCCTCCATAGACCAGCTGGCCATGCATGCCAATTATGTCTCCTTTTCTTGTAGCTGTCTTCTTAACAACTTATTTTCTATTTCCAAGTGAGTTCTTGTGATTGCCTCTCTATGTCTTACAACACTTAACTCCCTGCCCATTTCTCTAAGCTTGTTCTCCATGTGGCCAATATCCTCTACCCCCTTGGATTTGGTGATTTGAATCCATCTATGGTTCCTTATTCTTTCTTTTTCCAACTCAAAGAAAAGTGGGACTGCAAATTTCTGTGGAATGATTCCCCCCCTCAAGAAGATTATAGTAAGAGCCCAAACTAGGCTGGGGGTCAGGTTCTTGAGTCTCTGTTGTTTCCTCCTTCCCCTTTGGCTATTCTTCTACCCTTTTCTCAAGTTTTTGGTCTCTTGTAGCTTAGTTAGGGCCTCCTATAACTTAGTTAGGGTCTCCTATAGCTTAGTTAGGGTCTCCTGCAGAACAGTCTATGCCTCCTGTAGAGTTGTTTTTGAGTCCTGTAGTTGCACTCTTTCCTTCCAGGTGGAAGATTTGGGACTTCCTCTTTCATATGTGATGGGGGTTTTAGAGGGAGATTCTTCCCCTTTGATAGTGGGTGAATCTTCAATTACAATAGGCATTGTTGAAGATGGCTGTGGTTTTCCTGTTTTTATCCTTGTGCTTTTCTGAGCCCTGAAAGACATTGATGTTTGCCTCTTCCTCTTTTGTTTTGGTTTCATTGGGGTAGTGAGGGTTGTTGTTGCCTCTCTTTCTAGGGTCTCAGGAGACACTTTTGTCTTTTCTTCCCCTTTTTCCTCTAATTTTGTCTTCTCTGTCTCTGCTAGTTTTGTTTCCTCATGATCTATTTTGGCTTTAGTTTCCTCCTTCTTTGTTTTGGAGTCTGCCTCCTCTATTTGTTCCTCAGTTTCCTCCCCTTCTTCCCCTTGTTGCTTTTCTCCCTCACTATCAGAAGGACTATGATCATATGTGAGGCCCTTTATATCATCTTCTTCTGTCATGTTTCTCAAGATTTCCCATGTTATGGGGATTGTGAAGGTATGGAGGCCTTCTTCCAATAATAGTTTAATCAACCCATGGTGAGCCAACTGATCTGGACCTCCTGCCTTCAACTTAATGCTGGAGTCTATAAGGGACTACAGGAGAAAATAGGGAATGCTGAGTTTCTGGGGTGTTGGAGTGTCCATGCCATATCTTAGCTCATGGAGGAGTTTGAAATGGTAGCCATAAACTATGCTATACCTTCCTTCACAGGAAATATACTTGATAATTTGGTAACTGACCTCATCCCAAGGGTAAGGTATGCTTGTTCTTCTAATGTCATTTTTGTCTTCTACAGGATGTTCATTTGGTTGGAAGAAGTTTTTCTTGGCAGATTGCCCAATTGGCTTTTCATCTTTGCTCCAAGGTAATCCAAGGGGAAGGCTGGTAACCCTACTGATAAATTATAGGGTGATTTCCATGGAGAGACACCTCAAAGTAATAGTGGCATGGGTCCTTAAGTGAGGGACTAAAGAAAGGGAAAACTCCTTAGCCACTTCTTCATCAAACCCTCAAAATTTTTCAAAGAATGGCATCCAATTTGCTTTGGTAAAATTGGATACTACTTCAGAATGCTCATGGATCCTAGCTAAATTTGTGGGCTCCTTCCTCGTGAATCCCCATGTAATTTTTCTTATACCCCCTTTGAACACCCAAAGTAGAGATGGAGACAAGAATTTGAAGGAATAGGAGAATAGAGAAAAACTGTGTTTTTTTTTAAGAAAACAGGCAAAAATTTCTTATGGAATTCCTCTTCTCCTACAAGCTCAATTCCTCCTTAAAACTATTTCATTCCTTGCACATATTAATAGTCAAGGTGGGTATGCACAAAACCTACCTCCTCCAACCATAAATCGAGAAAAAATCTCGTGTTTTCTCCTTAAAAACTACTGACTTCCCCTCCTATAGAACTAGCTATAGGTGCTCTTGTAGAACACCGATAGCAGGAGGATGGCTGAAAATGATAGAGAATGATGGTTTCAAGGCTGTGGAGGTGGTATAGAGATTTCTACAGCTAAGTGGATGAGGGTGAAATGGAAGAAAAGGTGGTGAAGGAGTTTCGAGGAGGAGTACTTATGTCTTCTTTGAGATATTTCTAGTGATGGGGTGAGTTGGAAAAAAGGTACGTTGCCATATTTGGACCCTTGGTCTCCACTACCTTGTCATCATGACTCCACATGACTCTTCTGCGCAATCACTTCCCATCATTGCATCGGAGTTTGTATAGCCTCCACTACCTGTCCTTTGGATTTTTCTGTGAATTGACTAGGTACACGTGTGGTGGCATCTCCGGATGAGCGCAGTCAAATGGATGAGAGTGGCCAGTTAATTGGCCATCAACTGGCCACCTCTTCTCATTCAACCCTAATCATCTCATTCAATTATGCATATTTTTGAATTACACAGATGCAACAGAGGAGAGGGTTAGACACTTACCTACAAGTCAAATGTGCGTGTCGTGGTGCATTTTGGTTCCTTTGTTGTTGCATGCTCATATTTCAGTTGCTGCATGCCTATATCTCCTCTACTGTATGATTTCTACTCCCTAATGTGTGGCTTGTGTGCTTTGTGCAGGTATCCTCTGGCTGGATCTGGTTTCAAGTGTCCCCTTTGTTAGTGCTCAAATTTTCCTCAGGCTGAGGAAGGAAAAACTCGAGGCCACATCAAACCACGCTCAGCCTCGTAGCTAGCCCTACGAGGACAGGAGAGGGCTCTCTCCGGGTCTATCTCGGCAAAAGGTTTTCAAAGGGGCTGAGATGACCGATAAGGAATATTGATTTTAGGCTAGTAAAGTGATAGGAAAGTTTGATTTAGATTTTTGGGTTTTTTGTTGGAGAAACGGGAAAACCAATTTTGGGTGCAGGGATTGAGGTCAGATTTTTGCAGAGATCGAGTTGGGGCGAGGTAGGCAATAGTCTTGATGCCTTTGATTAGGTGGTATGGATGGATCAGAATGATAAGGAGTTGAAGAGGGTAAAAGAGAATATGAATCCTCTTCAAACTGACGAAAACATGGAAAATTAAACAAACTTAAAGGCAGAGCATAACAATCTATGGATTCTACCTTAACACTTCATTTGTTCAATTGCAGAAGGTGAAAGAAGGAAAATGATACACATTAACAACTTACAACTATAGAAGAAACACACCATCAACACATAAAGCCACAAGGATCCCAACAGGTGCTGCAAAATCTCTGATCTTCCCTTAGCCAAAATATGAAAATATTGTACAATAGTGTCCAAAATCTTCCCAAGAGTCCAACCTGTGCTACTGAATGAAAATTTACATATATAGATCAAGCTAACCTCATTCCCTAACCTCTAGGGGTCTAGCTCCTCCTTCTAAGAGCAGTTTGAACAAATTCTAAACATGGAGCAAGAATCCAAGGGACCAAAACAACCTGCCTCTAAAAAGAAGGAAACTGATTCATTACATTAATTTCTTGCTAATTTGTGAATGAATCATCTAGAAGAAGGTAGATAAGTGCCATGTTACCTTACATACATCAAATTACATCATGTTGGGTCAAAAATCACATCAAAGAGTGAAACTGGTGAAAACTGGCTGAATTCCTGAGCCGGAGGATGAAAACTGGACCAAAAACCTCAATGCGCAGCGCCCTGATCTCTATGCACAACGCACCTTTAAGACTAATTTTGAGGCACTTCCCGACATTCAAATTGAGCTCACGATAGTTCGTTGGAAAGCCTTGGATGTCTACGCTCCAACCCAAGTGGAATTTCCCAATTTGGAGCTAATTTTCCCCCTCAAAACTACATTCTCCCAGAGGTACTTCCTGCTGTGGAAAAAGGTGGCAGCAAGGTGGTTTTCATGGTGTTTTTGAGCCTTTTGACCTTCCAGATCTCGATGAAATGCTTCAGAAATAGTTGAGCATGTATATTTCATCATGAAAAATCCAAAAAATGCAAACCATTTGTGATTTGGACCTCCCAATCTTATGGGTAGCGCGCTGTGCGCTGAACCAAAAAACCTGTTTTCAAGACAAAATTTTCAAAAATGACAAAAATTTCTCCGAATTTGCCCAAATTCGGAGTAATGACCCTCTATCATGTATTGTGCCCCGCCAATGAAGCCTCGGCCAAAATTTGGAGTGGATCGGGCTTTTTCCGCCGTTTTAATGCCTTTCTCAATCGCCTCTTAAGGATCTTCATTTTCGCTTTGCAAACATGCATGCGGGCCCAGTAATGATTCTTCATGTGACGAAGCAAGTATTTATCTCTATAGCCTTTGCCAACAACTTCTCTAAGTGAATGTTGACCCTCTCGAGCCAAGTCTCCCGGTCAGTTTCTACCTCTTGCTCATAAACTGAATCTGTGTCTAACATGGCTTTGATGTCAAGATGTCTATGATATATAGAGTGATATAAGTGTGGCGAAGTCAATTTCAATGTCTCAAAACTTTAGTATATTTACCACAGCATCAAACAAACCATTCCATAATAATAATGCTCTGTTTTCAATGATTTGACACAAAACAGTCACCTTTTGACAAATGAGCAAAATACAATGTGTGCTCTTTGGAATGTTTGACTAGGGTGCACAAATGAGCAAGGAGATGGTTTTTTCATCAATGGAGGATGAGGGACATCTTACTAAACCACCCACATATTTTTAAAAAAACTCAAGGGATGCCTTTGTTATGAACCTAGGGTTTCATTTTCCCAAAACCCAATACATCAAATCCCATCTTTGAAACATATATCAAACACCCTAACATTACTAGGCAGTAATAACATACCTATTTGCAAGCTTGGAATGAATTTGGTTGTGTTCCGGGCGCATATACCAAATTTCTGTGTTGCTGATATTCAGTGCACAACGCGCAAACCCAGTGCGCAGTGCACACTCCTATGCGCAGCGCCTATGTAAATTTACACTGGCCCAAAATGCCCAATGCGCAGCGCACTGCTCAATGCGCAGTGCACACTTTCTATACAGAGCGCAATTTTGCAGGAGGATTTTGGAGGCCTTCCCGATGTCGAAATTAGGCGTGTGATAGCTCGTTGAAAAGGTATTTGACTCTACTTTCCAACCCAATTTGAATTTTTCAATTGGGAGTTCATTTTCCTTGTCAAATATCAAATCTCCCGAGGCTGGTCAAAATGTTCCAAATGAGGCTGCCTCAAGGCAGAGTGCTGTTGCAGTCAACTTTTGAATGCCTTCCTCAACTCCAAATTGAGCTCATGATAGCTCATTGGAAATATATTTTTCTCTAGTTATCCTTTGACACATCACAAAAGTTATTTGGCCAACCAAGCTAAGAGAAAATTTTATTTTCCCAAGGTCACTTCAGAGGTGCATCAATTCTCCCGAGGCGATTGTATTTTTGACATTTCTCCAAAACTATTATACCTGTGTAAAAAGTGAAGTAGGTTTTTCTTCATTGGCATGTTTTGAACAAAAACCTCTCTCAGTTTTCCAAAATTCATCTTTTAATGCTCTGAAACATCATTTGAGTGAAACCTATCTTGATGTGTGGAACAAGGGAATTGTCGAAATGACTCGAAATGAAGGGGATAGGGAGCTTCTAAATTCTTGAGGAAATTTTGGGGAGTAAGGAGGGATGTTAGGAAGCAGGAGAAAGTGGAATCTTAGAGATCGAGTAAGGGGAAGGGGTCCAAAAGTGCAAAACACAGGCCTAGCCTAGAAAATTGCCAAGTTGTGGCAAGAAACTAGGGTTTGTGGAAAATTGAGGAATTTGGGGAATCTCAGTGATGACAAGTGTTTAATAAGGTACATAAAGGATAGGGGAAGGTGTATGAACGTCTAGATACAAGTTTTACTAATGATTTGACCATTCAAGAGAAATTGCCTTCAAAACCCTAGGAGAGGGAAATGGACCTTGCCTAGGCGCAACTGAAGCATGAACAAGGTGTAAAATGACCCAATGGAACTTGACATGATTATGAAAACTCTCTGAATGATGATACACTCAGCTGAATTATGACATGGACTGCCATTTGGGAAACTTTGAAAAGAGTGAAAGCAAACACTAGACCTAATGCCTAGTGACCAAATTTGGCTTGAAGACTCTTTGAAATGACAAAATTGACCTTGACACCTTAAAATCACTTTGTAAGAACATATTTGATCACTGGAGGAAGGCTACAAAGGCTGAAACTAACATTTTATCCAATGGGGATGGTAGCTCCTTGGAGGTGCCAAGAACGACAGATCTTTGGAAGAGCTAGACAGTGCCTTCATCCATTGGGCAATGGAGTCAAAAACTCAAGCTGAAATGCATGACTGAAAACCGAGACAAACTAACTTAACAACAAGACTGAAAATTGATTCACAAATGACTCATGACTCAACTAAAAACTGACGCGATGCTTAAACACAACCGACAAACTGAAAATGATGCTCAAAGGGGAGCTTATTCATCACAACCTACTCTAACAGTTTCATTCATCACCTGATCAAGTGAAATGAAACAACCAGTGCAACCAAGTAAGTATTCCATCTGCTGTTCGAATTTTCCGCAAGTTCTCACTTATGAACAACAAGAGAGAACTACTGAAAGGCAACTCCCATGATAACTTAGAAATAGATCCGTTGAATGATATTAATCCTCTATCCGCCTCCAAAAACACTGTATAAGGATCTTGAAATTCAAGCACACTGGAACTTAGCTCATCCAATGGATTACTTCTCTTTTCCTCATACCATGAATACAAACTTTGATCTGAGCCTTGTGACAAGACCTTTGCTGAAAATGACAATGAAACCGGCTGCTGGATCAAGTTTGTATCAATACACGTTTCAAGCTCACATATAGTCAATGGAGAGAGACTTTGACTGCAAACTTCATCCAAAACATCAGCTATTGGATCATGAAAAACTTGAAAAGACTGCTACAACCCATTTTCTATTGGTTCCAATGTGATTACATGATTGCCTACATGCCGCTCATTCTTTACTGAAGATTTACTTCGCAAATTACCCTTCAAAAACTGAAATGATTCAAAACAGAAAGGTAGGGAACCTTCTTGTATCATTTGATCATATGTGTCAGCTTCCATGTCTTCATCTGCAACTTGACAATCAATGGCATTCGAGGGCTGCAAAGCTGAATATGAGAAGTCTTGAACAAGGTGTTCATCACCCTCAAGAGGGTCCAAATCAAAACTTGTTGACAACTGATTTCTGATTGCATGGAAGTTGTCTCTGATGAACTGACATGAATCAAAACAAAAAGGCAAAGATCCTTCACTTACTTCAAAATTTGCTGCACTTTCCTCGTCACTATCATAGCTGATATGTGATGGCTGAACATTGTATTCAAGCTGCTGAAAATGAACTTCCTCCGCCCAGAACTAGCTGCTGATTTGTCTATAAGATTAGCTTCTATTTGGAGAACATAATCATCATCATACTGATCAAACTGAGGCAAATCATCGGTATAAAACATATCATCAAGCATGCAGGTCATATCAACAGTTCTTTCTTCGCCAAGGTGATCTACAAAACAATCATTATCAGATCTATGACAACTAGGATAAGAAACAAAATGTTTTGGAGCGGCCATTTGTTCTTCTTCAATCAGCAAGCCATGAGCTTGAACATCATAATCATTCCTTGCGTTGATCTTGTCCATCATATTTTCCACTGTACTTACCAAAATGTCAAGCTTCACCTCTAGAGATGTTGATTCTTCCGGATCTATGTTTTTCATCTCTTCTTCTTTCAACCTTGCCCGTCGGATCAGCAGATGCGCCTCTACATTTACTGCATTGTTTTGCATCTCGTGAAGTGTTGCAATATCCCTTTCTCTCAGCTGAAACTCCATCTCTGGATCAAAGGCACTCGGATAGTGCAAGAGAGCAGATCTAGGAGTAGGCCTCATCTCAACTTGCATTGAATAATAAACTTGATTAAATCTGGCCGAAAACTGTTGTACTGTCTCCCCTGGTAGTCTTTTCAGCTGGTTATACTCTTCTTCAATCAAGAAAAGGTTCTGCCTAATCATCCACCTATCGAGAAAAAATTTGACGAACTGCTGGAAATCTGAGATGCTCGCATCAGGCAGGGCTTTGAATCAACTCTTCACTTTAGCTTGCAAATAAAGAGCAAAAAGCCTAATACTAACATCCTCTGCATCAACTTCAAAAAGGTCAAGAAAGGACTCGAAATTCTGCACATGTTGCTCAGCGTTGACATTCTTACTTTCACCATCGAACCTCGGCAAGTATAGATCATAGTTTTTGGGGAAAGCATGAAGAAAAGAAGGTAAAACAAGAGGTTTATACCGATCTGGAATTTTACAAGGTGTAAGGGTATGTACAGCAGGTATAGAATCAGTCTTGGTCTCTTGGGGCTCATCAATTTGAAGATGGTCATCACAAAATTCGGAAAAAGGATCCTGATCAAGCTCAAAGGCATGCAAATCTTTGGTATTCACAATCTTCAAAGGGAAAGAATCAAATGCAGGCCTGGGATCTTTTCTCAAATACAATATACTTTGCAAAGCCTTCTTGACATTCTTGGGAAAAGAGAAGAAATAATTTATGACAAAGAACAAAATGTCTTGGATGAAATTCCAACTTGAATACTTGATCTGCCCATGTTGTCCTTTTATGTTTTTGCTGGTCGAGATCATCCTCCAGTGGAGTCTTTGGATCTGATCTCGAAACTGATTTAGAGTCGCCAAGTGAATGATTTCATCCTTGCCAGTGTCTGATCGTTGTCCACCATCAACAATAAGATCTGAACTTGATACATGTACTAGGGCAATCAACAAGTTAGATGTCACGATTACAAGCTAGACCAGAGATTGACTGAAGCAGCGTTTATCTACTTCCGCTAATGCAAAGCAAAAGCGTTTCGAATGTTACCTAGCATAACTTCAGGCTCAGTCTGTAGCTCATAAAACAAATGACATCAACAACCAAACCATTTTCTTCCCCAGTATGGTTGCCACTATGTTAGCGCTCAAATTTGCCTCAGGCTGAGGAAGGCAAAACTCGAGGCCACATCAAACCATGCTCAGCCTCGTAGCTAGCCCTACGAGGACAGGAGAGGGCTCTCTCCGGGTCTATCTCGGCAAAAGGTTTTCAAAGGGGCTGAGATGACCGATAAGGAATACTGATTTTAGGCTAGTAAAGAGATAGGAAAGTTTGATTTAGATTTTTGGGTCTTTTGTTGGAGAAACGGGAAAACCAATTTTGGGTGCGGGGATTGAGGTCAGATTTTTGCACAGATCGAGTTGGGGCGAGGTAGGCAATAGTCTTGATGCCTTTGATCAGGTGGTATGGACGGATCAGAATGATAAGGAGTTGAAGAGGGCAAAAGAGAATATGAATCCTCTTCAAACTGACGAAAACATGGAAAATTAAACAAACTTAAAGGCAGAGCATAACAATCTATGGATTCTACCTTAACACTTCATTTGTTCAATTGCAGAAGGTGAAAGAAGGAAAATGATACACATTAACAACTTACAATTACAGAAGAAACATACCATCAACACACAAAGCCACAAGGATCCCAACAGGTGCTGCAAAATCTCTGATCTTCCCTTAGCCAAAATATGAAAATATTGTACAATAGTGTCCAAAATCTTCCCAAGAGTCCAACCTGTGCTACTGAATGAAAATTTACATATATAGATCAAGCTAACCTCATTCCCTAACCTCTAGGGGTCGAGCTCCTCCTTCTAAGAGCAGTTTGAACAAATTCTAAACATGGAGCAAGAATCTAGGTGACCAAAACAACCTGCCTCTAAAAAGAAGGAAACTGATTCATTACATTAATTTCTTGCTAATTTGTGAATGAATCATCTAGAAGAAGGTAGATAAGTGCCATGTTACCTTACATACATCAAATTACATCATGTTGGGTCAAAAATCAAATCAAAGAGTGAAGCTGGTAAAAACTGGCCGAATTCCTGAGCTGGAGGATGAAAACTGGACCAAAAACCTCAATGCGCAGTGCCCTGATCTCTATGCGCAGCGCACCTTTCAGACTGATTTTGAGGCACTTCCCAGCATCCACATTGAGCTCACGATAGCTCGTTGGAAAGCCCTGGATGTCTACTTTCCAACCCAAGTAGAATTTCCGAATTTGGAGCTCATTTTCCCCCTCAAAACGACATTCTCCCAGAGGTACTTCCTGCTGTGGAAAAAGGTGGCAGCAAGGTGGTTTTCATGGTGTTTTTGAGCCTTTTGACCATCCAGATCTCGATGAAATGTTTCGACAATAGCTGAGCATGTATATTTCATCATGGAAAATCCAAAAATGCAAACCATTTGTGATTTGGACCTCCCAATCTTATGGGTAGCGCGCTGCGCGTTGAACCAAAAAACCTGTTTTCAGGACAAAATTTTCAAAAATGACAAAAATTTCTCCGAATTTGCCCAAATTCAGAGTAATGACCCTCTATCATGTATTGTGCCCCACCAATGAAGCCTTGGCCAAAATTTGGAGTGGATCGGGCTTTTTCCGCCGTTTTAGTGCCTTTCTCAATCGCCTCTTAAGGGTCTTCATTTTCGCTTTGCAAACATGCATGTGGGCCCAGTAATGATTCTTCATGTGACGAAGCAAGTCTTTATCTCTATAGCCTTTTCCAACAACTTCTCTAAGTGAATGTTGACCCTCTCGAGCCAAGTCTCCCGGTCAGTTTCTACCTCCTGCTCATAAACTGAATTTGTGTCTAACATGGCTTTGATGTCAAGATGTCTATGATATATAGAGTGATATAAGTGTGGCGGAGTAAATTTCAATGTCTCAAAACTTTAGTATGTTTACCACAGCATCAACAAACCATGCCATAATAATAATGCTATGTTTTCAATGATTTGACACAAAACCGTCACCTTTTGACAAATGAGCAAAATACAATGTGTGCTCTTTGGAATGTTTGACTAGGGTGCACAAATGAGCAAGGAGCTGGTTTTTTCATCAATGGAGGATGAGGGACATCTTACTAAACCACCCACATATTTTTAAAACAACTCAAGGGATGCCTTTGTTATGAACCTAGGGTTTCATTTTCCCAAAACCCAATACATCAAATCCCATCTTTGAAACATATATCAAACACCCTAACATTACTAGGCAGCAATAACATACCTATTTGCAAGCTTGGAATGAATTTGGTTGTGTTCCGGGCGCATATACCAAATTTTTGTGTTGCTGATATTCAATGTGCAGCGCGCAAACCCAGTGCGCAGCGCACACTCCTATGCGCAGCGCCTATGTAAATTTACACTGGCCCAAACTGCCCAATGCGCAGCGCACACTTTCTATGCGCAGCGCACTTTTGCAGGAGGCTTTTGGAGGCCTTCCCGGTGTCCAAATTAGGCATGTGATAGCTCGTTGGAAAGGTATTTGAGTCTACCTTCCAACCCAATTGAAATGTTTCAATTTGGAGTTCATTTACCTTGCCAAAAATCAAATCTCCCAAGACTGGTCAAAATGTGCCAAATGAGGCTGCCTCAAGGCAGAGTGTTGTTGCAGGCAAATTTTGAATGCCTTCCTCAACTCCAAATTGAGCTCATGATAGCTCATCGGAAAGATATTTTTGTCTAGTTATCCTTTGAACCATTAAGAAAGTTATTTGGCCAATCAATCTAGGAGAAAAATTGATTTTCCCAAGGTCACTTCAGAGGTGCATCAATTCTCCCACGGCGATTGTATTTTTGACATTTCTCCAAAACCATTATACCTGTGTAAAAAGTGAAGGATGTTTTTCTTCCTTGGAATTTTTTGAACAAAAACCTTTCTCCGTTTTCCAAAATTCATCTTTTATTTCTCTGAAACATCATTTGAGTGAAACCTATCCCGATGTGTGGAACAAGGGAATTGTCGAAATGACGCGAAATGAAGGGGATAGGGGGCTTCTAAATTCTTGAGGAAATTTTTGGGAGTAAGGAGAGATGTTAGGAATTATGGAAAAGTTGAATCTCAGAGATCGAGTAAGGGGAAGGGGTCCAAAAGGGCAAAACACAGGCCTAGCCTAGAAAATTGCCAAGTTGTGGCAAGAAACTAGGGTTTGTGGAAAAATGAGGAATTTGGGGAATCTCAGTGATGGCAAGTGTTTAATAAGGTACATAAAGGATAGGGGAAGGTGTATGAACATCTGGATACAAGTTTTGCTAATGATTTGACCATTCAAGAGAAATTGCCTTCAAAACCCTAGGAGAGGGAAATGAACCTTGCCTAGGCGCAACTGAAGCATGAACAAGGTGTAAAATGACCCAATGGAACTTGACATGATGATGACAACCCTCTGAATGATGATACACTTAGCTGAATGATGACATGGACTGCCATTTGGGCAACTTTGAAAAGAGTGAAAGCAAACCCTAGACCTATTGCCTAGTGACCAAATTTGGCTTGAAGACTCTTTGAAATGACAAAATTGACCTTGACACCTTAAAATCACTTTGTAAGAACATATTTGATCACTGGAGGAAGGCTACAAAGGCTGACACTAACACCCTTCAATCCTATGGATGCACCTGTTTTTCTGTTATGGATTGATTTTAATGGGACAACTGCTACAAGAATTCATACAGGAGCTCCTGTAGCTGCTTGTCCCTTTAAAATTTTTAGCTGATTTTTGTGCTGGGAGCTATGAGGATGATACTGGAGATGCTGATGAAGACAGAGAGGTACTTGGTAAGCTAGAGGTGAGATTTGTAGGTGTTGTTCCTTTTATTTTTTTCTAAAAAATGGGTTTTCGGGTTTTTTGACAGGAAGGAAAGAAATCGATGATGATGAGATGCTGCAGGTGCGGGATGGATGGCCAGGGGGGTGGATAGCTGTAGGAAGGCCTACATGCTCTTCATGAAATCTCTCAGCCCCTCAAACTACTTTTTGAGACCATTTCTGGCTCTCTGTGATTTCTACAAGAGCCTCCTATAGAACACACAGGGCCTCCTGTAGGATACACAGTCTTCGGAAAAAAAACACAAAGAGGTGGAATGAAGGTCAAAAACAATGGAGAAGAGTGTGGGGGATATGAAATAGGCTCAGTGGCATCTTCTCTTGCTCCTGTGGTCCACCTGTAACCTGCAATGTACATTAAAAGTCAATTTCCTTTTCCTTCTTTCTGTTTTTTCTTCTTCTTTTTTCTCTCTTTTTTTTTTTGAAAGACAACTAGGGTGCCTCAAGGAGGTTTTCACCCTAATTGCCTGCCCTAGGCACCTCCAAGGGAGGTTTTCACCCAGGGATCTTATTCTTTCTCTTTTTTTCTATTTTTTTCATCACTAGGCCGCCTCAAAAGAGGTTTTCAACCCAATGATGGGACTCAAGCGCCTCATGGAGGTTTTCACTTGAGTCCTTATTATTTTTTATTTTTTCTGCTTCTTTAGTGAGTGGGTGGAGTGGAGGCTAAGACCTACTCCACTACCAACACTATCTTATTCAGATCTTCAATGAACTCTCGCTTGGAGAGGGGCTTCTTGTAAATTTTCAACCTATGTCCATTGACAAGCATGGGGATGGCTTCCTCATCAATGGTTCTGATCAGAACTGAACCATTGTCATTATATTTTTCCATAGTGTAGGGTCCCAGCCATCTTATCCTCAGCTTGCCCTTGAATTCTTTATACCTTGAGTCATAGAGCAGTGCCCAATCTCCCTCTTGGAATTGCTTCTCCTTGATATTTTTGTTATGCCATATTTTCCTTTGAAGCTGAACTACCTCTGTGTGGAGAAGGGCCTGCAATCTTTGTTCATCTAATGCATTGAGCTAGAGTAGTCTTTTCCTTTGTGCATGACTGAGGTCTAGGTCTAATTGATCTGCCATCCTTAGTGTATTGTATTAAAATTCTATTGATAACAAAGCCTTCTTCCCATAGAACAGTTCATAGGGTGTGAAACACTGTGGTGGTCTTCCATGTTGTGTTGTAGGCCTAGGTGGGCTCAACTAGTCTATCCGCCCAAACTTTACTGCTGCTGCTCACTACCTTGGTCATAATTCCTTCCAAAGCTCTGTTAGTGACTTCCACCTGCCCATTGGCTTGTGGCTGGTAAGGGGTGGAGGTTCTGTTCTTGATTTTATGATGTGTGAGGAGGTCTTCAATGAAATTGGAAGTGAACTGATTGCCTTGATCTGTGACCAGTTCTCTTGGATACCCGAACTTATAGAGTATGTTTTGTCTTAAAAACTCAGCTACTTTTTCCTCTATTTCTACCTTGATTGCTTTTGTATCTGCCCATTTTGTCAGATAATCGGTGCACACAATGATGTATTGCCTCTATTTTGAAGGAGGGTTGATAGGCCCGGCAAAGTCCATGCCCCACTTCTCAAATGGCTCAAAGGTCACTTGAGGTTGCATGGGCATCTCATCCTTTGGAGTAGGTTGCCCCATCCTTTGGCACCGATCACATTGGCTAGTATATCTCTTCACATCTTGATGAAGAGTGGGCCAACAGTAGCTTGCCTGCAATATTTTGAAGGCAGTCCTCTTTGCTACAAAATTACCTCCACAAGGCCTGTCATGATAGGTCAGGAGAATGTCAAAAACTTCCTCCTCCCTGACACATTTTCTCAAGACCTGATCTGGGCCAAGTTTGAAGAGATTGCCCACAATCCAGGTGAAAGGGGCGCTTTTCCTCATGATCTTGCTATTCTCTTTTGAGGACAGGTGTGGTGGGAACTCTGCTGAAACCAAGTAATTTTCTATATCAGCAAACCATGGAGAGAGTACAGGTGTTCATCTAGAATTTGATCATCCACCATTCCTTCTTCACCTACAGGCAAATTTACTCTAGAAAAAAAGTCAGCAACAACATTTTCTTTACCAGGCTTATCAACAATGGTTAAATCAAACTGTTGTAGTAAAAGAAACCATCTAATGATACGAGAATTTACATCTGGTTTATTCATTAAATACCTAATTACAGCATGATCAGTGTGTACAAAGGTTTGATAGCCTGTGATGTAATGTATGAATTTATTTAAGGAATGCACTACAGCTAGGAGTTTCTTCTCGGTTACTGTATAGTTTAAATTTGCCTTTGACAAATTTTTACTTATAAAGTATATGGTATAAGATAACTTTTCATCAATTAGTCCCAAGGCTACTCCAATTTCTTTATTCGAGGCATTTGTGTGAATGTGGAAATGTAGGGCCTAGTTTGGGCCTCTCAAAATTGGGGCAGTCACAAGTTTTCCTTTCAAGGTATCTAGGGATTCTTGACAGTTTTCAATCCATATGAACTCAACATCTTTTCCCAAAAGACCAAACAATGGAGAGGCTAACTTACTGAAATCTTTAATGAATCTTCTATAATATCCCACTAAGCCAGGAAACTTCAGACATCTCTCACCTTTTGAGGAGGTGGGACCCTTTGGATGATGGCAACTTTGTTGGGGTCCACCTACAATCCTTGTTGAGATATTGCATGACCTAGCGCGGTCCATTCAATCATCAAAAATTCATATTTTTCTGGACTGAGGGATAGGTTCATTTCAATGAACTTGTCCAAAACTTTTCCTAGGTTAGATAAAGCTTCTTGAAAGTTAGAACCATAAGGAGTAAAATCATCCATATATATTTCCACTGCATCATGAACTAGTTCAGAAAATATATTCAATACTGCTCTCTGGAAAGTGGCTGGAGCATAGTACAAACCAAAAGGAAGGACCTGATATGCAAAGGTACCCCAAGGACAAGTGAAAGTGGTCGTATCTTGGTCATCCAGGCTAATTTGAATCTTATTGTACTCGCTAAACCCATCTAGGAAGGAGAAAAACCTTCTCCCCGCCATACCATCTAACACTTGATCTATGAAAGGCAAAGGAAAATGGTATTTTTTAGTGGCCTTGTTCAGTTCCTGGTAATCGACACAGATTCTCCACATACCATTTTTGTTTGGCACTAGCACCAAAGGAGAGACCCATTCAGTGTCAGAGGTGGGGTAGATGAATCCTGCATCAAGTAATTTTTGCAATTCTTCCTTAACAATGTCTTTAGGGCTGGATTCATCCTCCTTTAAGGCTACCTGACTGGTTTTCAATCTTCCTTAATGTATATATGATGAGTACATACTGAAGGGTACATTCCCTTCATCTCCTTATAACTCCAAGCGAAGGCATCTAAATGTTTTCTCAATAAGCTGCACAGTTCCTTCTCCTAGGAAGTGGATAGGGATGAGTTGATTTTCAAGGTTCTTTCTGGGCCAAACTCTATATTCTTAACATGGAGAGAGGTTGGGTCGGCCACACAGAGATCAATTAAGGGATTGTCTTGGGTTTCTTTCACTAGATCTTCTAATGGCAAAATACTGGGGGGTGGATTTTGAATTAAATTTTCAATGATATCATCCTCATTTTGTGGTTCCCCCCCATGACAGTTTCTACTGCACACAGTGGTGCAGAATAGACTTCATCCTCATCCTCCTCCTCCAACCAGAGAGGTAGATCATGTTCTAGCAAGGGTTGGGTAGGAGGGTATAGGATTAGCTGCTTGGACATATGCCCGTTCTTGATGGTCATGTTCCCAGCCCGACAACTGATGTAAGCATCAGCAGTGTCTAACCAAGGTCTTCCTAGAATGAGAGCATACCCGGTGAGCTTTGCCTTTGGCTGGAGAACTAAGAAATCAACAAGGTAATCCCAAGAATCAATGGAGACCATCACATCCTCCGCAATCCCTTTAGGGGTCACGGTGGAGCGGTCTGCTAGCTGCAGTATTTTCGTGGTCTTCCTGAAGAAGCCCTGGAGGTTGAGTTTTAGCATGGTGTCCTTTTTCACCACATTAACGGTAGCTCCTTGATCAATCAAGGCATGTGGGATCATGGTGCCATTGATGTGGACATCAACTACTTGGCTTCCGGGGTCTAGATATTTCGGACAGATTACCTGCCCCAACATCAGGTCGAATAGTTGTCCTATGACATTGATGGTTGGGGCATCTCTCTTGCACTTGCCTAGATGCCTAAAGCACTTCTCTTTGATCATATTATTGTATATAGGCACATCCTTTATGGCTTGGAGAAGTGGTATCTTTACACATAACTGTTTCAATTCTCCCAGAAGTTTAGTTTCTTTTGGGGTGGGCTATGTTGTCCCGGATAATCTCTCAGGAAAGGATGGAATTGATTTTAGTTCACTTTCCTCTTTATCTTCCTCAACCTCCCGAGGGGGAGGCTAGATATCTGGGAGAACCTTCCTAGATTGTAGGTTAATCTCCTGAATCTCCATAGCATAAGTTGGGCATGATGGTTCCCACTATATACTTGCTAGGCATATCTGTTGTTCGAGTTCAGGTTCGACTGGGTAGGCATTTAGGGTTGCCTTGGTGGAGCAGGTGGTAATGGTTATGGTTGAGCAGGTGGTGGAGGAAAAAGAGCAGAAGGAGAGTTGTACGGGGGCCTCCACCCCTGATGAGATGCATTCCACTAAGGTTGTGGCTGAGCATAGGATTGAAATGCATCAGCAGTTGGTTGGGCATGATATTGAGATGGATAGGACCAAGGAGGAGGTGTTGACCAGGAAGGATGAGCAGGATGGCCCCAAGAAGGTATGGAAGTGGCTTGGTTGGGGTTGTAGTATGCTTGACATGTCCCTTGCATCCCCTGCTGGTATGGTCTAGGTCCATGTGGTCTCCTTTGGTTCATGAAATAGAGTGGTTCAGTGGCTCCTTCTTCCCCCTGGTATACAGCGTTTAGTCTGGGCAAGGAAGGGCACTTATCTGTAGAATGGTCTTCTTCACAAACCAAACAAACCTCTATAGAGTTCAATGGACATTCATTCCTAGGATGCCTTCTAGTGCACCTAGGATATAAAATGGCCAAATCCCTCTCTGCTTCCTCTTGTTTCCTTTTGATATGCAAGGTATCCATTTGCATGGTAAGAGTCTGCAGCATCTCACTCTTGAAGTCTTCAAACATGTTTCCAAGTTCACCTTTGAGGGATGAACTAGATGAGGAGGTACTAGTTATGGGTTGACTCTCCCTACCTCTCTTTATGGCTGCCCTAGAATGGTTTCTAAAAACAGTCATTATGTCTTCATAAGGTAGTTGGTAGATGTCTCCTCCAGCCAGTAGATGGAGGGTGTCTAGAAGGTCTTCCAGAATTCCAATGAGCAGGACCAACTTCAGAGATTCAGGGTCAAGTGTGCACCTAGCCCTTTTATAACTAAGCTGGAGCCTCTCTTCATAATCTTCCAAAGATTCATCACTTCCCATGGTCATTCGGAAGATTTCTTCCTTGGTGTCTTTTGACCTATAGTAGTCTCGATATTTTTTATCAAAGGCCTGTTGCATCTGAGCCTAAGTTGTGATGTTATTGCTAGGCAACCCCATGAACTAGCACAATGTTGCATCCTTGAGAGTAGAAGGAAATAGTTTCAACTTTTGCTCATCTTCTGCATAGTCATAGGTTCGACAGATAACAACAAACTCAAACAAAAAGGTGTCAAGATCTTCTGTAGTCAATCTATGCAAGTGAGGTAGGGTTGAAGGGCTTATGTTCTTCATTTTAGTGTCCCCATTAGTCTATCGGATGGGAAAGGTACCCTCTACTCTTTCTTCATTCCCCCTAGCATTTCTGTTTTTAGCCATTGTCTCAGGAAGGATGTTTTCTTCTTCTTCTT
Organism: Pinus tabuliformis; assembly: GCA_031772625.1. Classification (NCBI taxonomy): domain Eukaryota; kingdom Viridiplantae; phylum Streptophyta; class Pinopsida; order Pinales; family Pinaceae; genus Pinus; species Pinus tabuliformis. The sequence continues at coordinate 845,445,669 of CM062815.1, forward strand.
CCCCTATAGGTTCTTCAAATATCTCTAGTTGTTCACCTAAAGGTTCTTCCTGATCATTTCCATTGAACAAGAGAGAAGGGTGGCTATGTGATGTGGTGAGGGTGTTGGGCAAGAATTTTCCTGAATTATCTCTGTTCCTACAAGGCATGAAAAAAAGTCTTTTGGTTGATTTTTGTTTTTTTCTTCTTTTACCAGTAAAACTGAAATTGATTGAACAAACAAATTGTAACTAACTGAAATGAACTTGCTGAAATGAAATTGCAGAACTGAAAAGGAAAGAAAATGAGATGTAGAAAGGAAAGCAAGGAAATGATTAATCTAGTTTTGCTGAAATGGAAATTGCAGAATTGAAAGGAAAGTAGGGAAATGACTAATCTACTTTTGCTGAAATAAACTACTTAGCAGAATGTTGCAGTAGAAAATAGAAGAAAATCAGTAGTCACAAAATACTCTAATGCTTCCCTGGCAGTGGCAACAAAAAGTGGTGAGCACCAATATTGCAACAATAATGCTGCAACTCTTAGGCTTCCTACTTTACTTTTGTTAGCTCGGTAGTTCGTAACAAACTTGGAAACGACAGTGCTGTATGCACAAGTACTAGTTCTTACTGCAGGCTATCACTTGGTCACCTGGCACAAGATTGCTAGGAACTCAAGCCAACTTCTATGGATTCCAGAAGAAACACTATATGTGATGAAAGAAAGGAAAGATTACTCTACAGAGGCTACTCAACTTGCAGAAAGGAGAAGAAGACTGGAATGTAAGTTAAATGTAGCAAACCCTAATTAACCAACTAGTCCTACTTTTGTAGAAAGAGAGATAAAAACCATGAAATGAATGCCATTGCTTAATCTAAGAAGTAAACAACATCTACTCAAGCTATTTCTAGAAGGAAATGAGAAAAAAACATCTTTTTGGATTTTTATGTATTTTTAGGTGAAATTGTCATGCATGTAATTTATTTGTTTGTGAGTATGGCAGTGATTAGGTGGTGATGGAGGACGAATTTTGAGTTTGCAGAGGTGTAGGAAGGTGTGGATGGGTCCTAGGAGGTCCCAGGTGGCCTTCTGGAGGCTTCTCCTATAATCGGACTTCAAAAAGACACCTACAGGAAAATCTACAGGAGGCTGCAGGGGATCTATAGGAGGTCTACAAGAGGATGCTGAGAGCATTTTTTGAGGTTTTGAAGGTGGGAAAGTAGGTGGAAAGGGTAGCTGAAGGCTAGGGTTATGTGTTAAGGTGTGTAGGGTTCATAAAAAAGGATCAGGGAAGAGAAAGATGGTTGGAATTGTTCAAGGAAAGAAAGGAAAGTTCATGAGAAAAGTGCAGAAAACTAAGGCAGATTTGTGAGGGACTTTGAGTGACCTGTGGGACATAGATCAAAGAGAAATGGTGATGGCTGATTGACTAAATTATTGTGAGAAGAGATTTTCTGCAAGAGAACTGAAAATCAAACAATGAGATTAAGCAAGCAAAGAAACTAGATACATCAAAAAAATAGAATTTTCATCAAGCTAATCTAAACTTTGATCTAGGAAAATGAATGTTGAAAAATGCTACATGGAAAGAAAGCATGGAATGAAATTTATTGAAAAGATAGAAATGAGCATGGTGAAATAGATCTTAAAGAAAAGCATTATCCTTATAACAAACTACAACACTAGAAATCCTATCGAGAAGGAAAATCTATGTTTTTGTGGCAGCAAGAGGGTCTTGGCCTCAGTTCATGGTCCCAAGGGGATGAAAGGAGGGTAGGGCTCTATTGATGGCTTTTTTTAATCTTATTTCTATCACTGTTCAACCTGCTACAGAAAACTAAAATGGAAACAACCTTCTAAATCACCAAAAGCGACCTATTCTTAACCAAGAAAGAAATTTATCTAACTGCAACTAATTCATAAACTAAAACAAAGCATATAAATAAAAACAAGAGGAGCTTGGCTACCTGGATTGGGCCCTAACCCAAGAGCTTCAACCCTATGAGGTAACTCATTGCCATCTCAAAAAGGATCTCATATTCATTATCAAAATAATAATAGGATTACATAAAACTATCAACAAAAGTAAGCTTGAAGTTGAGCAAAGCAAAGCTGCAACAAAAATTCAAAAATTTGACCAACTTCCAACAACCTAATGAGGCCCTAGGCCTCTCTACTTATACAAATGAAGCTCCCAACAACTTCCTTAAAATTAGGGAGGCTTGGCTTCTAAAACCTGAGATAAATAGAGGTTATCCTCCACTTGCTTGGCTACCTCTTTGGTGCATTGATGTGGTTGCTTGTGCTCTGAGCTGCATGATGGAGAATTTGAAATGGGGAGTCATAAATGAGGGGGATACCCTCCTATAAATCCTCTCCCTTGTCTTCTTCGAATATTTGACGCCAAATGTCCATTAAATATTTGACTTTGTCTCCAAAATTGACCAAAAATCTGCATTAAACACACATTAGACTCCATGGCATAATGACCAACCCAACTCACCCTATTAGCATAAATATAATAAAAAAACATGCAATAAACTAATGAGAATGGTGGATTAAGCTAAGTTAGGAGGAAAAATTAGCCCATATAATTACCTATTTATGGGGCTCATCAAGAATGCTTCTCTTTATTGATATCTTCATATGATTACAGATTCTATCAACCCTGCACGCATACCTGTAGGGGTCCATGCACTTAGCTGCAGAATTCTATCCTAGGCCCTTGTGCACTCACATGTAGAGGCTCTACCTATGCTACGAACCAAAACTTAGACTTTTCTCCTTATCCTCAAGACTTCATCTACAACTTATGATTCTTAGAACTCCTTAAAGCTTACTTACTTAGCTCTTTTTATACAATCCCATGGTCTGTAGACCATGGGTAGATATTTATAGCTAGCTTTTACTTTACAAAATAAGGGCAGACAACCCTTTATGACTCATGACACCTTCACGCTTCGTGACCACAAAATGCAGAGACTTTAAAATTTTATTACAAAATTCGACCCAAAACATGGGCTTTTAGTCCCAAAACTATGCTTGGGGGATCCTGTTCCCAACATGAAGGAGGTAAGTAGCCAGAAACAAAGAGAGAGGACCCAGAGCTAAAGTAACCTAGTCCTCAACCTAACCTCGAGTCGTATTATGGATTTATTGAGGGGGGGCAGGGTCATTCCAAATTTTTTATCCATTCCATTATTCTTTGAGATTGAGAAGGAAAGAGCCATAACACATAGATGGATATAGATTTCCAAGTCTAAGGGAGTGGAGGACATTGGTAACATGGAGGAAAAGCTCAAAGAGATGGGCAGAGAACTAAGTAGCCTGAGGGACATAGATGCCATAATGAAGCCTCAGTTGGAGGCAGAGAATGCATGGTTGAAAGGAAAATTGCAAGAAATAGAGAATCAATTGGCATCCATGGCCAATATATCTTTGGAAGCAATCCACTGTAGGATGCTAGCTAAGTCCTATGCAAGATACCTTAAGGAATAGTGGCTAAAATTCCAAATCAAGACCCTAGCAGAGAGAGGCATTCTATCATTCCAAGATTATAGATAGTTCATTGATATCTATGATCAAAGTACATTAGTGGAAAGGTCTAAGATGTCTGAGTTCTACTTGCATAACATAACTTTGATAGATATGAATGTATGGGACCCTAATGCAAAGCTAGGGGATTTATAGTTGATAGCTTTGGCATCATGGATGAACCATTAGGAAGCAAGGGCTGTAGAAATGAAGAAGATATTGGCAAGGGAACAAACTGAGCCTCTCATGATAAGAGCTTAGCAGTCCAATCCAATGGCTATCATTAGCACACATAAATTAATTTTAAATGATCCTCAACTTGCACCCACGTATTGTTACACTAAAATTTGTCACCATGACTATTTTCAGTAAGTATGGCTCCATCAACTGTCATACTATCCTCCTTGGCAAGTCTTATACCTCTGCTCCTCATGTCAAACTCCAAGAAAGAGAGAAAGTCCTTAAAAATTCAATTAACTCTGGTTACGCAATTTCTCTTAACCTTACCTGCGTGTACGCACCTCAAGTTCACAATACCTGCGTACTTGTACGCTCTGTCTGTAAAGGGGTGGGTGCGTACTCCTGTAAAGGTCAAAAGGCGCGAGTTTTACTTCAAAAAAGTTACTTGTGGTCGATTCTAGAGCATTCTAGAAGATGGTTTGACGTGTATTGAGCGCCTCCAGATGGTTCATGCATCCCTATGAAAGAGGAACTTATCCCATCAAGAGGGGAGCTATCCCATTGAAAGAGGGGCTTATCCCATTGATGGTGGACCTGATTAACTTCCTCCAAAGCATTATAAATACAGACATTGGGCTAGAGGGAGGGGAGGTTGAAAGCTGAACATTCCTAAGGGTAGATGCTGCTGAAATTAGGACTCCCTTATAGAGCTTGAGAGGAGAGATTCCCATCCTTTATTAGCTTCATTTGGAAGTGCGTGAGCTGATCAAAGTAAAGGAGAACTCTTGCTGGACCCTGGGAGGGACCTGCACAACACCAAGGCACTGGTTGTAATGGTTTCTCTTGTTTCCAATTAATACAATTAAGTTCATTTTTCTCAACAAGTTGTTATATATAATTTGTTTCATATACTCCTTGGTCTTTATGATGAATATGTTTTATTATATGAGTTATTCAGGTGCTATGTAATCGTTTGCCTGTTAGTGAATGTAGGTTTCAAAGAGAAGGAGGAGCTCATCTGGATCGGAGAGGCTGGACTGCTACAAACAGCGTTGGACTAAAGGTATGCTTTAAACACCTGGTTGCTTGTATTTTAAATGCATATTTAGGGAAAGATAGTGCTTGATTGTCTTGTTTGTCAATAGAAAGCCTTAGCTTCTAGGGAGGTCGATTTTGTCTGCAAAATTGGCTCTTTTCGCATGACAAAATGGCGACTCCCCTGGGGAATCCATGGATTTGATTGATTTCTCTTTTGATTGATACTTTGATTTGAGAAAATTTGATTTCTTTCTGGTTTTTGACTGATTGACTGTGAATTTGGGTGGAATAGCTTAGGGTTAAGTTAGTTTTTATTTTTCTTGGTTTTGAGAGCAGTACGCACCCTCTGCGTTAAGCACAGTGCGTATCTGTACACACTGCAGCTTTGTACACAGAGCGTGGCCGCACCTATGCAAAAAGGCTGCCTGCATCCCCTGTCAAAAGTTGAGAAAATTCCAATTTTTTCCTTTTTGCCTCTTAGTTTTTGTTTATAATTTGTTTTTTGTAAGCAGAACTTCGGCGAAAATCACATGAGGAAAGACCTTTGTCAACACGTTCCGAACCAACTTGTCCTGACGATGAACCACACTGGTTGGTTCGAAACGCGTCGACAAAGGTCTTTCCTCATGTGATTTTCGCCGAAGTTCTGCTTACAACTATTATGGATCACAGAAGCCTCAATTCAATAATTTGTTTTTTGCTGCCCAAATCCACTAGTTACCTGTTAGAAGTTTTCATCTAAGCTTGTTTCATTAGCATCAAGGGTTTTAGTGAAGTTCATAGAAGTTCTAGCCCTAGGTTTGATTTTTGTTTGGTCTTGTAGTGACTTTGGCTTTAGAAGTTGTAAAAACCTTGGATCTCCCTGGTCTTTTCAATATTCTTAGGAGTCGGAACTTTCGTAAAATCCACCTTTGTGAGAAACCTACCTTTGTGTTGTCTCTTTGCGGAATTTCAAGAAAGCTTGTTTGTTAAAGCTGTGAATTTCATTCTTAAGAAAAAGAACAAAAGATTTTGATTTTTGTTTTTGATTGGTTTATGATTCTGCATGAACTAGTCCTTGGTTGAATTGTAACTGAGTAAAATATCCTGGAATTATATTTTGTAAGCTTTTAACTCATTAGATTTGCTTTTAGGTAAATTTCTCTTAGATTTGATTTTAGGTAGAATTGATTTGATTTTCATAGATTTCTTAGAATTGATTTTTTGTTAAGTAGTTTTACATGTTTTGTTAAAATAGGAAAAATACAAAAATCTCTTTTGAAGAAAAGTTTGTTTTAGTAGCATTTGAAGTCTTTGTAAAGAAAAAGGAATTTTCATGAAATAATTAGTGGTCATGTGTTGTATGCTTTGGAAAAGATAAAGAGATTGTTTCTTTGATTTTCATTGCCAAGAAAGTTGTCTTTATATAAATTTTGCATTCTCCAACTCTCTTAGCTAGGGAATTCATTGAAAAAGAAAAATAGTATAAATCATCTTAGGTGCATTTTTTAGTGGATTTGAGTCGAGTCTACACACCATTAGTTTCATCTCCACTACCTTTTGTCCTAAAGAAAAGCCCTAAAAATTAACGCTTAAAGTAAAATTAACTTAGTAACTTTTTATTTACTAGGGTTCTGAAACACCAATATAGATCAGGCTAGTGTCTTGGAGTAGGAGAGTAATTAACTCTCCAAGACAGCAAAACCAAACAAGTAGCTCATGTTGTGATAGGATAAATCCAATAGTTACATTTATGCTCTAGGAAAGCTCCTCTTAAAGGAGAAGCACGAGATCGTGTCCGAACCAGTGAGGGGATCAATCCTCCTTCATTGGGAACGACGCCAGATACGCACGTACTACAAATGGTAAACCTCGGATTATTGTTGAGGAGCCTGGGGTCACTTGTCGGTAAACCTTGGATTATTGTCAAGGAGTCGATAAGGGGATTGAGCTTGTTACTCTGCCCTTGCGTGCTATCGGATCGTAGACTGTTCCCCCAGGTATATTTGTTGCTGTTGGTGACCTTAGTGACCATTATCTTTAGGGTTCTACCCAAGGTGACGGTGGAGGGAAGATCCCACTGTATCTGGAGCAGACGTCGGCTAGACTCACTTGGATTTTCTGGGGGGTTCACTTCACTCGAGACGGTTAAAGTGGAGGAACTTGTGCCAGTCTATTCATTAAGCAGGTTGCCGGGATAACTGTTCCACCCGCCACTTCTGTACTGAATTTGGCGATGTTGGGCTTCATCACCAACTAGTGTTTTCGGTCCGGAAGGTTACTGTTTGTGTATGGTTTGACGCCCTAGATTCTTTAGGCGTGTGATTCGAATTTGTTTGGTTCTTTAGAGACTTTAGGCGGTTTTCTTTGAGATTTTACTTTGTTTGCGTGTGCAGTAGTTAAAAGTTTTTAACTGTGGCTGAATTATCGAGACAGTCCTGTAGACTTCGGGGCCAGTCTCCTGAGATTGTAACCGTGGCCGATTTGTTGAGGAAGTCCCGTAGACTTCGGGGCCAACCTCCTGAAGATGTCTCGGGTCATTACGAAGGTTTGAAAGTCCTTTTAACTCCTAGTGGCAGTAAAGTAGGTTCACCCGAAGAAGGAGAGTCTTCGTTGGTAGTTCATCCTGATTACCAAAGTCTAGAAATAGGTTATAATCTCGAAGCTATTGCAGTTTCTGAGTTTGCTGGTAGTTTTTCATCTACTAGTGATATAGGCGAAGAACCTGAGGTATCTGAACCTGTTACTCCAACTTCTAGTGCTCCTGATTCACCTAGGGTAGAAAGAGTCATCACCAATATTCCTTCTAGTTTGATAGCTATTGAAGAACTTGCTCCAGAAGAAGAAATAGGCATCCCTATCCCTGAAGATCAACCTACTATTGATCTAAGGGAGTGTGAATCCATTTTTTAAAGTCCACCTAGAAGTACTACTTGGTATCTTTCTTTAACTAATTATTTGGACAACTCAGGGTTAAGTTTTTCTCCACCTCATACTCCTTATCCACCTGGAGGTATTTATACTCCTGTAAATATGTCAGGTCAGTCGTCCATGTTTACTCAATCGCCTGAATCTTTTTTGTACCGCGGTCCTTCTGTTCCCTCTGGGTATCAGTCACTTTCTGGTACTTTTGCGGGAGCATCTCCTCAACCCATTGAACATGGGTTATTAACTGGAAACAATGGTAATAAATCATTGGGTGTAGGAGACATTTACATGATGTCAGGTTCAGTTCCCAGTTCTCAACCTCAAGGTGGCCAGTTACCGCCTGGGGGGCAACCTCAATTAACACCTGGGGGGCAACCTCAAGGTACACAAATTGTGTCTGGGGGGCAACCTCAAGGACAGTATGTACCCGTGGTGCAGTATATTCCTCAAGGTCAACCCCAGCCTCAATATGTACCCCAAGGTCAACCTCAGTATCAATTTATACCTCAAGGTCAACCCCAGTATCAGTACCTACCTCAAGGGTATCTACCCCAAGGTCAGTACTCGAGTCAAGGTTACCAACCACCCCAAGGTCAATCTTATGTTCAAGGTACGGGAAATGTACCTTTCAATTATCAATCCTACCCTCAATCCGGTTATGGATCTCAATATCCTCAACCTGTTATGGGTCAATACCCCGGAATGAACATAGTGTGGGATCCATCGCAAGTTCAACAGGTATTGCAGCCAAGTGTACAGTTGTCATCTCAAACTAGACAACCCTTAGTTTCTGGTTCACCCCAGCAACCAGTCCAGTCTAATATTCAAACTTCTGTACCTTCGGTAGTTTCTCAGTTGCCTATTGCACCTAGTACTCCATCTCAAACGACTACTGCAACTACCACAACATCTGTTCAATCTACCCCACTTACTTCTGGAGTATCGACGACTTCGATTTCTACTGTCTCTGTAACTACTCCTTAGAAATATTTACCATCGTCTGGATCCACGATTCAAACTACGGTTCAGATGCCTGTAGGACAACCTGGTTTAAGTACGGTTGTCACTAGTCAACCACAATTCACTTATCAGCCGTACCAGGGACAGTACCAATATAGTCCTGCTGTCCAGCAGCCAGTTTACTAGTATCAACCATATCCTGGGTACACTTATCAACAATCACAACAACCCCAGTACGGTCCGGTTAATCCTGGTTTTTCGGGAAGATACAATATCCTGAACACAATTCCTATTCCTAGTTATCTTGGATATCCTCCTCCTGGGACTGGTCTCATGACCCAGAGTTTTAGGGATCCTACCATTTATCACAACTTTGGATTTACCAGACTTGTCGCGCCTAATGAACGATCCAATAAATTATCTTCCATTTTGGCTGCCAATGCCAAATAAGTTGCCCAGTGACATTCCCAAGTTCGAAGGTAAGTCTGGAGAGGACCCGTCGAATCATGTGATGACTTACCACCTCTGGTGTGCCTCTAGTTTCATCTCGGATGATTCGATCCGCTTACGTCTTTTCCAGCGTACTCTCATTGGTCTTGCGGTCAAGTGGTACATTGAGTTACCACGGGCCTCTTTTTATAATTTTAGCCAATTAGCTACCTTGTTTTAACTCATTTTCAGTTGCCGGTCAGATATGATAATGGCACGGAGTTACTAACTTCATTAAAACAATCGACGTCCACTTATATTTCCAATCATATTCATGAATGGAGACGTCGAAGGCGGTTAGTGAAAGTTTTTATCCCAGACCAAATCTTAGCTGAATGGTTTGTTAAATCATTGTTACCGAAGATTACTGAAGACGTAGCTAAGGCTGGAGTAGTTACTGAGGAGCAAGTGATTCCTCAAGCGCAGTACCTTGACTTACTTTATACTCAGTCAGGTACGTTACACGAAAAGATCCCAGATCTTCCTAAGTCAAATCAAATCGCTGCTGCTCCTTCGGGATCTCATGCCGCTGATGGTATGATTGGTACGGTGAACACTAAAAGTAAGAAGAAATCCTCAAAGAATTCTTCTCCTATTATAACCTTACCAGACTCCCCGATAGGAGATTCTTCTGCTGAAGTTTCCGCTGACATTCACACTGTAGAATCATCTACGGCTAAATCAAAATCTGGTGGGAAGAAGAAAGGCAAGAAGAAGAATAAAGCAGACAAAACTCCAAAGGAGAAAACTGAAAAGTCAGAAACCAATGACGAAAAGCGCAAACCTTGTTATCCTTGTCTTATTTGTGAAAAGGATCATTTTATAAGAGATTGCCCTCATCGGGCAGAGGTTGTGAAAATCGTCAAAGGTTCCCCAACTCCTGCTGTTTTGAAAGATCCATTTCCAAAGTAGGAGAGTAAGATGATAGGTTCTTCCTCGAGTGCCAGTGAAGAACCCATATTGATGATGTCTCATGTAAGGATTGCGACTCGATCGCAAGATTATGGTAGTAAAAGTCCTGTTGATGGCAAAGAAGCAGAATCTTCTCATTCTAATCCATCAACCTCAGCTCTCAGTTCCGATCCACTACAGATCGAGAAACCTAACCCGGACTTAGTAATCAAACCGCCAGCCAAGGGTATACTTCGAAAGTATGCTTTCAATCCACATGTGAGAGCGGCCCAGAATTATAACATTGTTGAGGACTTAGCTTTTTCACCCTCAGCAATGTCGGCTTTGGAAGTGCTGCAATCATGTCCAGCACAACGCAAATTACTTTTGTCGGCTATAGGAGCTGTTGATGTTCAGGACCCGAACCTAATAATCTTTGATATAGAAAATAGTACACCGCGTTTGCCTCATCAAATGTCTTTCCAGATCCCAGTGATAGTAAAAAACAGGCCTATTCATCGGACTGTAATTGATGAGGGAGATTCCACGTGTATTATGTCGATACAGTGTTGGAGATCGCTTGGTTCTCCTTCACTAAATCAATCCCCGACAATTCTTAAGGCCTTTGATGGCTGTGGGTTTCATCCGTTTGGCATTCTACAGGATTTGCCTATAGGGGTTGAAGGAAAAACCGTTAGTCTAGATGTGGAGGTGGTTGATGCCCCTCTAGACTACAACCTTCTCTTGGGTCGAAGTTGGTCTTACGCTATGACAGCGGTCGTTTCATCAGTCTTCCGAGTAATAAAGTTTCCACATAATGGTAAGATCGTAACAATAGACCAACTGGCTTACTTTTCATCTGACCCAGCCTCTTCAGAGAGTATTCAACATGTCAGTAAAACGACTATCCCTTATAAGGATGTTGGAGTAGGATTAGTTAAAGATGCCGGTTTACTTGGAACTTTTCCTTTTCCTCCAATCAACGCCTTGTCTTCGTTTGCATCCATTCATATGATTACATTAGACACTATTGTTTATGATGATCCTTGGATCGTTCCTTCTGAATCTGAGATAGACTCATTTGGTGATGCTATGCCTTTGAGTCCATATGAAATTGCCTATGAAGCAGTGAAGTCTTTTACTGACCCGCGTTCAACCAAAATCGACCAAATGAATGTGGTTCATGAGGAAGCACTTTTCACGTCAACTTCGGAGTTAATAGTGTTTGGCGAAGTTGTGTCATCTGACGAGCAACTTCGTGAAGTCTTATGTGTAGACGATTTACCATGGGAAGATCTCCATCACAGATCTTCGTTTTTACCTGAGGAGGATCATTTTGAAAATGATTTCTCATCAATCTTTACAGCTAAATATGTCAAAGAAGCTCAAAATCCAATGAAACATCCTGATTCAGAGCTGAATTTGGGAAACATCTCTCTCACTATTCCCATTGACATCTCAGTCAAGCCTGGAATCATTGAGAACATTCATATAGGTGCCTCGTGTATAGATGATGAAATTCAGACATACAAGGCCCTATTTCAAGAATTCCACGACGTGTTTGCCTGGTCCTATGAGAAAATGCCAGGAATTGATCCCGCGATTGTTGTCCATGAGATCAAGACTTACCCGGACGCTAAACCCGTCTGGCAACGTTTGTGTTAGATTCACCCACGAAAAGCGGCCGCAATTAAAGCAGAAGTTGAGAAGCTGTTGAAAGCAGGGTTCATTTATCCGATCCCGTTAACGGATTGGGTATCGAATATTGTTCCGGTTAACAAAAAACAGGGAACAATAAGAATATGCATCGACTATAGGGACATTAATCGAGCTTGTCCGAAGGACAACTACCCAACACCCTATATCGATCAAATAATTGATGATTGTGCCAGCAATGAAATATTTTCCTTTATGGACGGTTTTTCCGGTTACAATCAAATCAATATTCTACCTGCCGATCAACGAAAAACGGCTTTCATTTGTCCATGGGGGACATTTGCTTATTGCAAATTACCTTTTGGGCTTAAGAATGCCGGAGCAACTTTTCAAAGGGCGATGGCTTATGCGTTTCATGACATCAAACACATTGTGCAACCGTATCTTGATGATTTTCCTGCTCATTCGTTACATCGAGCTGATCACCTTGTCCATTTACGAGCAATCTTCATGAGGTGTAGGCATTATCGTATTTGGTTGAACCCACACAAATGCGTCTTCTGTATAGAAGTGGGACGATTGCTAGGATTTGTAGTTTCGAAAGCTGGCATTCGCGTCGATCCCTCGAAGGTAGAATCTATCATCAAATTGCCTCCTCCTTCGAGTCTTCACCAACTCCAAAGTTTGCAGGGGAAAGCAAACTTCTTACGACGATTCATTCCTAAATATGCCGAGGTTACAAAGGGTTTCACCCGGTTGTTGAAACAGAACACTCAATTCACTTGGGATGAGATAGCTCAGAAATCTTTTGATGCACTCAAGCACGCGTTGACCCATGCACCGTTGCTGCATCCTCCCAACTACAACCAGGATTACTTTTTGTACCTCGCCACTGCTCATTCCACCATTGGGATGGTCTTAGTTCAGGAAGACGAATTCTGAACGGAACATGTGATATATTATCTTAGGCGGACGCTAAACCCAACTGAGCTAAAATATTCGCATGTGGAGAAATTGGCATTGGCAGCCGTTCAAGCTGTCCAACGTTTTCGTCACTACATTTTACTTCGTAAAACTACAGTCATTTCAGATTGCAACCCTATGATCTACATCTTGACTAAACAATTGCTAGGGGGCAAGTACTCTAAATGGATCGTTATCCTGCAAGAGTTCGACTTGGAGTTTGAGAAATCTAAGTCTAAGAAATCTTTAGTTTTCGCGGAGTTAATGTGTGACTTCCCGCGTGCTGACACAGAAACTGTGGTAGAGGAGCCCATTGCGGACGAATCTTTGTTTATTATCAGCACTTTAGATCCGTGGTATGGGGATATCATCGTCTATCTCCAGACCCAATCCTTTCGGCCTGAAGTTTCAAAGTCGGAACGTCGGAAAATTCGATTCTAGTCCCAACAATACAAAATTATTGGAGATACTCTTTATCGTCGTGGGGCGGACTTGGTTTTTCGACGTTGCTTAACTCACGAGGAAGCTAAAAGGGTTCTGAATGATTGTCACTCTGGAGCGTGTGGCGGTCATATGTCTGGGTATGCCACAACCCAAAAGATATTGCGCGCTGGCTACTTCTAGCCGTCCTTGTTTAAAGATTGTATTACTGCGGTTCGGAAATGCCACAACTGTCAGGTGTTTGATCGAAAGTTGCGCGCTCCACCTGCTCCTCTCCACCCTATAATTGCCATTGGTCCTTTTGCCAAATGGGGTATCGATTTTATTACATGTAACCCTCACTCGGTTGGGGGGCATGCGTATATCATCCTTGCGGTTGATTATTTTACTAAGTGGGCCGAGGCGATGCCTACATTCGAGGCAGACGGCAAGACAGCTGCAATTTTCATATTCAATCACATTATTGCTAGGTTTGGTGTCCCACAAGCGATAATCACTGACCATGGGCGCCATTTTCGAAACGTTATGATGACAGAACTTACAGGCCAGCTTGGTTTGCGTCACGATAGCTCAACTCCCTATTATCCACAAGCGAATGGTCTGGTTGAGTCCATCAACAAAGTTTTAGTTATCATGATCCGACGAATCATTGGTATTCATTGGTCGAATTGGCACAACATGTTATTTTCAACGCTTTGGGCGTACCGAACCTCAGTGAAAACATCAACAGGGTTCATTCCTTTCCAAATAGTTTATGGTTTGGAAGTTGTGCTACCCATTGAATGCGAAATCCCGTCATTGCAAATGGCCATCGAATTACTTCCAGCTACTTTTGAAGAGGAGAAGCGTTTATTATACTTAGCTCAATTAGATGAGACTCGACGTGATGCTGCATTGGCGATCGAGACTCACGCAAAACGTATGAAAGCTCAGTATGATCGAAATGTTACCCCTCGAAATTTTTCGGAAGGAGACCTAGTGTTATTATATGATCAAGCTAATGATAAATTAGGTGCTGGAAAATTCGTTCCTATGTGGCATGGGCCCTATATTGTCAAGCGAAAGCTAGCAAAAGGGGCCTATGAGCTGGTAGACTTTGACGGGGACTCTCTAGGTAAACCCAAAAATTGACTTTACTTAAAGAGGTATTATGCTTAAATGATAGGTATGGAGATTTTAGTTAGGTTAAGTTTTTCTTTCTAGCTGGTGTGTTTGTTAGTTTGGACAGTGTGCTTAGCCTAGAGAGTGTATTTTTTGTCGTTATTCTGGCTTATCTTGGTTTTACTCTTGATATTGCAGATGTCGATGCCTCTCCAAACATACATTGGATTTGCTGATGGTGCTTGTCGTAGTACACGGAATATCTCTTCCGCAGCTTGGGTTATCTATTCACCCTCTCATGAGTTAGTTTCTATGCATGGGGTGAGCCTCGGTCAAACAACAAACAACATTGTCGAATACAGTGCAGTGATTGAGTTATTGTCTGAATCTATTTCATTTGGGATTCGGAGTTTGATAGTGAGGTTAGATTCTGAACTCATTGTATTACAGCTTAATAGAGTCTATGCCATTAGAAATCCAGTGTTATTAAGGTTATTTTTGAGAGTGCATCTCTTGGAACGTGAATTTGATTACATTGAATATCAACATATTCCAAGGTCTTTAAATACATTAGCAGATGCAATTGCTTCTCGGATGTTAAATAGACATTTGCAATAATCATACATGTAAATTTAAAAACATTTCATCACACATGTTCAACAAATAAGCCGGTAATAATGATATATATATATATATCTATAGGAGTGTGTCAAAAAATACATCGTCTTCGATCATAAGTTGAAAAACACCTTATGATTGGCAAAAATGATAAGTACAAAAAACCAAAATGTCACATGTGTCTACAAAGCGACCATCTAATCACTGGTGATGCCCTCTATACGACACCACTGCACGGGCTACCCTACACAAGAACCTTCTAAAAGGTCCTGGGACTCTGACTACATAGCGCTGAAGCCTGATAGGAATATCATCTATAGTAGTCTCTGGTATATCTGCCATTAGACGCTCTAGGTCTTGCTCCAACTCAGCTAAGGTCTCTGTGGCCTCATCCTGTGGGGCCGGTGCCGCTGCAACTGGTAGTCTCCTCTCGAAAGGTCGGAGATTGGCTGGACGTCGTGGGCCTACATCTGCATTTTGAAAATTATTACTATCAGTTTTGAGACGATATAAAAAACAAAAAGATAGATAATTTAAAAACTTGTGAAAAATGGATTACCTGTGTCGTCCCATTGTTCTCCCGGTGGAAGAACCATGTCCGGATCTCCACGAAAATCAACTCCGGCATAAGGAAAATCCTGTATAGAAAATACCTGGTCCTCTAACCAGTGAAAGTACTCCGGAGTAAATTGAACAACCCCCGTTCCCTCGTCAGGATAGCGGGCCATAACCGCAACCCATCGCATCAATTTAGGCTCTCGGGGAAGCCCAACCTCAACAGTGAGATGCTGTGGGATCAGCATCGGAACCCTCTCTAAGCTAAAAATCACAACTAAAGGCCCATACCCAAAAGTCTTTAGCTGTCTATTTTTGGCTCTAGTCAGTTGGCCCTTTAAGTTGGCCAACACAGCATCACACCAGTTGAAAATGGTGCCTCGATAGCAATCAATCGCCATCCGCATCTGGGATCCAGTGGCAATGTGCAAAGCGGCAACCCCACAAAGTCTGGTAACTGTAAAGGTAATCACCATAAGTTCAGGTCGAGATATAGTTTTGATCTCTATCCCCTTCTCCTGGTTGTGAGTATTACACCACTCTAGTCGGAGACTAGCGATGGACTGGCCACATGGCCTAGTCCCGAACAGAGTCAAGTGTTCGCCTCTTTTGGGCAAACCAGTGAGAAAGTAAATATCTGAGGGCTCTATCTCCAGCTGGTGCCCTCCGATATAAAAAAACTGATCCTGAACATTCCACCTTTTAACCAGCCACTCTAAAAAGCGCACCTGGGCCCTCATGCCAGGTATTGCCCAGTATTTGTAAAGGCCGCATGCCTTCAAAGCATCAATGGACGGTTGATGATTAATGGTGGCCAAATCAACATCTTCGTGCTCTCTCTCGCACCAATCAAGCATGGTGGGCAATCTACACACCAAAAAACATATGTTAGATTCCATAAAATAAAAAAAAATTGGTCCATTTTGAAGAAATTGGGGTTTGAAAACTCGTTTTACGGGGTACGCACCCCACCTTTAGGAACAGAGCGTGGGTACGCGGGTTCCCTTAAGGCAAGGTGCGTACGCCCGGCATTTTCCCAACTGAGAAAATTTCGGGGTACGCAGGTCACCAGTGGAACACCTGCGTACCCCGAAAGGCGGATCTTGAAACCCCAAAGCCTCCAAAAAATGAAACTAGGGCCTAAAAACAAATTCTAAATGGATGAAAATGAAGAGGAGGATGTTGTAGAATACCTGAAAGAGACGGCGTTCGGTTTCGACGATCGGATTCTCCGCAATGTCCACGGGAAGTTTCTTGCCAAAAGCCCTTTTTCTCTCCTCAACAGTAAAATGGTAAAAATGAATTGGTAAAAGCCCTTTTTATAGGTTTTTTGGGTAAATAAATGGTAAATTTGTTTATTTTTCACCATGAAAAGGTATTTTTCAAAGTATTTTTATCTATATTTAAACAGGTATGAGTAATGTGTTGGTTTTTGTGCATGATAAAGGATTTTCAGGGAAAATTGTCATTTTTTACAAACAAAAACATCAGAGTCATCTTTAAGCCCTTTTCTGACTTCTAAAACATGAAAAGATTGCCGAGCGTTTCTTTTACACTCGTTAAAACGGAATTAAAAGATGGTCCTCTTATAGCCCTTTTCTGACCATAAAAACACGAAAATATTGTCGGATTTTTGTCGTTTCAAATTCGATATTGGAAATAAAACGACGTGTCTTTGATCGCTTTTTACTTTTCAGGTCAAAGACACTAATCATGAAAGTACTCCTTGGTCGTAAAGATCAAGCGGTTCTCTCAAGTATTATTTTATACTTTTTGAGGCTTGGGAGACACAAATTTACGAAAAAGTTCAACCCTGGAGTCTTAAGTTTTTCAGACTCTCTAAAATTGAAAAACGCCGAGTTTCTCCTATATTGGACTCGTTAAAATTTCACAGTAAAGGACCTGTTCGATTACAAACAGGAACAGACCACTCCTTCTTAGGGTTCGAATCTAAACTAAGTTGGACTCATCCGAAGGATGAGCTTATAATCAAGCATATGTTATCCTCCTCAAGCTTGTAAAAAATAAAGAGGTACTTGCCAGAAATGGTGGGGGAAAAGAGAGAAAAATGAGCCTATTTGTTATCCTTTGTCTCATAAAAACCTTATCACCACTCTTGAACACGACACTTTTTCATTCACCTGGGTTGGGAAATCCTTTGCCTAACAGTTGATCAAACCACATTGAAAATCTTCAGCTGGTTCTGGGTATTAACTTTGGGTCAATTGTCACCAAGCCATCTGTTGTGTCGTTATGTGTTCAAGAGGTCACTGCAAATAAACCATTCATCTACAAAATACCTGTCATCCATCTTGACCATCCCTGAGTCAGTCCTTACAGCTACATTTCTTCAACTTGAACTATGATTTCGTGTTGTGGGCTTGCCTGCAATGGGTCGCTCTCTATCGACATCAACACATTATCTAGAAAGATGACCTAGAAATTGTCAGTACCTTGAAATCTGCATGCATCAATGGCAGGTTTCTCGCCTTTGACGACGGTTTACATCATTGACTTTCGATCGAAGGATTCCGTGATATGTTCAACATCAACACATCTATTCACATCTCATGGATTGTACTGGGTACTTTGAGAACCATTGACATCACTGGTGGTCTCTCTCACACTTGTTAAGAGTTTACATCATTGACTGGTAATCAAGTGGTTTCTACCATGTTCGACATCAACTCATTTATTCGCATGGATAGAATTGTATTATTTCAGGAAGCGGAAATGAAGACCCTGGATCTAGTTTCTACCATCCAGGCTGCCAGGAGTTTTGTATTCATTATATAGTAGAATAATCATAAAAATATGGTTGCGTCCATACTGTGTCTACATGAGTCTATGATTATGATGTACTGCGAAATCATTCCTATATCAGAGCAGTAGTTAGTTTGTTAGTTAAAGTTTTCAATCTGAGTATGGGAATGCCTACCTCAGCGACGATATGATCTTATATATGTATTTTGTGTTATATACCTAGGGGGGATAATATGGGGTACCAAGGGTGGTACCCAAGGTAATAATGTAATAATGGGATGGGCCATAGTAATAAATAAGGTGGTTAACCCATGTCATGTAAGGGACCACAAGTAGTTAATAATAATGTAATGGGCTCATGGTATTAGTTGATGGTATGAGGGAACCATGGTAATGATGCATGGTATTGTATGTATGAGGCCTATATAAAGGCTAGAGACTCCACATGGAGAGATATGAAGAAGAAGAGAAGAATTATTGTATGAACAGGCATATGGCTTGTGGAGTGTTCTCCTTCCTTAAGGAGTGAATGTATGGTGTTGCCCTACCATAAGGGTTTGATATCAATAAATAAGCATTTCTATCTATTTCTATCTTATTTCTAGGTTTATGTGTATTCTCTTATATTTTTGGATCAGATCTACAACAATTGGTATCAGAGCACTTTCTTGGGCAAACCGTGGAGATTTTTTTTTTTTTTGCAAGGATTTTTGGGTGGCGAAATTGCAGATCAGATCTATAAATTTTGGTACAATATCTACAAAATATAATTGTAGATCTGTATTCCTGGTGAAAAAATAGCCAATTTCAAAAAAAAAATTCGGTTGAATCGGAGTCCAGATGAAGAAGATATCGCTGATTTAAAAATCAGTGGGGTTGCAGACAATTTTCAGGGCAGCGATTTGGAGGCGCAGATCTAGACATCCTAGTACAAGATCTGCAAAATATAATTGTATATCTAGATTCTTTGAGAAAAAATACCCAACTTCAAAAAAAAAATCAGTCGAATCGGAGTCCGGATGAGAGAGATATCACTGATTTAACATCAGCTATTTTTTAAGAAATTTTGGGTGACGGCGGGAGAGTAGCAGCGCAGATTTGAAATTTAATTGCCTGGATCAAAATTTTTATCACATGGGCAGATGCAGAATGGTTGTTCCATTTCCAAAAACAGGTTATAATAGAGATTCTGAGCAATATTGACGAAACTGTGACATTTTCACATTTTCGCCAAGTAAGTGAATTTTTTCCAAACCATTCATGGCTTCTAGCAAGGATCTATATTTTACAGGAAAAGATGATGGTCCTACTATTGAAGAATTCATACAAAGAATAAAGTCCGATTATGGGATATGTTGGAAAGGTAAAGCACGGTTTAATTTGACAGAAGAGGCTGACAGATGGTGGAGATCACTTGGCATCAAACAGTTTGGTGCCCTGCTTGATGAAGAATTTGAAAAATTACTTTTAGACAAATGGTCTCATGCTAGAAAACAAGATAAGGAGAAACATGTGGGGCTATTTCCTACTGGTATATCCTTATTGCAGGTTCATGGATTGATTCAGAAGGAGAAAATTGTTGTGTCTATAAATCCTAGTTGCAAGCAAAATCTTATCAGTGTTAATTTGGCAAAAAGATTGCAAATTCTAGTAAAACAAATTGAACATACACAGGTTGATGATAAGGATGTTCAAATCTATAAGGATTTGAAGCTTTCTATGGATAAGTATGTGTTTCATGGTGATTTTTATGCTTCAGATATGAATAACATGGATGTTGTTTTGGGATACCCTTGGATGGAATTAGTGGGTACTACCAATATTAATGTGCAGAAGAAATTCCTGAAGCTTTGGTATAAAAAGAAGAAAATTACATTACAGGATATTTCCATTAAGAAGCAGGTAGAGTCCAAGGAGGCTGAAGCAGAAGATGTTCAAGGGACTGACACATCAGATGATGAGCCTTTGATGATCAACAATCAAACACAAACAAAGGCTGCAGAAGAAAAGGTTACAGGTGATGATACATCAGAGGAGGGCTCAGTGGTTGAAGTCATATTGAAAAAGAAGACACCACAACAGGCACCACAGCAGGGTGAAGTCAAGAAAAAGCCATCGTGGGTTAAAAATTCAACATATCATCACCCACATCACCCCGCAAGACAACCATCATGGAAACCAAGTAGTCACATGATGGATAGAAAGGAGAGACGATCCACCCACTACACATCAACACAGAAGAGCTGCCACGGTCAACTTCCATCTCAAGCGAGCGAGGCACCAGCGAGATCGAGGGTTCACCTTTCTCTTGGATGGCTAGATGCACGTGCATGGTACCAGTGGACTACTCTTTTGAGTAGATCTTATTATTTGTGTTCTTCCCATGTTTTGGGGACGAAACATGCTTAGGGTGGTGGAATGTTATATACCTAGGGGGGATAATATGGGGTACCAAGGGTGGTACCCAAGGTATTAATGTAATAATGGGATGGGCCATAGTAATAAATAAGGTGGTTAACCCATGTCATGTAAGGGACCACAAGTAGTTCATAATAATGTAATGGGCCCATGGTATTAGTTAATGGTATGAGGGAACCATGGTAATGATGCATTGTATTGTATGTATGAGGCCTATATAAAGGCTAGAGACTCTACATGGAGAGATATGAAGAAGAAGAGAAGAATTATTGTATGAACATGCATATGGCTTGTGGAGTGTTCTCCTTCCTTAAGGAGTGAATGTATGGTGTTGCCCTACCATAAGGGTTTGATATCAATAAATAAGCATTTCTATCTATTTCTATCTTATTTCTGGGTTTATTTGTATTCTCTTATATTTTTGGATCGGATCTACAACATTTTGTGTTGAATATTTGCAGGTTCCGACTGGGCTCTCCACAAGATAATCCTTGAAATGATAAAGTGCTTCACCCTTCCTAGATGATATGAAACCCTAATCTACTACAGGCTTCGCACTTTAGGGGGTAATCTGTTACACTAAAATTTGTCACCATGACTATTTGCAGTTAGTATGGCTCCATCAACTGTCATACTATCCTCCTTGGCAAGTCTTATACCTTTGCTCCTCATGTCAAACTCCAAGAAAGAGAGAAAGTCCTTAAAAATTCAATTAACTCTGGTTACGCAGTTTCTCTTAACCTTACCTGCGTGTACGCACCTCAAGTTCACAATACCTGCGTACTTGTACGCTCTGTCTGTAAAGGGGTGGGTGCGTACTCCTGTAAAGGTCAAAAGGCGCGAGTTTTACTTCAAAAAAGTTACTTGTGGTCGATTCTAGAGCATTCTAGAAGATGGTTTGACGTGTATTGAGCGTTTCCAGATGGTTCATGCATCCCTATGAAAGAGGAACTTATCCCATCAAGAGGGGAGCTATCCCATTGAAAGAGGGGCTTATTCCATTGATGGTGGACCTAATTAACTTCCTCCAAAGCATTATAAATACAGGCATTGGGTCAGAGGGAGGGGAGGTTGAAAGCTGAACATTCCTAAGGTAGATGCTGCTAAAATTAGGACTCCCTTATAGAGCTTGAGAGGAGAGATTCCCATCCTTTCTTAGCTTCATTTGGAAGTGGGTGAGCTGATCAAAGTAAAGGAGAACTCTTGCTGGACCCTGGGAGGGACCTACACAACACCAAGGCACTGGTTGTAATGGTTTCTCTTGTTTCCAATTAATACAATTAAGTTCATTTTTCTCAACAAGTTGTTATATATAATTTGTTTCATATACTCCTTGGTCTTTATGATGAATATGTTTTATTATATGAGTTATTCAGGTGCTATGTAATCGTTTGCTTGTTAGTGAATGCAGGTTTCAAAGAGAAGGAGGAGCTCATCTGGATCGGAGAGGTTGCACTGATAAAAACAACGTTGGACTAAAGGTATGCTTTAAACACCTGGTTGCTTGTATTTTAAATGCATATTTAGGGGAAGATAGTGCTTGATTGTCTTGTTTGTCACTAGAAAGCCTTAGCTTCTAGGGAGGTCGGTTTTGTCTGCAAAATTGACTCTTTCCGCATGACAGGTATCTTACTGCCAAAGACTAAGCAATTACATTTTGGGGATATGTTCAGACTATTGGGGTATGACAGCATGCAATCTTGCCAAAGGAGATGGAATACTTTTCCATATAGTTTAAAAATCAGAGAGTACCATTCTCCTCATAGGATGAGAGAAACACTGAACAGGACACCCATGTACAAACAAACCATCCGAAGGCTCAAAGTCAATTGGATTGAATTGAGACTCAGTCCACCACTGCTCTTGGGGATGTTAGAAGGAAGGGAGGAAGAGGAAGAAAGAAAGTAGTGGGAGGAGGTAGAAAGGAAGGCATGATTCTACGGACAGGAAGAGGAAACCACAATAGAAGCATGGGATGTTAGGGAGGCCACTAGACGTATGAAAGACATGGATATTGATTGAGTTGCTCAGAGGATGAGAAACACTTTCGGTAGGGGGTGATGATGAGCCTCATTATTGGGTAACTACATGGACCTTAAGTCACCTTATAGGTTAGTAAAATAAACTCTTATCACAATTTCTTGATTATATTTTGTTTAATGAGATGAGTTAAAGTGAGATATTATGCCTAGCGGACTAATATGCATTGAATGCAGGTTTGAAAGATAAAATCGAGGAATTTTGGAAAGATTAAGGATTCAAACTTGAATGGGGCAAGGGAGAGAGATTGTACAAGTTAAATCCCCCTCATTTGCTCCTCCCTCATTCGAATATTCCTCCATTAATCACACCATCTCGGAGTACAAGCAACCAAGTCATGAAGATCAAAAGATAGCCGAGCAAGTGATAGTCAAAGAGTCAGTTCATCTCGATTTTGGGAGCTGAGAATACCTAGATTTAAGGAATTCGTTGCAGAATTTAGTTGTATAAATAAAGAGGCTTAGAGCCTCATTAGGATTCGATCTTTTCTTGTAAAAACACGAGTTATTTTTGAGTTGCAGACTTGTGGAAGATATCACTATGTAATTTTATGTTTTGATAATGAGAATGAGCTTTTTCATGATCCAGTACTGAGTTAACTTAGAGGGTTGAAGCTCTTGGGTTAGGGCCCAACCCTAGCAGAAAAGGCTCCTCTTCTTGTATTTGTATGCTTAGATTAGTTTGATAGATTCATTGTTAAATTGTCCATAGAAGTCTTTCATTGCGAGTAATGTAGATTTGATTAGTTTGTTTATTAGTTTGATTCTATTTGTGCTTTACTTCAACAGCAAGTTAGAAGGGATAAAAGGAGCATCACAAAGCTGTCAGTAGGTTTCTTGGCCTCACCTCTTCCTTCAAGGATCATGATTTGAGGAAAGGACCCCTATGCAGCCCTAAAAATAAAGATTTTTATTTTCTCATAGAATTTAGAGTTTACTGTACCTGAACCAGCATTTGATCAGCTTGCAAGTGTAGGATTTAATTACCATCTCTTCCATATTCAGTCTTACAGTGGATATCACAATTGATTCCATTTCATTCTGCAATTTTCCTCATGCATGAAGTATACAATTAGCTCATTAAACTCTGTTTTTCTAGCTTATTAGAATTCTTCTTATTTACATGATTTTTTGGCAAATAGCAATGTTTGTTGTAGAGCAGGTGTTTCATAAATAGAGAGAGATCCCATAGCAAGAAACCACCTTCCAAATTCATCCATCCATAATCATTCTTGCTTTCACCAAGACCTTCACCTATTTCATCATTTTACATAGAAACTCCTCCAAGAACGTTGAGAAAATCCAACCATCTTCTAACCTTGGTTTTGAGTTCTAAGTAACCCTAGGAATTTTCTCACTCCATTCCACCTACTAACCACCTTCCCTAAGCCTTCCATCACCTATAACACCCATCGTTTTGCTCACAGCTGTATCCTGTAGAAATAAAGGGAATCCTGTAGGTTCTTAGAACATATTGTGGGTTATTCTTGTAGTGACCTATTTTGAGGCCAAATTGAGGGAAAACCTATAGGAAGCCACACAAGGGTACCTGAGGGTCTCCCAAACCTCCAAAGAATCCACCAACATCCCTAAGACACCTTCCACGTCACCAAAAGATATTAGGGTTTACACTTGATTTTCCATAAAAAGAATAAGAAGAAAAAAATTAGATTTATTGCAGTCCTTTACATGCACAGTACTAATGTTGATGTTTTGAACTTCTATGCTTAGGATAGTAGCATTTCATACATGTTAGCTTGTAATTCTTGTAAAGCATAGTCTCTCAGCAGCTAGTTAGAGAATGGTGTGTTTTTAGCATAGGATTTCAGTCATTTTCCCTATTGCAGTAGACAAGCTTTCTCCTAGAATGGATTTATCTTTCTCTCATTAGCAATCAAGATTCTTTTGAATCCATAGAAGTTTGGCTTGAAAGCCCTAGTGGTCTCTTACCTTATGAATAATGAAAAAAGGAAGAACCATCACTTTTACTTGTGTATAGAGCATTGTCACCTCCAAGTTTGTACGAACTCCAAGTTGATAAAATAAAGTTGGTAGCTTTAGGAGTTGCAACATTCTTGTTGCATTACTGGTCCTCATTAGATGGGCAGAGGCTCAACCCGTGAAGGACCATACAAGGGAAACAACATCAAATTTCTTATTTGAATATGTGTTAACCAGGTTTGGTTTCCCAAAGATTTTTTTTTTTTTGTAAGGCTGGGGTGGGACTCTCCGATTTACATGTCCATTATGTACCCCTCTACGAAGGCAGGGTAGCCCAAGATTTGAACCCAAGACTTCTGGTTCGGTGAGACTTCATTTTCACGGCCCTTGCCACTTGAGCTACCCAATGTGGACTGGTTTCCCAAAGATTTTGATGAGTGATCGCTGTACGCATTTTCTTAATGAAACAATCAGTGTGCTGACAGAAGAAATCCAAGTCTATCATTAGAAGAGTATGCCCTATCATCCTTAGGCCAATGGGATGGTTGAAGCATTTAATAAGATATTGGACAATGCACTAATAATCATTTTCAATGCGCAAAGGAATGATTGGGACGTGCATGTACCAGTAGTACTATGGGATTACAGAACTACTTGTAAGAAGTTTACTGGTCAGACACCTTTTAGGTTGGTCTATGGCATAGAGGCTATGATGCCTATGGAGTACATTGTGCCTATTCTATGCATATCGGCATTCACAAGAATGGTAGACTGTAGAGCCTTAGATGAGAAACTCGCACAGTTGACAGAGCTCGAGGAAGATATATTTTTGCTAGATTCCATCAACAGGTTCATAAGGAACGCGAAAAAGCATGGGATGATCAGCACATCAAACTATGCACCTTCAAGGTAAATGATTTAGTTTTATTATATGAGAGTAAGTTTGATAAGTTTCCAGGAAAATTTCAGATGCATTGGTTGGGGACATATGTTATCAAAGAGATTTCCAATGGTGGAGTAGTTCAGCTTGTGAAATTAAATGGAGATCCATTTCCGAGAAAGGTAAATGGAAGTTGATTGAAGCCATACACTGGGGATTCGACCCCATGACTACATGATGGTAGCATACTATTAGTGCTCCAGGAAACTAAAAGGAGGCATGAGACTATAAGCTACACTGTCCGAGTTGTAGAGCTGCGTGAAACATAGGGGTGTCATACTACCAGAAGAAGAGCGAAGGGAGCTATGCTGCGCAGCGCAGCTAGAAAGTGACCATTATGGTCACTGTTCATGACTTGATAGTGAGAAGACAGTTAAGAAGAGCAGGGGAGTGACATTTAAGGCTGAATTTAAGAATGAAATCTTTGGAAATCTATCACCAATGGATGGATTTTGGGGGGAATGGTCGAATTGGAATTTGAATTCGCCTATAAATTACGCATGGCCATCTAGTGAAAACACTTTGCATGTTGCAAATTTCTGAGTTGTACTATCCAATGGACATAAATCATGACTACTTAGAAGCTTTGATCGCAAGCCCTATGTTTGATAAATTTCCTGAGTCAGATCGGGAAGTCATTAACAACTTCATGTCAGCACTAGCAGAGACCACTAGTACTGGGGGAGTTCTCACCTCTGAGGGAGTTGCTCCAGAAGTGATGAGTATGGAGGTTCCAGCTTCAGTGCCTATGGCACTGAGGTTGCCTAGGTCAAAGCCTATGCTGGTAAAGGAGGTCCCCAAGCCTAAGAAGGACAGACAAGAGAAGTTGGTGCTGGTGCGTGAGTCACCAAGGAAACATGCAGCTACACAGGCCCAGAGTAAAGAAAGGCCTAGCATGAAGGAGAAGGGGAAAGTGGTGGAGCTAGAGGCTAAGGAGGGTGAAGAAGATATCGACATTGAGGGGGTGGACCCTATTTCTAAGCTTCCAGAGTGTATCCCTCTGTGCAAGGGAAAAGTGAAGGTCCCGAAGGACCCAAATGAAGGACAGCTCCTCCTCAACACAACCCTGCTCCCAGAGAATGTCATTTTTGAAGGTTCATGCTTGACACGGATCCCACACTTAAAGCTCAAATATTGGGACTTAACAAACCACAAGCGGTTCCACCATCATGCTATAGACATCTTCATGAGGAGGGTCTTCTACAAAGAGTCTGGTATCACCACGTTGGAGCTAGTGGAATGGATTCGTGGAGTAAACAAGTTAGGGTTGCTGAACCTGCTATGGGTGCCTCACTACCACCGTGCTTGTTGGCTTGAGGAGGCTTGACCCAGGTTCAACATTATTTAGCCAAACAAATCCCTACACTACTGGCCCTTTCGACATCAGCCCATGGAGTGTGGATCGAAGTCTCACCCGAAGCAGTATGGGGGGATGTTGGAACCAAGTTTCCACACCCTGACATTGTTGTGATGTCATTGATCTCTTCGATCCTTGCCTTCGCGTAGGTGACCTTGCTCTGGGACTTGTAATACAAACCCTCTATTCAAGCTTTCAATAGCTTCATGAAAATATATGATCAGCCTTTGCACAATCCTAAACTGGGGCTGAGGTACTTTCGCGCGGCTATGGTAGTGCGTCGTGTAGATTCCTCAATTACCCTAAGTGATTTTCTTATTTTGCCAAATACTTAAGTTTATCACCACATAATTAGATGTTCATAATTTCTTTTAATTATTCATTGTAACTGTATTCATTCGTACAACATAGAAGCATAAAAAAGGAAATTCATACACAAAATATCCAAACCCATCAACAGAACAAATACACAAAAATTGTAGAATAACTCCTTTTATTAATATTTTCCAAGTGTTACAAACTCTGTTCACCCTGTGCACACAGCTATAGGGGTTCACGTGCTCGGTCGTAGACTTCTACCCTAGGCCTCTGCGCACTCAGTTGTAGAGCCTCTACCTATGCTACAACCCAAGACTTAGACTTCTTGCTCTAAAGCTATGACTCTCTTACTTCTTCGACGCTTCTAACTACTTAGAGCTTAGCTCTTTTCATACAATCCCATGGTCCACGAACCATGGGTAGATATCTTATAGCCAACTTTAATTTACAAAACTAAGGGTGGACTGCCCTTTGTGACACATAATACCTTCGCACTCCGTGACCACAAAATGCGGAGTCTTTATAGTAATATTACAAAATCTTGATTTAATCATGGGCTTTTATCCCCAAAATTTCCCTTGGGGGATCTCGCTCCCTATAGGCCCCCAACACAAACATATTGACTCACCCTCGAGTCACTCGGTAGGTGTGAAGATCCTTGCACGAAGCCCGTCTAGCTCGACCCTGATGACTGCAACTTCGGCTCTGCACTGAGCTGCTGCCTGCTTTGCATCTTTGACTGTCTTCTTAGTTACTGCCCCTGTGCTATCATCCTGAAGTTGTTGTTGTGTCATTTGTAGTGTCACAAGCTTGCCTTCAATGTTTCCTATGACTGCATAAGCTTCCTCCAGCTAGGGCTTTAGTCGTGCCTTTAGCACTGCTTCCTTGTGTAGCACTGCGTCCACCTATTCATTTAGCTGCTTGGCTTCCTACTGCTTGGCTAACCTCTGTGTTAGCACGACGGTTGGCACTGTGCCCTTAACTTTTTCATAGCATTGTTGGAGTTCGCATGCTTCCGTCTCAAGCCTCTGGATGTTTGGGTCCTCTTGCAAGCCTGTTAGGACCTCAAATGATTGTTCAAACAACTAGGTGCAGTTTGCTACGACACTCTCCACTGTCACGACAACTTCTTCGACAACAATCACCTGTTGTTCCTTTACCTCTGGTGGTGTTGAATGCTGAGCCCTCAACTGGAGCTCTGTAATCTATAAGTTCAGCTCCAACTAAACCTGCACCATCTTCGTCTAAGTGTCATGCACCCTTGTGGTAAATTTTCAGATGTGGAACTCGACTGGCTCCTCCTCCGGAGTGGCCAATTCCTGGATGATTTTGGAAGCCTCTTCCATGACCTGTATGATCTTCTTTCTCTGGCTGGTCACTCGGCCTCGGTAGTGATGGTAGCATCCCTCTGTAAGGCCATCTTCTCATTGTTGATTTTTTATTCATTGATCACTTGGAGGGCACAGTGCTCGTGGGCCCTCAGCTCTACAATTACTCCATCCTATAAGGAGTGGAGTGCTTTGCGTGGGAGTGCTACCACGTTCAATCCCACTCCCTTCAAGGCACTGACAGTGGGCCTGTGAGCCTCATTTTCTATTGTCAATGCTCCATCCAGCAACACTAGCACATTGGAAGCCTTCATGCACAGCCTATCGGAAGCCTTTGATGTGCCGATAGCCAAGCTGGTAGACACCATACCAACTTGCGACACGCGGGTCTGCAACTCCTGCAGTCCCATCTGGATGGCCCCTAGGATGATCTGCTACTACTTTTCAAATTTCTGCAGGGCCTTCATAGTGACATCTCTGACTGTGTCACCGATGTCATATAAATCTCGCTCCATCAATGTGATTGGTTCTAATGAGGTCTTGGTCACTTTTGATTTCTTTCTAGACCCTGCCTTTTTTGGATCTATCGGGTGCTTGATGTGGCTGGACATCTCCTCAAGGTCCGCACTATGCTACTTTATGTCCTCTTCTTCAGTTTTAGGTGAAGGTGACAACACGACTTTATCAAAGCCACTCTCTGTGCCACCTGTCTATTTTCCTACCTCCTTCCTTGTTTGCTCTGCCTTGGCCTTCTCAGCGGCCTCCTTCTTCCTCTTTTCGACCAGTTGCGCCATATTTAGCTTGTCCTCATCTTTCTTCTTTTGTGCAGCAGACTTTCTTCCACCCACCACCAAGTCCGTGGTGGTGTGCCACTCCACCGACCATTTATCCAACTCCGCATCAATGGTATCATCCGTGGTGAGGTACGGAAAGTCGTACCACTTCTGCGCAGGGTCCTTTCGCACCATGATTGAGATCCGATGGAAATAAAATTTGAATTTGGGATAGATTTGCAAGTTAGCATATACCGTGGGAAAAAGTTATGGCTTGTGATTGATAGGAATCCTAATATTCATTTCCATCAGGATTTAGAAGATTTTCTGTCCCGAATGTACTCTAGGTCCTTGGTCGCCCATAGCAAAGTGTACTTCGCTGCTTCAAGAAGGTTTAGCATGATCGAGGGGAATTGGCTCTCTTCTAGTAGCTCCATTGCTACAAGCACAATCGATAGGAATAGCCACTCATAGTGGAAAGTCTTTCTCTGCTCTTGCACTTCGTGGCATTTTTCCAGGAAATCACTGTGAAGGTAGTTCGACTAGTTAAACTAGACTCCTTCTGCACATTGCTATGCGAGCACAACAACAGGGGTCAACACCTCATTGACGCGGAACTTCCGCATCACTTTCCTTCCAAGGAGCTATGTTTCCAACTTCATAGTGGGGTCATAGATGCTAGAGATTGCGTACACGTGTGACTTCTTCACCAATTTGAACTTTTCTTCCATTAGTTCTGTGATCGCCAACGCACCAACCTTGCCACCAAAGATTATTGCTGGATTTTTGCATCTATACGGTAGGTGTGCTATGCAGTGAATCAACATATCGGTGATGGGTATCTGCTCCTCCAGCTATAGACACCCATCATGCACCAAACACAATAGCTACTTGATGACTAAAATTGTCATGGGGGTAGGGTTATAATGTGGCACCGAGAGTAGGTTGAGTAATCCTGCCTTCTCTACTATTCTGAGCCACTTTCACGGCTCCAGTGAAGTCATCCCCATATTTGTGTCTATGATGTGGAGCATCAATTGTTTGGTTGCCAGGTGTGGGAACTTCTCATGGTTCTCTAAGTCCAAGTTTCAAGATTCAAAATCAACACCCGTGCCAAATGCAGACTGTCAAAAGTGATCTCATCTAGTAGTAATGGGGTTTGCAGGGAAGTTTTACTTTCATCAATGTCCTTTGGGACCTTGGACTTAGCCTTGCACAGAGGGACATACTTCGACAACCATGTAATAGTGTCCACACACTGGGCTTCAACCTCCTCTATCTCTACTCCCACATCCTCATCGTCCATGGGGATGTCTTCGATATTCTCCTCTTTTACCTCTAGGTTTATAGCCTTGCCTTTCTCCTCGGTAGTGGGCTTTGTTGGATTTCGTCTCGGCGACATGCACACCTGGATGGTACGCTACTAGACCTTCTTATATTTCATGGTCTCCTTGGTTGGGGTTGGCTTTGGTCTCGGCATTCTCGGGGATTTAGGGACCTCCGCTAGTACTTCGGCTACTTTTGCGGCAGCTTCTTCAGCCTGTTTCTCGATCTCTTCTGTCGACTCTTCTATCACTTGCTATGTGTTGATAATTTCTGGGGGTGATGACATAATACTCTCTATGAGTACTTATGACGTCTCAGTCAAGTTCGCAAATGCAGGAGTTTGTTTGAGAGCTTCAAAAAGCTATGGGTCCATAACTGTCTGAGAGATCAACAGCTGAATACTTAAAATGCCAAGTGTTTCTTGCTAGAAAAAAAATTGTAATTTATAGGGAAATTTGAATTCAAATATAATCATTCCCCCCGAAATCAGTTCATTAATGCCATATTGGCGGCAGATTTTCATGGATATAAGCCATAAATTTTGGCTAAAATGTTGACCTCTCACTCCATTTGGCCTCACTTCTGCCATCTTTTCATGAATAGTGACTTTAACAGTCACTTTCCAGCTGACCTGCATGATTTCTCCCTGGGTAGCACAACTCCCTCCGCACTATCGCGGATTGAGTGACACGTCCTTGCTTCACACCATCTTCCAATCGCGCAACTCCCCAACTTTGGCAATGTAGTTTATAGTCCTGTGCCTCCTTTCAGCTGCCTGGAGCACTAAGATTGTGATAATTTCATTTAGTCACATGGCTAGACTACTAGTGTATGGCTTCAAGCAACTACCATTCACCTTTCCTGAGAAGGGTTCTCTATTCAACTTGACCAGCTGTACCGCTCCTCCATTGGTAATGTCCATAATAACATAAGGCCCTAACTAGTGCATCCTAAATTTTCTATGGAATTTATCAAACTTATTATCATACAAAAAAACCAGATCATTTACCTTAAATGTGTGCACCTTGATGTGTCATTCATGCCATGCGTTTTCACGCTGCTTTTGGACCTGCTAGTGAAATCCAGCCAAAAATATTTCTTCTTAGAGCTTATCCAACTACACGAGCCTCTCTTCCAGGGCTCCACGATTCATCATACCTGTGAGTGCTACTATGCACAGACTAGGCATGATGTATTCCATAGGCATTACGGCTTCCACACCATAGACAAGCCTAAAAGTGGTTTGTTCTGTCAACTTCTTGCATGTCATTCGATAAGCCCACAATACTGCAGGTATGCGTAGGTCCCATTCACTTCACTGAGAGTTGCAAACCTTGGTCAACACATTTTCAAGAACTTTGTTGAATGCCTCCACTGTCTTGTTATCTTACAGGTGATAAGGTGTGTTCTTCCGGTGATGTACGTGAAATTCCTCCGTCAGTGTGCTGATCGTTTCATTCAGGGAGTGTGTACGATGATCACTCATCAAGATCCTTGGAAATCCAAATCGCGTCAATACATGATCAAATAGGAACTTCATGGCCATCGCGCCCGTGCAATCCTTCACCGGCTGTGCTTCTGTCAAACGAGTCAAATACTCCATCGAGTGATAATGTACCTTGCTTGTGTCTTCCCTTGTGGTTGGATGGGTCCTACAAAATCTATTGCCCACTTTTTGAAGGGTTGCAACATCATTTGTGGATTCAAAGGCTTTTCATTCCTCCACAATGGCTTGCCTGTTCTTTGACATACATCACATGCCTTGCAATATGCTTTTGAATCTTGAAGGAGGGTTGGCCACCACAACCCTGTGTGTAGAGTCTTCTGTGCAGTTTCTCTCCCTACATAATGTCCTCCCGTGGTGCCCCCATGAGCATCTGTGAGGATGCTTCTTCATTCGAACTCAGGTACATACCATCACAATATCTCATTAGTCCCCATCTTGTATAGATGCCCAGCAATGACAGAGAAATCTACCGTACGCACCACTAATTCCTTCTTTTCCTGGATAGAGTATCCTTCTATTGCAGTTCTGTTGTTAGGAAGTGTATTATATCCTCAAAATGACCATCTGTGACATGCACTACAAATAACTATGCATCAAGCAATCCTTCTTCCAAGTTAGTAGGTTCCTCCCCTGTTTGGATGCGTGATAGATGGTCTAGTCCCACATTCAATTGTCTAGGTTTCACAACAACCTCAAAATCATACTCTTGTAATAGTAAGAGCCATCTGTGGATTTGCCCCACCAACAAAGGCATATTGATCAGGTACTTCAGTGCAAAGTGATCCGTATACATCTTAAAATGGTATCCTAACAAGTAGTGTTGGTACTTCTAGAGCACATACACCATAGCTAGCCCCTCGTGTTAAGTGGTATAATAGTTCTTCTCTGCTTTGGATAATCTATGACTTGTGAACATGATAGGATGGTCTGAGCCTTCTCTGTCATCCTATGTTAGTACTGCCCCCAACGCTATACATGATGCATTGACATGTACATGAAACTCTTTCTTCCAGTCTAGGAAGACTAGAATTAGCACAATAACCATCTTTTCTTTCAATATATCCAAGCTTTTATTACAGTCATCGTTCCAGCAGAACATCACATCCTTCTTCAACAATTTTTCCACTAACACGGTGATCTGGGCATAGCTTATGATAAACTTTCTGTAATATCCCATATGTTCCAGAGTAGCATGCAGCTATTTCACACTCCTCGACGCTTATAAGTTTAGTATCATCGCGAACTTCACGAGGTCTACCATCAGTCCTTGTCTGCAAACCACATGCCTCGATAGGTTCCCAAAAGGAATGTAA
Source organism: Pinus tabuliformis (assembly GCA_031772625.1). Lineage (NCBI taxonomy): Eukaryota > Viridiplantae > Streptophyta > Pinopsida > Pinales > Pinaceae > Pinus > Pinus tabuliformis. The sequence goes on from CM062815.1 coordinate 845,479,003, forward strand.
AACAAACACTTCTTGAGATTAAGCATGATCTGGTATCCTCGACAGGTATCCAGCATCAAGCGCAAGCTTGCTACGTGGTGCTTAGCCAACCCAAATACAATCTAGTCATCAAAATATACCTCCAGGAACTTATGAATAAATTCCTTGAATGACACAACAACCATGCGCGAAAAGATTACAGGCGCATTCTTTAATCCAAATGACATTACAGTGTATTGAAAACAACCCCACTCAGTCGCAAACGTTGTCTTGCTCCTATCCTCCAGTGTGATTTTGACTTGGTGGTACCCAGAGAACCCATCAGTGAAGGAATATGCTTCCTGGCCAACTACATTGTCCAACACTTCATCCATGAATGGAGTCAGGAAAGGATCATGCACACAAATGTCATTCTGTTTTCTGAGATCCACGTATATCCTTATCTCATCCTTCTGCTTCTTCTCTTGCACCACCATTGGGCTCACCCAATCAGATTCTTCCACGGGCTCAATGATGCCTGCCACTAGCATCTTTTCTAGCTCTAAGTGGACGTTCTCCTTGTATTTTGGATTGAGGTGGTAAGGCCTCTACTTAACTGGCTTCACGTCGGGCTTTAACGTGATCGTCATCACTCCTAGGTCTCCGATTATTCCTTTCAGATTCGTAACTTGGTAGGGAATAAGTCTTGGTATTCGCAGAGAAATTCAATGACCTTATGCACCATCGCGTCATCCCAGTAGTTTCCAATCTTCACAAATTTGGGTTTTTCCTCCATACCAATGCTCACTTTTTTCATTTTCACTGGCATGGTTATATTAGGGTTCTCCATCTACAGTCCTTGAACCTCGCAGTGGCCTTCTGTCTCTGGAATGTTATTCTTCTGCAGATCCTCATCCTTTGCTTTAGTAGTTATATTATAACATTCAAGTGTGTGACTTAGTTGAGTAGCCCATTCAAGTTGAATCAGGTCTAAAGGATGTTGTGATATCCTAAAGATGACTGCTTTCACCTCTTGTAGCACTTCATCAATACTGTCAAACCCGTCCTCAAAACTGAATGTCATCATGAATTCTTCATGTAGAATATCCCATTCGTCTGACCCATGGTGGAGCTCTGTTTCTATATACCAATTCATTGGGATAACATCTAGGGTATGAGAGAATAGGTGCACCCACTTAGGTTAAAGCTTTTCTCCATAAGCCTGCGTCCATTTGGCTAGATGCGCACATGGATCATTCTGCCCATCGTACTTGTCTTTGTATCTTAGGCCTCCCAAATCATGTTCTCATCATCCTCCTACATGCACATGAATCATCAAAGATTCCCTTGTGCATACCCCACCATCTTGCGGGCGTAGCGCGCAGTGCCCAGTCCAAGGCCTAGAAGTGCTGCTTTTACGGTACCTCCCTTTCAAATGCATCCAAAATGATATCTACCTCATTCAGACTATCATAAATAGGCAGATTTCTTACCTCTGATGACACACAGTGTAGCAAATGGGTCATCGTATTGCAATTCAGTGTAGTTACTTCATGTAACTAATTCTGCCAGTGTTCTATTTCTTAGTCAGAGTTCGAAGTGCAGGAACTCTTGTGATCCCATGTAATCTATCCATCTGTGGTAGGATTCACCAAATCTTGGTCTCATGTTGTTATCTTATAGATACAGTTATCACTCTCATAATCATAGAAAGGTTCAGTATAGCGTGATCCTTCAGCAGGATTGAGGGGTATTATTACGCGCAACGATTTCTTCTCAAATATCATATTTTGCTTCTTTAGATTGATTACCCCATTCATATTAGTAGCCCAGTAGATTCCCAAGAGCACAGGGTAGGGATTGCTGTCATCCTCTATCTCTATTACTTCAAAATCTACAAGCGCACTCGCTCCCTCAACATCCACGTTCACCCCCTGCAGCCGCCCCATGGGGATGATTTTCTGCTGATTTGCCATCCTTAGCTGAATCGGAGACCATTGCAGTGCAGGTCTCCCCATTTTCTCCCAAGTCTGCTTTGGTAGGACATTCGCATCTGACCCTAGGTCCAAAATGACCTGATCCATTTCATACTCTCTTATTTGTGTGGTCAGTCTTATCTCCTGTCCCGTCCTTGTTTTATGCTTGCCAATCTTTCGTACTATGCACAACTCACCTGGTGTAGTTCTAGCACATCTATTGATGAGTTCTTGTAACCCTTTCACAGCCTTAATATTGCACAGTAACTTCATACAGGTTTCCAGGATTGTTGTGAGCATAGAGGGGTCCATATCTAGCTCAGGCTTATCCTTGATTCCTGAGGTGGATGCCTTAGTGAAGCTCTTCTTAGCTTCCATGAAGGTTTCACGAGCACTCTCTAAATTGAACTCAGCCTCTTTCACTGGGGCTTTGTGAACCCATGTACTATCTTCTGGCTATTTCCCATTGTCATCTCCCATCATGATTCCACTTCTAAGTACTATATTTACATTTGGATCTTCCTCGCGGGGCTCATATCTCATCATCCGTAGGTATTGAGTCGGCGGAGGTGGTAGTGCCCCTTTGTCATGTATCCTAGCTATTAGTGTAGGAAAATCTTCCATTTCATGGTAAAACAGTGTGCAATACTTGCACAACGTACATGTTTGATTAGTGCAATCGTGGGCATAGTGTCTTGGTCCTCCGCAATTGTATCAGATCAACTGTCCTTGACCTCTGCTAGGTCCTCCTCTGCCTCGACCTCGTCCACGCCCTTGAAATACTATCTGTGTCATCCATGCATTCTGGTCAAGGGGCCGCATTTCGACATGAACCCTATAGGCGGGAGTTCTATCCATCATCAATTCATAGCTCCTGCAAGTACGTTCATCATGTCCTACAGACTTACAAAAGTTGCAGAACAGCTGTTGTGGTGGTTGTACATACTTCTATAGCAAGTGACAGTTATCCTTGACATGTTTTTCAGCTACCTGATAGATAGCGCACCATAATGCAGGCCCCGTGCTAGGTCCTACTTGAGCTTACGACCTTAAAGGCATCGGTCCTCCTCCTGAGGGGTAATTTGCTAAGATTGGGCAATGGTCTTTGTCATGATCATAAATCTTGCATTTCAAGCACCATACAGCCTCGCGTACCTCTGGTCGAACCGTCCTGTCCTACTTTAGACTTTGCATCTCAAGGAACAAATTCTTCAACTGCAGATGGATCTATTGAACTCCTAGATTAGGATCTTGCATCGGAGTCTCATGTAGTCTCATGGAAATCTCGAAGGCCTCTGCCTGAGTTGTTATCCTCTATGGCGACAATGCACTCCTTAAGTGTGGTAGTAGCGAAGCCATAAACCACTCGTGATGTTGTCCATCTGTCAAATTCATGTTGGCTTCACAAATTGTACATTTCAGCCTTTGATCTAGTTCCCAAGGCCTCTTGCTTGGTTGCATCAGGATCTCTTTGAATCCTACAATCGACTGCACCTCAGATTTAGGCCTGCTAAATTGCCTATTTAGTGTTGCCGGGATATCTTCTACTCTAGCATTCAGGTTATCGTTAGAGTACTTAATATACCAGGTTATCGCGCAATCTTGCAGGGCACTAACCAATGTTGCCTTCTTTATATGATCATCTAGAACACCTTGAGCTTCCCATACAGCCCTCACAACGAACCAAAATTGGTTCGAGTCCTCATTTCCCTAGCCTCTAAACAAAGGAAACTTCACTGTATTCGCCATACTGAACCTTGGTGGAGGTGGAGGTGGTATGGGTGAAGTTGGAGGCAACGGTGGCGAAGTCGGAGATGGTGTGACTGGAGGTGGTATTCGCGGGAATCCTTGTCTTATTAACTAAATAGAACTTCACGAAGAAATCTTCACTATCCCCTCTTTATCTCTTCACGGAGGTGAAATCAAAGAGCTATACTCCAGACCCTTTTTTCCTTTGTTCCTGTAAGTTTTTATGCTTCACATAGTCCTGAACATCAAGGTCACTGCATAACACATTTTTTGCACAACAACATTTTAATCCAATTATTCAAAGATTTTACGTACTTACCTTGTTGTCCTTTGAAAAAGCATCTCTCTGCCTCACTATAGCTAACTGTGGTGTCGACCATGAATTCAGTCACAAATCATCCTATGATGCAATCGAGCTAATGATCAATAACGCGGGTGATCTTATCCTCCAATGCTTCCAACCTTTGCACTAGCTCTGGGGTCCACACAACAGGATCGCCAAGTTTCCACCTTCCTTAGCTATCTCCTAGCTTCACGATCCACTCGTATAGCTCAATAGGGAAAGAGAAAGAAAGGATCTCATGGATCTCTATATACAGGTATTGGTCCAACCATTGTTCCTTTTTTAGTCATGGGTTTCTGTTCTCTTGTGTCGCGAATTCGTGGATCTTTCTATCCAACCAGCCTCCAATCTCCTTCTTAGTTGGATTCTAGTGATATGACATCACACATCTCTTATGCAGATTCTGGTCCCGAAAAAAGAACCATTTTTTGGCTTTAGGGGGCCTAACCCAGGTTCAATGTTATTTAGCCAAACAAATCCTTACACTACTGGCCCTTTCGGAATCAGCCCGCCGAGTGCAAATGAAGTCTCACTCAAAGCCATATGGGGTGATGCTGGAACCAAGTTTCTGCACCCTGATATGGTTGTGATGTCGTTGATCTCTTCTATCCCTTCCTTCGCACAGGTGGTGAGCACCAGTATTGCAGCAATAATGCTACAACTCCTGGGGCTTCCTACTTTACTTTTATCAACCCGGTAGTTCATAACAAACTTGGAAGCAACGGTGTTGTATGCACAAGTACTAGCTCTTACTACAGGCTATCACTTGGTCAGCTGGCGCAAGATCACTAGGAGCTCAAGCCAACTTCTATGAGTTTCCAGAAGAATCTTTTAACTGTGATGAAAGAAAGCTAACTCTACAAATTCTACTTGGAGAAAGAGAAAGAAGACTGGAATATAAGGCAAACCTTAGCAAGCCCTAATTTTCCAACTAACCCTACTTTTGCAGAAAAAGAGATGAAAACTGATGAAATAGGGGCCATTGACTACTGAAAAGGTAAATCATATCTATTTAAGCTATTCCTAGAAGAAAATGAGAAAAGAACATCTTTTTGTGCTTTTATGTATTTTATGTGAAATCGTTATGCATGAGATTTCATCTGTTTGTGACTGTGGCAGAGGTTTGGTGGTTAAGGAAGGTAGATTTGGTTCTTGCAGATGTGTAAGAAGATGTGGAGGGGTCCTAAGAAGCCTCTGGTAACCTTCTAAAGACTTCCCTTGCAATCAGACTTTGAAAAATCACTCATAGGAAATTCTACAGGAGGCTGCAGGGATCTACAGGAGGATCTACAAGAGGATCTATAGGAGGATGCCAAGAGCTATTTTTAGAGGTTTTAAGAGTGGAAAAATAGTGGGAAATGGTAACTAAAGTCTAGAGGGATGTGTTTAGGTGTCTAGGGCTTAACAAGGAGGATCAGGAAAGAAAATTATGGTTGGATTTGTTCAAATGACGAGAGGAAAGCTTATGGAAAAAGTACAGAAATTAGGGAAGATTCGTGAAGGACTGTGAATGACTTGTGAAACCTGTGAGAAATGAGATGATGTTGGCTGCTTTATTGATGTATTGTGAGCTGAGGTGTGTTGTAAGAGATCTGCACATCTAACTACTGAAATTGAGCAAGAAAAGGACTAGCTATACCATGAGAACAAAAATATCTCTAAGTGACCTAACTTCTGAACCAAAAACAGAAAATTTTGAACAACAATTGTTGAATAGAAAATAATGTAAAGAGATCTATTGGAAAAATAGGAAATGGTATTGGCAAACTGAATCTAAAGTAATACATTAACTTTCAAATCAAATCATCACATTAGAGATTGCATGGAAGAAGAAAAACTGTGTTTTTGGTGGCAGCAACAGTGCCATGATCTCAAATCATGGTCCTAGGAAGGGAGAAAGGAGATCAAGGCCTATTGTGGGCCTTTTTGAACGTTAGCCTATCACTATATTTACCTACTTCAGCAACTGAAATAAGAAGCAGCTATGCAAACTATCAAAAGCAACCTTTTCTAACAAGGTAAAATGAATCTATGTAACATAAATTAACTCATGAACTGAAGCAAAAACGTATAAGTAAAAAGCAAGAGGTGTTGGGCAGCTTGGGTTGGGTCCTAACCCAAAAGCTTCAGCCCTCTGAAAGAGATCAGTGCTGGCTCAGAAAATATGTCATCTCCATTATCAAAATAATAGTCACATTACATAAACTATTCACAAAATAAGCTCGAAAATGAGCTAAACAAGAGCTGCAAAAAAGTGCGAAAATTTTAACTACATCAAAGAAGTGAGGATTTTTTAGAAAATGATGAGGGATTCTTGGAGCTCTACAACCCTAATGACCCTACAGCCATTAGGTAGGCGGCCTCGAACACCTCGAAAAACTAGCGAACAGACGGTCAGAAGTGAACAGGCGTTACAGAAATGACAGATGAGACTAGGAGGGGTGAGATCCCCTCCTAAAGGGATGCAACAAGGGGAGAAGGAACCAGTAACAACAAAGTGGAGGATGCTCAAAGGCCACCAAGACTAGCTCTGGGCTCCCGCTGGCAAGGAAGAAGCAAAGGAAGATGTTTGCCCTGCGTAGTGGAGAAATCGAGGTTTATATTTCCGATGAACAAACTGGAAAGGTATAGAAGCTACATGAAAGATCATGCATTGATCTACAAGTTCATTGGAGTCTGGACCTCAAAAAAAGAACTAACAAGATGGATCTAGCAGAAATGGCAGCCATGCAGCCACATTGACCTGAAGCTAGGAGCACACGGTTTTTTCACAGTAATCTTCTCAAACCTGCAAGATAAAGAGAAAGTGTTTGAAAATAGACCATATTTCCATAATAATGCAGGGTTATTTATGAGGTATTGGGAGGAATGCTATAAACCAGGCCAAGAAAAATTCCTAGCAGCATCGGTATGGGTTAAACTATTTGGACTACCTATGGATTTCTGGGACCCAGAGATTCTTGAAGGAATAGGGAACACCATAGGTAGTTTCATAAAGATAGCGGGATCAACAAAAAGAGGGAGATAGACCTCGTATGAAAGAGTATGTGTATACATGAACATCGTAAACCCTATACAGGGTACTGTCGAACTTGATTATCATGAGGAGGTCTGGCAGCAGGCTCTAGAATATGAACACATACCATTTAGATGTAGAAAATGCCATGAATATGGACACCTGTTTAAGGAATTCCCTTTAAATGCAAACAAAGAAGACAGAAAGACTAAGAAATAGAGGAAAACTAATGAAGATGATGAGGGGTTTCAAGAAGTAAAACACAAGAAATGACCCACAAAAGAATCCCAGCAGAAAGGCAGGAAAGACCAGCCAACTACAAGTCAAGAGACAAATAGGTACGAAGCACTACAAACAGAAGAAGGGGAGGAAGAAACCCAAAAGATGGACTACCAAGAAGGGACAAAGCAATAAGGTGGGGGAAAAATAAAGTTGAGTCATAGTAATAAGCAGAAAGATCAAGAAGAACCAAAAGAACAGGGGAGCCAAGAAAAGGAAGTACACCAGGAATACGAAGTAATGGAAGTAGACATAAATAAAGGGGATGGTGCAACAACAAAAGAGGAAATCCTAAAAAACTTACTGGATAAGTGGAAGAAACTGGATGAGTGGTTTATCCCAGAGGAAGATAAAAAACTATACAAAGACATCTTCCAAAAATACAAAGAAAAGCAAGAGAGTGGAAAAACAGGGATGAATGAATAGCTTGGAACACAACAGGATAATAGCCAGGAGCATCAACAAAAAGGGAAAGGGGGAAAAAGAGGAAGAAAGAACCTACAAGAATCCATTCAAATAATGGGAGAAATGCTAGTCAACACAGGAAGAGTTGTACCGCTTTTAGTGGTCTTCCACCAAACAACCCAACCGTCTCAATGATTTTTACAACTTGGAATATGAGAGGGCTTAACAGCAAGGGCAAGCAAAGATACCTCCCTGAGAGGATTAAAAAAGAAAAACCTCAGATCATGCTGCTTCAAGAAACAAAAATAACGGGAGCAAAAATGGAGGAAATTCTACAGAAAATCAAGCCTTATTATGAAAGTATGATAATAGATGCAAAAGGGAGTGCAGGGGGAATAACAATACTATGGAACCCAACAGAAGTTATGGCTGACCTATGGATAGGAATGAGAAGGATTCTATCAGGGAGATTCAGAATGGTAGGACATAAAGAATGGTTCTTGGTAACAACGGTCTATGGGCCCCATATACTGCTCGAGAGAGAGGCCTTTCTAACACAACTGTGTCGAATGGGCAACCTACACACAGAAAAACTCTGGGTGATAGCAGGAGATTTTAATATGATAACAACCACAATGGAAAACAAAGGAGGAATGCAATAGGAGGATGCAAATATGGAGAGATTTAGGGAAACCCAGAAAGCCCTACAATTGATTGATATCAATGGCAAATATACTTGGAATAATAGAAGAGGAGGTAGTAGGAAGATAGCCTCTAGATTGGATAGGTTCTTAGCCACAGAACACTTCCTAGGGAAAGATATATTCTATGAAGCAACGATCTTACCTTGCCAAGGATCGGATCACTGGCCAATAAAACTTGAAATTTCCATGAACAATCAAAACCAGCCCAAACCTTTCAGGTTTGAAGCCTTTTGGCTAAGAGACCCAACACTAGTTGACAAGCTGGAAACCTGGTGGTAGAAAAGTGAAGGAGTAATACAAGGCAAGAATAAGATGCACACACTCCAATTGAGACTCAAGGAGCTGAAAAGTGAAATTAAGACATGGAATAAAGAGGAATTCAGCAATATCCATAAAGACAAGGAACAACTCCAAATAGCAATGAAAAGGATACAACAAAAAATCATAGAAGAAGGAAGAACCGAGGAGAGAGCGAAGGAAGAAGGGGAAGTGCTAATTAGACTGGAGGAAAGGAGAAAGCAGGAGGAAATCCTATGGCATCAAAAGTCAAGAGTTCAGTGGCTAAAAGAGGGAGAACAGAATACAAAATTCTTCCATAGAGCAATGCTGCAACACAGGTAGCAAAATCGAATTTTCTCCCTCAAAAATAAACAAGGTAACAGAGTAATCCAAAAAGAGGAAATGGAAAATCTCCTAACCCAACACTTCAAGGGCATATTGACAGAGCTGCAAAGCAATAGAAATGAAGAGATAGCGAAGATAAAACAATTCATCCCAAAAAAAGTAAGCAGGGACCAAAACCTAGTGCTTCTATGGGTGATTACGGAAAAGGAAGTTGAGGAAGTAATTAAGACAATGGCGAAAAACAAAGCCCCCGGCCCGGATGGCTTTACAGCAGAATTTTTTCAAGCAACATGACGGTTTATGAAAAAAGATATTGTTAATGCAGTAGAAGAATCAAGAAGCCACAAACGAATGCACCCAGCATGGAATGCTACCTTCTTGGCCTTAATACCAAAAGTAGATCAAGCTGAAGAACCCCATAGCGTCAGACCTATAGCTCTATGCAATGTAATTTATAAAATCATGGCCACTATAATGGTAAAAATATTACAACCCCTACTCCCATAGTTGATAGCAAAAGAACAAATAGGGTTTGTGAAAGGAAGACAGATAGTGGATGGGATTGTAGTTGCACAAGAAGTGATCCATTCCCTAAAGAAATATGGAAATAAAGGAATGATGATCAAACTTGACTTAGCGAAGGCATATGATAAACTCAGCTGGAAATATCTACAAGAAATCCTTCAAGCCTATGGATTTGATGATAGATGGATAGCATGGATAATGTCCATGATATCCACACCTAGTATGTCAATCCTGCTAAATGGGACCCCTGTCGATACCTTCAAACCTACCTGTGGCCTTCGACAGGGAGACCCTCTCTCTGTTCCTATTCATCCTAGCAGCAGATGGTTTAGGGCACTTAATCAACGCCAAAGTTAGCAGAGGAGAATTCAAAGGGCTCAGATTATGGGGGGAAGACTTAACTATCACACATCAACAATTTGTGGATGATGTGATGATGTATAGCCAAGAAAACCTCAAGGAAGCAAAAAAACTAACCAAATTCACCAAAGCTTCAGGAACAGAGGTGAATAAAGAGAAAACTCAAATATTCTTTTTTAACACACCAAGAGTGAGCCAAGCCTTCCTGGCAAGAACATTGGGGTTCCAAATAGGGTAGTTCCCAACAAAATACTTAGGTGTACAACTGAGTGATCAATAGTACAGAGTAGTGAATTGGCAAGGTCTGATAAGGAAAATTCAAAAAAGAATGGACAATTGGACGTTTAGAACGCTCAATATACCGAGCTATCTCATACTCCTGAAATCAGTCCTCCAAGCAATGCCGATCTACCAAATGGCAAGTCAAGCAATCCCAAAGACCATATGTCAGAAAATGGTGCAAATTTTTAAGAATTTTCTATGGCAAGGGGCAAAAAAAAAAAAAAATGGGCATTACTTTCATGGACATGGTTAAGCAGGTCGGTATCAGAGGGAGGTCTGGGACTCAGAGACCCTAATATTTTAAACCAAGTCATGGGGGAAAAATTATGGTGGAGATGGATTCAAGGAGGGAATGACCTCTGGAAATTGCTGTGGGAACAAAAATATGAGGTAGCACAGACACCAGAGGGTAAACTCCAAACCCTGATAGAAAAGAAAGGCTCGACGATTTGGAACCTAGCCGACATGAACAGAGCCTTGATAAGAGATAATAGCTTCTAGGAAATTTGAGAGGGAAACAAAGTAGATTTTTGTCAGGAAGGGTGGCAACAAAGAGGTACCTTGAGTCAAGAACCCCAGTTACACGAAATTCAACAGTACACAACCCAAATAGTGGAGGATGTAGTAAAGAACTATTGGGTAGGGGACCAAAACAATTATTGGAGACAATGGAAGATGAAGAATGACTGGCCTGAAGCCCCAGAAACTGATCAATGGAATATCTATCACAAAGAATTGGAAACCAGGAAAATAATTATCAAAGAAGGAACATATATAATCAGATGGGGCAAATGTATTAAAGGCATGTTCACAATATCAAAAGGCTACCATTTGAAAACAGGAGGAGCTGGAAATGTAGACATAAAAAAATGGAAAAGAATTTGGCAGCTAAAAACCTGGTCAAAAGTGGCATTTTTTACTTGGACAATGCTACATGGGAGAGCTCTGACTTGGGATCAACTAAGATGGAAAGGGATGCATGGGCCCTCACGCTGCGTGCTATGCAAAAGGAAAGAGGAAACCATGGAGCATGTTGCTAACGCCTGTAATGTAAGTAACATCATGTGGCAAAATCACCAACAAATTTTTGGGATTATAGAAAGAAAGTTAGAAAGCATTAAAACAATAATAGAACTATGGAGCAACAAACCGTACCATAACGTAATCCTCAACCATGCTTGGAACTTGTCAATCAGGTTCTTCCTATGGAACCTCTGGAAAGCCTGAAACAGGGCAATATTCAGAACAGACAAAAATGACACAGGGGAAATCTAGAACCAAATTATGGGGAATATAAGGGAAACAATAATGCTGGAAAACTGGATAGAGGAGGACTGGAAGACGAAAGGTATGGAAACCAACATTATGAACCAAGTAGAAATTAAAGAAAAAAACACAAGTAGCACAAGGAAGATACAAAGTGCAGAAAAGGGAAGAGTGGAAGAAAGTTACAGGAACCCCCCCCCCCAAGGATTCATAAAACTAAACTTTGACGGGGCAGCCAAAGGCAACCCAGGGGAGGCGGGAATAGGAGGGATATTGAGAGACAAAGAAGGAAATATCATAAGGGAATATGCAATGGACTGCGGCATTTCCACAAACAATGAAGTAAAATATCACACACTAAATAGGGTATTGGAGATAGCGATACGAGAAGGGTACCAAAGACTGCAGATAGAAGGGGATTCTAAGCTGGTCATAGACACCATAAAACAATTACAGCAAGGAGTAACCGTGGAAAAACTCAAGAAAGGTTGGCAGACGTCATGGGTAATCACAGAAGTTGAAAAGAAACTTCAACGACTAGCATATACTATCTCGTACAATGTGAAAAGGAATGGAAATGCCCAAGTGGATCTCTTGGCGAACTGGGAATGCCGAAACAGAGAGCACCAGCTAGATGCGAGAGAAGAAGAGCTCAGCCAAAATGAGGAAATGAATTAGATGAAATAGGCAGTCAAGGAAGATTATAGACATCAAGAGAATTCAAATGACATAGATAGGAGGGAAAAAAGACAACGGCAGGTGCAGGCAGACCATCATAGATCATCCATGGATCAGCATAGGATGGAAGAAAGGACCGAGAGGACAGGGATGATGGAAGAGGTAAGTGAAAGGACTGACTAGAGAAGCGTGGGGGTAGAAATGGAAAGAGGTGGGTATAGGGAGAACAAGACAACACGACCGAGAAGGGATAGCAGAGGAGAGCTAGATGGCAATGCGGAGTCAGCAAAGGGACAGCAAGAGCAACCGAGAGAAGATAGACATTATTGAAGCATGGAGGACAAGACATTCCAGCAGAATCCCAAGGGAAGTGGGACGGAAAGCGTGCCACAGATAGACGAAAAGGGAGACAGCTGGAGGCAAAGTTAAGATAGAGGAATGTTAAAAGAACAAAGTATGAGGGACACTATGCATGTTGCATGTGGACACAAAAGAAGGAAGGTGGCAAGCGAGAACGCATCGACGACCAAAGAAAGCTACAGAAGATAGAATAGTGGATCCAAGCCAATGGGTATGTTTAATCTCCTCCCCCTCACTTGGAAAAAAAGTTCTTGCATGATGCATAACGTAGGCATGCAGTTAGATAGGGATAAGTTGCATTAACCTAGATTTAGTTACAGAGTTAAGGTACTCTGGGACAGGAGAGAACCCCGAGATTCCATGGCCGGGAAGGGGGATTATAATAACAAGGAGAAGGGTTCACAAGAAATGAAGAACCCATCATCACTTGACCCATGCAACAGATGGGCAGTTCCTGGACTTCCAAACCCTGAAACTATTCCATTGGTAAGGAAAACTTGGAACACCCGAGATCGGAAGTAGGTGCCTCCTATAGGAGCTGGAGATATAGGGAAAAATCGGGAGGGGGACCCTGATCCAGCGGAACTCAAATTGGGAAGGGGAATAGGAAACCCTTGGAGAGCTGGGAGGGGCCTGGAATGCAAGGCGGTCTGCGCAACCCAGAAAAAATATGCTAACTATCATAGCGTAACCCTCAACATAGAAAACTTGGAATTGGAAAGGTATAGAGAGGCTTTGGATCTACATTCAAGTGACAACCATAACTCGAGAGGACCTATGAAGAGGGGAGGTAGTGCTATCCCCTCCAATCATTCTGGCACAACGGTTAAAACTGACCATGGTGTTCATACTATGATAGGTCTAACAAATAGTGAGGGGACAACTGCAATCCAACAAGTATACTTGAAGGATTAGAGCATCAGTAAGCTACCTAAGAAAAACATGGCACCCAGGTAAAGCAAAAGAAATGTCAAGTAGGAAGCTGAAACAAGCAACACAGGCCAGAAACAAGGAACGAAACAAACAGGGGAACAGGTAAAGAAATTGGTGGACACCTACATGAAAGAAAATTCGCAGGCAACACAGGACTAGATCTGGAGGTGGGAATGTGAATTGAGACGAAATCTTTGAGGTAGAGACCTTCCCCTGCATGAGTGGGAAGAAATGGTACAAGACCTAGGCATAACAAATGGGAGGCAATCTCTCTATACGAGGACCTTGCAATAATACTAGATCATGAAACACATAGTCGCTCGCGCTATGACCCTCCATCAGGAGCACATGGAAGGAGAAGTGGTGAATCGGCAAGAACGAAACAAAGATCTAGAATATGGAAGATGGGAAATAATGAAGGAATTGGCAACCATCCAGATACAAACATATAGGAACAACCTTGCTTTGGGTCACATTGAGTAGACTCTGTCCGAGCTAAAGTGGAAACTATTTCAGCAGGGACGAGAGCTCCCAGGCCCAGGGGCAAAGCTACAGAACAATGGAAAGAAGATGATGATTTAGGAAGAGAAAGAAACTTTTTAGATAGGCTCCTTAGATGAGGAGTAGCTGCTTTATCTTTAGTTTTTCTGTCTATAGTTTTTTGAATGTTTATGTCTAAAAGACCAGAGAGAGGAACTTGGGAGATACTGATGATGATGATGAACTTATTTAAATTTTGGAATGGATTCAATGTTGATCAATGGCCACCTGGTTTCCCTCGGGCAGGTGGCTGGTTAATCGATGTGCTGTGAATGTAAATTTTGAAAAAGTTAATATACAAAGTACTACCTTGATTACAAAAAAAAAAGTGTGAAAATTCTACTAATAACTAGCTACACTACTGAGGCTCTCAGCCCCCCTATTTATATAAATGGAGTCCCCCAACAACCCTCCTAAGATCGAGGGACTCGACTTCCCAGAACTAGAGATAGACAACAGTTCTTCTTGACTTGCTTGGCTGCCCCTTGGATGCATCGAGGTGGCTATTTAGGCTTCAAGTTTCTGATGGAGGATTCGAGGTAGGGAGTCATAACTAAGGGGGACATCCTCCTACAAATGCTCTCTTTTGTTTTCCTCGAATATTGGTTACCAAATTCTCATTAATCCTTTGACTTTGTCCAAAATTGACTGAAAATCTTCATAAAGTACACATTAGACTTCATGGCATAATGACTAACCCAATTCACTCTATTAGCATAAATATAATAAAAAACATGCAATAAACTAATGAGAATGGTGGATTAAGCTGAGTTAGGAGGCCAAATGAGCCCATATAATTACCCATTTCTAGGGCTCATCATCACCCCCCTACTGAATGGGTTGCTCATCCTCTGAGCAACTAGTCTATATCTTCATCCTTGATGGCTTTGATGGATTCCCTGACATCCCATGGTTCTGATGTGATATCCTCCTCTTTATCATGGAATCCTGCCTTTCTATCCACCTCTTCCCACTGTTTCTATTCTTTTTCTGCTTTTACACCTTTCAGTTGTCCTAACAACAATGGAGGACTGAATTTGAGGCCAATCCAATTGAACTTTAAACTTTGCATAATGTGCTTATATAGTGGCACTCTCCTCAATTCTTCTCTCATCCTATTTGGGAAGTGATACTCCCTGATCTGTAGGTTGTGTGGCAATGTGTTCCACCTTCTGATGTAGGCATGAATGCAATCATCTCAAAATAATCTCTCCATGTCCTCCAAATGTGCAATCGCTTGGGCCTGCTCATTGATATACTTGGGAACACTTTGAGGATTATCTGCAAGGTGTTGGTGGGAACTGATGAGAGCCATGGGGTTTGCTGGTTCAGCTCGGATCATTAAAGGTTCATTTAGCTCTTTTTCCATTAAACTCTTGATTTCTGCTTCCCTCTTCTCCTTGTGGCACATCCAAGATACCATGGCCATCAGCTGCCAGTCTCCTAACACAGCATTGGGGTCCCATAGGTTCATATTAGCAAGGGCCATGTTGTGTAAATAAAACTCTGCTAGCTTTGCTTTGTCCTTAGCTGAACTGTGGTCACACAGATCCGTGAATTGGCCATAATCCTGAAGAGGTATGGTGCCTCTCTGGGCCAGAGTCTTGATTTGGAACTAGAGTCACTGATCTTTGAGGTATACTGCATATGATTTGGCTGCCTGCCTGCACTGTAGTGCCTCCATAGCCCAGTTGGCCATGCAGGCTAATTAGGATTCTCTTCCCTGTAGTTGTCTTCTTAATATTAATACCTCAGTTTCTTCCTGGGTTTCTTTTTCTTGTAGCTGGTTTCTTAACACTTCAGTTCCTACTGGGGTTTCCCTTTCTTGTAACTGGTTTCTTAACATGTCAGTTTCTACCAGGGTTCCCCTTTCTTGCAGCTGTTTTCTTAACCTTTCATTCTCTGCTTCCAAGTGGGATATTTTGATTGCTTCTGCATGTTCTACAGTGGCCAGTTCTCTACCCATCTCTCTAAGCTTGCCGTCCATGTGGCCAATGTATTCCACCTCTTTGGACTTTGCAATTTGCATCCATCTGTGGCTCCTTACTCTTTCTTTTTCCAGCTCAAAGAAAAGAGGGACTCCAAACTTTTGTGGGATGATTTTCCCTCCTTCCGGAAGGTTGTAATAAGAGCCTAAACTAAGCTAAGGGTCAAGCTCTGGTGTCTCTTTGCCTTATCTTTTTCCTTGGTCTGTTCTTCTGCCTTTCTCTCAAGATTTTCAGTCTCTTGAAGCTTTGTCAATGTCTCCTGTAGAGCGGTCTACGCCTCCTATAGGAATGTTTTAGAGTCTAGAAGTTTGATCCTTTCTCTCCAAGTAGAAGCTCTAGGGCTTCCCCTTTCATAAGTAATGGGGGTTTTGGATGGAGATTCCTCCTTTTTGGCAGCAGGGGAATCTTCAATGATGATAGGCTCTTTTGAGGGTGGCTGAGGCTTTCCCATCTTTATCCTGGTGCTTTTTTGAGCCTTGAAGTACATGGATGGTTGCCTTTTCCTTTTTCCCTTGGGCTTGACTGGAGTGCTGAGTGCAGCAAGAATAGTTGTTGCCTCCCTTTCTAGTGTTTCAGGAGACACTTCTGCCTTTGGTGCTTCTGTTTCTTCTTCTTTTTCCTTTTCTGCCTCTGCAGATTTTGTTTCTTCTCTCCCTGTTTTAATTTCTTCATCTTCTTGTTTAGTTTCTGCCCCTTCTACTATAGTCTCTGTCTTCACTGATTTAGTCTTTTTCCTTTCTATTTTAGTCCTCTTTCCTTTTGTCTTAGGTTCCTTCTTCTTCTCTATTGTGGTCTTATCCTTCTCTGTTTCATGCTTTTCTTCCTCTATTTGTATTTTCTCTTCCTCTTCTCCTTTTTGTTCCTCTCCCTCACTTTCAGATGGACTGAGGTCATATGTGAGGGCTTTCACATCATCTTCCCTTGTCATATTTCTAAAAATCTCCTAGGCTATGGGAATTGTGAAAGTGTGGAGGGCATCTTCCACCAACAATTTAATTAGCCCATGGTGAGCCAATTGGTCTGGAACTCCTACCTTCAATTTGGTGCTAGATTCTATTAAGGATTGGAGGAGAAAATAGGGAATACTAAGTTTTTAGGATGCAGGAAGGTCCATGCCATATCTTAACTCATGCAATAGTATGAAATGGTACCCGTAAACTATGTTGTATCTTCCTTCACAGGAGATGTATTTCATAATCTGATAACTGACCTCATCCCAAGGGTAAGGTATACTTGTTCTCCTGATGCCATTCTTGTCCTCCACAGGATGTTCATTAGGCTGGAAAAAGGTTTTCTTAGCAACTTGACCCAGTGGTTTTTCTTCCTTGCTCTAGGGTAGTCCAAGTGGGAGACTGGTAATCTTGCTGATGAATTTCGGGATGATTTCTATCGTGAGACCCCTGAAACTTATAGTGGCATGAGTTTCTGAGGGGGGTGTCAAAGACAAGGTAAATTCCTCTATTACTTCTTCATCATACCCATGAAGCTTTTCAAAGAAGGGCATCCAATTTGCTCTAGTAAAAAGGGCTACCACTTCTAGGTGTTCATGTAGCCTGGTTGAGTTCAGAGGTTCCTTCCTGATAAAACCCCCTGTCATGATGTTTAGAGTCTTCTGGAATATCTCAGGTGAGGAGGGAGACAATAAATTTCAAACCCAAAAACAGAGAAAAAACTGAGGTTTTCTTTCAAGAAACAGGAAGATTTTCTTGATGCAATTTTCTTTCTTTTAAGCTCAATTCTCCCTAAAATTTCATCACTTCCTCTTATATGTGAGTATCAAAGTGGAGAAGGAGCCAATACTTCAGAAACAGAGAATAGGAAAAAAATTGTGTTTTTTCTCAAAAAACAGGCAGACTTTTGAATACAATTTCTCTTCCTTTTTAGGCTCAATTATTTCTTAAAATCACATCACCCCTCCTATATATGAAAATTCAAGGTGGGTTTTCACTGAGCCTACCTCTTCGAGACCAAATTTTGATGAAAATCCCGTTTTTTCTTTTGCAAGACTGCTCACTAGTCCTCCTGTAGAAAGGGCTCCTGTAGGACCTGTTACTGCTCCTGTAGAACCCGATAATGTTCTTGTAGAACTCGATAAGAGGAGGAGTTTTGAAAATGATAGAGAGAAATGGTTTCAAGGCTCTGGAGGGGGTAGGGAGCTTGTTGCAGTTAAGAGCACGATAATGCAAATGAAAACAATGGTGGTGAGTGCAGTCAAGAGAGTGTACTTAAGCTTACAGGAGAGGTTTGCGGTGATGAGATGAGGTGGCAGGAAGGGTAAGTAAACCTCATCTGGACCATTGGTCCCCACTGCAGTGTCATCATGAAACTTTATGCCGCCTGCCCGCAATCATTCCCATCATTCGCGTTGGAGTTCAAAATATCCGCCACTACCTGTTTTAAGATTTTTATGATTTGACTGGACACACGTGCATGGTGAACTCCGGCTGAGCGCTGTTGAACTGGATGAGGGTGGCCAGTTAGCTGGCCACTGATCTAGTTTAATCTCAACCATCCCATTTGTTCATGCAGTTTTGGGTCATGCAGATGCAATAGAGGAACGTGTTTAGACACTTACTTCTAAGTCGAAATGTGCGTGCTAAAGGGCTACGAGGGTTTGCTGCTGCTGCATGCTTGGACTTTGGTGCTATATCCATGTATTTCTGCTGCCATATGCTCGTGGCTTTTGGATGGGTAGCTCAGTTTCCTAGTATAGGTGGTCTTCAAGCAGGATCTAGCTTCTTGCGTGTTTTACATACCTGTGGCTGCACTGCTTCTGCTTTTGGAGCTTTATTTTTAAGGGGATCAGCTGCTACAGGAATCCTACAGGAGTTCCTGTAGCTGCTTCTCCCTTTAGAAATTTTAGCTGGGGCTTATGCAGGGACTTGGGAGGAGTCTATTGAAGATTCTGATGGTCATGGAGAAGCAGTTGGTAGGCTGTAGGTAAGTGGTAGGGGTGTTGTTTCTTTTATTTCCCTTTTTTTCAAAAAAAAAAAAAATAGGATTTCTGTGTTTTATTTGCAGGGAGGAAAGAAATGATTAGGAATGTGGTGGTGTAGGTATGGAATGGAGGGTTATGATGATAGATGGTTGTAGGATGGCCCACAGGCCTTCTATGAAAGTTTCCAGCTTTTCAATCCCTTCTTTGACTTGACTTCGAGCTCTCTGTGATTTCTACAGGAGCTTCCTATAGAACACACAGTGCCTCTTGTAGGATGCATAGATTTTAGAAAAAGCAATACCAAGGGATGGAAATATACAGAAATGATGGAAGATGGTCTTAGAAGAGATGTAATAGGCTTGTGTGATGTCCCCCTTTCCTTCTTTGTTCCTCCTACAACGTGCAATGTACTCAAGAAGAAGCTATTTTTTTTTTTTTTAAGAGACAGCTAGGGCACCTCCAGGAGGTTTTCACCCTACCTGCTTGCCTTGGGCACCTCCAAGGGATGTTTTCACCTAGGGATATTTATTCTCCTCATTTTTTGTTTTTTTGTTTTTCTTTTTTGTTTTTCTTTTTTTAGTGAGTGGGTAGAGTGGAGGCAAAGACTTGCTCCAATACCAACACTATTTTACTCAGATTTTCAATGAATTATTGCTTGGAGGGGGGCTTCTTGTGGATTTTCAACCTATGGCCATTGACAAGCATGGGGATGGCTTCTTCATCGATGGTCCTGGTAAGAACTGAACCATTTTCATTTCACTTTTCTACTGTGTATGGTCCCAGCCATCTTGTCCTCAGTTTACCCTTGGAATCTTTATACCTTGAGTCATACAGCAGTGCCCAATCTCCTTCATGGAATTGCTTCTCTTTGAGGTGTTTGTCATGACATATTTCCCTTTGAAGCTGGACTACCTCTATGTGGAGAAGGGCCTGCAATCTTTGTTCATCCAATCCATTTAGCTGGAGTAACCTTTCCTTTTGTGCATGGCTGAGATCTAGGTCTAGCTAAGCTGCCATACTCAGTGTATTCTATTCAAATTCTATTGACAGCAAAGCCTTCTTTCCATAGACCATCTCATAGGATGTGAACTCTCTGGTGGTCTTCCATGTGGTGTTATAGGCCCAGGTGGCCTCAATCAATCGATCTGCCCAATATTTTCTATTGCTGCTCATTGTCTTGGTCAAAATTCTTTCCAAAGATCTATTAGAGATTTCCACCTATCCATTTGCTTGTGGATGGTAAGGGGTGGAAGTCCTATGCTTGATTTTATGATGTGTGAGCAGGTATTCAATCAGATTGGAGGTAAACTGACTCCCTTGATCTGTGATTATTTCCCTTGGATACCCAAACTTATAGAATATATTCTCTCTTAAAAACTCAACTAATTTTTCTTCTGTTGCTGCCTTGATCACCTTTGTCTCTGCCCATTTTGTTAGATAATCCATGCACACAATGATGTAATGTTTTTGATTTGAAGGAGGGTTGACAGGACCCACAAAGTCCATGCCCCACTTCTCAAATGGCTAAAAAGTCACTTGAGGTTGCAGGGGCATCTCATCCCTTGGAGTAGGTTTCCCCATCCTTTGACACCGATCACATTTGCTGATATATCTCCTCACATCTTGATGAATAGTGGGCCAATAGTAACATGCTTGCAGAATTTTGAAGGTAGTCCTCTTTGCTACAACATGGCCTCCACAGGGCCCATCATGACAGGTCAGAAGAATGTCAAAAACTTCCTCCTCCCTGACACATCTTCTCAAAACCTGATCTTGGCCAAGTTTGAAGAGATTTCCCCTAATCCAAGTGAAAGGGGCACCTTTCCTCGTGATCTTGCTCTTCTCTTTCGAGGACAGGTGTGGCAGGAATTGTGCTGAAACCAAGTAATTTGCTATATCAAAAAACCATGGAGAGAGTAATGCGATGGAGAATAGGTGTTCATCTGGCATTTGATCATCCACCATTCCTTCTTCACCTGTAGATAGATTTACTCTAGACAAAAAGTCAGCAACAACATTTTCCTTACCCGACTTATCAACAACGGTTAAATCACATTGCTGCAGTAAAAGCAACCATCTAATAATGCAATCATTTACATCCGGTTTGTTCATTAAATACCTAATTATAGCATGATTGGTATGTACAAAGGTTTGATAGTCAGTGATGTAGTGTTTGAATTTATTTAAGGAATGGACTACAGCTAGGAGCTCCTTCTCGGTTACAGTGTAGTTTAATTCTGCCTTCGATAAGTTTTTACTTCTAAAATATATGGCATAAGGCAGCTTCTCATCAACTTGCCCTAAGGCTGCTCCTATCGCTTTGTTCGAGGCATCTGTATGAATGTGGAAAGGTAGGGCCTAGTTTGGACCTCTAAATATTGGGGCAGTCACAAGTTTACTTTTCAAGGTATCTAGGGCTTCTTAACGGTTTTTAGTCCATATGAACTCGACATCTTTCCCCAAAATACCAAACAATGGAGAGGCTAGCTTACTGAAATCTTTAATGAATCTTCTATAATATCTCGCTAAGCCTAGGAAGCTTCGGACATCGCTCACCTTTCAAGGAGGTGGGACCCTTTGAATGATGGCAATTTGGTTGCGGTCCACCTGTAATCCTTGCTGAGAGATTGCATGACCTAGTACGATCCCTTCAGTCATCAAGCATTCACACTATTCAGGACTAAGGGATAGGTTCATTTCAATACACTTGTCCAAAGATTTTCCCAGGTTAGACAAAGCTTCCTGGAAGTTAGAACCATAAGGAGTAAAATCATCCATATAGATTTCCACTGTATCATGAATCAGTTCAGAGAATATACTCAATACTACTCTCTGGAAGGTGGAGGGAGCATTGCACAATCCAAATGGAAGGACCCAATATGAAAAGGTACCCCAAGGGCAAGTGGAAGTGGTCTTATCTTGGTCTTCTGGCCTGATTTGGATCTAATTGTACCCGCTAAACCCATCTAAGAAGGAGAAAAACTTTTTCTCCACCAGGCCATCTAACACTTGATCTATGAAAGGCAAAGGAAAATGGTCCTTCTTGGTGGCCTTGTTTAGTTCCCGATAATCGACACAGATTCTCCACTTACCATTTTTCTTTGGTAATAGCACCAAAGGAGAGACCAATTCACTGTCAGAGATGGGGTAGATGAATCCTACATCCAGTAACTTTTGCAATCCTTCCTTGACAATGTCCTTAAGGGCCATATTCATCCTCCTTTGAGGCTACTTGACTGTTTTGCAATCTTCCTTAATGTAAATGTGATGAGTACATACTGAAGGGTACACTCCCTTCATCTCCTTATAGCTCCAAGTGAAAGTATCCAAGTGGTTTCTTAATAAGCTACATAGTTCCTTCTCCTGAGAGGTGGATAGGGATGAGTTGATTTTCAAGGTTCTTTCTGGGCTGAACTCCATATTCTTAACTTGGAGAATGATCGGTTTGGCCACACAGAAATCAACTAAAGGACTATCTTGGGTTTCTTTCACTAGCTCTTCTAATGGCAACATACTGGGGGGTGGATTCTGAATCAAGTTTTCAATGATATCATCTTCAATTTGTGCTTCCCCCACCATAGAAACTTCTACTACACACAGTGGTGCATAATAGACTTCATCCTCATCTTCCTCCTCCAACTAGAGAGGTAGATCATGTTCTAACAAAGGTTGGGTAGGAGGATATAGGACTAGCTTCTTGGACATATGCCCATGCTTAATTTTCATGTCCCCAGCTCGACAACTGATGTAGACATCTGTAGTAGCCAACCAGGGTCTTCTCAGGATGAGAGGATACCCAGTGAGCTTTGCCTTCAGCTGGAGAACCTGAAAATTAGCAGGGTACTCCCAAGAATCGATGGAGACCATTACATCTTCCACAATCCCTTCAGGGGTCACGGTGGAGTGGTCTGCTAATTGCAGTGCTATTGTGGTATTTCTCAGGGAGCCCTGGAGGTTGAGCTTGGGCATAGTGTCCTTGGTCATCACATTAATGGCAGCCCCTAGATCAATTAGGGTATGGGGAATCATGGTGCCATTGATGTGGACTTCGACGACCGGGATTCTAGGGTGTAGATACTTTGGACAAATTACCTGCCCCAACATTAGGTCGGACAGTTGTCCTATGACATTGATGGTTGGGGCATCTCTCTCGTGCCTACCTGAATTCTTGAATCACTTCTCCTTGATCATCTTGTTGTATATAGGCACATCCTTTATGTCTTGGAGAAGTGGTATCTTTACACATAATTGTTTCAATTCTCCCAGAAGTTCAGTTTCTTCTGGGTTAGGTTGGGTTGTTCCGATAATCTCTCAGGAAAGGGTGGAGTGGATTTTGGTTCACTTTCCTCTTTATCTCCCTCATCCTCCTTAGGGGGAAGTTGGCTATGTGGGAGAACCTTCCCAGATCATAGGTTAATCTCCTAAATCTCCATAGTATAGGTTGGGCATGATGGTTCCCCACTATATACTTGCTGGGCCCGTCTCTTATTCGGGTTTGGGTTCCGTTGAGCAGGCATTTGGGGTTGCCTTGGTGGAGCAGGAGGCAATGGTTGTGTTTGAGTAGGCGGTGGAGGCAAAAGAGTAGGAGGAGAGTTGTACTGGTGCCTCCAGCCCTGATGAAGTGCATTCCGCTGAGGTTGTGGCTGAGCATAAGAGTGAAATGAATGAGTAGCCGATTGAGCATGGTATTGAGATGGATATGACCAATGCAGAGGTGTGGACCAGGAAGGATGAGCAGGGGAACCTCAAGAAGGCATGGAAGTGGCTTGATTGGGGTTGTAGTATGCCTGGGATGTCCCTTGCATTCCTTGCTGATAAGGTCTAGGCCCATGTGGCCTCCTTTGGTTCATGAAATAGAGTGGCTCAGTGGCTCCTTTAGCCCCTTGGTATACAGCTTTAAGTCCGAGCAAGGAAGGGCACTTATTTGTAGGATGATCTTCTTCACAGACTGAACACACCTCTATAGAGTTCAATGGACATTCATTCCTAGGATGCCTTCTGGTGCACCTAGGATAAAAAATGGCCAAAGCCCTCTCTGCTTCCTCTTGTTTCCTTTTGATATGCAAGGTATCGATTTGTATGGCAAGAGTCTACAACATCTCACTCTTGAGATCTTCCAGCATGTTTCCAAATTCACGTTTGAGGGATGAACTGGATGAAGAGGTACTGGCTATGGGTTGAATCCCTCTACCTCTCTTTCTGGCTGCCTTAGAATGGTTTCTAAAGATAGTCTTGATGTCTTCATAAGGTAGCTGGTAGATGTTTCCCCCAGCTAGTAAATGGATGGTGTCTTTGAAAGATTTCTTCCTTGGTATCTTTTGACCTACAGTAGTACTGATATTTGTTATTAAAGGCTTGCTACATCTCAGCCCAAGTTGTGATGCTATTGTCAGGTAACCCCATGAGCCAGTGCAATGCTACATCCTTGAGGGTAGAAGGAAACAGTTTCAACTTCTTCTCATCTTATGCATAGTCATAGGTTCGACAGATAATGGCAAACTCAAACAAAAAGGTGTCAAGATCTTCAGTAGTCAATCCATGGGAGTGAGGTGGGTATGAAGGGCTTATGTTCCTCATTTTAGTGTCCCCATTGGTTTCTCGGATGGGAAAGGTACCCTCTACTCTCTCTACATTTCCCCTAGCATTTCTATTTTCATTCATGGTCTCAAGAGGGATGGTTTCTTCCTCTTCTTCTTCTTCTATAGGATCTTCGTATATCTCTGGTTGTTCACCTTTAGGTTCTTCTGGGAAGGGTGGCTTTGTGATGTGGTGGGGGTGTTGGGAAGGAATTTCCCTGAATTATCTCTGTTCCTATGAGGAATGAAAGGGAATCTCTTTTTTGGGTGATTTTTGTTTTTTTTCACTACTTGTACCTGCAAAACTAAAAATTGATTGAACAAACGAATTGCAATCTAATTGAAATGAAATTGCAGAACTGCAATGAAATGTAGAACTGAAAGAAACGAAATGACTAATCTTCTTGTGCTGAAATGGAAATTGTAGAATTGAAAGGAATAATCTACTTTTGCTAAAATGGAAATTACAGAATTCAAAGGAATAATCTACTTTTGCTGAAATGGAAATTGTAGAATTGAAAGGACTAATCTAATTTTGCTGAAATAAACTACTTAGCAGAATGTTGCAGTAGAAAATAGAAGAAAGCAGCAATCACAAAATACTCTGACGCTTCCCCGGCAACGGTGCCAAAAAGTGGTGAGCACCAGTATTGCAGCAATAATGCTACAACTCCTGGGGCTTCCTACTTTACTTTTATCAATCCGGTAGTTCATAACAAACTTGGAAGCATTGGTGCTATATGCACAAGTACTAGCTCTTACTGTAGGGTGTCACTTGGTCAGCTAGCGCAAGATCACTAGGAGCTCAGGCCTACTTCTATGAGTTTCAAGAAGAAGCTTTTAACTGTGATGAAAGAAATCTAACTCTACAAAGACTATTCTACTTGCAGAAAGAGAAAGAAGGCTATAATGTAAGGCAAACCCTAGCAAGCCCTAATTTTTCAAATTAACCCTACTTTTGCATAAAAAGAGATAAAAACTGATGAAATGAGGGCCACTGACTATTGCAAAGGTAAATCACATCTATTTAAGCAATTCCTTGAAGAAAATGAGAAAAGAACATCTTTTTGTGTTTTTATGTGTTTTATTTGAAATCATTATGCATGAGATTTTGTATGTTTGTGACTGTGGTAGAGGTTTGGTGGTGAAGGAAGGAGGATCAAGAAAGAAAATGATGGTTGGATTTGTTCAAATAATGAGAGGAAAGCTTATGGAAAAAGTATAGAAATTAGGGCAAATTCGTGAAGGACTGTGAATTACTTGTGAAACCTGTGAGAAACGAGATGATGTTGGCTGCTTTATTGATGTATTGTGAGCTGAGGTGCGTTGTAAGAGATCGGCACATCTAACTACCGAAACTGAGCAAGAAAAGGACTAGGTATACCATGAAAACAGAAATATCCCTAAGTACTTTTGACATAGAAACAAAAAATGTTGAACAATAAACTTTCAATAGAAAAGCATGCAAAGAGATCTATTGTAAAATAGGAAATGATCTTGGCAAACTGAATCTGAAGCAATACATTAACTTTCAAATCAAATCATCACACTAGAGATTGCATGGAAGAAGCAAAAATGTGTTTTTGGTGGCAGCAATAGTGCCTTGATCTCAAATCATGGTCCCGGGAAGGGAGAAAGGAGATCAAGGCCTATTTTTGGCCTTTTTGAACCTTAGCCTATCACTATATTTACCTACTTTAGCAACTGAAACAAGAAGCAGCTATGCAAACTATCAAAAGCAACCTATTCTAACAAGGTAAAATGAATCTATGTAACAGAAATTAACTCGTGAACTGAAGAAAAAACATATAAGTGCAAAGCAAGAGGTGTTGGGCGGCTTGGGTTGGGCCCTAACCCAAGAGCTTCAGCCCTCTGAAAGAGATCAGTGCTAGCTTAGAAAATATGTCATCTCCATTATCAAAATAAAAGTCACATTACATAAACTGTTCACAAAAATAAGCTCGAAAATGAGCTGAACAAGAACTACACAAAAGTGCGAAAATTATACTAATAACTAGCTAAACTACTGAGGCTCTAAGCCCCCCTATTTATACAAATGGAGTCCCCCAATAGTCCTCCTAAAATCGAGGGGCTCGGCTTCCCAGAACTAGAAATAGACAACAGTTCTTCATGACTTGCTCGGCTGCCCCTTGGATGCATTGAGGTGGCTGTTTGCGCTCCGAGTTTCTGATGGAGGATTCGAGGTAGGGAGTCATAACTAAGGGGGACACCCTCCTACAAATCCTCTCCCTTGTTTTCCTCGAATATTGGCTGCAAAATGCTCATTAATCCTTTGACTTTGTCCAAAATTGACCAAAAATATGCATAAAGTACACATTAGACTTCATGGCATAATGACTAACCCAATTCATTCTATTAGCATAAATATAATAAAAAACATGCAATAAACTAATGAGAATGGTGGATTAAGCTGAGTTAGGAGTCCAAATGAGCCCATATAATTACTCATTTCTAGGGCTCTGTTGAAGCCCCGAAAATCGGGTCAACAACAAGGGGGATACCCGCCCGATCCAGACCTTGGTTGGCAGCTCCTTATCCGTTTGGTATAGCGGGTCCGACTGGGGATAATGGGACCAGTTTCCCAATCTAAGGGTGTGTGTGTGTAGAATTGGATGTTGTTGATCTAACAGTTCCTATCTAAGCTATTCTAATTCAAACTTTAATCTAATTCTATGCTATTGTAATCTAATAAAAACAACACATCTAATCTATGTTAACCCGGGATGTCATTCTTCTATTATGCGATCTAAAGAGATTTCAAATAACAACTGGTAATAAAGATCATTCAGCGATTATAAGAAAAGAAATCAATTAAGATGAACCACTTTGCATAAAAAGTTAGGCAAAACAGTTGTGAACAGCATATCGCATAATAAGCTATTCATACATTAAACATAAATAAATATCACCACCGTACAAAAGTGCCAAATGGTAACTTAAGCATTCATGTAATAACATATAAACAACTAAAAACTGTATATTACTTTAACATATAAGCAGAAATGGTCAAGAGATAAAAGTACCATTTATGACTGGTCCTACTCATAAGCTTCAAGCAACAATGATTTATCTCTCCTTGCTTTAACATCTACTAAGAGTACAGAAGTGCAACATCAGTAGTAGATATCAAATGCAAACATCAACAAATCTTGATCCATTCATTCACCAAAACCTCCTCTGAGGGTGCAAAAGTGCATGTTCTGAGGACAAGTTTTTGATAAATTTCTGGACCCTTCTCTAAATGCATGAGAAGGGTTTAAATACTACTAACTAAATAACTTAATTACATATATTCAGGATACGGTTTAAATGACCGCCCTTTTTCTAAGCAAAACTATTTCTAAAAATTAAATCTAATATCTAACTATTTCTGCACTTGCTCCTTAATGTTGCGAGCATTCAATATTGCCTGGGTAGAGTCGGATGTCTGTCTTCTGCTTTTGGTTGAACTAAGAAAACAGAAATGGCAAGTGCTGGCACCATTTTTCCAGCAAAATAGAAGATATACTTGAGAATCGTCTTCTGGCTGAGTGGATTTACTGAGTATGTTCAGTAATAACCCAAATTCTACTTGGTTAACCCTCAAATTGCTTCTGCCTTTGCTTTTTGCATTTTCCGGGCTTACGCATGACTAAGCAGTTAGGGACTTTGCTTTTTGAACAATTTTCTCAGCGATGCGCGATTAGCGCTAGGAAACTGCCTCCGTTCTTTGATCCGAGCCTTTCTGGTGCGTTTTTTTTGCCTTTAGTGCCTTTTCCTTTACGGGTATAAGCTTCAGAATTTTGTAAACATACTGCCTTCGTGAGCTTTTGACCTTGGGTGTTAAATCGCCTGTTAATAGTAGCATCATTCAACTACTCATTCAACCATGGCTCTGACTGTAATGGATAGCTCAGCAGTGCTCTGGAATTTGCGGCTCTGTTGCATGCGGTATCCGTTCATGAGGATATTTTTTCTCTGCTTCTGAGCTTTGGAGCTTTACCCTTTTCCTTAATCGCTCCCTGCACATTGCTTCATGTTGTTTCTGTTTTTTCATTCCTGCAGTTCACACATAAGGAGAGAGTAATGACAATAAAAATTGATAAGAAAGGTCTAAGCTCTACGAATGTACAAAAACATGCCACCAGACGTGAACTAACTCTTCGAAAATCACAACACTGCCTTTCATTAATACTTGGCGTACATTCATTGATTTTCATTAGGCGCGCATCCAATTTTTGTTTTATTGACAGCTTTTCTTGAATGTTGAGCCGGGGATAGTTTGCGATGAACAATTTCTGTGACTCGCATCGCATCATCGCGTTATCACATTTTCATCAAGATGTGTTATCGCAGAGTTGCCCGATCACGCTTGTCGCAGAATCGCAGATTGCTGTCTCGCATGATCGCGAGGTCGCAGATCGCAGATCACGTCATCGCAAGATTGCAGATCGCAGATTTGTTACAATCGTTAAATAGTTATGAGCTGTTTTTGCGATGTTGCGATATGCGATGTTGCATATCGGCCATCGACGATTTCTTAAGGTTTTCGAATATGAGCATTTCTTAACGCATGCGATGCGATGGATTGCGCGTCACATTTTCGCAATTTATCATTTTACTCACAAGGAAATGTCCCATTTTCTTCGCGCGATGCGATGCTTTCTTAAGGAGTATAATACATGAGTTTTAATTGGATTTTTTGAATTTTTTACTAAGGGTCCCCACTTATCTAGTGTTATTGCTAATACTAAATAAGGAAGGGGGGTTGTTGGTGGCCACAACAATTGGTGATTCACTTGGAAGAACCAGTTATCTCTGTTTTCCTATTGAATTTTTCAAACTTCCAAAACAGAAAAAATTTCAGAAAATTAAAATTTGTTATGGACAGATAGAGTACATTATGCCTTTAGCTGTTAATGATATTTTGTTTCAACCTCTTTCTATTTTAATTATTTGCTTCCTCAGGCTAGTCCTTGTATTTACATCAGCCATTACTTGGTCTTGTAAAGATAAAATAAAGTCTCCTCTGTAAAGCAGTTTTAAATATGCTCATTTGTCGTAGGTAGAGCCTCTGCTCCCAACAGGCATTTATATCCTCGACAGGGTTACCTATTACCTAGCAATGATCCTGTATCCTACTTAAGGTGACCTACAGCGTTCAAAGAAAAATCCATCTTTACACTTATTGCTTTGATTTTCTTTTTATTCTTGGAGAACAATGTCTTGGTTTGGTAGCCAAATTATGACACAGTCACTCACTTGATTCATAACTTTGCTGAACAAGCTGGCTCGTGATGAGACCCCTTGTCTTTTGATTGCAACAATCGTGAGTCATCGCCCTGTTGTGGTAGACAGTATTGGCAAAGTCAGCAAGTTATAATATCTGTGATCATGATAAGCCGGCTCGTGATGAGACCTCTTATTCTTCAAGATATAGTGTATCCTTGGATTGTTCCTCTGAACGCTGCGATTTTCCTTAGCAGGGAGGAAGTCATTGTTTCCTTAAGATAGCTCTGGACGACAATAATAGAGTTTTTGGAAACAGCTGTTCTACAGAGAATCTTTATTTTGTTATTGATACCTTTCATTGTGCTGATATAAAACAATTTCTTCACTAAAGGTTGCTTTCATCATATTTTTTGAAGTTGAAACTAGTATCATATCTAGGCTAAAGTTTTTAACTGTATCTGTCAATAATAAAGATCAATTTTTCAAAAGATTTGCTATTTATACAAGCGAAAAGCTCAAAATCTGAAAGAGAATTGGTGTCTTTTTCTGTAAATGCCTACTGTAACCACTCACAACTGGCTTTATTATGAAAAGAAAAACTATTCTAGAAAAATAGAAGAATAATCTTCTATGGAAAATATTTCTTGAGAATTTGTCCATTAACAGGCAAAGGATCTCTTCTACCTGCTAAATCCTGTAACACAAATGTTGATGGACCTATGACTTCAACAATCTAAAAAGGACCAAGCCACATCTTTTGAAATTTTGTATGTTTGCCCTTTTCTTCATGAGCCTTATCCCACTTTAAAACTAAATCTCCCATCTGAAAATCTTTTCTGGTCATTATGTTTGAATCAAAAGAGGATTTTACAAGCGCTTGATGATGAGCATGCGTTTTCTTAGCTTGTTCTCATTGTTCTTCTAATTTAATTATTTCCAATTGTCTCAGCTGTAAGGAGGAAGTAGGTACTTCGTCAATGTATTGTACTAAAGACAAAGAGGGAATGGCTAAGTGAGTCGGAAGAACCACTTCTTTCCCATAAACTAAATTAAAGGGAGAAGTGTCGATTGAAGCTTTTTGCGTTATCCTATCTGCCCATAAAGCATATACCAAAGCTTTGTGCCAATTCTTTTGATTTTGGTCAGCTGTTCTTTTAATAATCCTAATTAGGTTTTTATTTGTTGACTCAGCTAACCCATTACCTTGCGGATAGTAATTGGTCGAATATTGAAGTTTGAATCCTCTTTTAAGTGCAAACTCAGTCATTGCATTTCCAGAAAAGTATGATGCATTATCAAACATTAAAGCAGATGACAATCCAAATCTAGTGATTATAAATTGATCTATGAATTCAATAATATTTTCAGAATTAGCTGTCTTGAGCGGAACTGCTTCTACCCATTTAGTAAAATAGTCTGTTTCCGTGAGGATATATCTATGCTGCTTAGAAGAGTGGGGAACGGTCTCACCTATTATGTCCAAGCCCAACTGACTGAAAGGTTGTTCTATGTTTATCGGCTGTAGTGGCAGGGACGACTTCTTTTGTCTTCCAGCAGTAGTTTGGCAGACTTGACATCTTCTCACGTAACTGTGCGAGTCTTTGAACAACGTGGGCCAGTAATATCCTGCGCGTAAGATTTTATGTGTAGTAGCATCTCCAGCATAGTGTCCGCATGCTGGCCCATCATGGAGTTCCTGCAATACTTTTTCAGCTTCAGTTTTTTCAAGACACCTAAGAAGAACAGAATCATAATTTTTTCTAAAAAGAATATCATTTATAAGTTGATACTATTTAGCTTTCAATCTGAGAGCTCTCTTCTTAGTATGATCAAGGTGTGAAGGAGCATACCCATTCTTAAGATAATAAATGATATCAGCATATAATGATTCTGCATCATTTAGGCTTACCTCAGACATTTGTACCTCTTCAGATGGACTTTCAGAAATTTTTGATGCTCTGGCCAGCATTTTGCATAAGCCTTGACCTCTTACAATGTTTGCTGGTTTAATTTCAAGGTCGTATTCCTGTAAAGCAGTGACCCAATTAGCCCTTTTCTCACCCACATCCTTTTGTACTAGAAGATTCCTTACCAATGGAAATGGTACTATGATCTTAGTATGGGTTTTAAGTAAGAAAGGTCTGAAATATTTGACCGCTTTGAAAACAGCATAAGCCTGTTTCTCCACGTCTGAATAATTGAGTTCTGCACCCTGTAAATTCGAGCTAAAAAATGCAATTGGGGCTTCCGCTTTTTCTTGATTTTCTTGAGTTAGAATCATAGCATATGATTTATCTGAGGCAAATGTGTATAAAATAAAACATTCTGAAAAATTCGGGGTTGCTAAAGATGGAGCATTAATAATAGCTTGCTTGATCAGGTTGAATGCTTCATGTTCATGTTGACCCCATTTAAAAGTTGAATTCTTTTTAATCATGGATTGCAAAGGAGACACGATTCGCGAAAATTCTGGAATGAATCTCTTTACAAAATCGATTTGACCAAGGAAAGATTGCATGGCTTTTTTGTTATGAGGTAGGGATATTTCAGAAATTTCTGATTCTGTCAGGATCAATGTGAATACTGGATTTTGACACTATGAATCCTAGAAGTTTCCCTTCAATTAATGCGAAAAAAGATTTCTTTGGGTTAAGTGAAATTCCATACCTTAAACATCGTTGAAAGATTTGTTTCAGGTCTTTGAGATGGTCGCTTCGCTTCTTCAAGTACACTGTTATATCATCCAAATAAATTACTACAGATTTATTGACTAAACCTTTGAATGCGATGTTCATGGCTCTCTGAAATGTAGCACCAGCATTAATTAAACCAAATGGCATCTTTCGATATGCATATGTGCCCCAATTAGTTCTGAATGTGGTTTTCAACTGATCATCAGGATGTACCAACACTTGATTGTACCCTGAAAATCCATCCAAGAAAGACATTAATTCTGAGCCCGCCACTACCTGCAGTATCTACTCCATAGGTGGAAGAGGAAAATTGTCTTTTTGATAGGCTTTGTTAAGGTTCCAAAAGTCAATGCAGATCCTAATGTCTCTGTTTTTCTTTCTAACGGATACCATATTGGAGACCCATTTGGAATGTCTAACGGGAAAGATTATCCTGGCTTACAGTAACTTATTGAGCTCGATTTATCTGATTTTCTAAATTGGGGTGGATCTTTCTCAACTTTTGTTGGACAGGTTTTTCGTGATCAATCATGGGAATAGTATGTTGAATGATACAAGTGTCGTATGTTTTCAGCTCATCATAATTCCAGGAAAAAACATTTTTATATTGTCTCAAAAGACGAATATATGCTAGTTTCTCTTCAGGGGCTAGGCTGAGGCCTAAGTTAATGTTTTGTGGTTTAGCATCGGTCCCTAGGTTTACTAATTCGTAGTTCAAGGTTGAACTGTAGAGCTTTGAATTGGCAGGCCTTTTAAACCGATCTTTCAAATCGTATAAGTCTTCTAACTTGACCACCGACTTAGGTATAGCATTATTAGTGCTATTTTGTTGCATTTGTTGATCATGCTGGTCTTCGTCAATTATTTGATTGGAGTAGGATCCTTCAGATGTGAGGAAGTTTACAATATGAGGATCATCATTGAATACTCTCCAATTGGTGATGTTGTCCGGAATGGACAGTCCAAAGATTAGTTCTATTGAGAATCTATCTGGACTGAAATCTTCGGAGGGAATAAGCTTAGAAGCTACGTTAGCCAGAAGGTCTGCACTTGCGTTTTGGAGTCTGGGGATTGAAGAAATATTAAACGCTATGAAATGCTCAGTCAGATCTTGTACTAAAGATTGATAGTGTTTTAAGTGACCTGATACGTAATGTATAGTGTTACGTACCTGCTTAACCACGATCTCAGAGTCTCCAAAGACTTGAAGATACTTGACGTCCAACCCGATTGCTTTGTACAGGCCTTGAACCAAAGCCTCGTATTCTGCTGTGTTGTTTGTGCAATCGAATTCGAGTCTGCATGTGAGCATGATCTTTTCTCCTTCTGGACTAATCAGAACGCATCCTGCTCCTGCTCCTTCGTTAGATTTAGAGCCATCAAAAAATAATTTCCAAAACACAGATGTATTTACAGGTTTATCTAAAAAATTAATACATTTCGAACTATCAGTTCGAGAAAAATTTTCAACTTGGGACAAAACAAAGTTTTCTAAATAAGGTGATGCATGAGCATTGAAATTGCCGAGGAAAGAATCTACCGAGTAGTTGCCAATGATACTGTTGTTATACACTACCGGTTCATTTTCTCCCTCTAACTCCATTACTATGTACTTCTGGTGTAGCTCTCGTTCAACTTTTACTTGATTCGGTTTACCATTGTAGGGCAGCCACATGTGCGACCAGTCAGTTACAAAGTACCCATGGAGTTTCTCTGACCAATCCCTGCTAATAATTAAGCCATAGAATTCTGGGATGTCAGCAACTAGAATGTCAATAACCTGACATACCTTCGGGTTGGATGAAAATCTGATGGTTACTTGATTAAGTTCACCAATCACTTCGACTTGAGATCGATCGAGCTGAACTATGCGCACTGCAGATTTCTGTGGTTGAACATTTAACTTGGCACATATAGATTTGGGTAAAATATTCGATGAAGCACCAGAATCTACCAAACAATTGTGCACATTTTTATTGAAGATTTCATAAGTAAGGAGAAACGGGGGAGTGTGAGATCTTGATCTTCCTTCAATCAAGGCGATGTCATTTGGATCAACCTTACTGATCGCGTTAGTTGGAGGTCTTCCCATGTTGTGGGAAGCTTGAGAAAGTACAGCGGAAGGCAAAGGTGCAACTGGCACGGCATGTGATTCTTTCATCATTATCTTCTGTTGATGTTTCAACTTGCTCAGTTCGTAAAGAGTGATGTTAGCCCTAGTCTTTTTCATGTCATCAATAATATTGTACTCCATTTCATAGGACACTATCAGTGTTTTCGATGGAGTTGTTTCATTTGCTTGGACTGGGCTAGTTTGAGTCACTTTAGTTGTCGTTTTCTTTGTTGCGATTTTATCCTTTGTTGCAGAGCTTGCGCTCTTCGACTTGGGGGTATTTTGGGGAGGATCAAGCTGATTTTTGCTTCGTGTGCTAACTGGAAATACTTCTTGATCTTCTTCTTGTGGGAGGATGAAATCCCACATTCCTTGTAATTCCACAACTTCTTCGTCATCGGTCTGCCCTTCAGTGGCAATTTCTTTTTCCTCTTCCTCGGATTCAACATTTGAGATGGCGTTGGGTGGCTTTACATCCGTTGAAGGACCTCTTTTAAAAGCTCTGTAGGGATTTTTTGAAGAAGTTTCTGCTACTTGCTTTTTTATGTCGACCATCTCATTAGACATGGTCTTTAGAACTTTCTGGTCCCAACTTGTGATGGATCCAGAGGGTAATGAAAAGTACCATGATCCGGTTGTCCCTTGCAGTGTATAGGGAAAAAGCCGAACAACAGCATCTTCATTAGTAACTCCATTGAGATTAATGGAAAGCATGAAGTTATTTATGTGCTCTTCTACTAGCATTCCTACCTTGGGATTGAATTTGGGCAGCCATTTCTCTGGATGGGCCGGTATTTGACTCAAGGTTGCAGGCATTAAGACTACCCTAGGGTTGTTCCATGGAGACTGGGCCATCATTGAACTGCTAACAGTGGAAAGTGCAGAAGATGATGCCTGTGGTTGGGAGGATGAGGATACAATGATTGTAGATGATTGAAGAGGTGTTGAGGGGATTCCTGTGGATGGATGGATGATGATTTGGAGTGGAGGCGTGGATGGTTGACTTCGCGGTGAAGTAGTTGAGATGGATGATGTAGACGAAAGTGTCTCACTTTCAGAATCTTGCGGTGATTTCCTTGCTCTTTTCCTGGTGGGAAGAGGTAATTTGGTTGGGTGCATGCCAAACTTTTCACTTTTTAGCCTGGTCAGGGGATGAGCAGGGTTGTACTGCGAAGTCACGCTGCCTTGAGATTTATCAGACCTCTGAGGAGAAATGGAAAATCGCTGAAGTTTGTGAATCAGGGATTCGACTTCAGGAGGTTCAATGGTAGATTGGTTCGAAATATCAGGGTGTGTAGCAGCAGTTGATACTTGAGCGACTTCTGACTCTAGATTTAGATGTACTTGGGAAGTCGAGGGAGATGATGAGGGAGATTTACTCTCAGAATGGTATTCAGATTTTGATTTACTTGCCATTCATAGTTCATGCCCTCCTTCTAGCACCAAATATGTTGAAGCCCTGAAAATCGGGTCGACAACAAGGGGGATACCCGCCCGGTCCGGACCTTGGTTGGCAGCTCCTTATCCGTTTGGTATAGCGGGTCCGACTGGGGATAATGGGACCAGTTTCCCAATCTAACGGTGTGTGTGTGTGTAGAATTGGATGTTGCTGATCTAACAATTCCTATCTGAGCTATTCTAATTCAAACTTTAATATAATTCTATGTTATTGTAATCTAATAAAAACAGCACATCTAGTCTATGTTAACTCGGGATGTCATTCTTCTATTATGCGACCTAAAGAGATTTCAAATAACAACTGGTAATAAAGATCATTCAGTGATTATAAGAAAAGAAATCAATTAAGATGAACCACTTTGCATAAAAAGTTAGGCAAAACAGTTGTGAACAGCATATCGCATAATAAGCTATTCATACATTAAACATAAATAAATATCTCTACCGTACAAAAGTGCCAAATGGTAACTTACGCATTCATGTAATAACATATAAACAACTAAAAACTGTATATTACTTTAACATATAAGCAGAAATGGTCAAGAGATAAACGTACCATTTATGACTGGTCCTACTCATAAGCTTCAAGCAACAATGATTTATCTCTCCTTGCTTTAACATCTACTAAGAGTACAGAAGTGCAACATCAGTAGCAGATATCAAATGCAAACATCAACAAATCTTGATCCATTCATTCACCAAAACCTCCTCTGAGGGTGCAAAAGTTCATGTTCTGAGGACAAGTTTTTGATAAATTTCTGGACCCTTCTCTAAATGCATGAGAAGGGTTTAAATACTAATAACTAAATAACTTAATTACATATATTCAGGATACGGTTTAAATGACCGCCCTTTTTCTAAGCAAAACTATTTCTAAAAATTAAATCTAATATCTAACTATTTCTGCACTTGCTCCTTAATGTTGCGAGCATTCAATATTGCCTGGGTAGTGTCGGATGACTGTCTTCCACTTTTGGTTGAACTAAGCAAACAGAAATGGCAAGCGCTGGCACCTTTTTTCCAACAAAATAGAAGATATACTTGAGAATCGTCTTCTGGCTGAGTGGATTTACTGAGTATGTTCAGTAATAACCCAAATTCTACTTGGTTAACCCTCAAATTGCTTCTGCCTTTGCTTTTTGTGTTTTCCGGGCTTACGAATGACTAAGCAGTTAGGGACTTTACTTTTTGAACAATTTTCTCAGCGATGCACGATTAGTGCTAGGAAACTGCCTCTGTTCTTTGATCTGGGCCTTTCTGGTCCATTTTTTTTGCCTTTGGCACCTTTTCCTTTACCGGGTATAAGCTTCAGAATTTTGTAAACATGCTGCCTTCGTGAGCTTCTGACCTTGGGTGTTAAATCACCTGTTAATAGTAG
The DNA here is from genome assembly GCA_031772625.1 of Pinus tabuliformis. Lineage (NCBI taxonomy): Eukaryota > Viridiplantae > Streptophyta > Pinopsida > Pinales > Pinaceae > Pinus > Pinus tabuliformis. Next base: position 845,516,377 of record CM062815.1, read on the forward strand.
CATCATTCAACTACTCATTCAACCATGCCTCTGACTGTAATGGATAGCTCAACAGCGCTCTGGAATTTTCGGCTCTGTTGCATGCGGTATCCGTTCATGAGGATATTTTTTCTCTGCTTCCGAGCTTTGGAGCTTTACCCTTTTCCTTAATCGCTCCCTGCACATTGCTTCATGTTGTTTCTGTTTTTTCATTCCTGCAGTTCACACATAAGGAGAGAGTAATGACAATAAAAATTGATAAGAAAGCTCTAAGCTCTACGAATGTACGAAAACATGCCACCTGACATGAACTAACTCTTCGAAAAACACAACACTGCCTTTCATTAATACTTGGCGTACATTCATTGATTTTCATTAGGCGCGCATCCAATTTTTGTTTTATTGACAGCTTTTCTTGAATGTTGAGCCGGGGATAGTTTGCGATGAACAATTTCTACGACTCGCATCGCAACATCGCATCATCGCGTTATCGCATTTTCATCAAGATGTGTTATCGCAGAGTTGCCCGATCACGCTTATCGTAGAATCGCATATTGTTGTCTCGCGCGATCGCAAGGTCGCAGATCGCAGATCGCATCATCACAAGATCACAGACCGCAGATTTGTTACAATCATTAAATAGTTATGTGCTGTTTTTTGCAACATTGCAATATGCAATGTCGCATATCAGCCATCGGCGATTTCTTAAGGTTTTCGAATACGAGCATTTCTTAACGCATGCGATGTGATGGATTGCGCGTCACATTTTGCAGTTTATCATTTTACTCACAAGGAAATGTCCCATTTTCTTTGCGCAATGCGATGTTTTCTTAAGGAGTATAATACATGAGTTTTAAGTGGATTTTTTGAATTTTTTAGTAAGGGTCCCCACTTATCTAGTGTTATTGCTAATACTAAATAAGGAAGGGGGGTTTTTGGTGGCCACAACAGGCTCATCAACAGGTGATCTTGCCCTAGGGCTTGTAATACAAACCCTCTATTCTGGCTTTCAATAGCTTTGCAAAAGTATACTATCAACCTTCACACAGCCCTAACCTGGGACTGAGGTACTTTCACACTGCTATGGCAGCACGCCGTGCAGATTCCTCAATTACCCTTAGTGATTTGCTTATTTTTCCGAATACTTAAGTTTATCACTGTTGGCCTGTATGGGCCTGACCCAAGTTCAGAGGTGATTTAGCTAAATAAATACTAGTACTACTGCCCCTTTTGGCAACAGTCTGTGAAGCGCAGACTGAGGTCTCAACCGAAGTAGTATTGGAGGGTGCTAGAACCAGGTTTCCACACCCTGGGGATGTCTGATGAGCTTCTGGAGGTCCATGGTTTGACCCTACTTGCACGTCGATATGCGCACTTGTTATTCCTTCACAACCTGTGATGTTGTTTCTGCGCAGCCTTACTGGGGGCGCAACCCGTATAATACCCAAGTTCCTTGCTATTCAATCTATTATTACCCGATTACTTAAGTTATTTGTGTAAGACTAATGATTATCACAACATATTCAACAATCATATCAGTGTGCGCGATAAATAAAACAATATAAGTGTAAAGAAGGAAATGCACAAGTAGATACATAGAAATAGGAATCAACTTCTCTTTATTATTCTTCGATCAAGATTACACATTGAACACCGCCCTGTGCACTCAGTTGCGCACTCTACTAGGCCTCTGTGCACATAGCTGTAGAGCCTCTTCCTACTACTATGACCCAATACCCTGAGAATTTTACTCTATGCTCGAACCATTCGTATTCACCTATCCCTTCTTCACCTTATAACTTAGAGCCTTGCTCTATTTATACAATTCCATGGTCCATGGACCATGGGTAGGCCGACATGAATTTACATTTCATTACAATACTTTAGGGCAGACAACCCTATGACTTAACCTATACTTCGCGCTCCACGACCATAATTCACAGAGTCATACAATACATTTGACCAAAACTTGGGCTTTGAGCCCCAAAACATGCTGTGGGGGGATTTCATGCCCAATGGGCCCCCAACACAATCATTGTGACTCATCCCCGAGCCACTCAGTTGGCGTAGAAATCTTGGTGTGGAGTCCTTCCAACTGGCCTCGTACCAATTGGAGGTCCGTGGCACCCTGTTCTTCGGTATGATGGATTTGTTGCATTCTTGCTTTAGAGTCATCTGTGTCTGAATTGTGTCCTTATCTAGGTCAAGTGTCTGCTGCATGTGTTTATAGTCCCACACACTCGTCTGGCTCCTCAGGTTGCGAAGACTATGCGTCATCCTTTTAGTCAGATAGCTGGCCCCCCCTTGTAGGGCTTCAAGTGACTGTCGTTTACTTTACATGGGAAGGGTTCTCCATTTAGTTTAACTAGCTGGACAACACCTCCGTCTGTGACCTCCTTAAGCACGTATGGTCCCAGCCAGTGTATTATGAATTTTCCTGGAAATTTTTCAAACTTACTGTCGTACAGCAGCACTAAGTCATTTATCTTGAAGGTGCACAACTTGATATAGTGTTCATGCTAGGCCTTTTCACATTGCTTTTGTACCTGCTAATGAAATCCAGCCAGAAACAATTCTTCCTTGAGTTCTTCTAGTTGCGCAAGCCTTTCTTCCAGAGCTTCATGGTCCATCATGCCGGTGAGCACTACTATTTGCAGACTAGGTACGATGTATTCCATCGGCATGATAGCTTCCATGCCATAGACTAACTAGAAAGGTGTCCGTCCTATCAATTTTTTGCATGTTGTCCTGTACGCCCATAATACGGAAGGTACGTGCAGGTTTGAGTTGTTTTGTTGCGCATTACATACTTTGGTCAGTGCAGTCTCTAGTATTTTGTTGAAAGCCTCTACTGTCCGAGTTGTTTTGCTGCGCGTTACATACTTTGGTCAGTGCAATCTCTAGTATTCTATGGGTGGTACAGTGTACTTTTCTGATGATACACCTGGAACTCTTATGTGAGTGCGCTGATGGTTTCATTCAAGAAATGTGTTCCACGGTCACTCATTAAGATTTTCGGACAACCAAATCATGTCAACACTTTTTCAAACAAAAACTTCGTAGTCGTAATGGCCGTGCAGTCCTTGACCGGCTGCCCTTCCACCCATCGTGTCAAGTACTCCATTGCGGTGATGATGTAGTGCGCACCAGTCTTTCCTTGAGGTTTGATCGGTCCCACAAAGTCGATTGCCCATTTTTCGAACGGCTGCACTGTCATTTGTGGATTTAGTGGCATCTCATCCCTTCGTGATGGCTTTCCAGTCCTTTGACATATATCGCAAGCCCTATAGTGCACTTTCGAATCTTGGTGCAAGGCTGGCCACCATAACCCTGCGCGGATAATATTTTGTGCAGTCGCACGTTCTTCATAGTGTCCTCCTACAACACCCCCATGTGCTTCTGCGAGGATCTGACCTCGTTCAAATTTAGCTATGTATCTTTGCAATATCTCATCATTTCCAATTTTATAAAGGCGCCCTGCGATGACAAAAAAGTTTACCACGTGCACCAACAGTTCCTTCTTCTGTTGGACTGAGTATTCCTTTAGTGTAGTCCTTATTGTTAGAAAATGAATTATATCTTCGAAGTGTCCTTCCGCGATGCGCATGACAAACAGTTGTGCATCAAGTAGTCCCTCCTCCAACATTGTTGGTTCCTTGCCCATCTCAATTCATGACAAGTGATCTGGTCCTACGTTGAGGCATCCCGGCTTGACTATGACCTCAAAATAATATTCTTGAAACAGTAAAAGCCATCTACATATACGCCCCCCCAACACAGGCTTGTTCACCAGGTATTTCAACGTGGAATGGTTGGTATACATCTTGAAATGTCCTCCAAGTTAATAGTGTCGGTATTTTTGGAGTGCGTACATCATTGCCAAGCCCTTGCACTCGATGGTAGAGTAGTTCTTTTTTTCTTTGGACAGTCTCTAACTTGCGAATGCGGTCGGGTGATCCACACCCTCCGCGCCTTCTTGTGTGAGTACAGCTCCTAGCGAAATACACGACGCATCAACATGTACATGAAATTCCACATCCCATTTTGGAAAGACCAGGATTCGAGCGGAGGCCAGTTTCCCCTTCAGGACATCCAAAATCTTCATGCAATCATCATTCTAGCAATATGTAGCATCCTTTTTCAATATCTTTTCCATCGGTGCCATTATTTGGGCATAACTTTGGATGAACTTCCTATAGTATCCAGTGTGCCTAAAAGTAGCGCACAGTGGCTTAACGCTTCACGGTGCTTCCAAATTTAGAATAATGGCAATCTTCGCAGGTTCCACCATCAGGCCTTGTTTGCAGATCACATGTCCCAGCAGGTTTCCAAAGGGAACGAGGAATGTGCACTTCTTAAGGTTCAGCGCAATCTAGTGTTAGCAGCAAGTATCCAACATCAAGCGTAAACTCGCTACATGGTGCTTAACTAATCCAAAGACAGTCCAATCATCCAGATAGACCTCCAAGAACTTGTGGATGTATTCTTTGAATGTGGCCACAATGATGCATGAAAATATAGCTGGCACGTTCTTCAATCCAAACAGCATAATGGTGCATTGAAAGAACCCCCATTCTGTTGTGAAGGTTGTTTTTCTCCTATCTTCCGGCGCAATCTTGATTTGATGGTGAGAACCCATCCATGAATGAGTATGCTTCCTGACTACCAACATTTTCTAGTACTTCATCTGTGAATGGTGTCGGGAATGGGTCATGTACATAGGCATCATTTAACTTCCTGAGGTCCATGCATTTTCTTATTTTGCCCTTATATTTTTTCTCCTATACTACCATAAGACTCAACCAGTTAGATTCTTCTACTAGTTCAATAATTTCGGTTGCAAGCATCTTGTCTAATTCATCATGGACCTTCTCTTTATACTTCGGATTCAAGCGGTAAGGCCACTGCTTAACTGGCTTTGCGTCGGGTTTCAGAGTGACCTTCATCATCCCTAAGTCACTAATGATCCCTTTTAAGTTCGTAATTTTGGTCGGTAACAAGTCTTGGTATTCGCGGAGTAACTCGATGACCTTATCCACTATGGCATCATCCCAATAGTCCCCAAACGTTCCGTACTTTGGCTCCGCCTCTGTTCCAATGTTTACCTGCTTTTTTTTTAGTGGCGCAGTGATGTCGGGATCCTCAATTGATGGTCCTCGAACCTTGCAACAGCCTTCCATTTCTGGAATATTAATATTTCGTGGGTCCTCATCATCCTCCTCAACATTTACATTATAACACTCTAGCACACTGCTTAACTGTGTTGCCCATTCAGGCTAAAGTATTTCCATTGGCTCCTGTGGTATTTTGAAGATAGAGGATTTTACTACTTGTAGTGCATCGTCAACAATATCCGACCAACAATCTTCAAACGTGAAGGTTAACAAAAATCCCTCACGCAAGACATCCCATTCGCTTATACCATGGTAGTTATCCATCTCTGTATACCAATTCATGGGTATGACATCCAGGGTATGGTAGAATAAATGTACCCATTCAAGATGTGGCTCTTCCCCGTAGACCTTGGTCCATTTCGCAAAGTGTGTGCATGGATCATCTCATCTGTCATATTTGTCTACTAGCTGTATTTGTGGTTTCTCAAATCATAGGCACATCATTCTTCTACAGCCGTGCCAGTCCTCAAAATTTCCTTGATGCGTACCCAACCATCGTGTGGGCATTGTGTGTACTGCCCACTTCAGCGCATCAAATTGTTGTTGTTTTGGTACTGCGCTTTCAAATTTTCATAGAAATTCATCCACCACTGTTAATCCATCATATGTCGGAAGCTCCATTGCCTCTGTTGTCATGTAACACAGTGATCTAACCATCATGTTGCAATTAAGCGTTGTTACTTCGTGCAGCTGATTCTTCCATCGCTCTACTTCTTTGTCTGAATCTGAAGTGCAGGAGCTTTCGCATTCCCACGAAATTCTTCCATCTGCAGTCGGATTCACCCAATACTATTCTCACACAGTTATCTTCTAAATACAATCAAGATCATCATCACTATCATCATCATGCACTGGTTCAGTGTATTGTGCTCCTTCGGCTGCATCTAAGAGTACTACTAAGCGTAGTGAATTTTTCTCAAAGATCATTTTGTGCTTCTTCAGATTTATAACTCCATTCATATCGGTAGCCTATTCTATTCCTAGTAGTGTGGGATAGGGATTATTGTCATTGACAATCTCTATCACTTCAAAACCCGTCTGCGCACTCGCACCTTCAATATCTATTCCTACCCCTTGCAATCTTCCCATGGGAAAGATATTCTGTTGGTTCACCATTCATAATTGAATAGGAGACCACTGTAGTGCGGGTCTACCCATGTGTTCCCATGTTTGTTTTGGCAGTACATTTGTGTCCGATATGAGATCCAGGATTACCTGATCCATTTGATACTCGTTGATTTACGAAGTCAACCTCATTTCCCTTCTTGTGCACAATGCATGATTTCCAAGTTTCCGGACCACGCGTGGTTCTCCTAACCTCGCTCACCTAGTGATAAGTTCCTGTAGTCCTTTGACTGCCTTGCTGTCGCATAGCAGTTTCATGCATGTCTCCAAAAAGGTAGTGAGCATTGAAGGATCAATCCCTAGTTCTAGTTGATCCTTACTACTTGAAGTGGAGGCCTTCGTGAAGCTCTTCTTGTCTTCTATGAATGTCTCCTTCACGCGTTCTAAATCAAGCTCAGGTTCCTTTGTAGGAGCCTTGCGAACCCACGCACTTTCTTCTGGCTGCTTCCCTTTATCATCTCCCATGGTCATACCGCTCTTTAGCATCATGTTTACATTTGGGTCTTCTTCGCACAGCTCAGACCTCATCATCTGCAAATTCTAAGTCGAAGGGTGCTGGAGTACCCCTTTTTATGCATCCTCGCTATCAGTGAAGGGCAATCTTCTGCCTCATGATCAAACTGAGTATAATACAAACATGATGTCCTTGTTGGGTTTGTACAATCATGGGCATAGTGTCTTGGCCCTCCACAATTGTAACAAATTAGTTGTCTACGATCCCTTCCTGGTCATTCCACCTCGACCTCGAATGTGCCCCTGAAATCCAATGCGTGTCATCCCTGCATTTGTGTTGAGGGCTCGCATTTCGGTCTGCACCCTATAGGAAGGAGTTTGATCCATCATTAGTTCATAGCTTTAGCAGGTGCATTCATCATGGCCTACTGACCTACAGAAATTACAAAACCATTGCTGGGACGTCTGTGTATACTTCTGCAATAGATGACAATTATCCGTAGTGTGTTCTCCTCCTATCTGACAAATTGTACACCATAATGTATGCACCACGCTCGGTCCTACCTATGCCTTAGGTATTAACGGCATCATCCCTCCTCCTGCCAAGTAATTTACGAACACTAGACAGTGGTCCTTGTCATGCCCTTGGCCTTTGCATTTTATGCACCATACTTCCTTGCGCGCCTCTGGCCGAGGTGTCCTGTCTTGTTTCAAACTTTGCATTTCCAAACACAGATTTTGCAGTTGTGCATGGATTTTTTGCACTCCTAACCAAGGGTCTTGTATAGTGGTCTCATGTAATCTCATTGCCATCACCAAAGCTTCAGCTTGGGTGGAAAGTTCTTGCTGTGATAGTGCCATCCTTAAGTGCGGCGTAATTGATGCTACAAACCATGTGTAGTGTTGTCCATCCATCAAAGTCATATTGGCTTCGCAAATCGTACTCTTCAACCTTTGGTCTAGATCCTAGGTGGTCTCACTCAGGAGCATCACGATCTCCTTAAACCCAATGATTGATTGTGTTTCTAACTTTGGCCTGCTAAATTCCCTGTTCAGCGCGGCCATGATTTCTTCGATTCCTGTGTTTGGATGGTCATTAGAATGCTTGATGTACCATGTCAATGCGCAATCTTGCAGCACACTCACCAGCGTAGCCTTCTTAATATTGTCATACACAATGCCTTGTGCTTCCCATATTGCTCTTACCACAACCCAGAATTGGTCTGTTCTTCATTCCCCACTCCTTTGAATACCGGTAGTTTGATTGCCCTTTCCATACTGAACTATGGTGGTGGCGGAGGTGGGGCAAGTGGAGATGGAGGTGAGGAGAGTGAGACGGGTGATAATGTGGGTGGAGGTGGTAAATGTGGAATTCGCTGCCTTATCAAACTGACCGCACTTCTCAGAGAAACTTTCTCGAGCTCTTCGTTGCTTTCCCATGAGGGTGAAATTAAGGGACTAGTTTTTAATTCTTCACTACCTCCGCTTCTATAGATCACCCCACTTCACGTAGCTCCAAAAATTAATTTATTCGCATAACCCACTTTTCACACAATAGCATCTTAATCCAAGTGTTCAAAGATTTAATATACTTACCTTGCAGTCATTTGAGGAAATGTCACTCCGCCTCACTGTAGCTTACAGTCACCTCTACTGAGAACTCAATGATAAATCCTCCTATTATTCGGTCGAGCCAATTGTCCAAGCTCGCGCGATTTTATCTCCTGACACTTCTAGTCTGCGCACTAATTCTAGAGTCCACACTATTGGCTTGTCGAGCCTACACCTTCCTTGGATGTTTGCTAACTTTGTGATCCACTCATACTACTCAGAAGGAAAGGATGCAAAGAAAATTTCATGGATTTCTGTATACCAGTTGTGCTCCAACCACTATTCCTTAGATACTCGTGGATTCCTTTTTCCTGCACCGCAAACTTGTGAATCTTCTTGTCCAACCACTCTTCAATTTCTTTCTTTGTTGGATTCTAGTGGCACGACATCAGACATCCCTTATGCAGATCCCGGTCCCAGCAATAGAACCATTTGTTGGCTTGTATGGGCCTGACCCAGGTTCAGGGGTGATTTAGCCAAACAAATCCTGGTACTACTGGCCCTTTTCGGCAATAGTCTATAGACTGTGGATTGAGGTCTCACCCGAAGTAGTATGGGAGGGTGCTAAAACCAAGTTTCCGCACCTTGGGATGTCTGACAAGCTTCTGGAGGTCCGCAATTTGACCCTGTGCACATGTCGCTATGCACACTTGTCATTCCTTCACAACCTGTGATACCACTTCCGCATAGCCCTACTCGAGGCGCAACCCGTATAATACCCAAGTTCCTTGCTATTCAAACTGTTATTACTCGATTACTTAACTTATTTGTGTAAGACTAATGATTATTACAACATATTCAGCAATCATATGAGTGCACGTGATAAATAAAACAATATAAGTGTAAAGAAGGCAATGCACAAGCAGATACACAGAAATAGGAATCAAATTCTCTTTATTATTTTTCGATCAAGATTACAAACTCAACACCACCCTGTGCACTCAGCTGCAGGGGTCTGCGCACTCAACTGTGGACTCTACTAAGCCTCTGCGCACATAGCTGCAGAGCCTCTTCCTACTACTATGACCCAATATCCTTAGAATCTTACGCTATGCTCGAACCATTCATATTCATCTATCCCTTCTTTGCTTTATGACTTAGAGCCTCACTCTATTTATACAATCCCATGGTCTGCAAACTATGGATAAGCTGACATGACTTTACATTTCATTACAATACTTTAGGGTGGACAACCCTATGATTGATCCAAAATGGATCCTATAAAACCCTCTAAGTCCTAAAAGTCTTCTAAAGATCAAAACTATCACAAAATAAGAACTCTTAGAAATGGTAGATAACACTATCAGGAGTGAAAAATGTGAAGAAATGACCAAAAACAGAGCTATCGGCAGCTTGGACAATAATGCACAAGAGCCATTGCATTTGGCCGATCAACGGGCTATATCCGATTGGCAAATTTCAATTGGCGATGGCAAGCAGAGGATATCGGAGCTTATCATATGACAATTGCGATCACGATCAGTGTGGGTCAACAAGTATCGTCGATCAAGCGCGCAGATCGACAACCCAAGTTAACTCAGCATATCGCAATTGGCAAATACAAGGAGCACTTACCAAACGACCTAGGGGTATGTGCGATATTCGATTGCGATCAATCGCAACACAATATTGCATCAGAGCTACACAAAGGAGCGGGGCCGATATACATATGGCTTGCGATAGCCAAACCTGATGGAATTATAGATGATATTTCATATATTTTGAGATCCGGAAAACCACATCTTCCTTTGTATTTCATATTTCCGCAAAATAAATGAATTACAAAGGGAATGCACCAATGCGATGAAACTGGACCTGATAGGGTTTATGAATGCATATGTATAACATTTCAAGTTCGCCATAAATCCATTTTGCAATATTTTCAATGTTTTAATGTATTTTTATGAATACAAAGAGAACCGCGACATAGGGGCATTGAGACTTGTGATAGCGATTACAAGCTGACCCGATAGGAGTATAAGGCCGAATTCATGATATTTGAAGTCTGGTGAACACTGATTTGGCAGATTTTTCCTGTGTTTGGTGTATTTCTCTATGCAAACAGAGAACGGCTATTTCGGGGATTTAAAAGGCCCGATGGTCCCTTCCGTTGCAGAACAGGTGGCCACCACCCCTGAAGGCATTAGCAATGATTGTTTAATGCTCAGAGGGGGATTTGAGTGGATAGTGGCCGAGAGCCAAAGAGCCCAAGAGGAGGAAACGAATAGACAATGCCAATTGGCTTTAAAGCCACAAAATGACAGAAACAGAGGTAGGCAGTGCTGAGATAGAATGCAAATAGAGACAAAAAGCAAAAGGGAGAGTCTGTGTACTAAAAAAGACTTGGGGGATCCAAGTAAACCTTGTTGTTTTTCTCTTGTTGTGTTAAGACTCAAATTGAGCTCTTTTTTGTAAAACTCTATTCTTGAAGACATAATAGAGAGGTCACCATTGAAGGCTAGACCAAGAGACGTAGCCTAGGAGTATTGGGTGAACTCCTTGATTATTTTGTTGTTTATGTGTGTGTGTATGTATATTATGCTTCCTTAGCTATGTATTGTCTGCATTATTGGCAATCTTATCGATTCGTTGCACTAAGTAATGTATGCAAATCCATGCACATGAGTCTGTAATACCTTAATATTAATCTAATATCTCATTTTTAGATCAAGTGGTATTAGAGCTTTTGGTTTTTGGTTTGTTAACGTTAGACAAGCTTGTGCTGGATTGTTGAATGCTAACTAGATCAAAGCTCAAATTGGGAAAAGGAGAACTTGTTGAGGCTAATCCAGAGATTGGGAGAGTCTATTCTTAGAGGAGGATGGCAAAAGAAACTCCACGAGAATCAGAAGCCCAGTTCATGGAAAGCTTTATGACTATCTCAGCTATGGTGGAAGAGATGTAACAGGAGTTCAAGAAAGGACGAGGTGACAACACTTCAGGACCTCAAATAGAAAAAGGAGCAGAGGAACCTCTTCTAGTTGCCCATCAAAAAGGCAAAGTAAAAGAAGAGAAGCCCTCTCCACCATCTACTCCATCATCACCTTCATCATCCTCATCACCTTCTCCACATAAAAATAGCCCCGATAAGAAAAAGAAGACTTTTGTGATTAAATTAGATGTAAAGTTTGATTTGCCAATTTATGATGGAGAATGAAATGCATAAAAGCTAGATAACTGGATCAGACAAATTGATGTATATTGCAGGGTGTAGAACATTACTTCAGAAAGGAGAAAGATTCAGCTCGCTAGCCTTCGCCTTAGAGGAACTGCCCTAGTGTGGTGGGAAGGCAAGACACAAGATGATTTGAAGAAGCATGGTAAAATTCTTTCTACTTGGAGTGAATTTGTTTCTGACATTAGAAAACAATTCTATCGACTAGCTTATATGCAGTAAGAAATGATGAGTTGGAAAACTCTTCACCATTTAAAGGGCCAAGGTGTACAAAGCTATACCCAAGAATTTAGAAAAAGAGCTTTAACTCTAGGAATTTCTCTATACTCACCTGAAACTTTGTTGAAGTATATAGGTGGTCTACATAGCTATTTGAAGCACATGATTCTCATGTTTAACCCCGCTAGCCTAGATGATGTATCAATTTAGGCTACACATCTTGAGGCTAGAGGAAAGAATGTGAACCTAGAGATAGGGGAATCATCAAAACCAACTGCAAGCAAGAACAAGGAAAAGAAGAAGTAGAAATGGAAGGAGAGGAAGAAAAACACTATACAGAAAGACAAACCTTCATGCACTCACTGCAAGAAGGATGGACATGACGATGCACACTGTTGATCTCTGCATCCAGAGCTGAAACCCAAGAAGTTCGATGGTAATAAGAAGAAGACTCCTACTACTATTCAGAAATATTTTGGGTCAGACTCAGGTGATGAAACAATTGTCACAGCCTTTGGTATAAAAGGTAAAAATTCTGAAGCATCTACTAGTAATTCTGCACAATCTATTGATAATGAAGAAAATTAGAGGAAAAGACATGAGCTTTTTCATATTAGAGTTATTTCCAAGCATCAAAAGATTGATACTTTATTTGATAGTGGATCACAAGTAAACTTGATTTCTGAAGCAATTGTAAAGAAATTGGGACTACTAACCACACCTCACAAAAAGCCATATCCATTAGGTTGGGATGTGATAAAGAAAAGCTATAAGTGACAAGACAATGTAAACTTAGGTTTGCTATTGGGTCAACATTTGTAGATGAGGTTGAGTTAGATATAGTTCCCTTGGATATATGTGGTATTGTTTTAGGAAGTCTTACTTGTATGATAGAAAAGCAATTTTCTATAGAGCCGAAAATAAGTATCAACTTACTAAAGATGGAATAGAATATATTGTAAGAGCTCATAAACTCAAAATTAACTACTCTCTCATAAACTCAGGGCAGATGAAAAGAATTGTAAATTCATGCAAGAAATTTTTACTAATGGTTGTAAAGGAAAAGAACCCTGACAAAACCAATATATTTAAGGGTTGTGATGATAAACAGAAAGATGATTTAGAAAAACTTGTTTCAGAATATGATATCCTATTTCAAGAACCTAAAGGTCTGCCACCCAAAAGGGAAATAGTACATGATATTCATTTGGAACAATATGCTCCATTGCCTAACATCGGAATGTACAAGTTATACTCTTTAGAGAATGCAGAGATCGAGAAGCAGGTACAGGAGCTGCTCGATAAAGGGTTCATAAGACCAGGCACATGACCATGTAGATCTCCAATTGTGTTGGTGTGAAAGAAAGATGGTTCGTGGAGGTTGTGCATTGATTACAGAGAACTGAATAAAATAATGATCAAGAATCGTTATCCTCTTCCTCGCATTGATGATCTATTAGATCAATTGAAAGAAGTAGTTTAATTTTCCAAGTTGGACTTTCATAGTGGCTATCATCAGGTCAGAGTTGCAGAACAAGATGCATGGAAGATTGCTTTCAAAACAAAGCAAGGGTTGTATGAATGGTTGGTTATGCCTTTTGGCTTAACCAATGCTCCTGCCACTTTCATGAGAGTCATGAATGATGTACTCAGGCCTTTTATTAATGATTTTGTAATTGTATATTTAGATGACATTCTTGTTTTCAGTAAAACATGGGAAGAACATTTGAAGCATGTAAAGCAGACTTTAGATGTTTTTAAAATAGAAAATCTCTTTGTAAAGTTATCAAAATGTGAATTTGGCAAAACATCTTTAAATTATTTGGGTCATATTGTAGGGGGTAGTGAATTGAAGGTAGATCCCTCTAAGATTGAAGTCATTTTGAACTGGCCTAAACCCAAGTCTGCTACAGAAGTTAGGAGCTTCCTAGGAGCAACACAATATTAGAGAAAGTTTATTGTTAACTTTTCCTTGATTGCAAGTCCCTTACATGATTTAACAGGATTGAACAAGTTGTTTCAGTGGGGACCCAAATAGCAAATAGCCTTTGACACTGGTGGGTTCCAGTATTGCAACAATAATGCTGCAACTCTTGGGACTCCTCTCTTTACTTTTATCAACCTGGTTGTTCGTAACAACCTTGGAAGCGACGGTGCTGTATGCACAAGTACTAGCTCTTGCCGCAACTGTCACCTGGTTAGCTGGCACAAGTCCGCTAGGGCTCAAGCCAACTTCTATGAGCTCTTAGAAGAAGATTTTTAACTGATGGATGAAATCTAACTCAAAGAAGGCTGATCTACTTACAGAAAGAAACTGGAACGCTGAAAGAAACGTAAACCCTAGCAAACCCTAATTTTACCAGCTAGCCCTACTAATGCAAGAAAGAGGATGCAAGCTACTGGAAGAGATGCCATTGACTTCTAAGAAGATGAAATGCATGTATCTAAGCTACTCTTATAGTCAAATCTGAAAGAACCATCTTTTTGTATTTTTGCATAAGTTGTCAGAATTATCATGCATGTGCTTTTAACTGGTTTTGACTGTGCAGAGATGGATTGGCGAGAGGAAATGCTTGGAGGAGGTTGGGAAGGTTAGGAGAGGGCCTAAGGGGTCCCTAACACCCTTCCAGAGAGTTTCACAGAGTTTGGCTATCAAGAAACCTCATTCGTGAGCTTCTACAGGAAGTCTGCAGGGGTTCTATAGGATGTTCTGGAATTTCTACAGGATGTCTGTAATTTTTCTACAGGATGTTCAGAAAGTGGATTTTGGAGGGTTGATGGGTGAAGAAAGGTGAAGGAGGGGGTATGAAGGTTGGATAAGGGTGTGAGGAGGTCCAGGTTTTGGTGGATGGAGTTGAGGAAAGATGCAGATGGCTGGATTTGTTCAAGGAGGACTAAAGCAATGTTGCACAAAAATTAGGGTTCTGTGGGAAAATAGCAAACGTGGGGCGAGAATCTGAGTTAGGGGATGGAGCAAATGGATTTGATGGAGTATGTGCAGATAGAGAAGAGGTACAGGTGCTCTGCAAGTTGTTTTTCCAACTGAACCAACGAAAACTTGTAAAATCTGAGACCTAGTTACGTTGACCTACTCTGACCTAGCTAACAGTAAAGAGGATGAACAAAAGTTCTAATTGCAATGAAACCATGTATACCAACTATGCAATGAAACATTAAAGGATCTGAACATGTAACCAACTTCTGTAAATGAAAATCAAACACTAATGATTGCATGGCAAAGCAAAGTCAGTGTTTTTGTTGGCAGCAAAGTCACCTTGATCTTAGCTCCTGATCCCACTGAGGGAGAGGTGAAATCAGAGGGGCTTGATGGCCTTTTTTTGGAGCTTTTACCTGTCAATAACCTATCAACTCAATGTGAACATCAAAAATCTTTCTAATCATCAACAGTGACCTAATTAATCAGCAAGATTTAATCTACTTAACAGAAATGATTTTGGAAAGACATAAAGAACAAATAACAATATAGAAAGGAGGCCTTAGCACTCAAGTTGGGCCCAAACCCAAGAGCTGCAAGCTCCTATAAAGGACTCAGATCTGATGCCAAGTGAAACTGCTTCTCATTATTCAAAAATAATCATCACATGAAAGTTATGCAACAGTAGCTACGAGAAAACAAGCTGAGCAAAAGACAACACTATAGTGCAAATACAAAACAGTTCCCAAAGTAAACTACGAAGGTTGAGGCCTTCTTACTTATACACTACGAGGGACCTAGTAGCCCTCCTTAATTCAAGGGACTCGGCTGTTCCAACTGCTAGTAAACGGTCACTCTTCCCAAATCTGCTCGACTGCCTGTAGGATTCATTTTGGTGGCCTGTTGAGCTCGGAGTTGAGGGTGGAGATTTCAAGGAAGGGCCATTTAATGCCAGAGACAACCTCCCTACGAATCCTCACCTCAAGCTTGGCTGTTCCCTGGCCCATAATTGCTTGGTTCTGCCCCAAAATTGGTCCAAAAACCTGAAATAACCACGTATTAGCCTCCTTGGTATAGTGACCACCCTTATTTGTTCAAATAACATAAACTTACTAAAAAAACATGCATAATCTATGAAAAATGGAGGATTGAACAAGAACAATTAGGCAAAACGAGCCCAATAAGTTACCCAATTCGGGGCTCATCAAACACCTTGAAAGAAAAGATTAGTACAGCATGAGTACTAGCACTGCCAGATCTTCAAATACCATTTGAGATTGAAACAGATGCCAGTGACTATGCCATGAGAATAGTGTTGATGCAACACGGTAAACCCACAAGCTATCATTATGAGACATTTAGTTCTACAGTAGTTAATTATCCCACTTATGATAAATAATTGTATACATTAGTACAAAGTGTGAAAAAGTGGAAACATTACCTAATGGGCAAAGAAACAATCATTCATATAGATCACCAACCACTTCAATACTTTCACTCACAAACTAAATTGCAGCAATCAAGACACTATAGGTGGACGGGTTTTCTACAAGAATTTCATCTTGTCATCAGATATAAGAAGGGCATACACAATAAAGTTGTAGATATGTTGTCCGGACCAATCATAAATGCATCTACTATACTTAAGCATAACTCATTAAAGCATGAAAGCTACATTTAAAAATATGCTCAATATATAGATTTTAAAGATGTATATGCAAATTTAAGTCTTGGAAAACAAGTAGAAGAATTGGATTATTATGTTAAGGACCAAATCTTGTATCACTTGGGAAAGTTATGCATTCCACAAACTGAAAGAGTTAACATAATCCGAGAAGAACATACTTCTCTGATATCAGGTCATTTTGGTGTAAGTAAAACAGTTGCACAGCTGCAAAGATTCTGCTATTGGCCAGGAATGCATGAAACCATTTCTAGATACATTAAAGGGTGTACCAAGTGTGCTAAAAGCAAGCCCAACAATAGAAAATTAGGCTTGTACACTCCTCTTCCAGTTCCTTCTCATCCTTGGGAAAGTGTTTCCATGGACTTTGTTGGGGGACTGCCAAAATCTAGAAAAGGTTAGGACTATTTATATGTTATTTTGGACAGGTTCAGCAAAATGTGTATTTTAATACCTTGTAACAAGCATATTACAGCTGAACAAACAACGAAGTTGTTCTTTCAGCATGTCTGGGTTCATTTTGGGTTACCCACTTCCATTGTATCTAATCGAGATTCCCGATTTGTTGGGAAGTTTTGGTCAAGTCTGTGGGAATTAATGGACACCAAACTGAAGAAGAGCACAACCTTTCATCCACAAATAGATGGCCAAATAGAGGTGGTCAACAGGACAATGATTCAATTGCTCAAGGGCTATTGCATCAAGCATCCCAAGCTTTGGGATGAACATTTGTGTTATGTGCAACATGCTTACAATTGTGCTAAACACTCTTCTACACAAAGATCTCCTTTTGAGACTTGTTTTGGTTTTACACCAAAGTCTCCCTTGGATTTTGTCTTTGGAAAAGACATAGCAGTTAATGGACACAGTGATGTGGACAAAGCAACCAAGTTCATTGAACAGATCCAAGGAATTCACCAAGCAGTGTAGGGACAGCTGGAAAGAAGCCAGGCCAAGTACAAGGTGAGGCATGATAAGCATCGAATTGAGCATAGCTTTCAAGTTGGTGATAAAGTCTGGCTGTACATCAACAAAGATAGAATGCAAGGTGAAGGTAAGAAGCTGAAGCCAATAAGGTATGGGCCTTTCAAGATACTTGAGAAATTGGTGAGAATGCTTTTCGCCTTGATTTTCCAGCTTACATGCCCATCTATTCAGTAGTTAATTTAGAAATCTTGAGACTGTTTGAACCTTAATTGATTGAAGATAATGAAGAGGAAATTCAGTTGCATTCTATTGATGATTTCTTGCCTGAATATCTCAATGAGTTGCAAGAAGATACAGTTCTGGATAGGAAGGTGAGAACTACACGCAGAGGGGATGTTGAGTACCTCAAAATCTGACTCAAAGGTTCAAAACCAAGCAGTGCATGATGGATAGAGATTGGACAAGTGAGGAAGTTGTATCCTCAGTTGATCAATGCTTAAAAACCAACTTTTGGTGGTCCAAAAGCTTTTTCAGTGGGAAGGTGTGACCCAAAATGGATTCTAGAAAACCCTCTAAATCTTCAAAGTCTTCTAAAGATCAAAACTATCACAATAGAAGAACTCTTAGAAATGGTGGATAACACTATCGGGAGAGAAAAATATGAAGACATGACCAAAAACAAGGCTATCGACAGCTTGGATAGTAATGCATAGGAGCCGTTGGATTTGGCTGATCAACAGTCCAGATCCGATCGGAAAATCACAATCAGTGGTGGCAAGCGGAGGATATCAGAGCCTATCATATGGCAATTGTGATCGCGATCAGCACGGGTCAACGAGGACCGTCGATCAAGCACGCAGATCAATGGCCCAGGTTAACTCGACATATCGCAATCAACAAATATAAGGAGCACTTACAAAACGACCCGGGGTATGTGCGATATGCAATTGCGATCAATCGCAACGCAATATCGCATCGGAGCTACAAAAAGGAGCAGGGATGATATAAATATGGCTTGCGATAGCCGGACCCGATGGAATTATAGATGATATTTCATATATTTTGAGATTCGGAAAACCACATTTTCCTTTGTATTTCGCATTTCCGCCAAATAAATGAATTACAAAGGGAATGCACTGATGCGATGAAACTGGACCCGATAGGGTTTATGGATGCATATGTATAACATTTCAAGTCCGCCATAAAGCTATTTTGCAATTTTTTCAATGTTTCAATGTATTTTTATGAATAAAAAGGGAACCATGGCACAAGGGCATTGCGACTTGCGATAGCGATTACAAGCAGACCCGATTGGAGTATAGGGTAGAATTAATAATATTTGAAGTCTGATGAATAGTGATTTGGTGGATTTTTCTCGTGTTTGGTGTATTTCTCTGTGTAAATAAAGAACAACTATTTCGGGGATTTCAAAGGCCCGATGGTCCCTTCCATTGCAGAACAGGTGGCCACCACCCTTGAAGGCATTGGCAATGATTGTTTAACGCTCAGAGGAGGATTTGAGTGGACAGAGGCTGGGAGCTAGAGAGCCCGAGAAGAGGAAATGAAAAAACAGTGCCAATTTTCTTTAAAGCCACAGAATGACATAAACAAAGGCAGGCAGTGCTGAGACAGAGTGCAAACAGAGACAGAAAGCAAGAGGGAGAGTTTGTGTACTCAAAAAGACTTGGGGGTTCCAAGTAAACCTTTTTGTTTTGATATTGTTGTGTTGAGACTCAAATTGAGCTCATTTTTGTGAAACTCGGTTCTTGAATACATAATAGAGAGGTCACCACTGAAGGCTAGACTAGGAGATGCAGCCCAGGAGTATTGGGTGAAATCCTTGATTATTTTGTTGTTTATGTGTGTGTGTGTCTATTATGCTTCTTTAACTGCTTATTGTCTACATTATTCATAATCTTATCGATTTGTTGCAATAATTAATATAGGCAAATCCATGCACGTGAGTTTGTAATACCTTAATATTAATCTAAGATCTCATTTTCAAACCAATGACTTAACCTATACTGCTTGCTCCGCGCCTACAATTCACAGAGTCATACAATACATTTGACCAAAACTTGGGCTTTGAGCTCCAAAACATGTTGTGGGGGGGTTCCATGCCCAACAATCACCACGTAATTAGATGTTCGTAATTGTGTTTAATTATTCAATGTAATTGTATTCATTTGTGCAACATAGAACCATAACAAAGGAAATTTATACACAAAATATCCAAACCCATCAACAGAAAAAATACACAGAAATTGTAGAATAACTCCTTTTATTAATATCTTCCAAGTGTTACAGACTCTGTTCACCCTGTGCACACATCTGCAGGGGTCGCGCACTCAATTGCGGACTTCTACACTAGGCCTCCGTGCACTCAACTATAGAGCCTCTACCTACACTAGAACCGAGGACTTAGACTTCTTTCTCTAAATCTATGACTCTCTTACTTCTTCGATGCTTCTAACTACTTAGAGCTTAGCTCTTTTTATACAATCCCATGGTCTGCGGACCATGGTAGATCTCTTATAGCTGACT
The DNA here is from genome assembly GCA_031772625.1 of Pinus tabuliformis. Lineage (NCBI taxonomy): Eukaryota > Viridiplantae > Streptophyta > Pinopsida > Pinales > Pinaceae > Pinus > Pinus tabuliformis. The sequence continues at coordinate 845,536,203 of CM062815.1, forward strand.
TTACTTTACAAAACTAAGGGACACATAATACCTTCATGCTCTGCGACCACAAAATGCGGAGTCTTTATAATAATATTACAAAAACTTGACTTAATCATGGGCTTTTAGCCCCAAAACTTCCCTTGGGGGATCCCACTCCCAACAGCGCCATGATAAACCTGATCATCATTAAGCAGTTCTTGTGCCTGGTGCATGGCGAGTGCTTGTGGCTAAATGAGCTGATCCCAATCACTAATAAGATAATCCATTGGATCACATTATTGCCCCATTCAAGACTGAATCTGGCCAAGGCATTTGGCAGAAAGACGAGCGAGCGTGACCTCGCTAAGAAAATGAAGGATAAATTTAAACTGGTGAGAAAGCCGCGTAGGTACTCAATTATCTCCATTACTGACCCTGCGGTGAAGGTTTCCACGCAGATTTTGGCTAGCAAAGCTATGAAGAAGTGTCGCGTAGATGAGGTGCTGGCACCAGTGGTCTGTTTGGCAGCAAGGTGCACAGAGGACGTACAGTTCAACCATGCATGCTACCTATATAGCGAGTTCTTCAAAAACTGCAGAGAGGCACAGGATGAAAGTAAGACCTTTCAGTATTCGTGGCCATTTCTCTCAATTGTTCTAGTTACGTAGGATTTTCTGGAGGACACCCAGTTTCCTCCAATCGAGATGGATTTACTGGAAGCAGCGAAATTTGCATCTCTCTAGGCCACAAAAGACACTGCATGGATCAAAGCGAGCAAAGTCTTTTGGGTGTTGATGGAGGCGAGCATTCGCATAGCCATCAACTAGAAGTTGTGGTTGTCACCAACAGTGTTTGAACAAATATTAAGGTACATGGAGTTTAAAGTAGATGTCCACCATGTTTATTTCTGGGTGCACAAGTAGCTCGAGCAGAAATGGTTCCAGCTACCCTACCTGGCTACGGATGATGTTGTCAAAGAGGTCATCAAACATTGGCCAACTAAGTGGCACTCCACATTCAATTTTGCCATTGGGACTAGCAATTCTGTGAAGAAGAAGAAAAAGGAAGCGGGCAGATAGAAGGTTAATAATTTCATTGAGAGGAGGAAGAAAGATGCCATGGAGAAGGCCCAAGTAGAAGCAGAGTGCGCTGTGAAAAAACAGGCAGAGCAAGAAAAGAGCAGCTCTGAAAGAAGTCAGAAATCTTCTTTGCCCCAAACTGAGGAGGAAGAATAGTCAGAGCAGGGTGGTGGTGATTAACAGGAGAACACTCCCTTTTGAGTGAAGTAGTACAGGGAACATGAAAAGGAAGGACAGTGAGAGAAGACAAAATCCACCAAGTTGTCGCTAGATTTGATTACATTGATGGATGGCGACATGGATGAAATTGGAGACAAGGTGTGGGAAACAACAATAGAAATACTGTAGCAGTTTGCATAGCAGTAAAAGCAGTCACTGAGCACCATCTAGAAGGATCTGTGTGAGCTGGAAATTGAGACGACGAGAATCCAAGCAGGTGGAGGACAAAGTAGTGTGACATCAACCAATTTGGCACCGGGGACCACTCAAGCAACATAGATAGTTTGGTCATTGGATCTCCATTCAGTCACACTGTGTGAGGGAGATTTAAGCACCGAGATGGCCGCTAAAAAGGCTATTGTGAGCACTTTGAAGAATATTGGCCTCAACCTCATTGCGCTCCCTAGTGAATTTCTTCACACACTGCAGCAAGTGTGATAGCAAAAGTTAAGGCCAAGGAGCCACACATGCTGAGCATGATCAACGAGTACAAAGTCAACAATGAATAGATGTTCGTGGAGAAAACTGCAGTTCTGGAAGCACAGAAGAAATTCAGGCACATAATGACCAACTTGCAGCCGCGGTGGCTGAGGCATGCATGACAGTCCCTGAACTACATATCCTAGAAGAAACATCGTTGGAGACAAAGATCAGGAAGTTGGATGTAGGTGTGCGATGCAAAGATGAAAGGGGCTAAGGTTTAGTTTGAACTGAACCTAAAAATTATAGAGTTAGATTTGAAGTCACAACCTTCAACTTTTCCAGAGGCCAGAGAACAACGGGAAACCATTGTAAAGGATGGAGTCATTGTAGTGGATTCCACTATGGTGGATTGCACTGTTCTCTTTGAGAAATCCATGGAGGTAATCACGGCTCTATAGGAAGATCCTAACCTACAGGGATTAAACACTGAGGCCTCTAAATTGCAGCAGTGGTATGATGAAGCGAGAGCGACAATGCACACCTTCCCTATAGCACAATGATTGGCCAAGCTACATGAGGTGAATCAGTTTCTTGAACAAGTCGAAGCAGCACAGAGGAAAGAGGTGGTCCTCAAGGCTAGATTGGGGCCTTGGCTGGATGAGGCCTACGTTATCTCTGCCATCATTGAGAAGAATTTGGCAAGTCTATAGAGAACGCAACTGAAAATCAATGAAGATAGTGCAGGACTAGCAACAAAGCAGCTGGTGGAGTATATCAAATAGGCAGCCACATAGAGCACGAATGAGGTGGTAGTGGCACAAGTAGAGTTGGGAGGTCTCCGTAATAAGATCTCTACACTAGTAGAGTGACTCAAGGGTGAGTCACGATCTTTGTGTTGGGGGCCTGTTGAGACAAGGTCCCCTAGGGTCAATTTTGGGGCACAAGCCCAAGTTTTGGGGAAAAAAGCCCAAGTTTTGTTGTATAAAATGTAAAGTCTCTCCAAGTTGTGTTCGTGAAGTGCATAGATAGTAAAGTGTCATAAAGGGTTTTACCCTTCATTTATGTCAGTTGTGTCGGCTTTTGTAGATATACCCAGGGTTCGGCGACCATGCGATTGTATAAGTAGGAGAGTCTTAGAGAGTCTAAGGCATGTAAGGGATGATGAAGCTGAATGTAATGGGCTAGTACAAGGAAGATCGAAGAAGTCTTAGAGTAAAAGAGAGGCTTTTCAACTGTGTGCACAGAGGCCTATAGTAGAGTCCGCAGCTGAGTGCGTGGACCCCCGTAGCTGAGTGTGAAGGGAATTCTTGAGACTTTAAGTAGAACTAAAGTATTAATAAAAAGATTATTATAGAAATTCATGTGTTTTGTCTCTTTACTTCTATTATGAATGAATGCACTATTATGCTATAATGAATAGTGGGTTTATGAATTAATACTGTATTGATGCGCGACTTTACATGATTTATTTTTTTATATGAACACAAGTAATAGTAACTATTTATGCGAAGAATATCTTGTCACATGTTAAAGTTATAAAACACTTAGCCGATCTGGGTAAATATGGAATTAGGAGTAATCACAAAGGTGCATAAGTGGTTTATTCACCTATTTAGGGTCTGTGAAAGACAATCATAGACCTTCACAAAGGTTTAGAGGTTGAAGCCTTAAAGGCTTATCGATTTGTGCAATGGAAGGTTTAGGGAATAAAACGACATTACACTTATCTCTAGGTGTGGAAACTTGGTTCCAACATCCCCCCATACTGTTTAGGGTGAGACTTCAGTCCGCACTCCATGGATTGATGACGAAAGGGTCAGTAGTGTATGGATTTGTTTGGCAATACTAACTCTAAACTTGAGGTAGGACCCACTAAGACAACACCTCCACCTACCCATTTTCTTGAGGGTGATAGGCAATTGATGTCCTGTGTTTGATGTGGTGCTGCTTCATGAGATCTTCAATCACATTTGATGTGAATTGTGTTCCTTCATCAATGACCAATTCTCTTGGAAAGCCAAAGTTGTAGAAAATGTTTTCCCTCATAAATTCAACCACCTTTTCTCAATTTCTATCTTAAATTTCTTTGTTTCAACCCATTTAGTTAGGTAGTCAGTGCACATAATGATATACTTATTTTGTCCTTATGGAGGGTCAATGGGTCCAATGAAATCCATGCCCCACTTGGAAAATGTCTCTAGAGTCACTTGAGGTTCTAAGGGGATTTCATCCTTAGGTGTGGGTTTACCCATCCTTTGGAACTGATTGGTGATCCATGGTATTGCACTAAGAGTGTTGTGACTCACAACGGCTCCTCAACTCAAATTATCAACCCAAGATTTTCACAGACTTAGAGGTGAAAGTGCTATATGCACATTAGGTTATATTCTACTCATTCCATCCTTAGTCATGACACTAGATCAAGGTGTTAAAAGATAATTCCTCCTACTTAACTATAGTGAGATCTTGCTGATGAAAGCACAATTCAAAATTGATTCTAACTATGAAAGTGAAAATGTCATTTGTCCAACTTATAAACGCTAACTAACATTACATGAAAGAGAAAGGGATAATATACTTGCAGAAGTAAATCTACTCTATCTTGCATAATTCATCAAATCATTAACATAATTGCATGTATCATTTGTGATTTAAAAACACTAATTCTACTATGTTTTGTAGTGAGAAAAAGAAGTGGTTGGAGTGGTCTAGGAGCTTCTCTTGATTGTCAAATCAAAACTGAGGGTCATTATTCACATTGATTGAGTTAAGGATGTTTAAGTGGGGAGAAAAAAAGGTTAAGGAAAATGGTACTACAAGCCTACTACAGGTGTTCATACACGAGGTCTTGTATTGCTATAGGAGGACCTGTAATTCTACATGATGGGATCTGAGAGCCTTTTTAGGGTGGAGATGGTGCCTTGAGGGCATGAAGAGGTGGATGGAGGTAGGAGGGAGTGAAGGAAGGTTGGGGAATCCTCCTATAAAATCTTGGGACCTCTTAGAGGGTTGTCTTGCAATAGGATGAATGCAGACAATGTCCTTAATTTACTAGGAAGAGTGACTGTGGAAACAGAGTTTTCTGAAAAAAAATTGAGGGGTGGAAAGGGAAGATGGAGAAGTCCAAATGGGGATGGAAGAGGTTCCATCCCCTACAGATCAACACAACCCTTTAACTAGCTATATAGATACATCCATTGATCATTAACAAAGTGATATAAACTATGATGGAAAATATGAGTTGATTTTGAATAACATATATTCTATGTCACAACACTATTCTAATCATTGAACTAACTCCTAAGTTACAGAAAGTAAATATGAAGAATGAAAACTAGCATCTATATATTTCCATGAAATTATAAACATAATGTTTTTGGACTGAGATTTTTAATATTTCCAACCATTCTCCCATAAGAGAGGTGATAGGGAAGCTTGCCATCATAGATTTTTATAGCTTAACCTCTACTGCAATGAAAGAAAGATGTGAAATTCTTGAAAATAAGAACAAAACAAAAATACAGAAAAGGGACCAAATCCTCTAGGTTGGGTCCAAACCTAAGGGTCTCAACCCTCTAAAATTAACTCAGATGAAACTTGATAACCAACTTCTCATTATCAAAAAATATTAGTCTCATACATCACATGAAATTTAACAATGACAGTGTCAATATCTTGCTCAATAGCTACTCCTAGCTGAATCAAAACTTTGAATCCTAATGAGATTTTCAACATTTTTACTTATAAAAAAGGGTGGTTGATAGAAGCTCCCTTGGAAATAGGAGTGATTCCCTCCTTGATCTTGAAAATTGTGGATCTGGTCCCTCTTGAGCTTCACTTGCACTTAGAGTTACTCAGTTTTCAATGAATTTGAACTTGTGAGAGAGAATGTTTTGATCCCAAGCCGAGTTAGGGAGTTAAGGAGGTGGATAAACCCCCTGTATTCTCTCCTAGTTGTATCCATCAAGCCTTGCATAGTAAATTCCTAAAAAAATGTTTCTTTTTCCTGCAATTAAACCACATTAGGGCACATACTATGAAAAACACCTTTTGCTCGGTTTATTGAGCATATTATAACAAAAAATGTGAATTAATGTGAGAAAAGGATAGTTTTGAGGATGGAGGATAGCATAATGATCATCAATATATACCTATTGATGGGACTAATCATCAGCCCCCTGCTGAAGGTGTGCTCATCCTTTGAGAAACTTAGTCATCCATGTGAAGCTCATTCATGGCCCTGGTGACTCCTCTCACATCCCAAGGCACCTCATATGGTGTTCCTTTTAGTGGGTAAAAGCCTGCATTTGTCTCTATCTCATTCCATACCTTCTTCTCTTCTGTTTGGTTCCTTCCTTCTTGTAAGCCTAGTAACAAGGGTTGACTGAGTTTGAGTCCTATCCAATTGATCTTCATCCTCGGCATGAGTCTCTTGTAAAATGGTGTTCTATCCATGAAACTCCTTAGCCTTTCAAGAGAGTGATATTCTATATGACTTGTAGACTGTGGGGTAAGGCATGCCATATTCTCTAGAAATCTTATAGAATTTCTATTCCCAACATTCTAAAAGTGTCCTCAAAGTGCATAATGTCTTGCTCCTAGTTTGTGATGTATTTCAGTGCTAAGGCAACATCGGAGGAGATGAGGTTATGATTGTGGATGACAGCCTTAGGGTTCACTAGCTCTGCTCTAATATAGAATGGATCCTTCTCTTCTTTTTTCATTACCCATTTCACTTCATCAACCCTTGTCTCTTCATGAGTCATTCAATATGATAAAGCCATTAACTGCATGTCTCCCAATCTTGAATTGGGATCCCATAAATTTGGATATGTTAGAATGAAATTGTGCATATAGAATTCATCTAAATTTTCCCTGTCTTCCATACAAGTTTGTTTGAAAAACTCAATAAACTACTTGTAGTCTTGAAAAGGCAGAGACCCATACTGTGCTATATTTTTTATTTGGACTGCAACCATTATTCCTTAAGGGAAAGAACATGGGATTTTGATGGATGCCTACATTGTAAGGCTTCCCCAAAGAAACTTTCTGTGGTGGAAAGTTGTGTTAATTATCATGCAACTTCTCTCTCAACCTTATGTTTTATGCCAGAGTCTTCTCCTTCATAACATACTCCCTTAGTCTCAAATCACTTAATTCCTTTCCCATTTCCATGATTTTCTCCTTCCTTATGCCCACAACTTCCACATTCTTGGATTTGGTGATTTGCATCCACCTATGACTTCTGCCTCTCTCTATCTCCATCTCATAAAGGAATGGGACTGTAAAAATTTCAGGCATAATCTTTCCTCCTACAATAAATTTGTAGTAGGACTCTAATTTGGGTTGTGGATCAGGTTCTTGGAGCTCTTTGAGGCCTTTTTCAACTGAGTTTGAGGTGGTTGCTTCTTCTTGTAGCTCCCTTTTCTTCTCATATAGAAACCCATGTTCCTCCTGTAGAAACCCCCATTTCTCATGTAGCAACCCCTCTTTCTCCTGTAGCTTCTCTTTTTCTTCTTTCTCAAAGGAAGCTTGTGTCTTGGGTTTATTGATGGTCACTGCCCTAGTGGTGGGCCTACCCATAGATGCTAAGGGTGACTTGGTTTTGGTATTAGGAGAAGTCACCTCCTCAATATTTCCATCATTGGGTCCTACTTCGTCCTTTTTACTTAGTGACTCATTGACAATGATAGGGACCATTGTAGGAGTTTGTGGTTTTCCCTACCTGATTCTAGTGCTTTTCCTTATTTTGAAATATAGGGGACCCTGCCTTGGTTGCCTCCTCTTGGGCTTGATAGGCATTCCCATTGTATCCAATGTTTTATTACTTCTTTCTCAGTATCCTTTGGAGAACGACTTGTCTGATGTGGTTGTTTCTTTGCTTCATGGGGTTTAGAAGTCCCCTTAGGGGTTATTGTTCCTTCTACTTGTTTCTTCCCCTCTTCTTATCTAAATTTTTCTTCTCCTTCTCTTTTTCTAGTGCATCCTCTTCCTTCATTTTTCCTCCCTATTCTTCCTTTCTTTTTCCTCCCTGACCTCCAATGCTATAGGATGGTGTTTCTCTAGGTCCAACGGCTTGGGTTTCAATGAAATTTTCCTTTTCTGTGTCCACAAAATCAATCCATAGGATAGGGTTCCTTAAGTGGCTCAAATCATCCATCAAAAATAACTTTATGAGGCCATGGTGAGCCAAGTGTTGGTGCTTTCCTTCCCTCAGCTTCTGGCACATCTCAATGATTGACTCTAGGAGGAAATGGGGAACACCAAGTATTTGAGAGAGAGGAAATTCTGCCTTGAATCTTAGCTCATGGAGCAATCTAAAATGGTATGAATATACCTAGTCAATCTTCCTTCCCAAGGTATATACTTGAGGATATGATAAGCCACTTCATCCTAGGCGTAAGGTAGGCTTTCTATTCTTACTCCATTATTATCTTCCACAAGTTTCTCTTCCAAAATGAAGAATTTTTTCCTAGTTGTGACACTCACTGCCTTGTATTATTTGCTCCACCGAGTTCCTAAGGGTAAGGTGGTTACTCTGCTTATGGTTTTAGGACTTAGATATATGGCCAACCCTCTAACATAGTAGTGGAACTATCTTCTCCTTGAGATTGTAATGCCATGTAAAATTCATGAGTGATATAATCATCATACCATCTTAACAATTCAAATAAACCTAACCATTCATGTCTTTTGAATATGTTCACTACGGGATGGTGTTGGTGAATCCTCCTGGTGCTTGAGGTGTGGAATTCAATTTTTTAAAGAAATATCAGTGGTGATGTTAAATTCCTTGGTATCAATGAGGGAGAAGGATTCTAGAATTGATATCAAACAAACTCTTTTTTCTATGATTCTAACCACAACAATCTCCAAAAAGATGTCCTACTCCTTAATTATCTATTATAGGCTATCAATTTTAGGTAGACGTCCCATGCAAATGGATAAAAAAAAAGGAAGCAGGATGTCACTGACTTAAAAAAAAAAATTATGTGTATGAGGATTTGGAGGAAATTGTGGGCCACTATGGCTCATTTTTCACCTTTCAATTGCTCCTGTAGCTTCTTCTCGACCCTCCTGTAGCATCTCAAACCTTCCTATACCTTCCTCTTATAGAATCTGCAAACAAGGTTCAAAACTTCTTGGTGGCACCCTAGGTGGTTTGATAACAATAGCTCGTCCTTCCTCTAACTATTTATTTTTTTGCAATGAGTGATGGTTCAAATGAAGTCAAGCCCAATACATAATATTCTCTTTGTGGTAAAGGCTTGGAGCGCTTTGATGACATGACATGTACATGAGTTTCCTTTTTTGGACCGTTACCCCCACCCTTTGTAATCATTTCTCCTCTCCTCATGATTATCACCCTACTCCTTGTGAAAACCAACTCAATTTGAGTTGACATGTCCATGTTGCATGGGTGTCTAATACAAACTTAAGTTTACTAGTCGAGTGTGGCCAAGTTCATTGGCCACCTCTAGCCTATTAAAAATATTTTCTCGAACATTACACATTTTAGTCATTTTATGCATAGGGAAGAGGTGAGGGTTACCATACCTGAGCCTACCTATGGATCAAACTGTTAGAGATGGTTACATTTTGTAGCTGAGCCATATAACATCATTATCTCTGAGGGAGTTGACTCTTTTCTTTTTTCTTTTGCATGTCTTCATAACTTGATGATACCTTGACAAATAACTTTGTTGTGTGTGCAGGTGCCTTCTTTCTGTATAAGATACTGCTATTGGTGGAACTCCTTCCTGAGGATGATGTGTCCCTTCTCTATTGTAGACATGGCTCCATCATGCTTTTTGTGGGTGGCAAAAAAGAACTCAGGGATTTCTGTTGTGACTGCACATGATGCTACAGGAGGAGTTTTCTCCCTGAAACTGTCATTTAATCCTCCCTTGAAGTCTTCATATTGCATGTTAGTGTTGAGGGGAAGTGATGACAGGCATGAGGATAGGGTCATAGTCATGAAGAAGTGGTGTAGATATTGGAGGAGTAGAAAACACAGGTTTTTGTGTTTTTTTAGAGGTATGACAAAGTGAAAATTTTGAGCAAGTTTTAGCTAAATGGAATGGATGGGTGATGAATTAATCATTTGAGGACCCCCCCCTTTATCATTTCCTAGAGGAATCATGGCCTTATGGTCCATTCTTCCCATTACATCAACCTCCTGTAGCCTCACAAGCCCCTCTTATATCATTAGAGGACCTCCTATAACATCACAACGAGGGGTAAAATTTGACTTTCTTGTTGATTGGATGGTGGACATAGATGGGTATATGAGTGGAGAGTGTGTATATGAGGAGTATGGATGGAAGGATGGAGGGATACTTGTAGGTTTTTTCCTGTAGCCATAAAATATTCCAATTGTGTGTAGTCCTACAAAAGAGGAAGAATGTTAACAAAAATGGTGTAAGAGCTCCCTCCTTGTGCTCCTCTTTTCTCTTTATTTTTTTTTTGAGACAAGAAGGTTGCCTCTGTAAAGGTTTTCAAACTGTATGCCTTCCTTAGGTGCCTTAGAGGAGGTTTCACCTGGGGATACTTTATTTTTCTTTTTTCTTTCTCCTTTTTTTTTCTCCTAGGCTATCTCAGAGAGGTTTTCAACCCTAGAGTTGGCCTCAGATGCCTCATAGAGGTTTTCATCCAGGCCTTCTTATTTTTTAGTTTTTCATTTTTTTATAGGAATATTATGGAATGGAAGATATGAACCTTCCAATCACATTTAATTATCTATTGACTAAACTGACCAATTCTTCCTTGGATAGAGGTCTCCTATATAGCTTCAACTTATTACCATTTACAAGTAGGGGAATACCTTCCCCCTCAATAGTTCTGATCTAAACAGATCCATTTTCATGACACTTCTCCACTAGATATGGACCCAACCATCTTTTCATTAGATTTCCCTTGATATATTTGAACCTAGAATCATATAACAAGGCCCAATCTCCTTCTTGAAAAGTCTTTTCCCTGATATACATTTCGTGCCATATATTTCTTTGCAATTGTATGACTTCAGTGTGTAGGAGAGCTTGCATCTTAAACTCATACAATCCATTAAGTTGGAGAAGCCTTTCTTGTTGTAATGTGGTGAAGTCTAAGTCCAACTGAGCTTCCATCCTCAAAGTATTATATTCAAACTCAATAGAAAGAAAATCCTTTCTCCAATAAACCAAGTCATATGAAGTGAACCTAGTGGTCATTTTCAAAGTGGTGTTGTAGGAACAAGTAGTATCCACTAGTCTATCTACCCAACCTTTCTTTTCCCTGCTAACAACCTTGGTTAGAATGCTTTCCAATGCTCTATTTTTGGCCTCTAGTTTCCCATTTTCTTGAGGGTGATAGGCAGTGGATGCCCTGTGCTTGATATGGTGTTACCTCATGAGATCTTCAATCACATTTGATGTGAATTTTTCTCCTTGATCAGTGAATACCTCCCTTAGATAACCAAACTTGTAGAAGATGTTTTCTCTTAGAAACTCAGCCACCATTTGCTCAGTTTTTTCTTTAATTGCCTTTGTCTCAGCCCAATTTGTCAAGTAATTTGTGCATACAATGATATACTTCTTCTGTCCCGATGGTGGATCAATTCGCCCAATGAAATCCATGCCCCAATTTTCAAATGGATCTAAGGCCACTTCAGGTTGTAATGGAATTTCATCCCTACGTGTGGGTTTTCCCATCCTTTGGAACTGATCACACCTGGTGGTGTATCTCCTTGCATCTTGATGTAAAGTGGGCCAATAGTAACCAACGTGTAAAACTTTAAAGGTTGTCCTCTTAGCAGCAAAAGTACACCCACAAGGTCCATCATGGCATGCTAAGAGGATTTCAAAGACATCTTCTTCCCTTACCCATCTCCTCAAAATATGATCTGGTCCCATCTGAATAGGTTTCTCCCAATCCAAGTGAAGGATGTTTTTTCCTTACAATATTGCTTTTCTCCTTAGATGATATATTAGGAGGGAAAATCCTAGAAACCAAGTAGTTGGCTATGTCATTAAATCAAGGAGAAAGAACCGAGATGGCTAAGAGGTTCTCATCTTGAATTTGATCATCCACCATATCCTCATTATTTGTATGCAAGGTTAGTCTTGATAGGAAATCTGCAACCACATTTTATTTTCCTAGTTTGTGAATAATAGTCAAATCAAACTGTTGTAACAATAACAAGCATCTAATTATCTTAGAATTGACATCAGGCTTATTCATTAAATAATTAATGGTTGCATGATCAGTGTGAAAAAAAGTTTGATACCTAGTGATATAGTGCCTAAATTTGTTTAAAGAATGTATTATGACTAAGAATTATTTTTAGTGACAATGTAATTCAACTTAGCTTTAAACAAATTCTTACTAATGAAATAGATGTCATAAGGAAATTTATCTTCTAATTGTCCTAAGCTTTCCCCCAAAACTTTATCTGTTGCATTAGTGTGGATATGGAAATGAAATGCCCAATTGGGATGCGTAAGGATGGGTGTAGTGGTCAACGTTTCTTTCAACACTTCAAGGGCCTCTTGACAATTGTTTGTCCAAGAAAAATATGAATCCTTCACCAGTCATCCAAACAAAGGTGAAGCCACTTTACTAAAATCTTTGTTTAACCTTCTATAATATCTAAGCTAGTCCCGAGAAACTCCTGACATATATTTTCTTTTGAGCAATAGGGACCCTTGTGATGATGGAAATCTTGTTTGGGTCAACTTGTATCCCTTCCTTGGGTATGGAATGGCCAAGGATAGTCCCTGCATTCATAAAAAATTCACATTTTACAGGGCTCAATGAGAGATTCATTTGAATACATTTCTTCAAGACCTTGCACACATTAGAGAGAGCTTCCTGAAAGTCACATCGATAAGAAGTGAAATCATCCATGTATATCTCAATAGAGTCATGAACAAGTTCAACAAAGATACTTAAAACTACCCTCTGAAAAGTAGCAGAGGCATTGTACAAACCAAATGGAAGAACTCTATAGGAAAGAGTACCCCAGGGGCATGTAAATGTGGACTTGTCTTGGTCTTCAAGGCTGATATGGATCTTATTTTATCCACTAAATCCATCCAAGAAGGAAAATGATTTCTTTCTTGCAAGACCATCTAGGACTTGGTCAATGAAGGACTAGGTGAAATGGTCTTTCTTTGTGGCCTTCTTAACCTCTCTATAGTCAACAAAAATCCTCCACTTTCCATTCTTGTTTAGGACTAAAACTAGTGGGGATACCCACTCACTATATGAAATGGGGTATATGAACCCTGCATCCAGGGGATTTTGTAATTCTTCCTTCACAATGCCATTAAGAGTTGTGTTCATCTATTGGGCCGTGTAACAGGTATAAATTTACCCTTGATTACACTATCTTTTTCCTTCTTTTTATGCATTTGTGCCATGATGTAATAATGTTTTCATAGAATTTTGATAGAAGTGGATGAAACTTCTTTTGATGCGATTTGGTTATCAAAACTAACTTTCATTGCTTTTTATGCAGAAATTAGTGAATGGGACAACTGCCATTCAATATATTGAACAACAAAGGCTAAACAAGGAGAAAAGAGTGTGTCTTGTGTGATCAAGTTGAGAAGAGATTCAGGAGGATCAACGCAAGATGGAAGATTGTCTGATAATAGTATTTACTTATCAGGAGGATCGTAGTTATCTCTTTTCCTCTTTGACTATCAGAGGGGAAAACGAATAGAATAGAACAACTTTTCGCCTTTTTAATTTGACTGTAATTTTAAGAGAAAGATTTTTATTCTGAAGAACACATCGTTATTGTAATGACATTTGGAGTTAATGAGTAATATATAATTTTTGTTTCAGTTTATTCATGATATTTTGAGTAACTATGCAGTAACCACTGGCGGCATGGGCCTGGTCACTGGTGGACTTCACTGTTGTTCCCTGTTATATTTTTACCTTTCTTTACTGCAAGCCTAATTACTCTATTTTATAATTTACAATTGACCTATTTGATATATAAATCACTGGTGTTGATTTTGTGCATTCCACGCATTATTTCTTATTTTAGATTGATTGGTTTCATTTATTCATGTCATAGATTGATTCAATTATTAGATAAGAGTTATTTCGTGTTAATCGAGAGCTAGAGTATCATTGGTTAGATCAGGTGCATTACTGTTTTTATTCAGCTGAAAGAGCTCTGTTACCGCTACAGTGCACTCAGTTGATGTGCTTATGGTTTGTAATTGCAATTAGATTTTTTGATTAAGAATGAGTTTTGATGCTTGAATAGTTTAATTTCTTTGAAGTTACAAGTTTGGTAGTTCATGGTTTGATCCGTTTACTCTGGTATTGAAATCAATAAGTTATTTTAGAGCATTACTCTCTGTAGACTCAATGATTTCCGTCACTTGCACATACGACGTACACTCTTGAAACAAAAAGACTTACCTAGGCCGATAATTAATGTGAGGCATTTAGGAGTTCTAAAATACACGTTATTTGCACCCAACATTTTGGCACCGTTGCCAAGGAGAGTGTTTCTATTTCGCAGGAGGTGATGTATATTTGATATTTGTTTGTTTTGAAAGAATTGGGTATTAAAAATTTAAGGTAAGAACCTGCGTATGAGAAAGTAAAGTGCTTTCTACTTGCCTGCTTTTCAGCACAATTGCATAGGAATTAAAGTATAAATAGATGTTTGATGTTCGTTTGCTGTAAAAGAATTGGGTATTAAAAATGGAAGGTAAGAACCTGTGTACGAGCAAGTAAAGTGCTTGCTCCTTTGCCCGCTTTTCAGCAAAATTGCGTAGGAATTGAAGTAGAAATAAATGTTTGTATTTCTGTATGAATGACTAAGAAGAAAAGAGTAGAAAAAGATATAATTCCTCTGCCCAGATCTGAAAAATATAAGGGATCGGTGCCCCTTGGATGATCAACCTTCATTTACAAAATCATCCAGAAAGTTGAGTCTCAGTCATCAGTAGGACCCCGAACCATTTCTACAAGAAATCCTACTGTAACTCTTCAGGCTGCAGGATCACCATCTGTAGTTGATGCTAATATTCACAACAAGACTTAAGGGTTTGTACAGAGTTTTCAAAACACTAAAAACTTACATCCTAACCCTTTATAAGAAGGGAATTCTTGCAACCTCCATGAAGGAGAAGGAGAAATAGGTAGCACTGAAAAGATTAAATCATTACAAGCCAAACCTCCTAAAGTAATAGTTGAACAGAGGATACCCAGTATTCCAGACCAAGGTAATGCTGTTAAAATCATTCTAAAAGTCTCTTATAAATCCCCCAGGAAGAAATCTCCAGCTCTAGAAATCCCTGAAGAATATTGGCATATTTTTAACCAAATGGCTCATAATCAGTAACAACCTTAGACTTCTACATTACAATATCCTATTGTTGACATGGCTGTCAATGCTCCCATGAAAGCTATTCCATTACAGAATATTCCTACCTTTCATGGGCTAACTTCAGAGGATCCTGATACATTCCTTTTTGAATTCGATGTTTTATGTAGGGGATATGATTACACTACCGACCCCCAGAAACTGAATATGTTCCCCTCTACTCTGAAGGGAGTTGCTCTGCGTTGGTTTATGGGGCTTGGTGGAGGTACCATTACTGACTGGGACCAAATGAAAACAACCTTTCTAAAAAAATTACCAAGATTATTGCCGAACTAGAGAACTGAAGGATGAAAACTTTCAAATGGTAGCTAAGACTAATGAGACTCTTGAAGAATATGTAGAACATTTTCAATATAATTTGCAAAGATCTCCATATGCAAATTCCCCCCCTAAAGTTTTTAAAACTATGATGATTAAAGGTATGAAAGACCAATGGGTAGAAAGACTAAATTTAATGGGGAAGGGTGATATTTATCAAGAGGATTATGACAATATTATACAATTGTGCATCAAGTGTTCCAGAGGCAGTACAAGGCCGAAACCAACTAGACGTGATGCGATCACTAGAGATAGCAAAGCCTCAGGAGGAAGCATTACACGATTTGAAATCGGTAATCTGCTGGAAGATTTCAAGACTGATATATTGGGGACCCTGACGACACAATCGGATATCATGCAAGCCAAACAAAAGCAGGCTGAAGCAGAACAAAATCTAGCTATTTTCTATCCATGTTGTAGAAAGAAGCACAACCATAGAGAATGTTTGTTAGATATGATACAAACATGCACCATTTTCACTAAGGATCATACTACAGAAAGTTTTCCATCGCTTCCTTGATTAAAAGAAATTTTCAAGGAAGAAAAAGAGGAAGTGGAACCAGTATATCTACTGAACCAATGCCGTCAATGGAAAGCATGTCCGACAGGTATGCCTACAGAACCATCTTCATTCTTTCCTTCCTCGCAATTTAATTCTAAGAAGTATTCATGGGAAACATGGCAAAACCAGCCACCTTTCTCTACCTGGCCGCCTCAAGCATTTTCTATGCCACCATGGCCCAACCAATCAAATCCAAATAATAATTTGCCAAATTCATCTTACCCTCGACCATTCTGGTAGAACACCCCCTATTCCTCTCAATGGTCTCTTTCCACCTTACAAAATCAGAACTAGAAACCAAATTGGCAATGATCCGCAAGCCAGCATATGGGGACAATTCCTCTACCTCAACCAACCTTACTAGCACCTTACACATTGCAGCAAAATCCTCAACCTAATATATGACTGCAACTCCTAGCTCAACCCAACCCAAATCCTAACAACAGACCGATCCAATCAATACAAATTATTGAGAGTCTAGACCCTGAAGTTGAGTTGAGAGAATGTAATGAACTTAAGTTAAGATCTGGACACGTAATTTTTCCATATGAGGACAAAAATCTACAACCTAAAGTTAAAGAAACACATCTGAATAAGCCTTCAACTGTAGATGACCAACAAATAAAATAGGGAGAAGATAGAGTTAGGAAGAAAGATCCCGAGCAAATTATAATTACTTCTCCCCCGTTCCCAGAAATATTGATAATACCTCGACCAATTGAATATCTTGACTTTGATCTTTTGGGTGAACTCAAAAATCTCTATATAAAAATACCCCTCCTCCAGGCCATTCAAGATATTCCGATATATGTCAAAACCATTAAAGAATTATGTGCAAAGAAATTTGTGAGGAAAACAAAAATAACACCAACTGTCCATGTTGTCGGAACTTTGCCTAATTTATTACTAGGAAAAGAGACACCTGTAAAATACGAAGACCCAGGGAATCCCATTATCACAGTCCAAAAAAATGGCTGCTCTTTCCCCAATGCTTTAAAAGACTTAGGGGTAGCGATTAACATTCTTACAACAGAAACTTGCGAAGAGCTTGGCATCACAGCCTTAGAACCAACCATTACCTTGCTTGAACTTGCTAACTGTTCAATCATTAGGCCAGAAGGAACATTACAAGAAGTTATGGTTTCTATGAACTCTTGGGAATATCTAGCAGATTTTTTGATTATCAACCCCATAAATCGGCTAGATGGACATCCCTTAATACTAGGAAGGCCTTGGCTAGCAACAATCGATGCTTATATAGGATGCCGAATAGGCAGTATGACCATAACCAGAGGGAATGTTGTTAAGAATCTAGCGTTAGACCCTCCTGCACAGCCAAGCCTGACCATTGTAAAATCTAGGAAACAAGCAACAACATATTTAAAAGAAAATATTTGTTCACCGTTGACTGTTGCAGATGCGCTTGAATTCAAAAATCAAATAGAAGATGATGTCATTAACACCTTTATCAATCACCCTACTGCAGTGTCTAATTTTAGATGTCACATGATTGAAGCAGTCCTTGACAATGAGATTGAAGAATATTCCTTGAGATACATCAATGACCAACCGATACCAACAACCACTGTCTATAATAGCAAGCCTATTGAAATCAAGCAAGGGAAAATCCTGAACATTAATAGTAATCTGAGTAATGACCAACAACAGAAACTTATCCAAGTCCTTAGGAAATATAAAGGGGATTTTGCATGGGACTACCCAGACATGAAAGGGATTGACCTTCAATGATGCATGCACTACATCTACACTGAAAAATATGCAAGACCCATTCGATAGCCAGAACGTAGATTAAATCCTCATCTAAAGGATATTGTGAAAGAAGAACTTCAAAAACTATTAGATGTGAATTTTATTTATCTTATATCTGACAGTAAATGGGTTTCTCCATTAGTAGTTGTCCCCAAAAAGAATGGAAAATGATGGATATGCGTTGACTATAGAGAACTCAACAAAGCAATGCAAAAAGACCATTTTCCCCTTCCATTTATAGACTAGGTCCTTGATACACTGGCAAGAGAGAAATTCTTCTCTTTCCTAGATTGCTTTAGTGGCTATAACCAAATTCAAATTTCCCCTAAAGACCAAGGAAAAATTACTTTCACCTGCCCTTGGGGAACATTTTCTTATATTTGGACCTACAGTAGTCCTTGTACTTTTTATTGAAGGAATGTTGCATTTGGGCCTAGGGAGTGATGTTGCCCCCATGAAGACCCATAAACCAATGTAAGGCTACATATTTAAGGGTAGAGGGTAGAAATTTAAACTTCTTCTCATAAGAGGCATAATGATATGTGCTACAAACAAAAACAAATTCAAACATGAAGGTGTTAGGATCCTAAGGGGTTAGGCAATGGAACTGTGGAAGGGAAACAATGCTTATATTCTTCATTCTAGCCTCTCCATTGGTTTCTCTAATGGGGTAAATCTCATTGTTCCTCTTTTCAACCATAGTTTGTGTAGGTGAAGTGGGTTCTTCTTCTTCCACAATAGGTTCTTCAAAA
Organism: Pinus tabuliformis; assembly: GCA_031772625.1. Classification (NCBI taxonomy): domain Eukaryota; kingdom Viridiplantae; phylum Streptophyta; class Pinopsida; order Pinales; family Pinaceae; genus Pinus; species Pinus tabuliformis. The sequence goes on from CM062815.1 coordinate 845,554,683, forward strand.
ATTTCAGGTTTCTCACCAAGAGGGTCTTCTAACTCCCCTGCAGTTAGAGAGGGAAGTTCACAGTCCCTGACTCAAAATGAAGGTTGACTGCTTGAGGGTGTGGGGGTTTTTAGTAACAATTTGCCTTGGTTATCCTTACTCCTACAAGGCATGAAAGTTTTTTGTTTTTGTTTTTTTTTGTTTTTATCAAAGAAACAAGATTGAATGAAAAACAATAAGCAATTCTTATGCAAAAACAACACCTACTTAGACACCTCCCCAACAACAACACCAAAAGGTGGTGATCCCTAGTATTGCACCAAGAGTGTTGCAACTCCCAAGGGATCCTCAACTCAAATTATCAACCAGAGGTTTGTACAAACTTGGAGGTGACAATTCTATATGCATAGTAGGTTAGATTTTACTCATGCCACCCTCAGTCATGACATTAGATCAAGGTGTTCAAATACCATTCCTCCTACTTAACTATAGTGAAATCTTGTTGATGAAAGCACAATTGAAAACTAATTCTAACTATGAAAGTGAAAATCTCATTTGTTTAACTTGTAAACACTAATTAACATTACATGAAAGAGAAAGGGCTAATATAATTGAAGAAGTAAAGCTACTCTATCTTGCATAATTCATCAAATCAGTAACATATTTTCATGTATCATTTATCTACTTCACACTTTCTTGAAAAACACAAGTCTAACTTGTATCATGCTTGTGATTGAAAAACACTAATTCTACATTGTTTTTCAATGAGAAACATAAGTGGTTGGACTTGTATAGGGGCTTCTCTTGATCATCAAATCACAAGTTGGGGTCATTAGTCATATTTACTGAGATAAGGTTGAATTGGGGAGCAAAACAGGTGAAGGAAAATGGTGCTATAGGCCTCCTACATGCGTTGCTAGAGGAGGTCCTATATTGCTACAAGAGGACCCGTAATGTTGTAGGAGGGGTTCTAAGAGCCTTTTGAGGGTGGAGATGATGCCTTGAGGGCATGAAGAGGTGGATGAAGGTAGGAGGGAGTGAAGGAAGGTTGGGGAAGCCTCCTATCAAAGCCTAGGACCTCTAATAGGACAAGGATGAATTCCCATGATGTCCTTAATTTCCTAGGTAGAGTGACTATGAAAATTGAGTTTTGGGAGAAGAATTGAGGGGTGGAAATAGAAGAAGGAGAAGTCCAAATGGGGATGAAAGAGGTTCCCTCCACTGCAAATCAACACAACCCTGAAAATAGCCACTGAAATACATCCATTGATCATTAACACAATGATATTAACGATGATGGAAAATATTAGTTGAATATGAATAACATTTATTATGTATTACAACACTGTTCTGATCACTGAACTGAATCCTAAGTTACATAAAGTAAATATGAATAAGGAAAAATAATATCTATCCATTTACAAGAAATCATAAAAAAAAATGTTTTTGGACTGAGAATGTAAATCTTTCCAAGAATTCTTCCACAAGAGAGCTGATAGGGAAACTTACAATCACAGATTACTATAGGTTAACCTCTACTCCAATGAAAGAAATATGTGAAATTCTTGAAACTAAGAACAAAACAAAAATACAAAAGTGGGAACAGAGGCTCTGGGTTGGGCCCAAAACCAAGGGTCTTCGCCCTATAAAATTAACTTAGATGCAACTTAATAACCAACTTCTCATTATCATAAAATAGTAGTCTCAGACATCACATGAAAGTTAACAATGACAATGTCAAGCTCTAGCTCGATAGCTAATCCTAGTTGAATCAAAATTTCGAATTCTAAAGAGATTTTCAAAGTTTATTTATACAAAAGGGTGGTGATAGAAGCTACCTTGGAAGTAGGAGTGATTCCTCATTGATCTTGGAAATTATGGATCTAGTCCCTTTTGAGTTTCACTTTCACTTGGAGTTATTTGGTTGCCAATGAATCTAAACTTGTGAGATATGATGTTGTGATATCAAGCCGAGTTAGGGAGTTAAGGAGGTGGAAAAACACCCTATATTCTCTCATGTTGTCTCCACCAGGCCCTGCATAGTAAATGCCTCCAAATTTCTTCTTTCTCCTACAATTAGACCACATTAGTCCACATACTATGACAAACACCTTTTACTCTTCTTACTAAGCATATTATAACAAAAAATGTGAATTAATGTGAGAAAAGGATAGTTTTAAGGCTAGAAGATAGAATAATGATATTCAATATATACCTATTGATGGGACTCATCACTGATCACACTTGGTGGTGTCCCTCCTTTCGTCTTGATGTAAAGTGGGCCAATAGTAAGTTGATTGTAGAACTTTTAAGGTTGTCCTTTTAGGAGAAATGTTCCCTCCACAAGTTCCATCATGGCATACTGAGAGGATGTGAACGACCTCCTCTTCCCTCACACATCTCCTCAGGATCTGGTTTGGCCCCAATTTGAAAATATTTCCCCCAATACATGTGTATGGGGCACTTTTACTAAGAATCTCACTTTTCTCCTTGGAGGATAGATTAAGCGGCAGTAGTACAAAATGACTAATTAGTTACTAAAAAAAATACTAAAATTTTCATATAAACGACTATTTTTCGGTCAGTGACCAATAGTAGCTAATTTACAGTATCTTAAACGTGACCAACTTTTGGTCGTTTTTAGCTTATCCATTAATTGGTTGTCTCAATTTTATTATATAGTAGTATATTTAGTCATAAATTTGGTCATTAATTTAGTCATTGATTTAGTCATTAAGTGTCACAATTAATGACCAAATATACAACAAAATATATTACTAAATGATCACCCGAGAAAACCAATTAATGACTAAAGAAATATGACCAATATGTTGTTCGTGTTATAAGATACTGTAAATTAGCTACTAATAGTCATATATATGCAAATTTTATTCATCATTTGAAACCAATTAATGGCCAAAGAAATATGACTAAATTTTGGCTATGTTATAATATACTATAAATCAACTACTAATAGTTGTATATATGCAAAATTTAGTGATGATTTGTAATAAAAATTTTATCATTTTTGGTAGTCATTTCTCTTTTTTGATAATTTCATATTCGTTATATAAATGACTACTTTAGTAGTTTATAGCTATTTCATTTACTTTCATTAACAACCATTACAAACAACTAATTTAGTCATATATTCATTTTATTTGGGATCATCATTAATCAACATAAACTACTAATTTAGTAGTTTTATATTGAATTTATGTGTTCATTACTAATCAACATAAATTAATTAGTATGTTTTTGCAACCAAATTAAAAAAAATGTCATAGAATGTACATGTTCATCTAATAGGAAAACACAAAGTTACAAATGTTAATTGTAATAGAAAATAATATCAAGTGCAACTATAAATAGTTTCAACCATGAAAATTATATTATATAAAATGTCAAGTATTACAATATGAGTTTCCAACTTATTATTGGTTGGAGTAAAATTTACACATGAAATATTGTTTCATCACTTCAAAACATTATCAATATGATGTCAAGGCATTGCAGATGAATTCAGCAATTATGAGGACCTGACCATCATTCTCTGTGTGTGTCTTATGTGGGATATTGGCTCTACAAGTACCAATAGACCAATTATCTTCTATCTCTCTTTAATTTGGATTTTGTCACTCTAGTGTTATTGTTCTCCTCTTTCTTCAATTCCTCCTTCTTACCATCAATACTAAGTTCCTTTTCTGAAAAATAAAGAAGATACAATGCAGAGTATAAGACATGAAAGACAATGAACACTGGAATATAAAATAAAGGAGATTATAAAGGATTTATATGATATATACCTTAACATCAGCAATATTTCCAATGCCATTTTCCCCATTAAAAGCAAGAAACTCGAACAAGTTTTCTACAGTTGGGAAATAGTGGCCATTATGTGGCAAGATGACCTATATAAACAAAGCTAACAAAACATCACCATAGAAAATAACACCTTAGTAAACTTAGTATTTAAGCTTCATGGAATTCTAGGCACAATCATGCCAACTAAGTTACATGCTAAAAAGATCAACTTGTAGATTTCTTATACATTGTGGGAGTGTAAACAAAAATCCTAGGGAAAGCCAAAGCTAATTCTAGAATAAAATGAAATGAAGTAAAAAAGAAAACAATAATCGGATAGCCTTGTATACATGTATATAACCGGATAATGTAGAAGGCTAAGTGAATAAGTGCAAGGCTGGAGGTCGATGATGTCAAGAATGCCCAAGTATGATGAGAATTTCTTCAGATAAGAACTACTATTTGGGTCCATTATCACATATGAATAAGCCAACTAGTCTATATCAAATTATTAATGCGTTGCTTATATTTATGGATCACTACAATATATGTGGATAAATTTCAAATGAAATTCCCTTCCCATTGTGTTCCTGACCTATGGTACAATATATTAGCTATGATTTGGAGCAAATTTCCAACATCGAAAATATGTAGAAATCATCATTAGTAATCCCCCAAATAGGATTATTTTGGAATGTAACTTTCAAATTCTAGTTGCTATATGATTCTTGAATGGAAAATCCACACTGAATTCCAACACAAAGCTTCCAATTTGAGGGAACACCTGTGGTCATCCTCAATTACTCAAACTCAAAACCTCTGTGATTATTATAATGAAAAGATAACATAAGAGTAGTTTTGATCTGTTTTGTAGATTTTCATGCAAAGAACTAATAGTTTTCCCATATTTACCATAGTTGTAATTTCTAAGATATAGTGCATCGATTGATCTTTTACAACAAATACTTGATTCAATACAAACAAGAGTTTAACATATTACAAAAATACCACCAATGTTTGATCCTCAATTAGTTCAAACTAGTTAGCACCGAAACTTCAAGAAAGAGGAACAAGTAGAAATAACAAATCCATCAATTAATAATCAATCAAAAAAGGATAATTTTTTTTACTAAAGCTTGATAAATAGCTATAAATTAGATTGAAAATCCACTGCAACTAGTGGTCTTATTCAAAGAGAAATATTACTACATGGAGAACTCATCTTCTAAATTCTTTTCTCTATCCATGAAGCTTTCTTCTGTTAGGTCCCTATACTACTAGTGTAACCCTTTATTGTTATTGGTACAACCCCCTTATTATATTGTTCTGCCCATGTAGTCCCGATATTGTTATTATTGTGTTATGAAACCAGCTCAAGAAAAGATAGAAAAGATAGATCAACGCCTTAGAATTCAGCCTCTTCGAGGGGGCAACCTCCTTTACATTACATAAATGAACAATTCTTGGATGATACAAATGACAAAACTTCCTTTCTATATATAGGAGTCTAAGGAGTCACAATATAATCCAGCCGACCTAACAATAATAATATAAAGCCACAAAAATAACAATAGAGGGATTCTATGGGGCACAGAAATAACAATATGGGGTTAATAGGGGCACAACAATATAAATAAGGGGTATAACTACAATAGTAATGGGGTAATCACTAGTATTATAGGGACCCAACATGCCCCTCTCCTTCAAAAAAGTGTTGTCCTCAACGCTTGAGCAGTTCTGGATACTTCTGCATAAAATTCTCATCCTCCCATGTGGAATCTTCAGCGGATAAGTTCTTCCACTTGATAAGATACTCTGAAATTGATCGATTTCGTAGCTGTCGAGTTCTTGTTTCTGTGACTGCTTCCGGTTCCAATATAATTTTTCCTTCCTCGTCAAGTTCTGGCAATATTGTTTGAACTGGGAGCTTGTCACCTATAACCTTCTTTAAACATGAAACATGGAAAACTGGGTGCAATCGAGAAGCTGCAGGAAGCTCCAATTTGTATGCCATAGTACCAATCTTTTCCAACACCTTGTACGGACCATAATACTTTGGTGATAATTTATTATCCTTCTTAGCTTGCTTTAGGGACATTTGCTTATATGGTTGTAGCCGTAGGAATACCCAATCACCTACATCAAAACTTCTTTCACTGCGATGTTGATCTGCCTGTTGTTTCATTCTATTTTGTGCCAACACGAGGTTATCCTTTAAGAGTTGGAGGACTTGTTGTTGATGTTCGATGTGATGTTCCACTGCCTGAACCTTAGAATTTTCTCTTAAATATGATGTGATGGATGGTGGTTGTACCCATAAAGTGCCATAAATGGGGTCATTTTTGTTGTTGTATGGAAGGAAGTGTTATACCACCATTCAGCCAGAGGCAACCATTTGACCCATTGTGTCTGTTTATCAGATACAAAGCAACGAAGATATCCTTCCAAACATTTGTTTACTATCTCAGTTTTCCCATCAGATTGAGGATGATAAGATGAGCTATGAGCTAACTGAGTACCAAGACAAGAAAATAATTCTGTCCAAAAATTTCCAGTGAAAATGGGATCTCTGTCACTTACAATAATCTTTGGGTTTCCATGTAGCTTTTGAACTGTTTCCATAAATGCAGTAGAAACTGTACTGGCTTTAAATGGATGTGATAATGCACAAAAGTGTGCATACTTGGTAAGTCTGTCAACTACCACCATGATGACACTCTTTCCCTCAGACTTGGGTAAACCTGTGATAAAATCCATTGAAACCTCCTCCCAACGTTGGCTTGGAATGGATAAAGGTTGTAATAGACCCGGTGTCTTAATTGTTTCAACTTTATTTTGTTGGCAAACCAAACATTCCGCCACAAACTTTTGAATATCTGATTTAAGGCCATCCCAAAAAAATTCCTTCTTAACCCTGTGGTAAGTTTTTAAAAATCCTGAGTGCCCTCCTAAGGGAGAAGTGTGCAATTCCATAAGAATCTTTTGTTTTAGCTGGGAATTCTTACAGAGGTATAAGCGATCTTTGTACCATAACGAATCATTTTGCCAGCTAAATGTATCAGAAGTACTGGAATCTTGTTGTAGCTTTCGAATAAGTGCCCACACTTCTTCGTCATTCTTCCATTCCTCCCTTGCTTCGTTTATCCAATCTGGTTGGATAATAGAAATGGCACACAACAATGCTTCCATATCCTCATCCTTTCTTGAGAGTGCATCTGCCACCACATTTTGCTTCCCTTTTTTGTAGATGATTTCAAAGTCATAACCCAACATCTTTGTGACCCACTTTTGTTGCTCTTCAGAGGATAATCTTTGTTCTAAAAAGTATTTAAGGCTATCATGATCCGTTTTTACCTTGAAGTGTCTTCCCATTAGGTAGGGTCGCCATTTCTTAAGTGCATGGAGTATTGCCAACATTTCCTTCTCATAAATAGCTTTGCTTAAAAACTTTCCCTTGATTGGACGACTTTCAAAAGCAATGGGTCTTTCATCTTGCATTAGAACAACACCAATTCCATTTCCTGAAGCATCACATTCCACAATAAAGGTTTTTGTGAAGTCCGGTGTAGCTAAGACCGGTGCTTGGCACATTGCCTCTTTAAGATGTTCAAAGGCCTTTGTTGCTTCCGGAGTCCATGAAAATGAATCTTTCTTCAATAATGTTGTTAGAGGTGCTGCTATTCTCCCATAATTCTTAACAAACTTGCGATAATACCCTGTCAACCCAAGAAATCCTCGCAGATGCTTTATGGATGTGGGGATTTTCCATTCCTTAATGGCTTTAATTTTGCTAGGGTCTACCTTAACTCCTTCATGAGATACAATATGACCCAAATATTCCACCTCCTGGACTCCAAAGAAACATTTGGATCTTTTTGCATATAATTGTTTCTCCTCCAATAGTTGTAGCACCTTGTCAACATGTTCAACATGATCCTTCCAAGACTTGCTGTAGATTAGTATATCATCAAAAAATACTAACACAAATTTTCTAAGGAATGGTTTGAAAATTGAATTCATCAAACCTTGAAATGTTGAAGGTGCATTGGTAAGGCCAAAAGGCATGACCAAAAATTCATAATGACCCTCATGAGTTCTAAATGTTGTTTTTGGAATGTCTTCAATCTTCATTCTGATTTGATGATATCCCGAACGAAGATCCAACTTGGTGAAGTAAATTGATCCATGCAATTCATCCAGTAATTCATCAATGACAGGAATGGGGAACTTATCTTTAATAGTGAGCTTGTTGAGCTCCCTATAATCTGGACACATGCGCCATGATCCATCCTTCTTGTGCACCAATACTACTGGAGCTGAGAAAGAACTTTGACTCGGTTGAATTATACCAGCCTCTAGCATTTCTGCAACCATACGTTCAATTTCACTTTTTTGGACATATGGATATCTGTACGGCCTGATGTTTGGAGGAACACTTCCTGGAATCAGATGAATAGCATGATCATGATCACGCATAGGTGGGAGACCTTTGGGAGTCTCAAATACCTTGGAATGATTGTCCAGGACTTTTTGGAGATCTGGAGAAATAGATGATTCCAATGTGGAAACATCTAGCGAACATAATTGTGCAATTACACCTCTTTGCTCCTTTTTTAGAAGCTTTGTCATGCCATTAGAGCTGATTATCTTTCCTGGTTTCCCTGCAATACCCCTTAATTCAACTTCCTTTCCTTCCACAGAAAATTTCATGAAAAGTTCTTGAAAATTAAAAGCTATTGTACCCAAGGATTGTAGCCATTGGACTCCTAGTACAACATCAGCACCTCCCATTGGAATGGAAAGCATTGGGCTAGTCAATACATATTCTCCCATGGATAGCTTGATATTATGGCACTTTCCAGAACAATTTATTGTTCCTCCATTTGCAATCATCACTTGACACTCTGGTGCTGGATATAGGAAGCAATTCAATTCTTTTGCTACCCTACAATGAATAAAATTGTGGGTGCTTCCTGAATCAATCAACACTATTACCTTTTTCTTCTTGATTTGTCCTTCTATCTTGATGGTTTGAGGAGTGGTAATTCCCGCCAATGCATTACAAGATATGGTCGGATTTATTTTTTCTTCATCTAGGCTTTGTTCCTGGAATATATCCTCTTCTTTTGACCTTTCTTGCTCCTTTTCTTCTTCCTCTTCACAATCTATGTAGAATAATTTCTTCTCAGCACACTTATGACCTTTTGTGTATTTGCTATCACAATTGTAACAAAGCCCTTTTGCTCTTTTTTCTTCCAATTGTTGTGGTGTCAACCTTGTAGGTTGTGGAAGACTATGGGCAACAACACTTCCGTCTTTATAGTTGTGAATGGTATGCTTCCTAGTTGCCATAATTTTGCTTTCCATTTTTCTTGCTAACCTGAATGCCTTCTCTAATGAATCAGGTTCCCAAAGGCGCACATCATGTTGGATATTATCCTTTAAAGACCCTATGAACACATCAATCCTATGCTCCTCTGGAATATCTTTTACCCTTATGTTCAATTTTTGGAACTCCTCAATGTGCTCCATTATTGAACCCTTTTGTTTGAGACTTATCAATTGGCTAAAAAAAGTGTTGCTTTTTGTATCCTCATAATGTGCTATCAATTCTTCCGTAAAAATTGCCCAAGTGATAAATTGTTTACGAGAACAAAGCCATTGATACCATACAAACTGATTTGGTTCCAAATATAAAGTTGCCATACGTACCTTTTGTGTGTTTTGCACATTATTGAGATCGAAGAATTGCTCCATCTGTAATATCCATGTGGCAGGATCCTTGCCATCAAACTTCCTCATATCGATTTTTGGAACATGGTGAGTCTTCGATCCAACATTAGAGTCTATGGAATCATGATTAACATTTCTTTTGTTCTCATCATGAGTTTCCTTTAGTACTCTTTCACCCTTAGTGACCATTTCTTGTAGCAACTTATTCATATTTATCTTCAATTCTTCCATCTTATCATCCATGCCATCAATTTTAGCGTCCATGCCATTCACCTTAGCTTCCATGCCATCCATCTTAGCTTCTACGCCTTTCTTTAAACAATCAGTCTTAGCTTCTACACCTTTCTTTAAACCATCCATCTTAGCTTCTACATCTTTCTTTAAACCATCCATCTTAGATTCTGTTCCTTTTTATGCGAGGGACAGTTGTTGCACTTGGTCTTGTAATTTTGATATATCATGTTGCATTTCTTCCTCTTCTTCATGAGTCATGCTAGAGCTTTCAGGTTCCTTACTAGGTGTTTGCATTTTCTTTCCTCGGGGCATCAGTTATCGATAATAATTCTCTACTATGCCCTTTGAATTCCTTCAAAATAAATTTCAAACCAAGCTTAAGCAAAAATTTAAAAAAATCTACACACCTTTTTTCACTTTGTAGGAGCTTGATATTGCCTCTGATGTATCTCTATACTTTCCAATCATCTAGTTCTGAAATTGTGACCTGTAGTAGCTCTCTATGTCCTCTTTCCAATGCCACCAGTCTGATCCAAATTGGATTCTCCAAGAAAGAGTTATGCACAATCTCCCAAGATGACCTAATTATAGACCTTTAAAGAAGAGTGAACTTGTATGAAGTGCCACGTGTACAATTTTCGACCTTGGTTCTGCAAAAGATATCAAAGAAACTACAGTTCTTCCTCTTTCTGTACCTTCTGACTAAATTTCAATCTGATCCCCAGAGAGAAAGTTATGACGATTTTCCCTAGGTCACCTGTTTTGAATGTAATTTAGGAGTCTTTAAAAAGACCAACTTCCTCAGAGCATATCTCCGCAAATATCGCGGGAAAAGATCTGAAATTCGGAGCCCAGGTTCAGCGCGATTTCTTCTCAAACGGGTTTTTTTTGTGACTTCTGAAACGTCACATAAAAAAATTTATAGCGAAAATTCCATGATGACCTGTTTGGAGCAGCGAAACCCTAGAATCCAAAGCTCTGATACCAAATGTTATGAAACCAGCTCAAGAAAAGATAGAAAAGATAGATCAACGCCTTAGAATTCAGCCTCTTCGAGGGGGCAACCTCCTTTACATTACATAAATGAACAATTCTTGGATGATACAAATGAAAAAATCTCCTTTCTATATATAGGAGTCTAAGGAGTCACAATATAATCCAGCCGACCTAACAATAATAATATAAAGCCACAAAAATAACAATAGAGGGATTCTATGGGGCACAGAAATAACAATATGGGGGTAATAGGGGCACAACAATATAAATAAGGGGTATAACTACGATAGTAATGGGGTAATCACTAGTATTATAGGGACCCAACATATTGTGCCCCATAGAAGCCCACTATGTTATTATTGTGCCCTTACATTATTATTGTTATGTCGTCTCTGATTATATTATGACCCCTTAGAATCCTATATATAGAAAGGAAGTCTTTTCATTAGTATCATCCAAGAATTGTTCATTTGTGTAATGTAAAGGAGGTTTCCCTTCGAAGAGGCTTATTTTTAAGGTGTTTATCTCTCTTTTCTATCATTTTGTGAGTTGGTTTCATAACATTTGGTATCAGAGTTATGGATTCTAGGGTTTCACTACCCCAAATAGGTCATTGCGGCATTTTCACTATAACTTTTTCGTTACAAAGTTTAAGAATCTACAGAAAAAAAACATTTGAGAAGAAATCGGGCTGAACCTTGCGTCCAAATTTCAAATCTTTTTGCACCATATTTTCATAGATATGATCTGAGGAAGTTAGGGTTTTGCAAGCTCCAGAATTTCATCTAAAACAGGCCATCGTAGAATTTTCACTATAACTCTTTCACTACAAAGTCTCAGAAGAAAAAACAAAAACCCATTTGAGATGAAATTGGTCGAAACCTTGTCTCGAAATTTTAGATCCCGTCTTGATATACATTCGGAGATATAATATGAGGAAGTTTGGGTTTTTGCAGAATGCCGGATTACATTCCAAACAGGTCACCTTGGGAAAACTGTCATAACTTTTGTTCTGAGCATCAAATTGAACTTTCATAAGAATATTCAGAAAGAGGACTACCGGTGTTTTTCTGTAAGTTAGTTTCAGGTACTAAGGTCGAAACAGTGAGACTTGGAATGTTGTACAAATTCGCTCTACTGAACTAGTCTATAATCAGGTCATTGTGGGAGATTTGGCATAACTCTTTCTTGGATAATCAAATTCTGATCAGACTTATGGGGTTAGAAAGAGAACTCAAAGAGCTATCGTAGGAAGAAATTTCCGAACATGCAGATTTGAAGTTACAAAGTTACAGTCGTTTCAAGATCAAGCTCCTAAAATCAAGAAAAATCGAGATGAGTAAGTTTGATGGCAAGGATTTGGTAAATTGGATACTACAGATGGAGAAATATTTTGATCTACATGGTGTACCACTATTACAAAAGGTCTGTATTGCATCTTCATATTTAGAACAAAATCAATTTTGATGGTATAAAAGGCTTTGTTTTCATAAACCACTTGTTATGTGGTCAATTTTCACAGAGGAAATTATAGCACATTATGAGGATACAAAGAGCAATACTTTCTTTAGAGAAACACCACAAAAATTGGAAGAGAAAAGAGAAAAAGGGCTTTGTTACAAAGTGGAAAGAAAAATTATGGCAACAAGGAAGTCTATCCCTCACAACCATAAAGATGGAAGTGTTGCTTCTCCTAGCCTTCCACAACCTACAAGGGTTACACCACAACAATTGGAAGAAAAAAAAGAAATTGGGCTTTGTTACATTTGTGATAAAAAATACATTAAAGTTCATAAGTGTGTTAAGAAGAAATTATTTTACATTTATTGTGGAGAGGAGGAAGAAAAGGATCAAGAAACATCAAAAGAAGAGTATATACACCAGGAACCAACCTCGGAGAAAGAATAAATGAATCTAACCACATCTTGTAAAGCATTGGAAATAATTACTACTCCTCAAACTCTTAAGGTAGAAGGAAATATCAAGAAGAAAAAGGTTCAACAAGTGAAATACCACATCAAGAAAGAAGAAATGAATCCAACCATATCTTGTAATGCAATGGCAGGAATTATCACTCCTCAAACTATCAAGAGAGAAGGACATATCAAGAAGAAAAATGTTTAGGAAGTGAAAGATCACATGGAGCATCAAGAAATGAATCTGACCATATCTTGTAATGCACTGGAAGAAATTACCACTCCTCAAACTCTAAATATTGAAGGACATATCAAGAAGAAAAATATTCAAGCAGTGAAAGATCACATCGAGCATCAACAACAAGTTCTCCAACTTTTAAAGGATAACGCCACATTGGTGCATAATCGAATGAAACAATAGGCAGATTAACATCACAAGGAAAGACGTTTTGATGTAGGCGATTGGGTATTTTTATGGTTACATACATACAAACAAATGTCCATCAAGAAAGCTATTTATGAGAAGGAAATGTTGGCAATGCTACACGCACTTAAGAAATGGAAACCTTACCTAATGGGAAGACACTTCAAGGTAAAAACAGATCATGATAGTATTAAATACTTTTTAGAACAAAGATTATCCTCTAAAGAGCAACAAAAATGGGTCACAAAGATGTTGGGTTATGACTTTGAAATCATCTACAAAAAAGGGAAGCAAAATGTTGTGGCAGATGCACTCCCAAGAAAGGATGAGGATGTCGAAGCATTGTTGTGTGCCATTTCTATTATCCAACTAGATTGGATAAATGAAACAAGGTATGAATGGAAGAAGGATGAAGAAGTGTGGCCACTCATTCAAAATTTGCAGAAGATTCCAGTTCAAATAATATTGCCAGAACTTGACAAGGAAGGAAAAATCATATTGGAGCCTAGAACAGTCACAGAAACAAGAACTCGACAGCAACGAAATTAATCAATTTCAGAGTATCTCATCAAATGGAAAAACCTACCAGCTAAAGATTCCACATGGGAGGACAAGAATTTTATATAGGAGCATCAAGAACTACTCAAGCGTTGAGGACAACACTTTTTGAAGGAGAGGGGCATGTTTGGTCCCTATACTACTAGTGTAACTCATTATTGTTATTAGTACAACCCCCTTATTATATTGTTGTGCCCATGTAGTCCCCATATTGTTATTATTGTGCCCCATAGAAGCCCACTATTGTTCTTATTGTGCCCTTACATTATTATTGTTATGTCGGCTATGATTATATTATGACCCTTTAGACTCCTATATATAGAAAGGAAGTCTTTTCATTTGTATCATCCAAGAATTGTTCATTTGTGTAATGTAAAGGAGGTTTCCCCCTCAAAGAGGCTTATTTCTAGGGCGTTTATCTCTCTTTTCTATCATTTTGTGAGCTGGTTTCATAACATCTTCTATCCTCAAAACAAAATTTTCAATCAATATTTTAGGTTTCTGAAGCTTCCTAAAGGCCTTGCCAAATGAAACTGTGAGTTTCATAAATTTTCATAAAATGCTTCTTGTACTGAAAAAATATAGTTTGACCATGTGATAGATAATTCAAGTAAAATATTGTGTACAATATTTCTTAGAAGACTTCATGTTAAAAGTAAAACTTGCATATTTCGGATAGAAAAGGAATCTCAATAGAGATTGTCAATATTACAAAACAATATAGTGGATATAAAACTGTAGGCAGAACTAACAACATCCTAATTGTAATACAATTTATTGATTATTCTAAGTGAACCCAACTAGATGCATCCAAGTTTTCATTTTCAACTTTCTTTCCCATATCTTTACTAGACATGGAAGCTAACTTGCATGCATCTTGCAAGGTTGTTTTAGCAAGAGTATATGTTTCATTCTCATATACCACACCTTGTTTTCCATGAACAATCAAAACAGGTATTGGAGAAGTTAGTTGCTTCATTAGCTTAGTTTTTAACTTTTATTTTTTCAATTTCTGTTTTCCCACATGTGCATTATTTGAGTTTTCCTTGGTGGAGTTTTAGATAAGAAAATAATAGGTCTCAAACAAAACATTCATCATGCAAAACAATGACCAATTATATGATTCCAACCCATATTTCTTTATTTTTGGAAGAAAACCAGTCAACTACACTCAACTGACATCATTAAAGTTATCCAAAACCAACCTGGTGGACATATGAAGTTCTACTACATGAACTTGTTCGTCTGTTTGGATAAATTCCTCTTTGTATGTGGAAAGGGCTATTAACTTTTTATGAGAGTGATGAATTATACTTACTATTATAGTGTTTTCTTCTTAAAGATGTACGAAAATAACCCACTTAAGATTGTGGATGACCAAAAATCTCAACAATATAAATGACTTCTAAACATTGTAGATCTATAGTAACTGATAGAAACAAAACCTGCCAAAATTTTGATCTATGCCACAATCACAGTTAAGTATCAAAAAGAAATAGTAATAACTCCAATCATCCAATGGAAACTAGATATACAAAGAACAATTTTATTATAACACCTGTGAAGGGAACAAATATATGTTACCAGTCCCCCTCTATGGGATGGGTTCTTGGCTATCCTCAAATGTCTTTAGATTGTGTAGAGTCTCTCTCCTCTATAATGTATAAACCCAACAAAAGTATGGTGTGTGACAATGAAAATAATCAGAATTACAACAATGAGTGCAATAATGAAAATAATCAAAAGTGAATAATGAATGGAAAAACCTTCTATTCCTCGAATAATAAGCAATAACAAAATATTTTTAACCCCATTCTTGGAATAACCACTTGGAATATTTTATCATATCTGGTTAGGAGGGAAAAAGTATTTAAACTTTTATTTAGAAATAATCAATAAATAAATTATTTATTTATCATCTCAAGGAATTAGTTAAGGAACAACAAAATAATAATGATTTATTTAATTATTCCTAAGGGATTTAGTTAAATTTGACAAAGAATAATAATTAATTAGTGTTTAATTAATTATTCTTACAGAAAAATAAGATAATTAATGATTTATCTGTTTGTTTTTCATGATTGGGTCAAATATGACAAGGAAAAATAATTGAACAATGGTTTAATTAATTATTCCTAGAAGAAAATCAAATAAATAGTGATTATTTAATTATTCTTCATGGGTTTAACTATAAATTACTTAACAAGGTGGTTTGTTAAGTAATTTCTCATAGTGAAAACAATTTTAATATGGTAAAATTTTCTTTACATGGTGTACTTTGATCCATCTAGTAAATTATTCTGGATGATTAATTTTTTGGTGATAACAGATTTCCCCCAGTGTACGAGTGTTAGGAGAAAAACGTATGACCGAAGTATGTTGTAAAGACACAATCACTAGACAACACAGTGGAGTCAGAGAGAGAGAGAGAGAGACCAATAAAGCTGAAGCGAGAGAGGATAGGGACAAAGGGGGTGAGACTAATGCAAGTCTCCTTTTATGTTGTGGTACCATACCTAAATGCGGGGGGGGGGGGGAGGCATACCCATACCGGATAAGATAACTTAGTACAAAAATAATGGTGCACCCAGAAACATAAAACTGAGCAATGAAGTACATGCTGAATGGTACATAAAATGCTGGCATAAAAAAGCTAGAAACATATACATAATGTACCTGGGAAAAACATGAGCCAGGACTAAAATAGAATAATATCTGAGTACATGAGGTACAAAGGCCCTTCCCTAAAAAAATGGGTGGGAAGGAGGGTAAAACAACCGAAGAAGCCCTGTTGAATAGGGAAGGGATCTGCAAAATTGAATGGATCATTTGAAGGAGATGTGCATGCTATGAACACTGTGATCGGTAGGAAACGAACCCATCAACTCTGTGGAACTGCATCTGAGGATGTAGCATAATAAGAATGCATCTAGGCATGTGGGGGGCTACTTGAAGGCCCACCCCCTCATGAGGTCTGAAACATCTCACACACACCCGAGAATCACTGCTACAAACTTCTGCATCACTGGACCATCAAGTGTATGAATTACAAACATGAAATGACCAATTCAAAGGGAAATAATGAGTCACTATGCTCTATCCAAGGTGCCGAACAAGAATGGAAGATGGAACCAAGATACACCGCCCTCTAGGCCGTTCTTCTAGAATAAATGAGCTGATGTCGACATAATAGGGCCCATGATAGGTGAGGCAATGAGGATCCTCAACTAAGGCATGATGGAAAATAGTGATGTGACTGATGGACTGACACCAGGGATAATGGGGAAAGTGGGACTCAGGGACGAACATACGACTTCCCTTATCATAGCATAAAGTGCATGGTTAACCTGGTAGCAACTGACTCAACTTCGGACTAGATGGGGACAATATGATTGGAGGTCAAAATGAGCAACACAAGATGAATGATATGCATAAATGGATGGAATACTGTGACATGATATAATGGAACATGAAACAAACTCCATGAATGCAAGGGTGACTCATCACGGATGCTCTAAACAAGGGTGACTTGATGACGTTGCCACATAGACTAGGCTCTGTGGGGACCATCAAAGCATGAGTAAATGATGGTTTCTCATGATGAAAATTGACACATGGTACGAAAAATGTTAAGAGGAGGTATACCTCAAAGTACAAGTGTCGCTTTATGAATAAATTTGATTTTAAGAGGCGATGAAGTGACCCTTCCTGGAAAAATGATTTCCTGGTGAAGTGTTGAATCATCACAAATTGAGGAAGACCCATTATAGTACTCGTTGAGATCTTTCCAACAGTGTTGAATGTTCATCAAACTAAGCTACATTTTGGTCGTTATGTGTGATAGAAAAACTATGGGTTTTCCTATAAAAGGTCTGAAATTCGGACCCAAGGTTCAACGCAATTTCTTCTCAAATGGGTTTTTTTTGCGACTTCTGAAACGTCACAGAAAAAAAGTTATAGCGAAAATGCCACGACGACCTGTTTGGAGTAGCGAAACCCTAGAATCCAAAGCTCCGATACCAAATGTTATGAAACTAGCTCAAGAAAAGATAGAAAAGATAGATCAATGCCTTAGAATTCAGCCTCTTCGAGGGGGCAACCTCCTTTACATTACATAAATGAACAATTCTTGGATGATTCAAATGACAAAACCTCCTTTCTATATATAGGAGTCTAAGGAGTCACAATATAATCCAGCCGACCTAACAATAATAATATAAAGCCACAAAAATAACAATAGAGGGATTCTATGGGGCACAGAAATAACAATATGGGGGTAATAGGGGCACAACAATATAAATAAGTGGTATAACTACAATAGTAATGGGGTAATCACTAGTATTATACGGACCCAACACCCAGCGTCGGAGTGACCGATATATGGTGTGGATGATGGATCCATCTGAAAGGTGCAAAAATCAACAGATGAGATGATGTAATCTACCTAACTTCATGGCGGAAATAAAGAAACAAAAATCAATGGGATGTGCTATGAGCAACATTTTTGAGGTAGAGCACATTGGGAGAATTATGAAGGAGATGGCCTTCAGAATCCTCCAAAATATGCCCCCACACCTAAGTTCAAGGGTAATCAAGGGTAGACCTAGCTTCCATGATGTCCTCATCAGGTTGGAAGATGGGAAAAAGGGAGGAAGACTGACTACATGATGCAGCGATGTTACCTGGTGCATCAACCTGAGAAAGAAGGTTCACATATGCATCATATTGAATGGTAGACGATGAGCTGGTAGATGGAGGATCTACAGATGTTGAGACCTAAGATTATTTTGAAATAGGTTCAATAGAAGTGCATGTTGAAACCTCAGAAAGGTTTTCCTGTGAGGAACTCAAGGATGATGATAGGTAAAGGATATGGTTGGTGTTGTCCATCATCTCGACATTGATGGGAGGGATCACAATGGTGGGACCAGAGTCCCCCTGTTCTGGTTGACTACGGGTACCAGAATCCATAAATAGAGGAGTAGAGGTTACACTGCGCATGGCCTCATATTCACGAAGCACTTCAAGGTAATCATAAAATTCATCAAGATGAGGGCAACAATGGGAATAGTGACCATGACGATCACACATGGCACAAGGGTGATTTATGTGCAACGTTCTGAGTTTCTTGGGTGGACCCAGTAAGTTAACATGGAATTCATGGATATTTGACTCAAGAAACGTTTCATGAACCAAGGGTTTGATATGAGGAAGATTAGGAAAATTATTGGTGGTGTGCCCAACAACTTTGCACAAAGTGCACCGAGGTGATGGCATTGGGGCCTTAGGGGCTAGAGGAGCTTGGGGAGCCTTGTCCTTCTATTCTTTCCTCTTAGATTTGCCCCTATGTCTAGATGCTTTCACAATAGGAACAAGTTCCCGTTGAAGCTGTGATGGAACTGAAGTAGCGACAGGGGTGGTAGGTACTGGTTGAATCGGGGTCAAAGCATGATAGGGTCGTAGCTAACGAAGCAGAATTCTTGTAGGGGGATTGATGTACCATATTGGTATCCCCAAAGTCATGTTAGGAAGGAACGACGAAGCTAGGATAGGGAAAAAATTTACATCCGGAGGGGGAAATAGGAAAGGTATTTGGCCTATAGGGTAATGTCTAAACGGAATAGCTCCTGGATGGTTGAGACCTGGAGGAATAGTTCAGCATGGAAACATAGGAGAGGAACCCACAAATGGAGGAGGTCCTGGTGGGGTGGATCTAGAGGGCTTGACTGGGATGGTAATTGTAGGGTGTTGAGGAGATGGTTGTGGATTAGATGTACCAAACTACTTTTGAGCAGCTCGTGACACTTGTAACATGAAAACACTCATAGAGTTAGGATCTGAAATGTGGGAGGGAGGGGGGAGGGAGTACCAAGGAAAGCACCCAATAATGAGGAACCTTTATAGACTTTGGGTGAGATATCAGTGAGAGGAGAAGAGGACTTCTTATCTAACATTGACAAGATAATGGAATCGGGGGAGGTCATGGATGCTGGTGTGTAGTAAGTCAACTAATCGATGGTAACAATTTTCCCTTCATGGGGGAAGAAAATCTTGTGGAAAAGCATAGATGTGATGGCTGGCATGGAATATATGTAACTACAACATAAGAGAATGTTGTAATCAAAAGGGGCATCAATGAATTCAATGTCGACATGGACAGTCTTTCCCGCAAGTGTTACTGAACAGTTGCGGTACATGCAAAGGGGTTGGGAAGAGTGTCTGTCCCAAGCACGCAAAGTGATGGTGGAGGGGGACAACTCAGGTGACTTAAGTTATTTCCAAACAGTAATGGACATCACATAGGTGGACTCACCTTAATCAATAATGCATAGGGAGATGATGGAATTACACACTCGAATGGGTATCTGGAAAGCAACAAAGCAAGGCGATTGGGGATGTTCTGATGTAGCAACTGGGAAGACAGTCAAATGATCGTTAGAAGGATCTACTACACCTGAGGAAGTTAGTAGATATTTCTTTTGATATGGGCATGATTGGAGGACTTCCAACATTGACATGGCAGTAGGTGATTGCACCAAGTCATATACTATGTTGTATTTATGGGAAGCTTGATTAGAAGCTGCATTACAAAGTAATGGTCTCTTTGGGATCTTGGGAATGGCCTCAAATTTAGGTTGAGATATCTATAACAGTCCATTTGGTGTTGTAAGAGGCTCAATAGATTCTTGGGTTTTGGATTAACCTCATTAGAGTTCATCATAAGGATGTGGTAGTCACAAGGACCAAAATGTTGGGGAGGATGGGCTACTTGACCTGGCTGAGGTTGAGAAGAAACAAATGCTTTTTGAGGAAAAGGATTTGTGAGCACTGCCGGTTGAGATGGTGCAAGATTCTGAGGCAATTGTTGACCTCTAGAAGCTTTTTGAGCTTCCCACATTTGGCACATCTGGGGTAAGATAGGACACTCATGTGTATAATGGCCATGTACACCACAACATGCACAAGGCTTGTTCGTATGAATAGCATTGTTTTGCTTGGGCTCGCTGCCCTATTACTGGTTGTTAGTGTTAGGTTGGTTCCCCTGGGATTCACTAGGTTGATTACCTTTATTACCTTAGTTACCCATTTTACCCTTCCCCTTATTCTTTTTCTTCAAATTTTTGGGATTGGTTGCACTCTGCTACACAAATACCTGACCCTGAGGGGGCGGTGGCTGCTGGGGCTAAGGATGCATGGGAGGCTGGGGCACTAATGCTTGAGGGGCTGGAGCGATAGGTTGTGCATAAGGAGGAGCAATGGTTTGGTATATAGCTTGGGGCCCTGAAAACATGTTGCTAGCAGGGGGGGCATAAGTGTTGGAGGCACTGGTGCCCCCTTGCAGATAGCCATAACTTTTAAGGAATTTAGACTTATGTGATCCATAACATTGTTTAGAAAATCTTCAGCAAAATCACATAATCAATCTTTTGTCGACGCGTTTCGAACCAACCAGTGTGGTTCATCGTCAGGACAAGTTGAAGAACCAATCCGGCTTAGCTTGATTAAATAGAGTGTGCAGAGACTCCAACGGCTAATTTTGACCAGAGGTCCTAGTCAAACCACTAATTTTAATATTAAAATTCTTAGAAATAGCTAAAACCTATAATTCATTATTATTAGTTCATATATTAAGAGAGTTCATTAGTTAATTTGATTATATCTAAAATATAAAAATTATATAAACCAATTTTTATTAATAATAATCTATATATATATTATCATTCCAATATTATTTAAATTTAAATAATAGTATTAAATCACTATTATTCTAAGAATTTCGTTACATTAGGTAAATTGTGTATATATTTAATAATAAATATTTAAATCTAATGGTCAATACCCTAAAATATTATTATATATTAAGAGAATTCATTTGATAATCCATATTTTATTTAATTCTAATGGTCCTTATATAATTTAAATACAAATAAATAGTATTAAATTACTATTATTTTTAGAATTTAGTCACATTAGGTAATAATGTATATATTTAATAATAATTATTTAATGGTCCATTAGATCTTCTATAACATTTTTATTTATTATTTAAATATAATGGTCCTTAATAAGTTATATACAATAATATATGTTTAATAAATAATCTATATTTACTTAATAATTAAAAATATACAATACTATTAAAAATAAACAAATAATATTCATGTTAAATCATTATTATTCTTAGAATTTGGTTACATTAGGAAATTACCAAAATTGAGGGTTGTTAGAGTCCATGTTTATTAATAATAATATAACTAATATTATCGGTATATCATACATTTGTTTATAATATTTTCTTATCCTTTAAACCTAATGGTCTTTTGGTAACTAGATCTCCTCTTATATTTGAATTAATAATTTATATTCATTAAATAATCAATATTTATTCAATAATCTGTTATTCAATACAATTATTAAAGTTAACTCTGTCATTAGGTAATGATATTATTACTATTACGGTTTAAAAAGAGTTTTTTAGACAATAGTTAAAGGGAATTCCAGTTCTAAAGTTATAGTAGAATTAGAAATAACGGCATAAATAATTGAAAGCTAATCTAATCATAGTATACCCAATAGTATCATAAACATGATAAGGTTAATTAATTAATGACTGAATAATAACTCAAACACTCCAAAAAATAGGACTATCTCGCCAAAAACCGAGCTTAAGGAGAGGGAAGACAGAAACCCTAAGACCTAACAAAAGGGGGAAAAGAGGAGGCTAGGAAGACAAGGCTGGGACCCAGCAACTGCTAATCCTTCAGCCATCATCCCTATTAAGATTGTTCGGCCTTTTCTCAATCTCCAGGGCCTTTCTAAATTTACGATGGTGAAACTGTGCGACTTTGGCAATGACTTGAGCCTCCTCTATACATACATGATGCATAGTCTTCTCTGCATGCTCAGCCAGGGCTGAGGACTTGGTCCTACCATGTCTTAAGTCAGCCGAATGCTCGCTAATCCGCTGATTGATAGAGCGACCAGTCTCACCAATATAGGTTTTTAGAAAGAAGACACATACTGAGCAATACTTGCATGCTTCTTCGCATCATTTCCCCGCTCAGAAGTTAGGGGTTCTTAGCACGCTTGCCACCCGTGCTGTAAGAATTTCGGATGAGGAGAGCCTGGAAACGGAGAAGGCTCATCTCCTAGATGTTTTTGAGAAGAATGGTTACAATAGGCACCTCGGTCAAAAAGCCTTCCTCAGGGCCAAGAAGGAGCCTTCAATCCGAAGGGTTCCTAAAGATCATATCATGGGTGTGAACCTTCCTTACATCCAGGGGACTACGGACAGGATTGCGAGGATTCTGAGGAAGTACGATGTGCCCACAACTTTTAGACCTCTCAACACTATCCTGGGCTCCCTCAGATCGGTGAAAGACCCGATTGACCCTATGGACATGAAAGGCGTCTATGTCATTCCCTGTTCCTGTGGGACCCCCTATATTGGTGAGATTGGTCGCTCTATCAATCAGTGGATTAGCGAGCATTCGGCTGACTTAAGACATGGTAGGACCAAGTCCTCAGCCCTGGCTGAGCATGCAGAGAAGACTATGCATCATGTATGTATAGAGGAGGCTCAAGTCATTGCCAAAGTTGCACAGTTTCACCATCGTAAATTTAGAGAGGCCCTGGAGATTGAGAAAAGGCCGAACAATCTTAATAGGGATGATGGCTGGAGGATTAGCAGTTGCTGGGTCCCAGCCTTGTCTTCCTAGCCTCCTCTTTCCCCCTTTTGTTAGGTCTTAGGGTTTCTGTCTTCCCTCTCCTTAAGCTCTGTTTTTGGCGAGATAGTCCTATTTTTTGGAGTGTTTGAGTTATTATTCAGTTATTAATTAATTAACCTTATCCTGTTTATGATACTATTGGGTATACTATGATTAGATTAGCATTCAATTATTTATGCCGTTATTTCTAATTCTACTATAACTTTAGAACTGGAATTCCCTTTAACTATTGTCTAAAAAACTCTTTTTAAACCGTATTAGTAATAATATAATTACCTAATGACAGAGTTAACTTTAATAATTGTATTGAATAACAGATTATTGAATAAATATTGATTATTTAATGAATATAAATTATTAATTCAATTATAAGAGGAGATCTAATTTACCAAAAGACCATTAGGTTTTAAGGATAAATAAGTAAATATTATAAACAAATATATGATATACCGATAATATTAGTTATATTATTATTAATAAACTTGGACTCTAACAACCCTCAATTATGGTAATTTCCTAATGTAACCAAATTCTAAGAATAATAATGATTTAACATGAATATTATTTGTTTATTTTTAATAGTATTGTATATTTTTAACTATTAAGTTAATATTGATTATTTTAAACATATATTATTGTATATAACTTATTAAGGACCATTATATTTAAATAATAAATAAAAATGTTATAGAAGATCTAATGGACCATTAAATAATCATTATTAAATATAAACATTATTACCTAATGTGACTAAATTCTAAAAATAATAGTAATTTAATACCATTTATTTGTATTTAAATTATATAAGGACCATTAGAATTAAATAAAATATGGATTATCAAATGAATTCTCTTAATATATAATAATCTTTTAGGGTATTGACCATTAGATTTAAATATTTATTATTAAATATATACACAATTTACCTAATGTAACAAAATTCTTAGAATAATAGTGATTTAATACTATTATTTAAATTTAAATAATATTGGAATGATAATATATATATAGATTATTATTAATAAAAATTGGTTTATATAATTTTTATATTTTAGATATAATCAAATTAACTAATGAACTCTCTTAATATATGAACTAATAATAATGAATTATAGGTTTTAGCTATTTCTAAGAATTTTAATATTAAAATTAGTGGTTTGACTAGGACCTCTGGTCAAAATTAGCCGTTGGAGTCTCTGCACACTCTATTTAATCAAGCTAAGCCGGATTGGTTCTTCAACTTGTCCTGACGATGAACCACACTGGTTGGTTCGAAACGCGTCGACAAAAGATTGATTATGTGATTTTGCCGAAGATTTTCTAAACAAAGCCATAACTTTGTTGAGTATATAGAAAAGGGTATGAAAGGGTTCCAACGATACCATCGGTGACATGAGATTCCCCCAGTGCATTGGCACTTCCATGACGAGGGAGATATGGAATGACAGTATAGAAATAATCGGATTGCATATAAACCAGGTCATATCTTAGAGCGGTTTGGAGATCTTCTTCCTCAATCTGAGGAAAATGGGACGCGACATATTTTCCAATGGTAGATAAGAGGCTCCTAAGAAACCAATCTAGATAGACACAGCCTTTGAAGTGCGGGGCATGTCATGTGGTCTTCCTTGGATGCCACTCTTGAACCAATGTCGCACCAGAGAGGTAACTGTAAATATGAGAGCAACACTTTAGAAAGCGTCGCAAAAATAGAATGAGATGAAACAGGCTGGTCTACATACCATTTTACAGCGTCTTCAGTGAGCATGCATTGGAATAGCTGAAGACGAATGGAATCAACGGTAATGGAGTTGGATGAACACTACATGTGGAAGAATCGAACATGGTTGGTAGGATCCTCTCCAGCATTACCCTCAAACTTTGGGATGTCTGAGGGAAGTTTAGTCGGCATAGAAGGCCAACCAACATCGTGATGTATGGTGTTGTTTATCAGTTGGCTAAAATCTGGTAGAATTAACCTAGCCATAAAGGGGAGCATGGGGGTTGCCAGAATGGTTCTTGAGACTGTTCCGCTTGATGTGACCACCAGGATAGAACTGGATCCGACACGAGGTTGGGTTCCTGCACCAGCTGTGGGTCTAGGCATGGTGATGATATGTGGTGAAGGAAGCTCGAAATTAGATGAGGAATTAGATGAACCAGTAGAAGAGTTAGTGTGGGGACTCAGAGGGCTATGAAGTTGAACCTGACGTTGAGGGGTAATATGTGCAAGAGGAAACTAGGGGTGAAGGCCTAAGAGTCTTCATGAGAAATGCCTTGGTGGCACTATGGTGGTATGACACACGTGATACGAAAATGGTGAAGGGATATCAACAATATGCCTTTGTCTTGATGATGGGAGATAAATGTATTATGTTAAGTCTTGGATTGGCGGTGTAAACCAAACACCCTTCACTTAAGGTGTGCTTGTATGTGCAAGTGTATTTATTGATTATTCCTAGGTTGTGTTTGTAAAAAAGAAAATCGTTTGCTAAAAATAAACTAAAATCAACAACAGAGAATGAATAGAAAAACAATTAACTAAACCCCACCGAAAATGGGTTTACAAACACTATGCTAGTTAGTGGCTAAATCAATGTAAAACACACTAAAAATGTCAAGATATATAAATGTCGGTGTGACTGGGATCAAGTGACACTAGGCTGCTAGAAAGTGGTGCAGAAACAACAAAAAACCAAAGAAGAATATTGTTGTAAAAGGATAGGGAGATGGGTGCAACAACTAAGGAAACCGATGGGACTCTAAGGCTAATGACCAAACAAGTTTCAATGTGAAACTATGGATGGTGATAACCTATTTTTATAGATATGAAACATAAGGGTATAGATATGGAAAACATGGCTGAAAGTGCTGCAGAAACTCAAATTACTCACTCAGCTAAGCTCCTCCTATAAAGGGGGGAGCGTATTGGAAGCCCTAGGGGGGACTAAATTCCACTTCAATAAGTAAATCATGATAGATGTAGGCCTAGGTGGGATGAGACATATGTCAAACAACCCAACAAACAACTCTCTGGAAAACCTAGAAACAAATCTGAGAAAAACCCTCAAACCCAGAAATCACAGGTATTGGCCTGTTTTTTAGGTGGGATCGCATTTTTGGGCTGCTAAGTGCACTATGGCCTCTAGATCGCACTTTTTGGGCTAAAAATTGCAACTTCTGCTTCGTGGATCCCAGTCGGAAAATCTCAAAAAAACTCCCACCTTTGTCGCGGTTGGTTCCTATGACCTACGGAAAAGACCAAAAAGCTTGCGGAAGTCATAATTTTAAAGATCTATCGTTAAAAAACTAGGAAACATTAAGAGAATTGGAAAAAGAAGAAACCCTAAGCTGAAAGCTGAAGGTCACCCAGGTTTCTGTAGGAATTTACAGGGTAAGTTCCTCAGAAAGAACACCAAAAGGACACCGCTCACAACCAGATCTCAAATCAATACACCAGTATTTTTGACGTGGTTAAAACCATCAGAGTGCAAGGAGGGAAACAATCCACGGCCTGTCCCAACGTGGGTACTACAGGCAATTTATTAATCAAAGAATGAAAATTTACATAAGCTTCTCTCATGCACGGATTACCCGAACAATGACCCTCCATGCGCTTTAAATAGAACTCATGGACCAATCGGGTGTCAAGCCACGGATCAAGTGTCGGTAATACCGAGGAGAGAATGAACCGTCGGATCACTACATATCGTGACCGTCGGATTGTAAGTTACAAAATGTACAACGGTAAAGAAACACACTTTACCTAACTCTATACCTAACTCTACACTAGACCAAGTTGAACTTAACTATATCCTATGTGTCGGAATATCCTAACATCCCCCCTTAAGAACAACTTGGGATAGGATTGAAGGATTTACAAATATGACACAATAGGAGAAGGAAGGAGGCACTAGAGCCTATCCCCCCTTAGTGACAACTTCCTGAACTCCAAGCATATAACGAAGTTTAGTGAACTTCGCCTCTGTGAGAGCCTTTGTGAAGATGTCTGCAACCTGATCATCTGTTGGACAATATTGCACTTCAAGAACATGGTCATGAATGAGCTTTTGATGAAGTGCATGTGTAGTTCAATGTGTTTGCTGCGCTGATGCTGGACTGGATCTTTGCATAGCTGAATGGCACTTTGATTATCACACCAAAGTGTGGTTGGATGCTGCTGCTCAAAGCCAAACTCTGATAGGATCTGACGAAGCCACAAGGCTTCCTTACTAGCTTCCACGGCACCACGATACTCTGCTTCTGCTGACGAAAGAGAAATGGCAGCCTGTTTCTTACAAGCCCATGTAATAGGTCCTGAACCAAGAGTGAAGACATAACCGGCAGTAGACTTCCGATCATCAGGGTCACCAGCCCAATCAGAATCAGTGAAACCAACTAACAGAGGAGCTGCTTTGGCACTGTAATGAATCCCAAACTGTACTGTACCTCGAACATAACGAAGTATTCTTTTAGCTGCTTTCCAATGACTTTCACGGGGGTTTTGCATAAAACGAGCAACAAGGCCAACAGCAAAGGAAAGATCAGGACGAGTATGGGTTAAATACAAGAGTTTTCCTACAAGTTGACGGTATAAGGTAGCATCAACTTCAGGAGAAGTACAAGAGACTGAAAGTTTGACTCCAGACTGAAAGGGAGAAGGGGCTGGCTTACAGTCTTCCATGTGAAAATGACGAAGAATATCACAAGCATACTTGGACTGGGAAAGGAAAATACCCTCCTTGGATTGCAAGACTTGAAGACCGAGAAAATAGTGTAAGTGTCCTAAGTCTGTCATTTCAAATTTCTTTTTAAGGCTGGACTTCACATGGTTTATAAGGTTGGGATCACTACCAGTAAGAATAAGATCATCAACATAAAGAACAAGGATGATAAGAGAGTTGCCCACTTTCTTGGTGTAGACAGTATTGTCAGAATGACACCTAGAAAAGCCAGATTCTAAAAGAAAGCTATCCATTTTGGCATACCAAGCCCGAGGAGCTTGCTTGAGGCCATAAAGGGATTTCTTAAGTCGACAAACAAGGCTGGAGTCTGTTTGTATGAAGCCAATGGGTTGTTCCATATAGATTTCTTCCTGCAAGTCCCCATGCAAGAAGGCAGATTTAACATCCATCTGATGGACTTCCCATTTTAAAGAGGCAGCAAGGGAAAGAACAAGGCGGATAGAGTTCATTTTGGCAACAGGGGAGAAGGTTTCAGTGTAGTCAATGCCTTCAACCTGTGAAAAGCCCTTAGCAACGAGACGAGCTTTATGTTTATCAACTTTCCCATCTGGTCCATACTTGGTTCTGTAAACCCATTTACATCTAACAAGTTTGCGTCCCTTTGGTAGAGGAACAAGATCCCATGTATCATTTGTCATCAATGAATGATATTCTTCATTCATAGCTGCTTCCCAATGTGGATGGCCTGAAGCTTCTGCAAAAGTGTCAGGATCATGATTTACTGGAGCTTGAGCCAGTAAAGAAGAGGCTCTTTCAAACTGAGAACGTGTACGTCGCTGATCTGTAGGATCACCGGCAAGATCACCTGCTGCATCCCGAGTAGCACGGACCCATCTTGGAAGTTGAGGATCCTGAGAAGGTGGGGGAGGATTATCATCCTCGCTTTCATCATCTGAAGAAGAAATGTTTTCAAAAGTAGAAGAGATAGGAAGAGGTGGCACATCCGCCGGACTAGGCTCGCAGGCCGATTTATTTTCATCAAATTTTACATCTCTTCTAATGATAACATTTTTGGACTTAAATGGAATAAGTCTATAACCTTTTACATCTTCAGAATATCCAACAAAAGTACATTTCTCACTCTTAGGTTCTAAAGCTTTATGCTTTTCATCTGGAATATGGGCCCATGCTTCACTTCCAAACACACGAAAGTGACTTACATCTGGTTTAATGGAACTCCAAGCTTCTTCTGGAGTGATATTCTCTAGAACCTTAGTAGGAGTGCGATTGATTATATAATTTGCACAATTAATTGCTTCGGCCCAAAAACTAAGACTGAGTCCTTTAGATTGCAGCATACAATTAGCCATTTCCTTTAAGGTGCGATTTTTCCTTTCAGCTACACCATTTTGTTGTGGAGTGTATGGAACAGTATGTTGCATTTGAATTCCATTTTCGGTGCAAAAGTTGATGAATGTGTTTTTAACATATTCTCCACCATTATCAGTTCTTAGCTTAAGAATTTGATGTCCAGATTGTTTTTCAACAAAGGCTTTGAAGGCCAAAAAAGTGTTAAATACTTCGCTCTTGAGTTTTAAGAAGTATACCCAAGTGCGTCTGGAGAAATCATCAATGAAAGTTAAGAAGTACTTGCAGCCAGAGAATGAAGCAACAGGAAGAGGACCACATAAATCACTGTGCACAAGCTGTAAAGGGGCTGAGGCGTGCCAAGAGGCACGTTTGTCAAAACTGTCCCGATGATGTTTTCCGAGTACACATCCGGAACAAACACCATCTCTGCAAGATACCATAGGAAGACCTGTCACCATATTTTCTTTACATAGATGCTGAAGGGAGCGATAGTTTAAGTGACCAAATCGCTCATGCCAAAGTTTGCTCACTTCATCATTATGAGCAACAAATACTGAGGGAAGATTTGATGACCCAAAGTTGTGAAACTTATACAACCTTTGGAATCATCAGCAAGACCAGTAGCTAGAATCTGTTTAGGATCTTTTAGATCCTTGATTACAACATCATGAGGTGAAAATTCAACAATTTTACCTTCACCTGAATGAGTTATCTGATAGACAGATAGAAGGTTGCAGGATAAGGTTGGAACACATAATACATCATTAAACTGACCATTGTCTAGATGAACAGTTCCAGTCCCTACAACATTAAGAGATCTATCATCACCAACATATATATTTTTGGTGTTACAATCATTTAAAGAAGAAAACATGGCTTGGTTTTTGGCCATGTGATAAGAGGCTCCAGAATCAATGAGCCACTCATGAGAATGAGAAGAAGAAGAAGATACATTTAATGCATAACCAGACTGAGATGATTGACAACGACATGCAGAAAGTGCCATTCCGGAAGTTGAAGTTGAAGTAGGCTCCACATGGATGTTATGTTTCTTCATTGCGGCTTCCAAGGCTTCCATCTTCTTAAAGCATTTAGATTCTAAGTGGCCATCTCGATTACAAAAGTTACAATGTCTATCAGTCTTCTTCCATTTGTTTTTATTGGTCTTATCATTTTGCTGAAATGATCTTTCATTTTGAGGCTGAGTTGGTTTAGGACCATTCTTTTGAGGATATGACTTCTTAGGATTCTTTGAATTTGGTTGTTGCTGGGCGGCTAACGCTTTCGTGGAAGAGTTTCCAAGATTAAGAAGACCAAGGTGTAAGAGTTTTTCTTGTTCTCTTATTAAGGAATCACAAAAGGAGTCAAAGGAAGGGGCCTTGTAGTCTTTTCCTTGACAAATGAAAGCTTCCCTTGTAGAATGGAAAGTGGAAACAAATACAGAGTAGGCTGGTCCCAACTTAGTAAGGATGGAATAAATAAGGTTACCATCTTCTTTCTTAACTTTAACACCTTCCAAGAGATATCTAAGGGTCTTGAATTTGGACAAGAAATCTTCAATGCAAGAAAAATTATTAGGATCCAAAGTAAGCAACTCATTTTCAAGTTGATGGGCTCTAATTTCATTTTTAATCCCAAAAACTTTAGCGAGTTTTTCTAATGCTTCATGAGGAGTTTCAAGTTCTGCAATGTGGAATCTAAGATCAGGAGAAATAGACATCCCTATCAAACCACGTGCTTGATCTTGTCTATTTTCCCATTTTGCAACCTTGTCTTCATCTTTTGGTTTCTTCTCTTGGTCTGTGGCTATTCTGAAGAGACCTTTACTTCTAAGTAAATCTTCCATGTAGGCTACCCATTGGAAGTAGTTAGTGCTGTCAAGAATGACTTGGCATGGACTTTTCATTTTTAAAAAAAAATGAAGCTGAAGATGCTGAAAGTAAGTGTTCCAATGGATAGATCTCGAAAAAATAGGCGGTTTTAAAAAAAACGGCTCTGAAAAAGGCTTCCGGATGAAGAAGTTATGGCTTTTTAAAAAAAAATTGTTGACGTTGCCGGCAAAGTGCGCGAATGTGCGGGAATGAAAAAATCCGCCCCCACAAAATGGAGACTTGAACCCAAGACCTCTACTCTCTTAAAATAGCTTTGAACCAATTGATCTATACAAAAAATTTCAGAGAGAGAGAGAGAGAGAGAGAGAGAGAGGGGCGGGGGGGGTGGGGCTTGGTTTGCGTGCTTGCCTTGAGAAAGCTCTTTTTCCCTACAAAACACAAAACACAAAACCCAACACGAATATGCAAAGAAAAACGAACCTTGCGGCTCGAAGTTAGCTTTAGCCAAAAAACTAGAAATTTTTTAAAAAAAATCTCAAAGTTAGCTTTAGCCGAAAAAATAAATATTTTTCTCAATGTTTCTGATTTTCCGAGATCACACTAAGGTGCAGGGAAAAGAGCATACGCATGAGAAAAATCCTTCCTTTCTGTTTCTGATTTGCCCAGATCGCACAGAGTCGCAGGGCAAAGAGCATACGCAGAAATGAAAGGTATAGATCCGGTTAAAAAAAAGGCTAAATAAACCGAAACCGAAATAAGCAGAGAGAAAATAACAGTAAACTGCAAAAAAACACTGTATACCTCCCGATCTGAAAAATGACGCAGATAGGGCTACCGGAAACCTTTTCGCATGAAACGAAAGGGGTTCCTCACTGGAACAGATGCTCCGAACGCAACAGAGCAGTCCTCTCGGCCCGAAAGCAGTCAGAAACAACAGATCTAGGAAACGACAGCCGCATGCAGTTCTACCGGCTTCAGATTTGGATCACCAACGGACGCGGCCCTCAAATAGCTCTGATACCATGTAGGAATTTACAGGGTAAGTTCCTCAGAAAGAACACCAAAAGGACACCGCTCACAACCAGATCTCAAATCAATACACCAGTATTTTTGACGTGGTTAAAACCCTCAGAGTGCAAGGAGGGAAACAGTCCACGGCCTGTCCCAACGTGGGTACTACAGGCAATTTATTAATCAAAGAATGAAAATTTACATAAGCTTCTCTCATGCACGGATTACCCGAACAATGACCCTCCATGCACTTTAAATAGAACTCATGGACCAATCGGGTGTCAAGCCACGGATCAAGTGTCGGTAATACCGAGGAGAGAATGAACCGTCGGATCACTACATATCGTGACCGTCGGATTGTAAGTTACAAAATGTACAACGGTAAAGAAACACACTTTACCTAACTCTATACCTAACTCTACACTAGACCAAGTTGAACTTAACTATATCCTATGTGTCGGAATATCCTAACAGTTTCTGGATTTGAAGTATAAACCCATTGGAGTTGCCAATTTTGTTGTAGTGTTTTCTTCTCAAAGATGTACGAAAATAACCCACTTAAGATTGTGGATGACAAACAATCTCAACAATGTAAATAGTTGCTAAAATTTGTAGATCTGCAACAACTGATAGAAACAAAACCTGCCAAAATTTTAATCTATTCCATAATCATAGTTAAATAGCAAAAATAAATAGTAATAACTCCAATCATCTAATAGAAACTAGATATACAAAGAATAGTTTTATTATAACACCTATGAAGGGAACAAATATATGTTACCAGTCCCCCTCTATGGGATGGGTTCTTGGCTATCCTCAAACGTCTTCAACTTGTGTAGAGTCTCTCTCCTATATAATGTATAAACCCAACAAAAGTATGGTGTGCAACAATGAAAATAATCAAAAGTGAATAATGAATGGAAAACCCTTCTATTTATAACAAAATATTGAGTTATCCTCGATTAATGAGAAATAATAAAATATTATTAACCCCATTCTTGGAATAACCACTTGGAATATTTTATTATATCTGGTTAGGAGGGAAAAAGTATTTAAACTTTTATTTAGAAATAATAAATAAATAAATGATTTATTTATCATCTCAAGGAATTAGTTAAGGAATAATAAACAAATAATGATTTATTTAATTATTCCTAAGGGATTTAGTCAAATTTAACAAAGAATAATAATTAATTAGTGTTTAATTAATTATTCTTAGAGACAAATAAGATAATTAATGATTTATCTGTTTATTTTTCATGATTGGGTCAAATATGACAAGGAATAATAATTGAACAATGGTTTATTTAATTATTCTTCATGGGTTTAACTATAAATTACTTGACAAAGGTGGTTTTTTAAGTCATTTCTCACAGTGAAAGCAATTTTACTATTGTAAAATTTGCTTTACATGGTGTATTTCAATTCATCTAGTAAATTAGGCTATATGATCAATTTTTTGGTGATAACACTTACCATTATTTTTTACCATTCCCAACTGAGTTTTTAGCATCTTGACATATAATGTTTTTTGTTGAATCTCAATTGTTTATGATCTCATTGCCCCTAACATATATGACCTACACATGAGGCTACTGATACAAATAATATAACATATACCCAACAATTTGAAGGGAATTAATGATTATAGATGTCTATGGATCAATGCTATAGCTTGTAGGAGTGGTTGGTTGTTTCCTAGAGATCTTTCGGAAGGCCTTAACAGAATGAAGCTTGGACTGGTAAATGGTCCAAAATTGGACCCACTAATTTAATTTTTTTCTTTATAAGTAGTTATGATGAATTTTCTTAACCCTTATTTTTATTATGTAACAAGGTGTGGATTTGGATTAGTAATGCTCCTTAGTGGAGATACTTACTGGTGATATTTTCCAACATTCAACACTTTCCCTCTATTCATTATATTCCCATTTTTTCTTCTTTTATTCCATTGTGTATGCTCCAATCCACAGCTATAATACATAACTAAAAGATTTCCATGAATTCATTCTCCTGTAAATTCGTATGCTCTAGGCCCAAGGTGATTAATATGATATTGTTTGTAAGAAATATGAACAATATATTGCAATAAACAAGCACAAATGTGGTCATAATCTAGTAAGCCAACAAAAACAGGAAATAAGAAAAATGTCAAACATGGTTGAGAGAGATGGAGATGAATATATCAAAAAGTGATATTTATTTGTATCATAATTCAAATCACCCTACATAGATATATCTTAACCCTAGATCTGTCAAGCACCAAGATAGACAAAATCATTTGAAGTGTTAACCTTTCCTTAAGTTTTTGCACCATAAAAAATGTTTGCACCTTGAATCTCAACACATCATTGATACACAGTTAACAGGAATCTAAACTAGTTTATATTTTATTGATAATACATCAACTTTATATATTTATGGTTTTTGGCATACTAGAGATGTAGATTATAGAATGC
Organism: Pinus tabuliformis; assembly: GCA_031772625.1. Taxonomy (NCBI): domain Eukaryota; kingdom Viridiplantae; phylum Streptophyta; class Pinopsida; order Pinales; family Pinaceae; genus Pinus; species Pinus tabuliformis. The sequence goes on from CM062815.1 coordinate 845,589,413, forward strand.
ACATCTCGATGCAATGCCAAATATCAATATATTTAGTTGAAAAACTACAAAGAGAGGATATTCTGTAATGGTTTCATTACAAGGCTAATGTCATAGAAACTAGAGAAATAAAGAGTAGAAAAGAAACTAAACATGGATAAATAAATTGAGAATTTTTTTAGTAGGAGAAGTTGATATCTTATGTTGAAGAAAATGTAACTAGGTTCGATATTTATACATGCAATTTTGATCTTCGTACTTGTAAATAAAAGCAATATTATTTTTGTAAATCATATGAATGCGTTTCTTGCTCATTCCAAAGGTCGAGAAAAGTAAAATATCCAAAATGATAAGATCTTATTGAGAATATTTGTAATGTATATGATGCTACCTAGTGTCTAAGAACATCCCTCTAAGACCAACATAATCCTCCTGAAGACAAGCAAGCAAAACGATGGAAAACTCTATCTCGTTGGCCAGCAAAATAATTTAAATTGATTCATGTTGGCTAGCAAAAGGGACACAATAGATCACTTGGTTATGTAAAATCATTATGGAGGCATCAACATTATATATACCCACCTAGGGTCACTGCAAATGGGAGGAAAAAATTCTCACATTCTCTGAAGCAACTAGGATAAGAACAAGGTCTGCAAGTTCGCATATCTTGAAGAAGTATATCTTGAAGGAGTATATTCTCGAATGGGATAATTAGGAGCATGATAAAGAAGGCTCTTCATACAAAAAAAGGGAAACATATATTGGATAGGCAATTTTAAGATCCTCAATATTCTGTGATGGAATCTTCACTAGACGATTCATTGATCCAAGGATGAAGCAAGTTTTTCAACAGAGACTCCAACATGTGAAGTTCATGAATAATGATATGATGAAGTAAGAGAAGTTCAAGGGTATTATAGCTCCAAATGTCACCCTTTGTATTTATGATGCTTGCTTTATGGCCTAGGGAAACCCCTCCTTCCAAACTTGGTCCAAATATTTTAAAAACAGTGTTTTACTCCCTGTACGCTAATTTGCCCTGTGTTAAAAGTGTGTACATGTGGGTTAGTCTATACCCAACCCACGTATAAGTGTTAAAACACTTAAAAAAGTTAAATTTCCTTAACTATGGGTGGAGATCACGGGCTTTACCTATTGATTACCTACTAGTGCCTGTGGCCCAACTGTTCCCAACTGTTTCCCAACTAAAAAACTAATATGGGAGAAGTATAAAAAGACTTCAACGGGAAGGCCTTAAGGAGGAGAGAAATGATAGAATTACTATATTGAGATTATTTCCTGATCAAGTCTGAATAATCTGTGTGCTTCAAGCACTTCCCCAAGTACAGGAAACCTTTGTTTCCTTGAGTTTTGATATTCTCTCACATGCTTGGAGATATCATGCTATTGATTATGGAAGGAGGTTGTTGAAGACTAGGACTGGACAGACCTGGAGGACGGTTCCACTTGGAACCAGAACAGGAAGACTCAGATGAACTCTTTGATCCGGATTTAAACAGGAACGCAACAAATTACAGAGATAACCATATACACAAATATGTAGCGGAAATAATACTTCGTTTCATTAATGGAAAATACTGAAATATGCTTACAAACAGAAATGGAAATGAACTAGCTAGGGCGATGGTAGCTTATCTCTGAGAAGAGATGTGATGGCTACATGCCTCTGAACTGTGTTACAATGAGGCTCGAAGGCCTATTTATTGTTGAGAAACAATGGAAAAACCCTTAACATTCCAAAACCTAACCCTAGGAGATGAAACACCAAACTGTGGGCCCCGTTTGGGGGTAAGTTGGTACATCAACTTCCCGGGGTCGTAACTTTGGCATATGATCTCCGTTTGACGCGTACAATAGCTCATTAGAAAGATCTATCCGAGCACTATCATTGTTGGAACGGGCAACACCAGTCCATTCCATGGACTCGTGTTGCCCCCGGATTCCCCAAAAAACGTCGTTTAGGGCCTCAAAACGGCTCCGGAAGTTCAAGACCCGAAAAACTGCTAAAAATAGTAAATTGTGCTACAATTAAGGAAACTGAAAATGCTGAGAAAGACAATGGTGGGGGTCCAGGTGGATTTGGCAGGTGGCCACCAATATCCACCTGGATCATTCCTCCCCCCTTAGGAAGCAATGGTCCCCATTGCGTTGAGCTCCTCCATGAGATGAGGAAACTTCTGCTGAACTTGTTCCCTGGTGAGCCACTTGCCCTGCTGAAGGAGTTGGCCCGCTTTGACAACTCGATACAGTTGGATATTCTGTTGGCGAGTGTTCTTGATCTGTGTGTCCATGATCCGATCAGTTGCAGCTTGTTCCATGCAATCTGGATTTAATTCTGTGGGTTTGAGCTGTTCTGCAATGTCGGATGTGTCTAGCAATGGTGGAAAGTATGGCCGAAGGCGGTCCACATTGAATACTGGGTGCAGGCCAAGGAATGGGGGAATGCTGAGCTCAAATGCATTGTCTCCCATAGCCTTAGTAATGGTGTAAGGACCATATCAGAGTGGTCTCAATTTCCGATAGGCTCCAGTAAGGCGTTCCTTTTGCAAATGCAACCAGACTTTGTCGCCCACCTGAAACTTGTGTGGCACCCGATGTTGATCATGTCGCTGCTTGTACTTGGCATTTGATTTCTCAAGAATGTCATGGACCTGCTGGCGAATATGTTGGATGCGCTCAATGAAGCTGGTGGCCTTATCTGTTTCGGACTGGACATGAGCTGAATTCATGTGAGTAGCTGCAAGTGGCATGGCCACATCAATGGGGCATAGTGGCTGGAATCCCAAACCCACCTGAAAAGGGCTATGGCCAGTGGAGCTGTGAAGAGCTTGGTTGTAGCTGTGCTGAATGTAGGGGAGGCTTTCGTCCCATGTGCGTGGATGCTTTGAGTTATACATGCGCAGAATGTGCACAATCATCCTATTGACAACCTCTGTCTGGCCATCAGTTTGAGGATGGAAGGCTGTGGACTTCGTGAGTTTGGTGTCCAGCATTGACCAGAGACTGGACCAAAAGGTGCTGAGAAACCGACTGTCCCGATCTGAGATGATAGACTGTGGGATCCCAAAGTGCACCCACACTCGTTCAAAGAAGAGTTTAGCAGTGGCTTCTGCTGTGATATTCTTCTTGCAGGCCATCATAATGGCCATTTTGAGAACCTGTCGACGACCACAAAAACACAGTCATTTCCATGCTTAGTGGAAGGAAGGCCTGACATGTAATCCATGGAGATGGATTCCCAAGGTCGACTAGGGGTAGGCAACGGGGTATAGAGGCCTTGCTTCTTAATGGTCGGTTTGGCAATGGCACAGGCAGTACATGATCGGATGTACTTCCCAACATCCTGTCGAAGATTCGGCCAATAGAAATAGTTTTGCAGTACTGCCACTGTTTTCTCGACCCGAAATGCCCAGCAGCCCGACTGTAGTGTGCTTCCCAAATCATCTTGGCACGCTCGCTTGAAGGAACACAAAGGTGACCGAGGTGGAATAATAGGGCATCCTGGAGGTGAAAATCTGCAACCTGCCGACCCTCCAAGAGTGTCTGGTATGTGTGGCCGAATTCTGGGTCGCTTTTGTAGAGAAGTGGCCAATCAGAAGTCTCGTGCCCGCAAGAGTTGAGCATGGTGGTTAGCGCCATGATCGGTGGTCGACTGAGGCAATCTGCAACATTATTGGTGCTGCCCTTTTTATACTTGATATTCAAGTGAAACTGTTGCAGGTATGTAGACCACTTCTGATGGCGATCATTCTGCAATTTCCCTTGGGTCTGTATGAACTGCAGAGGTCGGTGGTCTGTGTGGATGACCATTTCCTTCCCCAAAATGTAATGCTTCCATTGTCGGCAGGCCTGTACAATGGAATACATCTCTTTATCATAAGTGGGGTACTTCCGGACCGTGTCTGAAAGTGTTTCACTGTGATATGCCACTGGATGTCCATGTTGAGTAAGGACTGCCCCAATAGCATAGTCAGAGGCATCTGTCTCGACCTCAAATGGTTGTTGTAAATCTGGTAACGCGAGCACTGGTGCCGTGCAGAGGCGATCCTTCAACTCCCTGAATGCCTTTTGTTGAGATTCAGACCAAAAGAATTTTTCTTTCGCCCCGCCCTTGGTGACTTGACTCAAGGGCCAAGAAATATGAGAAAATCCCAACACAAACCTGCGGTAGAAGTTGGCAAGACCTAGAAAGCTGCGGAGCTCTGTTAGAGTGGTTGGAGAGGGCCAATCCCGAATGACTTGGACCTTGGCTGGATCGACATGCACCCCCTGTTCATCAATGATGTATCCCAGATACTGAACCTCGGTCATGCCAAAAGTGCATTTCTCCAAATTGGCACATAGCTTGTGTTGCCGCAGTGTTTGGAGAACCTGTCGGATGTGGTGGAGGTGCTCTTCCCAACTCTGGCTGAAGATCAGAATGTCATCCAAGTATACTACTACAAAGGAGTTGGTGAATGGCCGCAAGATGTCATCCATTAGCCTCATAAAGGTTGCAGGAGCATTCGTCAATCCGAAAGGCATGACCAACCATTCGAAGAGGCCCTCCTTGGATTTGAAGGCAGTCTTCCACACATCTGAGGGTTCAATTGGTACCTGGTGATATCCTGACTTCAGATCGATCTTGCTGAAATATTTCGCCCCCTTTAGTTGGTCTAGGAGGTCATCAATCCGCGGGATCAGGTACCTATTACGGACAGTGATCTTGTTCAGCGCCCGATAGTCAATACAGAGTCTCCACGTCCCATCCTTCTTCTGTACCAACACTATCGGGCTCCCACAGGGCGAAGAACTTGGACGGATGTGACCTTTCTGCAGGAGCTCCTGAATCTGCCTCTTGATTTCATTGTTCTCCAGAACGGAGCGCCGATAAATTGGTCCATTGGGTAGCGGCGCACCTGGGGTCAGATCGATGGAGTGCTTGACTTGACAGTGCAGAGGAACCCCTGCCGGGGAGGTGAAGATGTCTTCGTACTCCTCCACAATCTTGTCCATCTGTAGTTTCCGTGCAGAGGGACCCCATTTGGAGGCCGCTGCCACTGTCTTCTTCTTCCCTTGAGGGCGTATCATCAGGAAAACAAATTTCCTGGTTTTGGAAATGATCTTACTGCATTGTTTTGCAGTAATCAAAGAGATGGCGGCAGGTGGTGCTACCTCTGGTATCCTGAACAACTTATTTCCCAATGTAATAATAACAGCATGGGGCCTTGATTCATACACAGCATGTCGCTTCCACAAGTATGGTTGTCCTAGTAATACATCACAAACTTCAAGGGGAGCAATGTCACACAATACCTCATCCGTGAAGGGCTTGATGTTGTATGGAAGGCGACACTGCTGGCTCACGCGGAGATCTCGCCCTTGGTGAAGCCACCCAATGGTGTATGGTTGTGGATGTGTTGTGGTCGATAAGCCCAACCGCTTCACGACCTCTGCCGAAATGAGTTTCTTTTGACTCCCGCTATCAACAATGAACTGTATCGGGGAGCCCTTTACCCACATCTCAGAGTGGAAGAGACGCTCCTCCTCCTCTGGATCTTCGGGTTCATTTTTCTGGATCTTTGCGGTAGCAACAGTGGCGCTGGGATCCGCATCAATGATCTGCTTCCCTTTTTCATACCCCTTATCGGGTTCTGACTCAGAGTTGGAACATGCATCTGATTCTGAAACCTTTAGCTCAACCACCAGTGACTACTTGGCCCGACACTCACTTGTGTTGTGAGTGGAGCTCTTATGGAACTCGCACCATTTTCCAGTGTCCTTTCTCGGCTTCGCGGCATTGCTCTTCGCTTGCAGCTTCGGCTGGTTGTCTTGGGCTGTCCCGCCTTGGCTTTGTCCTTTGTTCTATGGTTTAGGGGCACCTTTCCCCTGCTTTGGATTTGTAGATCCAAAGTCTTGCTTCTTTTGTTTAAACTTCTGCTCGACTTTGACGGCATACCGGTATGCCGCGCCGAGCGAGGGGATGTTTAGGAACTGTATTTCTTCCTGGATGTACTTGTGCAGGCAACCACGATATTTTAGTATCAAATGTTGCTCCGAATCCTTGATACCCAACTTTGTGCGAAGGGTATGGGAAAGATTGGTGAACTCCGGCACGTCTTGGTCCCTTCCCTGCCGCAACGTGGTCCACTTTATGTATTCATCCTCATAGCTTCCGACAGGGTAGTACTGCTCCTTGATGGCATCCCGGAACGAATCCCAGGTGGGTGCGGCTGAAAATAGTGAGCCAGTACTTTCATCCTTCTGCTCGCAGTAGGTTTCCCACCAGTCCTTGACGTGGGGGGCTGCTTTGAGAAGAGCAAAAACAATCTTTTCCCGACTCGAAAATTCATGAACAGAAAAATAACCCTCTAGCAGATTTAACCATTTATCTACGGCATCGGTGTCTATCTAACCCTCGAATATGGGGATTTCAAAATTAACTTGTACCTTGAAGGGTGTGGCGTTTCCAGAGGAGCTGCTGGAAGCCGATGCGCCGCTTCTGGGTAGCCGCTGAAGGATCTGCGCAAAGCTGTCCTTCATCGCGTTCCGTTGTCGCTCGAGCGCTTCTTCGAGCAAGATTTTGAAGGGATCTCCTACCCCCTCGTCTTTCTTCTCGTCCGCCATGGGAGGCCGTCGGGATTTGCGAGGCTGGTCTTGCAAAGGTTCAACCAGTTCAAGCCCTAACTCCTTATATCCCGACCTTGTTGGGGACATGCAAAGAAAAATAGAGAAAAAGCAGACCGCTCTAATACCACTGATCCGGATTTAAACAGGAATGCAACAAATTACAGAGATAACCATATACACAAATATGCAGCGGAAATAATACTTCGTTTCATTAATGGAAAATACTGAAATATGCTTACAAACAGAAATGGAAATGAACTAGCTAGGGCGATGGTAGCTTATCTCTGAGAAGAGATGTGATGGCTACATGCCTCTGAACTGTGTTACAATGAGGCTCGAAGGCCTATTTATTGTTGAGAAACAATGGAAAAACCCTTAACATTCCAAAACCTAACCCTAGGAGATGAAACGCCAAACTGTGGGCCCCGTTTGGGGGTAAGTTGGTACATCAACTTCCCAGGGTCGTAACTTTGGCATATGATCTCCGTTTGACGCGTGCAATAGCTCATTAGAAAGATCTATCCGAGCACTATCATTTTTGGAACGGGCAAAACTAGTCCATTCCATGGACTCGTGTTGCCCCTGGATTCCCCAAAAAACGTCTTTTAGGGCCTCAAAACGGCTCCGGAAGTTCAGGACCCGAAAAACTGCTAAAAATAGTAAATTGTGCTACAATTAAGGAAACTGAAAATGCTGAGAAAGACAATGGTTGGGGTCCAGGTGGATTTGGCAGGTGGCCACCAATATCCACCTGGATCACTCTTTCCATGTTTTATTATAGTTTTCTACAATAAAAAGAAATGTTGACTTGTTCCTGATATCGACTTTGTTTATGCATCAGATGTTATTGTTATGTTTTATATATGAATGACTATTTCAATGTATAACTAACCATCTAGTTATATGATATAAAGTTGATTTCACTAAAATTCTTTATCTATATGCTGCTATGTGTATTCAAATTGGTTGATTTGCAGATTCGAAGATCATATGGAGTTGTAGAGGGTTTGAACCCTGGCTGGAACTACCCAAATGAAGGACATCTGGGTATGTTCATCCTCACATAGTTAGTTTGTTTAAGCATGTTTCCTAAGTTGAATGCTTGTTTCTTGGTGTAGATTACTCCTGCTCTTCTAGGGTTCTAACCCAAAGCCCTAGGGGACTTATTCCCTCAATAAAGGGGTCGAAGATATTTGAATCAAGGAAGATGTTAAAAGAAGCCTAGACAACCTAAAAAGTAAAATGAGGTATGTATACTTGCATTTAATTTTATAATGACATGTCATATGGTTGCAAATCAGTACCTCTATCTTGAGAAACATGATCGAAGGGGAAATATATCCTACTCTGAAAGGATGCAGAATGACATAAGTCATAGTAGATGAAATCAACATAAAATGTTCTCATATGAAGTATGAGATGATTAATTACAATAAAGAAATTCTGATTAAATACTGTTGATGAAATTTATGAGGAAGGAATATATCTTGATATACGCAACCATGATAAAGACAATCAACATCCAAAAGACCAAGAATATTTAAATAGGAAATCTCCAAGAAAGATAGGAAGACTCTAATGAAATTCTGAAAAAGATGAAGACCCTTGACAATGGATATCTTTGGGAGATATGTCAATAGGTGTGTAGGATTCTGATACGTACAAAAGTATTTTGTGATGAAGAGCCACCTATTAAGGTACGACTTATGATATACTTGATTTATTGAATAATATTTGGATAAGTTCATGTAGGACTACTTACAAGTACAACTAGCATTCATGTGATGAATGGAAGAAGCATGATGAGAAATAAGTAGTCATATGACGAAGGCTCCAGATATGAAGAATACCAATTTCCATGAAGAATGGAATGGCATGACGAACTAAGAAGGAAAGTAATTGATGGCAGTTTCCCTACAAGAAAGAAGCTCAAATAAGTTTCATGCCATCAAGGAGAAAAGTTGATCAAGTAGCTGAAGGACCCACAAAGAAGAAGTTGTTGATGTATAGAGGAGTCCCTAGTTAAGAGGGAGCTCTGACAAGTCCCTAATCAAGAGTTCAAGAGGGAGCTTGGATCATATCATCCTCGATTACAAAGGAGTGATAGTTGTGTTTTGCTATTTCATGTGTCATGTACTAGACCAAGACTAATAGTCGTAAGTCTAGGTGAAGGCCATGGATGGAAATGAAGACACATGATATACACATCATTCTTGTCTTCACCTGGGAAGAAAGAATGGAGGGTTGGGTAATCATATGGAATCTGATGCTCTTTGAGGATGTGTAGGGCATCCAAGAAAAGAGTAGGCAAGAGGACCGATATTATTTGAGGGTTGGGAACCCAAGATAAGAATAGTCCTAGAAGGTCATACTCAGTGAACATCCAGGTGTGTATGTACCTTGATAGATAATGATGAAGGTGTCTATAAATCATTGGTATCTCCAACATTGTAGCTCATGGTATCATGGAGAGATGGATTTGTTAGTGAAGGCCATGCACAGTGACAACGCTGGTTGATATGATGCTATACATATGGGATTACCAATTTGATTCTTCTTATGGATAATTCTTCATATTGAGAATGAAAAAGTACCATTGTAAATACCTCCCTAGTTAAGAGGGAGTGTTGAAGAAAATGCAACAAGGTTCGATATTTATACATGCAATTTTGATCTTTGTACTTGTAAAGAAAAGAAATGTTATTTTTGTAAAACATATGAATGAGTTTCTTTCTCATTCCAAAGGTCTAGGAAATTCAAAGAGTAAAAATGATGAGCTCTTCTTGAGCATATTTTTAATGTATATGAAAGTACCTAGCATCTAAGAACAACCCTCCAGGACCAACATAATCCTCCAGAAGACAAGTAAGAAAAACGATGGAAAACTCTGTCATGTTTTCCAACAAAATAATTTAGATTGAAGTTAGGTTGGCTAGAAAAAGAGACATAATAGATCACTTGGTTATGTTGGCTCATTATGGATGAATTACCACTATATATACCAACCTAGGGTCACTGAAAATGGGAGGAATAGAATCTCACATTCTTTGAAGCAACTCGGATGAGAGCAATGTCTGAAAATTCACATATCTTGAAGAAGTATATTCTTGGATGGGATAATTAGGAGCAGGATCTTAGTGATAAGGTACAGTGATACCTTTGCATTCCACTCTGAGATCTCAGTTAAGTTCAATGTGATGGAACTCAGATGGGTACAGGACTATGTCTCTTCCCATAAGGACCAATCATCGGATAATTTCATTGTGATTTCAAATAAGCACTATTATGATGATTACATTCTCGACGTAAGTCCAAAGACAAGGGTATCAGTACTACTCTTTGTAGTCACAACCTTAAGCATAGTTATGATCTCGAAGATGACCATGTCTCAAGGATATAATCTCAACGAAGGGGTAGCTATGGTGAAAACAATGAAGATCTCAATGGTGCAGACACAATGATGATCTCGAAAATGTGCAGTGATGATGGTGATCTCAGTAGTATGAAGAATAGGATTGATGTCTTGGTCTTGGAGTGCCTCAGTCAGTCAAGGGTCATGGTCTTGGTGTTTCTCAATTGGAATATCTAGAAGAATAATTTAGTGTGATTTTTCCTTTCCAATGGGGATAGGTTTTGGCCCTGGAAAAATGCCTACATCTTGTGTTCTTGTCTCTTTGTTTTTGGTAGTTATTTGATGAAATAAAAAACACCTACTCTAATAATGTTAAAGAGAATATTGTGCTAACAAGAAAGTAAACAATGTCTCACAAGTAGTTATCAAGTCAAGAAGAATCTCATTAACTACATATGCCTCATATTCTTCAACATCTTAAGCCATGTTCACTCTAGCCCAACCTGTTGATGGTGTTGGGCCCACCAAAATTTATGGGATCTTCCCGGTATGAAGTCCCAACTAGACCTCACACGATTTAATGTGGGAGTCCCATCTGGTATGATGGCCAAATTTCCATTATCTTAAATGTTTTCCTTAACTATTGCTTGTGAGCATGTGAGAGTGGTTGGATTTGTCTAAGAATAGTGAGGTTCGCGTGCCTAGTGAGTGCTAGTGTTACTTGTGTTAAGGTTCTTTCACCACAGAGAGAGAAGGTGGGAGTGAGTCTCCAGTCGAAAGGGAGGAAGTCCCATCTCTGTCAAAGACACAAAACACAATAGGACATGAACAAATTTTCGAGGGGCAGTCCACATGGATGCGGAAGTCACAACACATAAGGGAAGATAGCACATACAACATCTAACGGGACAGTCTGCACAAGTGTGATGGTCATTATAACAAGTTTATGTCAAAGGTTTTGTCTGATGTTCGGGAAGGTAACCAACATGGGCAAGACAACATTAACAACTTATAAAACACATTTTCATAAATATATGTATTGGAGCAACTGAAGGAGTTCAATTGTTTTGACATAGGTTAAAGCAATATGCATTGCAAATGTTCAAGATTAGTCTTACAAACAATTACAAAACATGTGTGAAAACGTGATGACCTATTATCAGGCTTCTGGATTAAGTGAAAGTTCCAAGACACATTGGTACACCATACATCACTAACACCGTAGGCGGTCTATTAGAGCCACTACTCGCTCCTCAAAGAAAAGACTACAGACTCTCAATGCTATGTGGGAGGAGCTACGGTGAAAAGTCGTTTGTATGTGAAAATGAGGGGTATTTATAGCCAAGGGTAAAATTGGCCCTTGTGATTGTTCGACTTCCCTCATGACTGTTTGATTTTCATGGCTTTCAACTTTACCAGACTCTTCAGATTACAAGTGGGTCTCTTGGACTTCCACATTAGATTACATTAATTTACAACAGTATGGCCCACAATAGTGAAGTGGCCAACATGACTCATGACACGACTCGACACGACCATGCTGGTATGTTCATGCTACTTCTGGTGTGCATGTCAATGCTGTTGAGTGATAGATGTCCTCTTGGTGTACCATAGCTTCACCTTCGCATGGAAATATGTGTGGAGCCTTCGATGGTCTTAGTTGTTCACTTGATATTGCATGTGCACATTTCTCCTTTGCTTATACTTTGGCAAGCTTGACATGTTCATCCATTCGTGAAAACTTCTCCTTGCCTACATCATCCATTCGTCCGTTCACAAACACATTTCTTTGCATGTACTCTCCTTGTTCATCCCATTCTTTGTTGCATCATGTCTAATCTGTATACCTATATCTGCAATCACTCATGATGAGATGACATCAAATTCATAAACCTCCTAGTCTAGCATGATACATTTTTGTTCACTTTCGAAAGCAAGTGACCGAGGGAGAGGACAAGGCTAAGAAACTAAGCAAGGCAAGTTCCAAGATGGGATGCGGGCTTCGAGTATTGCTGGTGAAAATTGTGCATAAGTCACTAGGATACTAGGATCGACAATCCAAATCAGTAGTGACTGTCTGCAGGATCTGGCTTGGTTGGAGGGCAGATCTACACAATTTCTGGAGGGAAGCAGTGCGAGCTGAAGAGGGTTTTGGTAGCAAAAACCACACAATCCCTGGAGGGAGATGGCAATGGGATATAAGAGGCTTTCCAGGAAAAATTGCACATTTTTTTCAGGGAGCTTGATCCAGGTGGATATTGGTGGCCACCCGCTAATTCCACTTGGATCCCCTCTAGTTCTTCTTACAATTTTTTCAGTTTCCTTAATTATAGCACAGTTTACTATTTTTAGCAGTTTTTCAGGTCCTAAACTTCCGGAGCCGTTTTGAGGCCCTAAACGATGTTTTTTGGGAAATATACCGCCAACGATTTTTCTGATAAAAATCATCTTTTCCGTCGTAGTCCTCGGAGAGATCTTTCCAACTGGCTATCATGCACGTCAAACGGAGATAGTACGACCAATTCGCGACCCCAGGAAGTTGATGTACCAACTTACCCAAAAAACGGGGCCCACAATTTGGCGTTTCATCTTCTAGGGTTAGGTTTTGGAATGTGAAGGGTTTTCCATTGTTTCTCAACAATAAATAGGCCTTCGAGCCTCATTGTAAGACAGTTCAGAGGCATGTAGCCACCACATCTCTTCTCAGAGATAAGCTACCATCACCCTAGCTGGTTTTTTCCATTTCTGTTTGTAAGCATATTTCATTATTTTACAGTAATGAATTGAGGTATTATTTCCGCTGCATATCTATCTTTATGGTTATCTATGTATTTTATTGCATTCCTGTTTAAATCCGGATCAGTGGTATCATAGTGGTCTGCTCTTCTTCTCTGTTTTTCTCTGCATGTCCCCGACGAGGTCGGGATATAAGGAGTTAGGGCTTGAACTGGTCGAACCTTTGCAAGACCAGCCTCGCAAATCCCGACGGCCTCCCATGGCGGATGAAAAGAAAGACGAGGGGGCAGGAGATCCTATCAAAATCTTGCTCGAAGAAGCCCTCGAGCAACAAAGGAACGCGATGATGGACAACTTTTCCCAAATCCTTCAGCGGCTACCCAGGGGCAACGCATCAGCTTCCAACAGCAACTCTGGAAACGCCACACCATTTAAGGTACGAGTTAATTTTGAAATCCCCATATTCGAGGGTCAGATAGACGTAGATGCCGTCGATAAATGGTTAAATGTGCTAGAGGGTTATTTTTCTGTTCATGATTTTTCCAGTCGGGAAAAGATTATTTTCGCTCTTCTCAAAGCAGCCCCCCACGTCAAGGATTGGTGGGAAACGTACTGCGAACAGAAGGATGAAAGTACAGGCTCACTATTTTCAATCGCACCGACTTGGGATTCATTCCGAGATTCCATCAAGGAGCAGTACTACCCTTTTGGAAGCTATGAGGATCAATACATAAAGTGGACCACGCTACAGCAGGGAAGGGACCAAGACGTACCAGAGTTTACCAATATTTTCCATACCCTTCGCACAAAGTTGGGTATCAAGGATACAGAGCAGCATTTGGTACTCAAATACGTGGCTGCCTGCACAAGTACATCCAAGAAGAAATAGAATTCCTGAACATCTCCTCGCTCGGCACGGCATACCGATATGTCGTCAAGGTCGAGCAAAAGTTTAAACAGAAGAAGCGAGACTTTGGGTCTACGAATCCGAAACAAGGGAAAGGTTCCCCCAAACCGCAGAACAAAGGACAAAGCTAAGGCGGGGCGGCCCAAGACAACCCGCCAAAGCTGCAAGCAAAGAACAGCGCCGCGAAGCCGAAAAAGGACACTGGAAAGTGGTGTGAGTTCCATAAGAGCTCCACTCACAACACAAGTGAGTGTCAGGCCAAGTAGTCACTGGTGGCTGAGCTAAAGGTTTTAGAATCAGATGCATGTTCTGACTCTGAGTCAGAACCTGATAAGGGGAATGAAAAAGGGAAGCAGATTATCGATGCAGAGCCCAACGCCACCGTTGCCACCACGAAGATCTAGAAGGAGGAACCTGAAGATCCAGAGGAGGAGGAGCGTCTCTTCCACTCCCAGATGTGGGTAAAGGGCTCCCCGCTACAGTTCATTGTCGACAGCGGGAGCCAAAAGAACCTCATTTCAGCAGAGGTCGTGAAACGGCTGGGCTTACCGACCACAGCACATCCACAACCATACACCATTGGGTGGCTGCACCAAGGACGGGATCTTCGCGTGAGCCAACAGTGTCGCCTTCCATACAACATCAAGCCCTTCACGGATGAGGTATTGTGTGACATTGCTCTGCTTGAAGTTTGTGATGTGTTATTAGGACAACCATACTTGTGGAAGCGACATGCTATGTATGAGTCAAGGCTCCGTGCTGTTATTGTTACTTTGGGAAATAAGTTGTACAGGATACCAGAGGTAGCACCGCCTACCTCCATCTCTTTGGTTACTGAAAAACAATGCAGTAAGCTCATTTCAAGGACTGGGAAGTTTTTTTTCCGGATGATACGCCCTCAACAAAAGAAGAAGACGGTGGCCACGACCTCCAGACAGGGCCCCTCCACACGAAAAATACAGATGGACAAGGTCGTGGAGGAGTATGAGGACATCTTCACCTCCCCCGCAGGGGTTCCTCTGCACTGTCAGGTCAAGCACTCCATTGATCTGACCTCAGGTCCGCCGCTGCCTAATGGACCAATCTATCGGCGCTCTGTTCTGGAGAACAATGAAATCAAGAGGCAAATTCAGGAGCTGCTGCAAAAAGGTTACATCCGTCCGAGTTCATCGCCCTGTGGGAGCCCGATCGTGCTGGTACAAAAGAAGGATGGGACTTGGAGACTCTGTATTGACTATCGGGTGCTGAACAAGATCACTGTCCGTAATAGGTACCCAATCCCACGGATTGATGACCTCTTGGACCAACTAAAGGGGGAAAAATATTTCAGCATGATCGATTTGAAGTCAGGATATCACCAGGTACCAATCGAACCCTCCGATGTGTGGAAGACTGCCTTCAAAGCCAAGGAGGGCCTTTTCGAATGGTTGGTTATGCCTTTCGGATTAACGAATGCTCCTGCAACCTTCATGAGGCTAATGGATGACATCTTGCGGCCATTCACCAACTCATTTGTAGTGGTATACTTGGATGAAATCTTGATCTTTAGCAAGACTTGGGAAGAGCACCTCCACCACATCCTACAGGTTCTCCAAACACTGCGACAACACATGTTATGTGCCAATTTGGAGAAATGCACTTTTGGCATGACCCAGGTTCAGTATCTGGGATACATTGTTGATGAATGGGGGGTGCATGTGGATCCAGCCAAGATCCAAGTCATTCGGGATTGGCCATCTCCAACCACTCTGACAGAGCTTCGCAGCTTTCTAGGCCTTGCCAACTTCTACTGCAGGTTCGTGTTGGGATTTTCTCATATCACTTGGCCCTTGAGTCAGGTCACCAAGGGAGGAGCGAAAGAAATTTTTTTTTGGTCTGGATCTCAATAGAAGGCATTCACATAGTTGAAAGATCGACTCTGCACAGCACCAGTTCTTGCATTACCAGACTTGCAACAACCATTTGAGGTCGAGACAGATGCCTCTGACTATGCTATTGGGGCAGTCCTTACTCAACATGGGCATCCAGTGGCATATCACAGTGAGACACTTTCAGACACAGTCCGGAAGTATCCCACTTATGACAAAGAGATGTATTCCATTATGCAAGCCTACCGACAATGGAAGCATTACATTTTGGGGAAGGAAACGGTCATCCACACGGACCACTGACCCCTGTAGTTCATACAGACCCAAGGGAAATCGCAGAATGATCGCCATCAGAAGTGGTCCACATACCTGCAACAGTTCCATTTGAATATCAAGTATAATAAGGGCAGCACCAATAATGTTGCAGATTGC
The DNA here is from genome assembly GCA_031772625.1 of Pinus tabuliformis. NCBI lineage: Eukaryota > Viridiplantae > Streptophyta > Pinopsida > Pinales > Pinaceae > Pinus > Pinus tabuliformis. Next base: position 845,605,317 of record CM062815.1, read on the forward strand.
CTCAGTCGACCACCAATCATGGCGTTAACGACTGTGCTCAACTCTTGTGGGCACGAGACTTCTGATTGGCTGCTGTTCTACAAAAGCGACCCGGAATTCAGCCACACATACCAGACACTCTTGGAGGGTCAGCATGTTCCAGATTTTCACCTCCAGGACGACCTGTTATGCCACCTGGGTCACCTTTGTGTTCCTTCAAGCGAGCGTGCCAAGATGATCTGGGAAGCACACTACAGTCGGGCCGTTGGGCATTTTGGGGTCGAAAAAACCGTGGCAGTACTGCAGAAATATTTCTATTGGCCGAATCTTTGACAGGATGTCGGGAAGTACATCAGATCATGCACTGCTTGCGCCATTGCCAAACCGACCATCAAGAAGCAAGGCCTCTATACCCCGCTGCCTACCCCTAGTCGACCTTGGGAATCCATCTCCATGGATTACATGTCAGGCCTCCCTTCCACTAGGCATGGAAATGACTGTGTTTTTGTGGTCGTCGACAGGTTCTCGAAGATGGCCATTATGGCGGCCTGCAAGAAGAATATCACAGCAGAAGCCACTGCTAAACTCTTCTTTGAATGAGTATGGGTACACTTTGGGATCCCACAGTCTATCATTTCAGATCGGGACAGCAGGTTCCTCAGTACATTTTGGTCTAGCCTCTGGTCGATGCTGGACACCAAACTCACTAAGTCCACAGCCTTCCATCCTCAAACTGATGGCCAGACTAAGGTCGTCAACAGGATGATCGTACACATTCTGCGCATGTACAACTCAAAGAATCCATGCACATGGGACGAGAGCCTCCCCTATGTTCAACACAGCTACAACCGGGCTCTCCACAGCTCGACTGGCCATAACCCTTTCCAGGTGGGATTGGGATTCCAGCCACTATGTCCCATCGATGTGGCCATGCCATTTGCAGCTACTCACACAGATTCTGCTCATGTCCAGTCCGAAACAGATAAGGCAAACAGCTTCATTGAGCACATCCAACATATTTGCCAGCAGGTCCATGACATTCTGGAGAAATCAAATGCCAAGTACAAGCAGCGACATGATCAACATCGGGTGCCACACCAGTTTCAAGTGGGCGAAAAAGTCTGGTTGCATTTGCAAAAGGAACGCCTTACCGGAGCCTATCGGAAACTCGGGCCACTCCGATATGGCCCTTACACCATTACCAAGGCTGTGGGAGACAATGCATTTGAGCTCAGCATTCCCCCATTCCTTGGCCTGCACCCGGTGTTCAATGTCGACCGCCTTCGGCCATACTTTCCACCATTACTAGACAGGTCTGACATGGCAGAACAACTCACACCCACAGAGTTAAATCCAGCTTGCATGGAACAAGTTGCAACTGATCGGATTATGGACACACAGATCAAGCACACTCACCAGCAGAATATCCAACTGTATTGAGTTGTCAAAGAAGGACAACTCCTTCACCAGGGAAAGTGGCTCACCAGGGACCAAGTGAAGCAGAAGTTCCCTCATCTCATGGAGGAACTCAACGCAATGGGGACCATTGCTTCCTAAGGGGGGAGGAATTATCCAGGTGGATATTGGTGGCCACCCGCTAAATCCACTTGGATCTCCTCTAGTGCTTCTTACAGTTTTTTCAGTTTCCTTAATTATAGCATAGTTTACTATTTTTAGCAGTTTTTTGGGTCCTAAACTTCCGGAGCCGTTTTGAGGCCCTAAACGACGTTTTTTGGGAAATCTACCGCTAGCGATTTTTTTGATAAAAATCATCTTTTCTGTCGTAGTCCTCGGAGAGATCTTTCCAACGGGCTATCATGCACGTCAAACGGAGATAGTACGACCAATTCGCGACCCCAGGAAGTTGATGTACCAACTTACCCAAAAAACGGGGCCCACAATTTGGCGTTTCATCTTCTAGGGTTAGGTTTTGGAATGTGAAGGGATTTCCATTGTTTCTCAACAATAAATAGGCCTTTGAGCCTCATTATAAGACAGTTCAGAGGCATGTAGCCACCACATCTCTTCTCAGAGATAAGCTACCATCGCCCTAGCTGGTTTATTTCCATTTCTGTTTGTAAGCATATTTCAGTATTTTACAGTAATGAATTGAGGTATTATTTTCGCTGCATATCTATCTTTATGGTTATCTCTGTATTTTATTGCGTTCCTGTTTAAATCCGGATCAGAGCTGGAAGCGGGCTGCGGGATTACTTGTGACAGAAACTACGTAATTACTGGGAGGTTGACATGTTGAAAACCTCTGTGCATTTTCTAAGCTGAGAGGGATGTTGGGTAGCTTAGGGTATTTCTCATGAAATTTGCACAGTTTTCTGGATGAGCAGCTGACCAACTGACTGGGTGGCTAACTAGAAAAGTTGCGCAATTTTTTCAGGGAGACGGGGATGGACACTGGGTGTCTGTCTGGCCTGTCTGCGCAATTTTTCCAGTCAATGAAGTGAGAAATCTCTGCAACTTTTGTGCAATTTTTGAGGGGAGTGAGTCCTGGGGTAACTACCCAATCAAACTCTCTATTTGACGAGTAGGAGGGTTTGTTGATTAGCTTGCAGGTAGCACATATTGAAATGGCTTGTTGGACACTTCTGCGATGTTCTGGGTGACAGTCGGTTAAGTTGATTCTAGGGTGGAGGTCTAGCTCTTAGAGGGTGATCTAGTTGTCATAAATTCAACAAAATGACTAAGTGTGTGAGTGAGTGAATTTGTGCATACGTGACTTTGCAAACACACTCAACATGACTTGATGAAAAGACGGCTCAAACCATCAAGACAACATATATATAACATGACTAACCAACGGTGCGAGCGACAAGCGTGATGCTTGTGATAGATTGTTGAATGACTGCGAAGATGCTTGTGTGACGGTGCATACAACTCTGTGCATGAGTGCGATGGATGTTCACATAGATAATAAAATATGTACACACGAAGTGAGGACCTTGTGCGTGACCAAAACATGGCTGCAAGCATGACATTGTGACCAACATGCAAAAATATGTCTGTTGAACAGTCAAGTAAGGAGGGTGCAAAGAATCAACACGAGCTTACGTGGTGAGCTCGAGTGCTTGAAAACATCAAGTAGAAATCCAAGGGAGGCTTTGAAATTAGATGCAGGCCAAAACTTTGGAGGGTGATGCAACAGCTACAACATTTGGCGACACACTGGTTGAATTCCAGCTTATCTGTTTTGGTTCATTGACAACATAGGGCCTTGGTCCTTCAAGGAGTATTGAATCATTGTGTGGGTTACTTCGGCTTCCCCACTTACCTCGTGGACAGACATGGTTCACCTTTCACCAACCTAGTCAAACACAAAAAAAAGTTTCATCTTGATCACAATGTTTCAAAACTGGTAAGGGTAGTTTGGCTCGCGAGTTAAAAAAATTTAGAGTATAAGTTTTCATCTCTGGTGTTACTCCACTATCAGCAGGCCTGGACAGTACCTCAGTGGAGTCATGCAAGAACACACACATTTCTCCACTACCACTAATCCTAGTCATACCCTGGTGGAGTTGCGTGCTTCACCTCTCTACGCAGGAAGCCTTTCTCTTCTTTCGCGTTTGTATTTTTTAAAGAAGACTATGCATAGGAACTTATTTTTTTTTGGGGCAGAAGAGGGATCCCAACTTATTGAGAGCAGAAGAGGTTGTTCCTTTATAGAACCATGTAATATCTTTGACATAGGTTGGCTCAATTAGATTTTCCCCTTCACCATTTCTGCTAGTTGGATGGGCTTGGACACACAGAGCAGAAGGTTGAGTATAGGCATGGGTTTTCCTCGTATGGACACAGGTTCATGGTTGTACCCAAGCTTCACTTGAAGACAGCTCATATTTTCCTTCAAGACTTCATTGGCCGAAGGTTACAACCAAGCATAGAGAAGACAGACACAAGACATGCAAAGTGTTGCAGTGTCACAAGACTCTTTAATCTTAGCCACATACTTGTTCAAAATCCAGAACTCAGTACAGGGAAAAACTTGTTTACAAAATACCAAAAATAGCAGGATACTAAACAAACAAAACAATATGAAATAGAAACAGTAAGTGAAATCAAAAAGAAAAAATATAAGCAGTAGAGAGACTTATGTACATGGTGTGGTGCACAACCTGACCTATTGAAAATAGTGTTTGATATCTTGGCCATTGATAGGAAGATTGTCAATCCTCCTATCAAGTGATTACATATGGTATGTGTAAGGGCGAAGCTTCTCATGGACTATATACAGACCAATCCACTTGGATTGGAACTTCGTATGCTTGCCTTTTTCTTCATCGGGTTTATCCCATTTCAAGACTAAGTCACCATGATCGAAGTTAGATTTACCTGTAGACTTCTTGTCGAACCATCTCTTGATATGGTCCTGGCAGAGTGTAAACTTTATTTTGCTTTCATCCTTTGTTCCTGTAGTTTGTGAACTGTATCCATCCTATGTTGAACTAGCAGACAGGGCTTGCCTTGGGATTCTTGAGACAGCTGAAGTGCAAGCAAGTAGATGTTGGGTGGTAGGATGGCTTCTTTACTATCGACCAGGAAGTATGGTGAGGTATTCATAGAGGGTTTGGGTGTTATTCATTTAGCCTATAAATCATTTGTCAAGGAAGAGTGTAAGTTACACTGCTCAGAGTAAATGGTCTTTTTTATTATACAGATAAGGTTTTTGTTCGTGGATTCTGCGAGACCGTTTCCCGACGGGTAGTAGTTGGATGAGTGTTTCAGCACAATACCATTTCATAATGCAAAATAATAAATTTTTAAAGATGAAAATTATGTTTCATTATCAAACACAAGTGATACCAGAATGCCAAAGTGTGAGATGATGTTTTGTTGGAGGAAGTTGATGACCTCTTGGCCGTTCACTTGCTTGAGCGGAACTACTTTTGTCCACCGCAAGAAGTAATTAGTTGTTGTTAGAATGTAGCAGTGTTGTTTTGATGAATGTGGGAAAATTTCCCCGATGATGTCCAAGCCCCATTTTTTGAATGGTTTAGTCACTGTATAGAGTGCGATGGGGCTACTGACCTTCGCATTCTATATGCACATTGCTGACAAACTGGGCACTTGTGGGCATAAGCATGTGCATCCTTGAATAATGTGGGCCAGTAGAAACCAGCTCCCAGAACTTTTTGTGTAGTGGTATTTCCCTCAAAGTGACCTCCAGATGGTCCATCTTGCAGATCCTACAAAACCTTCTCTGATTCATGTGCCTCCAGGCACCTGAGCAAGATTTCGTTACTCTGATTTCTATAAAGCACATTGTACAACAACTGATAAGCTAAAGCTTTGAGACATAATGTCCTCTTCTGTATCATTAAGAGGTGAGAGGGTATGGTGCCTTGATCAAGGTAATGGCGCACATCTCTGTACCAAGAGTTTCCATTTATAGTGGGTGGTGTTTGCACTATGTCATACATTTCAATTTCCTACTCCCAGTTGACGAGCTCTACTTCTTCCTCCTGTGCACGTACTGCCTCAGCTACGAGTTTGTAGAGACCATGACCCTTGACAGTGTGAACTCGCTTGATGTCAATATCATACTCTTTCAAGCTTGTCATCCAGTTCACACGTCATTCACCCAGACCTTGTTGTACGAGCAGTGAGCGGACTACTGGGTGAGGCACATACATTATGCAATGTTTCTTCAGCAATTAGGGTATGAAGTGTTTCACTACCCTGTATAATGCATATGCTTGCTTTTCAATGGTGGGGTAGTTGAGTTTGGGTCCCTGCATGCTTGCGCTCATGAAGGATATGGGATGTTCTTCATTCATCTCATCCTTCTGAGTGAGTACTCTAGCGAGCGAGTTGTCCGAGGCAAAGTGTCACACGGAATTGGTCAAGGGTGCGGACACAGCTGACCTTCCTAGAAGTCTAAGACATTCTAATGACAAACAAGACAAAATGGAGTGATCTTTCTCTAAATACACCTTTTACAACATGAAAACTACAAGTGTTTAGGCTTACCTTATTCCAAAACGCTGTTGTTGAAGTCCGTTCTTGACGATCCGGATGAGCTCCTCCTTCAAGTCAATTCCTGCAACCACAAACAATCAAACAATTACCAAGCACTTGCATTTCATATAATAAAACATATATTCAACATGCAGACCAAGGAACACATGAAATAACTCATTAACACAAGCTATTGAGAAAAATAAACCAGTTTGTATTAATAACGAAACAAAGAAACTCTTACAACCTGGCCTTGGTGTTGTGCAAGTTCCTCCCAGGGTCCATCAAGGGTTTTCCTCTACTTTGACAAAGCTCACCCTCTTCCAAGTAGAATCAAGTAAAGACAATCTCTCCTCACAAAGGCTCTAATGGAAGACCTAAATCCTGCAGCATTTACCCAAAGAAAATGTATAGCTCCAACCTCTCCTCCCTCTGGCTCAATGTCTTTATTTATAGTGCTGTAAAGAGGTTATTCAGGTCCACTATCAATGGGATCATCCCCCCTTTGGGTGGGATAGCTCCCTTATTGATGGGATAAGTTCCCCCTTAATAGAGATACATGAACCAACTGGGGCGCATCCATTTCATCAAACCGACCTCTAGAATGTTCTAGAAGTAACCACAAGTAACTTTTTCAAGATAAAACTCGCGCATTTTGCCTTTTACAGAGGGACGCACCTGTCCCCTAACATACAGAGCGTCCATGGACGCAGATTTTGTGAACATGGTCAGCGTCCCCGCAGGTAAGGCTAGAGAGAACCTGCGACCCCAGAGATAAACATAGTTTTTACAAGACTTTCTCTCTTCTTTGAGTTTGAGATGGATAACAGAGGCATGAGACTTGCCTAAGAGGGTAGCATGACTGTTGATTTGAGCCATACTAACTGTAAGTAGTCAAGGTGACATTTTTTAGTGTAACAGATTGCCCCCTAAAGTGCGAAGCCTGGAATAGAGTAGGGTTTTGTAATTCTAGGAAGGGTGAAGCGCTTTATCATTTCAAGGATTGTCTTGTGGATGGCCTGGTTGGAACCTGCAATTTTCAACACAAAATACATGGATAAAATTATATCATCACTGAGGTAGGCATTCCCATACTCAGATTCAAAACTTTAACTAATGGACTAACTATTCTGATACAGGAATGATCTTGCAGTACATCATTTTTATAGACTTTTGTAGACACAGTATGGACGCAGCCATCTGTTTATGATTAGTCTACATAGATAATGAATACAAAACTCCTCGCAGCCTGGATGGTAGAAACTAGATCCAGGGTCTTCACTTCTACTTCCCGAATTGGTACGATTCTAAGCATGTGATTAAATGATTTGATGTCGAACATGTTAGAAACCACTTGATTACCAGTCAATGATGTAAACTGTTAACAAGCGTGAGAGAGACCACCAGTAATGTCAATGGTTCTCAAAGTACCAAGCACAACCCGTGAAATGTGAATAGATGTTTTGATGTCGAACACTTCACGGAATCCTTTGATCGAAAGTCAATGATGTAAACTGACGTCAAAGGCGAGAAACCTGCCATTGATGCATGCAGACTTCAAGGTACTGTCGATTCCTAAGTCATCTTTCTAGATAATGTGTCGATGTCGATAGAAAGCGACCCGTTGCAGGCAAGCCCGCAACACGAAATCATTGTTCAAGTTGAAGAAATGTTGCTGTAAGGACTGACTCAGGGATGGTCAAATGGATGACAAGTATTTTGCAGATGAAAGTTTTTCTTGCAGACCTCTTGAACACATAACGACACAACAGATGGCTTGGTGACGAATAACTCAAAGTTAATCCCCGGAACCCGGTTAAAGACTTTCAAAGTGGTTTGGTCAACTGTGAGGTAAAAGATTTCCCAACCCAGGTGAATGAAAAGTGTCGTGTTCAAGAGTGGTAATAAAGTTTCTTCTGAGACAAAAGGTGACAAACAGGTTCATTCTTCTCTCTTTTCCCCCACCATTTCTGGCAAGTACCTCTTTATTTTTAACAAGCTTGAGGAGGATAACATATGCTTGATTATAAGCTCATCCTTCGGACGAGTCCAACCTAGTTTAAATTCGAACCCTAGGAAGGAGTGGTTCGTTCCTGTTTGTAATTGAACAGGTCCTCTACTGTAAAAGTTTAACGAGCCCAGTATAGGAGAAACTCGGCGTTTTTCAATTTTAGAGAGTCTGAAAAAACTAAAGGAGACTCCACGTTGAACTTTTTCGTAAATTTGTGTCCCTCAAGCCCGAAAAAGTATAAAATAATACCTGGGGGAACCGCTTGATCTTGCGACCAAGGAGTACTTTCATAATAGTGTCGTCGACCTGAAAAGTAAAAAGCGATCAAGGACACGTCGTTTTATTTCCTTATCGAGTTTGAAACGACAAAAACCCGGCAATCTTTTCCTGATTTTGCGGTCAGAAAAGAGCTAAAAGGGGACCGTCTTTTAATTCCGTTTTAACGAGTGAAAAAGAAACACTCGGCGATCTTTTCATGTTTTAGGAGTCAGAAAAGGGCTTAAAAGATGACTCTGATATTTTTGTTTGTGAAAAAATTACAATTTCCCTCGAAATCCCTTTGTCCTGCACAAAAGCGACACATTACTCATACCTGTTTAAAATAGGCAAAAATACATCGAAAAACATCTTTTCATGGTAAAAAATGAACTAATTCATCCAAAAAACCTATAAAAAGACCTTTTACCATGTCATTTTTACCGTTTGACTGTTGAGGTTGAAAAAGGAGCTTTTGACAAGAAACTTCCCGTGGTCGCTGCGGAAAATCTGACCGTCGGAATCGAACGCCGTTTCATCCAGGTATTTTACACATCCTACTCTGCATTTCTATCCGTTTAGAATTAATTTTTAGGTTTTAGTTTCATTTTTTGGGGGGGTTTTGGTTTTGGAATGCGCCTCTCGGCGGACGCAGGTGCCCTTCGGGTGACCTGCGTCCCCCGACTTTTTCTCATACGGGAAAAAGGTCGGAAGACGCAGCCCGCCTTCAGGCCAGCTGCGTCCGGGCGCCCTGTGCTACAAAGCCGGGGTGCGTCTTCCAAGAAACGCGCATTTCAAAACCCCAACTCTCTCAAAAAACCACCAAAAATTCCCAAATCAATTTCTAATTGCTATTTTTGATATGCAGGGCATTAATCATGTTAGACTGGAGAGAAAGAGAGCATGTAGAGGAAGATGAAGCTGCAATAAATCATCAACCTTCCCTGGATGCCCTAAGAGCATGCGGATTATACAAATATTGGACCATACCGGGCATGAGGGGCCAGGTAAGATTCTTGGAATGGCTGGTTGAGCGATGGAACGTACAAGAACAATGCTTTTACATAGGAGGGCACCAGCTCGAGATAGAGCCCTCGGATGTATACTTTCTCACTGGCTTGCCAAACAGAGGTGAGCAACTCAGTCTTGCGGGGACTAGGCCGGGTGGCCAATCCCTTGATAGTCTCCGCGAGGATTGGTGCACACGTGGGGCTCACCATTCAAAAAGCATAGAGATAAAACACATCACTCTACCGGAACTCAAAGTCATAGCGTTCACGGTTACCAGAATTTGCGGCGCGGCCGCTTTACACATTGCTTCCGGATCCCAAATGCGGATGGCAATTGACTGTTACCAAGGCACCATTTTCAACTGGTGTGAAGCTGTGTCGGCTCATATGAAGAGCCAACTGACCAAGGCAAAGAACGGACGACTAAAGACTTTTGGATATGGGCCTATAGTCGTGAGCTTTGCCTTGGAGAGAGTTCCAATGCTGATCCCTCAGCAACTCACTGTTGATATCTTGGGTCCTCGGGAGCCAAAGCTGATACGATGGGTTGCGGTGATGGCCCGGCATCCTGACGAGGGCGCGGCAGTGGTTCGATTCTCAGATAGTTATTTTGACTGGTTAGAGGGCCAGCTTTTTGTGATACAGGACTTTCCGTATGCCGGAATGGATTTCAGAGGTGATCCGGACATGGTTCTTCCACAGGGAGAACAATGGGATGACAGAGGTACTTTTATTTTCACAAGTTTTCTAATTATGTATTTTTTGTATTTTTTATATATATCGTCTCAAAACTAATAGTAAAACTTTTTCAAAATGCAGATGTTGGTCCACAGCGTCCAGCCAACCTCCGGCCTTATGATAGACTACATCCAGCTGCACCGGTACCGGCCCCACAGGACGCGGCTGCAGACGTACTAGCTGAGTTGGAGCATGATCTAGAGCGTCTCACGGCAGATATACCTGAGACTACTATGGACGACATTCCTATCAGGCTTCAGCGCTTCGTAGTCGCGGTCCCTGGACCGTTTAGGAGATTTTTGCGTAAGGTAGCCCGCGCAGTGGTGTCGTACAGAGAGCACCACCAGTGATTGACTAGTCACTTTTGTAGTCACATGTGACATTTTGACTTTTTGTACTATCATTTTGCCGATCATAAGGTGTTTTAAACCTATGATCGAAGACGATGTATATATTTTTTGACACACTTCTATCTATATATATCACTATTACCGGCTTATCTTGTTTAACATGTATGATGAAATGTTTTTAAATTTACTTGCATGATTATTATAAATGTCTGTCCAACACTCGAGAAGCAATTGCATCTGCTAATGTATTCAAAGACCTTGGAATATGTTGATATTCAATGTAATCAAATTCACGTTCCAAGAGACGCACTCTCAAAAACAACCTTAATAACACAGGATTTCTAATGGCATAAACTCTATTAAGCTGTAATACAACAAGTTCAGAATCTAACCTCACTATCAAACGTCGAATTCCAAATGAAATAGATTCGGATAATAATTCAACCACTGCACTGTATTCTGCAATGTTATTCGTTGTTTGACCGAGGCTTACCCCATGCATAGAAACTAACTCGTCAGAGGGCGAATAGATAACCCAAGCTGCGGAAGAGATATTCCGTGTATTACGACAAGCACCATCAGCAAATCCAATGTATGTTTGGAGAGGCGTCGACATCTACAATATCAAGAGTAAAACCAAGATAAGCCAGAATAATGACGAAAAACCACACTCGCTAAGCTAAGCACACTGACTAAACTAACACACTTGCTAGCTAGAAAGGAAATCTAACCTATCTAAAAATTTCTCCATACCCATCATTTTAAGCATAATACCTCTTTAGGTAAAGTCCATTTCTGGGTTTACCCAAAGAGTCCCCATCAAAATCAACTAACTCATAAGCCCCTTTTGCTAGCTTTCGCTTTACAATGTAGGGCCCATGCCACATGGGAACGAATTTTCCGGCACCTAGCTTATCGTTAGCTTGATCATATAATAGTACTAGGTCTCCTTCCGAAAAACTTCGAGGGGTTACATTTTTATCGTACTGAGCTTTCATTCGTTTCGCGTGAGTCTCGATAGCTAAAGTAGCGTCACGTCGAGTCTCATCTAATTTAGCCAAGTATAATAACCGTTTCTCCTCTTCGGAAGTAGCTGGAAGTAATTCGACAGCCATTTGAAGTGATGGGATTTCGCATTCAATAGGTAACACAGCTTCTAAGCCATAAACTAGCTGGAAAGGGGTGAAACCTGTTGAATTTTTCACTGAAGTTCGATATGCCCATAGCGCCGAAAATAACATGTTATGCCAATTCGTTCGATGGATACCAATGATCCGTCGAATCATGATGACTAGAACTTTGTTGATTGACTCAACCAAACCGTTGGCTTGCGGATAATAAGGAGTAGAGCTATCGTGGCGCAAACCAAGCTGGCTTGTAAGCTCAGTCATCATGACGTTTCGAAAATGGCTCCCATGGTCAGTAATGATTGCTTGTGGGACACCAAACCTAGTTATGATATGATTGAATACGAAAACTGCAGCTGTCTTGCCGCTTGCGTCGAATGTAGGCATCGCCTCGGCCCACTTAGTAAAATAATCAACCGCAAGGATGATATACGCATGCCCCCCGGCCGAGTGAGGGTTACAAGTAATAAAGTCAATGCCCCATTTGGCGAATGGACCAGCGGCAATTATAGGGTGGAGAGGAGCAGGTGGAGCGCGCATCTTTCGATCAAACACTTGACAGTTGTGGCATTTTCTGACGGCAAGGATACAATCTTTAAACATAGACGGCCAGAAATAGCCAGCGCGCAACACCTTCTGAGCTGTGGCATACCCAGACATATGACCGCCACATGCTCCAGAGTGACAATCATTCAAAACTCTCTCAGCCTCTTCGTGAGTTAAACAACGTCGAAAAACTAAGTCTGCCCCCGGCGATAAAGTGTATCTCCAATAATTCTGTATTGCTGGGATCGAAACCGAATTTTTCGACGGTCTTCCTTGGAAGCTTCAGGCCGAAAGGTTTGGGTTTGGAGATAGATGATTATATCCCCATACCACGGATCTAAAGTGCTAATAAGAAACAAAGATTCGTCCGCAATGGACTCCTCTGCCACAGTCTCTGTGTCAGCACTCGGGAAATCACACATCAATTCCGCAAAAACTAAAGATTTCTTAGACTTGGACTTCTCGAACTCCAAGTCGAACTCTTGCAGGATAACAATCCATTTAGAGTACTTGCCCCCTAGCAGTTGTTTTGTCAAAATATAAATCATAGGGTTGCAATCCGAAATAACCGTAGTTTTGCGGAGAAGAATGTAGTGACGAAAACGCTGGACAGCTTGAACGGCTGCCAGGGCCAATTTCTCCACATGCGAATATTTTAACTCAGTGGGATTTAAGGTTCTACTAAGATAATATATCACATGCTCTGCTTTGAATTCATCTTCTTGAACTAACACCATTCCAATGGTGGAATGCGAAGCTGCGAGGTATAAGAAGTAGTCCTGGTTGTAGTTGGGAGGATGCAATAACGGTGCATGGGTCAACGCGTGTTTTAATGCATCAAAAGATTGTTGGGCAATCTCGTCCCAAAAGAATTGTGCGTTCTGTTTCAACAACCGTGTAAAACCTTTAGTGACCTCGGCGTAGTTTGGGATGAATCGGCGTAAAAAGTTCGCTTTCCCTTGCAAACTTTGGAGTTGGCGCAAACTCGAAGGAGGAGGCAATTTGATGATAGCCTCGACTTTCGAGGGATCGACGCGAATGCCGGCTTTTGAAACAACAAATCCCAGCAATCGACCTGTTTCTATACAGAAAACACACTTGTGGGGATTCAACCGAATTCGATAATGCCTACACCTCATAAAGATTGCTCGTAGGTGGACAAGGTGATCAGCTCGATGTAAAGAATGAGCAGGCAAATCATCGAGATAGGGTTGCACAATGTGCTTGATGTCATGAAATGCATAAGACATCGCCCGTTGAAAAGTAGCGCCGGCATTCTTAAGCCCAAAAGGTAATTTGCAATAAGCAAATGTCCCCCATGGACAAATGAATGCCGTTTTTGGTTGGTCGGCAGGTAGAATATTGATTTGATTATAGCCTGAGAAACCATCCATGAAGGAAAACATCTCACTTCCGGCACAATCATCAATAATTTGATCGATATAAGGCGTAGGATAGTTGTCTTTTGGACAAGCTCGATTGATATCCCTATAGTCGATACAGATTCTTATTGTTCCTTGTTTTTTATTGACGGGAACAATATTCGATACCCAATCCGTTAACGGGATCGGATAAATGAAACCTGCTTTCAACAGCTTTTCGACTTCTGCTTTAATTGCAGCCGCTTTTCGAGGGTGAATCTGACGCAACCGTTGCCGAATGGGTTTAGCATCCGGGTAGGTTTTGATTTCATGAACAACAATGGCAGGATCAATTCCTGGCATTTCCTCGTAAGACCAGGCAAACACGTCGCGGAATTCTTGGAATAGGGCCTTGTAAGTTTGGATTTCTTCTTCAGTACATGCGGCACCTATATGAATGTTCTCCTCGATTCCGGGCTTCACTGAAATATCAATGGGAATAGTACGAGAAATATTCCCTAAATTCAGCTCTGAATCAGAATGTTTCGTTGGATCCTGAGCGTCTTTGACATATTCAGCGGTAAAGATAGATGAAAAATCATTTTCAAATGCATCATCCTTAGGTAAAAACGAAGATCTGTGATGGAGATCTTCCCATGGTAGATCATCTACACTTAGGATTTCGCGAAGTTGTTCGTCAGATGACACTTCTTCGGGAAACGTTATCCGTTCTAAGGGTGAGGTGAAAAGTGACTCTTCACTGACCACATTCATTTGGTCGGTTTCGGTTGAATGAAAATCGGTAAAAGACATAAGAGCTTCATAAGCAATTCATACGGACTCAACGGCATAACATCACCGAGTGAGTCTAGCTCAGAGTCAGATGGAACATACCAAGGATCATCATAAATAATGTTTTCTGACGTGATCATATGAATTGTTGCAAACGAAGGGTCTGCATTGAGTGGAGGGAGAGGAAAAGTTCCCAGTAAACCGGAATCCTTAACTAAACCTACACCAATGTCCCTATAAGGGATTGTCGTTTTACCAACATGCTGGATAGTTTCTGAAGAGGTTGGGTCGGATGAAAAGTATGTCAGCTGATCAATAGTCACGATCTTACCGTTATGTGGAAACTTAATGACTCTGAAGACCGATGAAACGACCGCTGTCATAGCATATGACCAACTTCGACCCAAAAGAAGGTTGTAGTCTAGAGGGGCATCAACCACTTCCACATCCAGACTAACGGTTTTACCTTCGACCCCTATAGGCAATTCTTGTAGAATACCAAACGGACGGAACCCACGGCCATCAAAGGCCTTAAGGATGGTGGGGGATTGGTTCAACGAAGGAGAACCAAGCGATCTCCAACATTGAATCGACATAATACACGTAGAAGCTCCCTCATCAATCACAGTCCGATGAATAGGCCTGTTTTTGACTATCACTGGGATTTGGAAAGCCATTTGATGGGGGAGACGTGGTGTACTATTTTCTAGATCAAAGATCATTAGGTTCGGGTCCTGAACATCGACAGCTCCGATAGCCGACAAAAGCAATTTTCGTTGCGCTGGACATGATTGCAGCACTTCGAGTGCCGACATTGCTGAAGGTGAAACAGCTAAGTCTTCAACAATGTTGTAATTCTGGGCTGCTCTCGCATGTGGATTGAAAGCAGACCTTCGAAGTACACCCTTGGCGGGCGGCTTAATCACTAAGTCTGGGTTAGGTTTTTCGATCTGTAGTGGATCGGAACCAGGAGCTGAGGTTGATGGGTTAGAGTGAGAAGATTCTGCTTCCTTACCATCAACAGGAGCCTTACTACCATAATCTTGCGATCGAGTCGCAATCCTGACATGAGACATCATCAAAATGGGTTCTTCACTGGCATTCGAAGAAGAACCTATCATCTTATTCTCCTGCTCTGGAAATGGATTTTTTAACACAGCAGGAGTGGGAGAACCTTTGACTATTTTCACTACCTCGGCCCGATGAGGGCAGTCTCTCGTAAAATGATCTTCTTCACAAATGAGACAAGGATATCGAGGTTTGCGCTTTTCGTCATTGGTTTCCGACTTTTCCGTTTTCTCCTTTGGAGCCTTGTCTGCTTTAGCCTTCTTCTTTCCTTTCTTCTTTCCACCGTTTTTTGGTTTGGCCGTAGATGACTCTACAGCGTGAATGTCGGCGGTAAGTTCAGGAGAAGACTCTCCTGTCGGAGAATCAGGCAAAGTGATAATTGGAGTATTGAAGCCTTGGAAGACTTCTTCTTACTCTTCGTAGTCACGATACCAATCATACCATCAGCGGCATGAGATCCCGAAGGAGCAGCAGCGATTTGGTTTGACTTTGGAAGATCCGGAATTTTCTCGTGTAACGTACCCGACTGAGTGTAAACTAAGTCAAGGTATTGTGCCTGAGCAATGACTTGCTCCTCAGTAACTACTCCGGCCTTAGCTACATCTTCAGTAATTCTTGGTAATAATGATTTGACAAACCATTCAGCTAAGATTTGGTCCGGGATAAAAACTTTCACTAATCTTCTTCGACGTCTCCACTCATGGATGTGATCAGAAATGTACGTGGATGTCGATTGTTTTAGCGAAGTTAATAATTCTGTACCATTATCGTATCTGACTGGTAACTGAAAATGAGTTAAGAACGAGGTAGCTAACTGGCTAAAGTTGTAAAAAGAGGCCCGTGGTAACTCAATGTACCACTTGGCTGCGAGACCAATGAGTGTACGCTGGAAAAGACGTAAGCGGATGGAATCATCTGAGATGGAATTTGATGCACACCAGAGGTGGTAAGTCATCACGTGATTAGACGGATCCTCTCCAGACTTACCTTCGAACTTGGGTATATCGCTGGGCAACTTATTTGGCATTGGCGGCCAGAACTGAAGATATTGAATTGGATCGTTCGTTAGGCGCGTCAAGTCGGGTAAATCTAAAGTTGCAATAAACGGTAACTGCCGGTTAGGATCTCTAAAACTCTGAGTCACAATACCAGCCCCAGGAGGAGGATATCCAGGATAACTAGGAACAGGAGTCGCATTTGGGATATTATATCCTCCTGGAAAACCAGGATTAACCGGACCGTACTGGGGTTGCTGAGGTTGTTGATAAGTGTACCCAGGATACGGTTGATACTGGTAAACCGGTTGTTGGGCAGCTTGCCCAGGTTGATACTGTCCCTGGTACGGAGGTTGAACAAATTGAGGTTGAGTAGTAACAACCGTACTTGTACCAGGTTGGCCTGCAGGCATCTGGACTGTGGTTTGAACCGTGGGTCCAGACAACGGTACAGATGTCTGAGGAGTGGTTACAGGGACAGTAGAAACCGGAGCTGCCGATACTCCAGAAGTAAGCATGGTAGATGAAGCGGTAGTTGCTGCAGCCGTGTGAGGTGGAGTACCAGGTGCAATTGGCGGCTGAGTAACTACGGAAGTTACAGGGGTCTGAACACTTGACTGGACAGGTTGCGGTTGCTGGGGTGGACCAGGAACTGCAGGTTGTCCTGCTTGAGGTACCGACTGTATACTTGGTTGCGACATCTGTTGACCCTGTGACGGATCCCATGTTAACATTCCAGGGTATTGACTCGTAACAGGTTGAGGATACTGAGATCCATAGCCGTATTGAGGATAGGGTTGATAACTGTAAGGTGCAGTCCCATATGATTGCCCTTGAGGTGGTTGATAACCTTGACCAGGGTATTGACCCGTAGGTTGATAACCTTGAGGTAAATACGAATACTGGGGTTGACCTTGACCTTGAGGTTGGTATCCTTGAGGTTGATACCCTTGGGGTTGCCATCCTTGAGGTTGATATTGATACTGAGGTTGACTTTGGGGTACATATTGAGGCTGGGGTTGATACCCTTGAGGTTGCCCCCCAGTCACGAATGAAGTACCTTGAGGTTGCCCCCCAGGCATTAACGAAGGTTGCCCCCCAGGCGGTAATTGGCCACCTTGAGGTTGGTTAATGGGAGTTGAACCTGACATCATATAAACATCACCTATACTCAATGGTACATTACCACTGTTTCCAACTAATAACCCATGATCAATGGGTTGAGGAGATGCTCCCGCAAAGGTACCAGAAAGTGATTGATACCCAGTAGGAACAGAAGGACCGCCATGTAAAAATGATTCAGGACTTTGCGAAAACACAGATGACTGACCAGACATATTTACAGGAGAATGAATTCCTCTAGGTGGAAAAGGAGTACGAGGTGTAGAAAAACCTACTGAGTTGTCTAAAAAATTGGTTAATGCAAGGTACCAAGATTCACTTCTAGGAGGACTGTAAAAGATGGATTCACGCTCCCTTAGATCAAGGGTAATTAGATCTTCAGAATCAGAAACGCCTATTTCTTCCTCTGGAACAAGTTCTTCTATAGCAATTAATCCAACAGGAAGATTTTCGGTGATAATTCTTTCTATTCTTGGTGAATCAGGAACACTAGGAGTTGGAGTAACAGGTTCGGAAATTTCAGGTTCTTCGCCTGTTTCACTGGCAGATGAAAAACTACCAGCAAGCTCGGAAACTGTAACAGCTTCGGGATTGTAACCTGTTTCTAAACTTTGGTAATCTGGATGGACTACCAAGGAAGATTCTCCTTCTTCAGGTGAACCTACTCTACTGCCACTAGGAGGAGTTACAAGGACCTTTAACCCTTCTAAATTACCTGGGTCGTCTCGAGGAGGGGATCCCCTAAGTCTACGGGATCTTCTCAACAATTCGGCCACAGAAACAACTTCAGGAGACTGGCCCGCAATTCGACGGGACTTCTCGGTAATTCCGCCACAATTAAAGATTTTTAACTACAACACACGAAAACAAAGTAAAAAATTTCAAATCAAACCACCTAAAGTCTTCTAAAGAACCAAACAAATTTGAAGCACACGCCTAAATAATCTAGAGCGTCAAACCACACACAAACAGTAGTCTTCCGGACCAAAAGCGCTAGTTGGTGATTAGGCCCAACCTCGCAGGATTCAGTACAGAAATGGCGGGTGGAACAGTTACCCCGACAACCTGCTTAATGAATAGACTGGACCAAGTTCCTCCACTTTAACCGTCTCGAAGTGAAGCGAACCCCCCAGAAAATCCAAGTGAGTATAACCGACGTCTGCTCCAGGTACAGTGGGACCTTCCCTCCACCGTCACCTTGGGTAGAATCCTAGATATTATGGCCACTAAGGTTACCAATCACAACAATTACACCTGGGGGAACAGTCTAAACTCCGACAGCACGCAAGGGCAGAGTAGCAAGCTCCAATCCCCTTACCGGCTCCTTGACAACAATCCAAGGTTTACCGATAAGTGACCCCTGGCTCCTCGACAATGGTTAATCCGAGGTTTACCGTTTGTAATACGTACTGTCTGGCGTCGTTCCCAACGAGGGAGGAATGATCCCCTCACTGGTTCGGACACGAGCTCGTGCTTCTCCTTTAAGAGGAGCTTTCCCAGAATGTAACTGAAACAATTGGATTTGTTCTACTCAAGATAGACTATCTGTTTGGTTTTGTAGTCTTGGAGAGTTAAGTACTCACCTACTCCAAGACCCTAGCCTAAGCTATGTTGGTGCTTCAGAGCCCTAGAAAAATAAAGATTACTAGATTGATTTTAATTTAAGCGTTACTTTTAAGGTTGTTTCTTAAGTCAAAAGGTGATGGAAGTGAAACCAGTGGTGTGTTGACTCGACTCGAAACCACTACAAAATGCACCTAGAATGATTTACCCACTACTTTACTTTTTCGATGAATTGCTTAACTAAAAAGTTGAGAGAATGCAATCTTTATAAAAGCAACTTCTTAATTGAAGACAATCAAAGAAACAATTCGTTTTTCTTTTCCAAGCATAAAAACATAACCTCTCTTTACATGCACGAAAAAACTCTTTTCTTCTTTCAAAAACAAAAAGCTACTTGAAACAAGACTTTTTAAAGAAGATGTTTTTGTATTTTTCTTTTAATAAAGCAAATAAATCTAATATAACCAAAAATCAATCTTAACAACTATTAAAATCTATGAAAATCCACTCATAAGCAAACTAAAGGCAAATTTATTCTAAGCAATCTTAACGAGGCCAAAACTAACAATGATTATTCTAAGGTGTTTTACTTGATCACAATCAAATCAAGGACTAGCTTATTGCAGAACCAAAAACTAGCCAAAACAAAACTCTAATCTTTTTGTTCTTTTTGTAAAATGGAAATCAATACTTTATAAACAAGCAATTCGAAATTTGACCCAAAACAACTTAAATGGCAAGTTGCTCACACAAGGAGACTTTACGACAGGCCCGACTTCTAAGAAGGTTGACTAACCAGAGAGATCTAAGGCTGGACAACTTTCTACTATCAAAGTCACTACAAAACCTATCCAAAAATCAAACCCTAGGTCTAAACTTCGTTGAAAACCACTAAAACACTCAAAGCTCACAAAACAAGTTCAGGTGAAAATTCTTGACAGGGTACTAAAGGATCTGGGCAGAAAACACTAAGGAAAATCAAAATCTAAAAGCAATTTAAAGCAAAAATGGAATTTTCTTAAATTTTACAGGAAGACGCAGGCCACCCGTTATCACAGGTGCGGGCCCGCTCTGTGCAAACGGCAACAGCGCGTCCAAAGACGCACTGTGCAGTACTCAGAGGGTGCGTCCTTCTGGAAAAATGAAGAAAAACCAAATCTAACTAAATCTAAAGCTAAGCCACCCAAATACTAATTCTCACAGTCAAAAACCAGAAAATAAAAATGATTTTCTCAAAGCAAAGTTCACATAAAGGAAAAGACTCTCTCATTAATGGATTCCCCAGTGGAGTCGCCAATTTGTCACACGGAATTGGTCAAGGGTGCGGACACAGTTGACCTTCCTAGAAGTCTAAGACATTCTAATGACAAACAAGACAAAATGGAGTGATCTTTCTCTAAATACACCTTTTACAACATGAAAACTACAAGTGTTTAGGCTTACCTTATTCCAAAACGCTGTTGTTGAAGTCCGTTCTTGACGATCCGGATGAGCTCCTCCTTCAAGTCAATTCCTGCAACCACAAACAATCAAACAATTACCAAGCACTTGCATTTCATATAATAAAACATATATTCAACATGCAGACCAAGGAACACATGAAATAACTCATTAACACAAGCTATTGAGAAAAATAAACCAGTTTGTATTAATAACGAAACAAAGAAACTCTTACAACCTGGCCTTGGTGTTGTGCAAGTTCCTCCCAGGGTCCATCAAGGGTTTTCCTCTACTTTGACAAAGCTCACCCTCTTCCAAGTAGAATCAAGTAAAGACAATCTCTCCTCACAAAGGCTCTAATGGAAGACCTAAATCCTGCAGCATTTACCCAAAGAAAATGTATAGCTCCAACCTCTCCTCCCTCTGGCTCAATGTCTTTATTTATAGTGCTGTAAAGAGGTTATTCAGGTCCACTATCAATGGGATCATCCCCCCCTTTGGGTGGGATAGCTCCCTTATTGATGGGATAAGTTCCCCCTTAATAGAGATACATGAACCAACTGGAGGCGCATCCATTTCATCAAACCGACCTCTAGAATGTTCTAGAAGTAACCACAAGTAACTTTTTCAAGATAAAACTCGCGCATTTTGCCTTTTACAGAGGGACGCACCTGTCCCCTAACATACAGAGCGTCCATGGACGCAGATTTTGTGAACATGGTCAGCGTCCCCGCAGGTAAGGCTAGAGAGAACCTGCGACCCCAGAGATAAACATAGTTTTTACAAGACTTTCTCTCTTCTTTGAGTTTGAGATGGATAACAGAGGCATGAGACTTGCCTAAGAGGGTAGCATGACTGTTGATTTGAGCCATACTAACTGTAAGTAGTCAAGGTGACATTTTTTAGTGTAACACAAAGGTGTATAGCAGGAAGTCTTTGTTGAAATTTGGATTGTAGAGTTCTGCAATAGCCTACTTGATATGAGTGAATGATTAATTTTCCCTCATGCCCTAGCTGTAGACTGCATCCTTTTTTATCATTTCTTGCATTTGTTTGACTATTGCACATAATCTGAGATGAACTTCTGGAGGAAGTTTATCTCAACCAAGAAGGACTGCATCACTTTCTTGTTGGTTGCATGAGGGATCTATGTAATAGTCGGGACACAGTCCAGATCAACCTTAATCCCAATCTTGGAAATGATATGCCCAAGGAGGTTCCCCTCAAACACTGCAAATATGCTCTTTTTTGGGATTCAAGGAAACCCCATATTTCCAGCATCGCTCAAATTTTTTCTTCAGATGGCATATGTGGTTTTCCCATTTTCTTGAAAACATAGTTACATCATCGAGGTACACCACTATACTTTGTCGGATGAGTCAATGGAAGGCGATGCCCATGGTGTGCTAAAACGTTACGCCTACATTCACAAGCCTGATTGGAATTCATTTGTATACAAATGTACCCCACTTGGTACAGAAGGTAGTTTTGAGTCTATCAAGTTCTACTAATAGGACCTGATTATGTCCAGAAAACCCTTCAAGTAAGGAAAACATTTGTGCCCCAAATATTATTTGAAAAATGTGCTCCATATATGACATGAGGTACTTATCTTTGTCCAATGCATGGTTCACGTACTGGAAATCAACACACAAGTGGATTTACCCATACTTCTTTTAGACATGAACAAGGTTTGAAGCCCAAGTAGAATGATGAAATTTGTATATGATCCGTGCATCCAACAACTTGGTGAGAGCTTTCTGTATGAGGGGTTCAAGTGACGAATGTACTTTCGTCAACTTCTGTTGATATGGTTTGACACCTTCTTTGATCAGAATGATATGTGGATTATTTGTGTGTCGTAATTTCTCAGGTCATCATACATCCACACGAACACATCCTTGTATTGTTTGAACAAGTGGACAAAGGCTTGCTGCTCATGCTACGTGAAACATGTATCGACATTGACAAAATTTAGGTCTTGTTTTGTTCCCAAGTTAATCAGTTCTTGCATCACAATAGAGCTATGGGTTTTGTTGTTCCTTGGCCCTTGAAAATGGTCTTGCAATTCATAGAGATTTTCCGAAGATGCCACACCCTTGGGGATGAGGTGGCCTCTCTTTTTTCTAGCTTCAACTTGCAGAGACTGGTCATGCTCATATTTGTCAATTACTACATCTTGAAGGTATCATTGTTGGCCATGAAATGTAGTATTTGTGGATCATCATCAAACACAAGTAAATTAGTTATGTTATCCAAGACAGATGGTCTATACAAAATGTCAATAATAAATCTATCTCTAAGCGATGGTGAAATTCTAGAAGTTGTGTTTTCCAAAGCATTGGTCACTGCATTACGCATTCTTGGTACAAAAATGATACTAAATGCTTGGAAGTTAGACATCGGTCACCATACCTCTTGTTGGTAACTCTTGAGATGAGGCGATAAATAGTGAATGGTCTTACGTACCTTTTGTACCACTATTTTTGAATCACCTACCACTTTGAGCGCAACCACATTGAGGCTAATGGCTTTTTTCAATCCCAGCATGAATGATTAGTATTATGCAATGTTGTTTGTGCACTCAAACTCCAAGCAGATCGAAATCAAATGATTCCTGTTGTTTGGGCCGATCAAGACACACCTGGCTCCAAAACCATCTTGTGTCTTTGATCCGTCGAAGTACATGGTCCAAAACTTGTCTGTACACGGACCATACAACACGCTTGCACTATTGCTACTGCTATCACAATTCCTACTGCTACTACTATTACAATTCATTGTACAAGTTTCATTTCCATCAGCTGGGCATGGAAGGAGACCCAACTACTTGTTTGGTGGGGTTGAGGGTGGTCGTGCAAGATAACACCCCAGCGTTGTTTCCAAGAGGTAGTTTCCAAACATGAGCTCTATGAAGGCCAATAGTTCATTCTCAAAATTAATGGGAGTGACATTATACCTCATGTATCTTTCATATAACACCCAGATTTGATTGTTTTTGCCTTTGTACGGAAGCCACAAGTGTGACTAGTCTGTAGTCTATAGCAAAGTAGCCTTTCATCTTGCTAGACCAGTCTCTGCTAAGCAGTTATCCATATGCTTCCGGTATGTCCACAACAACATTTTTTTTGCAGTGGTGAACTTGCCCATCATGAGATAGTTGGATGATCACGTCGCAAAGTTCACCAATGGCTATCACACATGTGCGATCGAGTTGGATGATCTGCGTGGATGTATTTCTCCATTGTGCATTGATCTTCTTAGTAATGGAGAGTGGCATGAAGTTGGCCAGCATGTTAGAATCAACAAAATAGTTGTGAATGTTATAGTGTAATATCTCAAATGATAACAAGAATGGAGGGAAAACAGAGTTTGCTTCTTCCATCCAGAGTGTGTTTAGCACAATTGTGAGTGATTCAGGAGATGTACTTACTCCCTTGATAGTAGAGGTTGTGATGTCTGTAGATGACTGCCCCAGTGCATGCAGCAAGATGTCTTGTTTTCCTTTAATCTTAGCCAACTCGAACAAATAGATGTTTGCGTGACTCTACTTCATATCTTCCACAATGTTGTAATCAAGGGCAGGTAGACTCACTGAGATGTTCAGGGTTGGACTGATGTTCATGTTTTCTGGAAGAGTGCTCTACAGTTTGCTACACATGGATGTACTCTTATTCGTTGTTGTCTTCCTAGGCTTACTTTGTATTTTCTACTTTTGGACAGTTGGTGGATCAACCTTCCTCAGTAGTTCGAGCTTTTTCTGCATTTCCCCAATCGTAATGGAATCCCCCTTTACTTCTGAGATTGTAGCACTCATTTTTATTTGGGGGATGCTTCTCAGTGTCCACTACAAACTTATTCAATATGCATAGAAAACTATGATTGAAATATTTTACCTTTTCTTTCCACTCCATCTTCAGGATTCCCAATTCTTTGTTTAACATGGCTGGGGTGTTGTCATCAACAATTTTTTCTAGAAACATACATTTGAACACACCCTAGTTAGGTATGGACTTGATAGGAAGGTTGTGATACCATGATGTTGCACGACCATCCAAGGTACATGGGAACAATCTACATGCAACGTCATCATACTATAGCTCAAGGGTCTACAACTGTACATATAAGTTGTCCAAGTGATCTTCTTCCTTCACTATGCTGTCAGGGTCACACTTTGAGATCATTCTCTTTGACCACTTTGGCATCTTGCACAAAGCACCTGGGAGAGCCAACAGTCCCTGAGTCACACATAGGTGAGAGGGGGTGTGAGTTACTACCTTGACCAAATTATTGATGAGTTGGTGTGAGAATACATTCATCTAAAAACAACTAGTGTCTCTCCTTCTAGCACCAGAAATGTTGACGATGCTAGACCTACCAACATTCATGGGATCTCCCCAGTATGAAGTCCCAACTAGACCTCACACTGTTTGGTGTGGAAGTCCCATCTAGTATGATGGCTCAGTTGCCATTATCTTAAATTTTCACCTTAGCTCTATCTTGTCAGCACGTGAGAGTGGTATGCTTTTTCTAAGAACAATTAAGATCACGTGCCTGGTGAGTGCTAGTGTTACTTGTGTCAAGGTCATTTCACTGTAGAGAGAGAGGGTGGGAGTGAGTCTCAAGTCGAAAGGGAGGAAGTCCCAACTCTATTAGAGACACACAACACAACAAGTCATGCACAAATTCCGAAGGAGTAGTCCACATAGATGCGACAGTCACAACACACAAGGGAAGATAACGCATACAACACCTAGCAGAACAATTTGCGCGAGTGCGATCGTTGTTATAACAATTTTATGTGAAAGGTTCTTATCTGATGTCCAGGAAGGTAACCAACACAGGCAGAACAATGTTAACAACTTATACAACACTTTTTCATAAATATATGTATTAGAGCAACTGAAAGAGTTCAATTGTTTAACATAGGTTAAATAAAAATGCATTACAAATGTTCAAGATTAGTATTACAAATAGATACAACACATGTGTGAAAATGTGTTGGCATGTTATCAGCCTTCTAAATTAAGTGAAAGTTCTAAGACACATCAGTACACCATATATCACTAACCTAGTAGGCGGGTCATTGGAGCCACTTCTCACTCCTCAAAGAAAAGACTACAAAATCTCAAGGCTATGTGGGAGGATCCAAGGTGAAAAGTAATTTACATGTACAAAAGAGGGGTATTTATAGCCAAGGGTAAAAGTGGCCCTTGTGACTATTCGAATTCCCTCATGACTGTTTGAATTTCATGACTTTTCAACTTTACATGACTCTTCAAATTACAAGTGGGTCCCTTGGACTTCTGCATTACATTACATTGATTTACAATAGTATGGCCCACAATAGTGATGTGGGCGACATGACTCATGACATGAATCGACAAGATAATGTCGATATGTTCATACTGGTGGTGGTGTGCATGTCGAGCTGCAGTGATTCTAAGTGATGGATGTCCTCTTGGTGTATCATAGCTTCACCTCCACATGGCAAGGTGTGCGTAGCCTTCGATGGTCTTGGCAGTTTGCTTGATGTTGCATGTGCACATTGCTCCTTTGTTTGTACTCTGGCATTCTTGACATGTTCATTTGTTAGCGAAAAATTCTCCTTGCATGCATCATACATTCATCCATTCACAAACACATCTCCTTGCATGCACTCTCCTTGTTCATCCCATCCGTTGTTGCGTCATGTCTTATACATATACCTATATTTGCAATCACTCATGATGAGACGACATCAAATCCCTAAACTTCCTAGTCTACCATGATGTATTGGTGTTCTATTTCGGATGCAGGTCAATGGGAGAGAGGACAAGGCTATGAAACTGCACAAGGAAAGTTTCAAGCTGGGATGCAGGCTCCAGGCACTACTCGTGAAAATTGCACAGAAGTCACTGGGAGACTGAGATGGAAAATCCGGATCAACAGTGCCTGTCTGTGGGATCTAGCTCAGCTGAAGGGAAGATATGCATAATTTTTTGAGGGAAGCAGTGCGGGCTATAGAGGGGCTTGGGAGAAAAAACTATGCAATCCCTAGAAGGAGCTGGCAGCAGGCTGCGAGAGGCTTGCTGGGAAAAATTACGCATTTTTTCAGGGAGTTGGGAACAGGCTGCAAGATTTCTGGTGACAAAATTTGTGCAATTGCTAGGAGGATGACTTGCTGAACACCTATGCATAGTTTTTGAGTTGCGCGGGATGCTGGGAAACTCAGGGGCTTTCTCACGAAATCTATATAGTTTTCTGGGTGATCAGCCGGCCGGCTGACTAGGTCACTGGCTGGAAAAACTGCGCAATTTTTTGAGAGAGATAGGGACAAGCACTGGGTGTCTATTCGGCCTATCTGCACAATTTCGTTAGTCATGGGAGTGGGCAAGGTCTGCAACTTTTGTGAAATTTTTTAGGGGAGTGAGTCCCAGAGTCATTGCTTGCTCAAACTCTTTGATTGACCAACAAGAGGGTTGGTTGATTAGCTTGTGGGTAGTGTAGATTGAAATGGCTTGTTGGACATTTCTACATTGTTCTAGGTGACAGTCGGTCGAGTTGATTCTAGGGTGGAGGTCCAGCTATTAGAGGGTGATCCAGTAGATAGAACTTCAACAAAATGAATAAGTGTGTGAGCAAGTTATTTTATGCATACGAGACCTTTCAAACACACTCAACATGACTTGACAACAAGATGCCTCAAAACATCAAGACAACATATACTCAACATGAATGACTGGTGGTGTCAGCAACAAGCATGACACTTGTGATAAATCATTGAACAACCATGATGATACTTGCGTGAAAGTGCATACAACTCCAGGTGTGAGTGCGGCGGATGTTCACATAGCGAATACAATATGTACACATGAAGTGAGGACCTTGTACATGACCAGAACATGGCTGCATGCATGACATTGTGACCAACATGCAAAAAGATGTTCGTTGAACGGTCAGGCAAAGAGGGTGCAAAGACTCAACATGAGCTTGCGGGGTGAGCCCGAGTGCTTGCAGACATCAAGTAAATATCCAAGGGAGGCTCTAAAATTGGATGTAGACCAACATTTTGGAGGGTGTTGTAGCTGCTACAATACACCATAAGACAAACAAGTGACTCAAATGGATTTTAGAGACAATAGTCCTAAATAGTTTAGGAAAGATTCAATAAATAAAGGTGAGAAAGAAAATGAGTTAAATTTATGTCAAAACACAACAGAAAGAATATAAATTGGCCTTAATGATTCAATCACATGCGCATCCCCTATTCTTCATAGACTATAACCAACGTAATATCCCATCCATGAATTCACATTACCCAAAATAGTCATGCATTAGAGTAGGCACCTTCACACCTCTGGTCTACAATGTCTTGCCTACCATTACTACATCGACCATATTTCTATGATAGGGTCATTCATAAACCCTCTCTTCTTGGTAATGAAGCATTAGTTCACTTTTCAGGTCAACAAGTAATTAATTTTCCCCCCAAGATTCGATTTTCAATGTGCTTTTCCCCACTTGAATGGCACAAACTTGAAAGTGATGGCACTAGGTAAAAGTCTTAGGTGAAAGTTCTTCATGGAATCAACCAAAATAGCTTCTCATGGTTACCCCATCAATCCAGTAAAATTCAGTCAATTTTTGTAAAATAGTACATCATTGGTAGCAAAATTCAATCTTAAGGGGTATTTTTCCATGTTGATTAGTGGTAGACAATATTGTTTTGTCTCGAAGTAAAAAAAAGAAATAACCAGTTACAACACATAAACATCATAATTCACATGTGACATATCTACTAACATATACAAATTTTTGCATGAAATAGGGCACTCACCTATTTGATTGTAGACAACGAATATGCACCTAGCACTGCAGCATTTGGTGAGTGTAAATGTAGGGATATACACCATGACATGTTCAAAACCACCACATCCAATTTTGTTATCCCAATGTATACCCTCTTAAACGATGCAATGTTGTGTTTATTAATTGCTATTAATTGTATCAACATATTCGTAATGATTGTCCAATGTTAATCACTATTATGTTAAGCTAAATATCAAAATGCAGCCTTCACTAATATGCACTTCAACAGAGTAGTTTACAATGTATCATCCAATATACATTGCAAGGAGATAAGGTCAATAATACATATCAAAATCCTCTTGGAAATATATGTCACTTCAATTTTTATTTTAAGTTAGCTTGCAATTAAAACGATATCACAAAGACATTAGGGAAACACAAAACACACAAGTACCTCTAAGCAATGTTAGTGCCTAAACAAGGGATAATATGTTACAATTATAGAAAAAATTAAAAGTTCTACCTTAAGCTTATGTGAATACCAAGGCATATCTCTCATGTAGTTGATTGTAGGGGCATGTATGTCATGAAGGTCCTCCTATGCTAAATACTATTGTGCTACGCTAAATATCAGAACACCATCTTCACTAATGTGCATTTTTAACAGAGAAATTTGAAATGTATCATTCAATATGCATTACAAGGAGATAATGGCACTCATGCTAAACAAAATCCTCAAAAAGGGATATTCCATATTAATTTTAATTTAAAAAAACTGTTGTGAAGAAGACATCACAATCAACAAAACCCTCAAAATAGAATATTCTACTTTACTTTTAATTAATTTTCTTACATACATCACAAAGACAAGGAACCACAAAGTCAACAAGCACCCCTGAGAAATTTTAGTGACTAAACAAAGAAATACACATTGCAATTTGAGTAGAATAGATTAAAATACATAGCTGACAAAGCTAATATGAACACCAAGACTATGATGAGATGAAGAACAATCCAGGCAAATGAAAATCCCATAAGCAACCAATTCCCATGTGGGATTCCTTGTATTACAGTAAAAGCACATCTGCCATGAATAATAATCACATCAGATCAGATGATATCTACAGGATATTATAAATACCTATATAGATCTCGTCTCAAGTTACCCGAATCACAATAAATTTTGTTGTGAACGATAAAAAACAATGCACCCACAACAAAACATTTTTTTCTCTCGCAAAAATATTTATTATCCATAAAGAATTTGAAGAGAAAAAGCATAAGGATTTGAAGAGAAAAAGCATAAGGAAATATGAATAGAACCTTTTTTTTAGGTTTGACCCAAAGCTTTATTAATACAACATTATTGTCCATTAAACCCTTGGTAACTATTAGTGAATGATGAAGGTAATGATTGGAGTACTATGTCTTCGAGCAGAGAAATGCCTTCTTGATGTGAGCCCTCCTCGAGTATTGCTCGTCTCTTCTGTAATGATTTGTATATTTTTGGTAGCTGAAAATGTAAAGTATTTTTTCAAATTATTCATAGTTGTACGTAAATTTTATAAATAACGGAGGTTATAGTTATGGATTTTCAAGAATTTAGGTAACATAGGGTTTTAGAATTTCCCCCGTACAAATATAATTCAAACAATTTTACTGGGCGAGGTCAATTTTGGGATTTTCAAGAATTTAGGTAACATAGGGTTTTAGAATGTCCTCGGTAAAATTATAATTCAAATAATTTTTTACAAGATCTAGGCCAATTTTGGGCCATCCCTACAAGTTTTTGGCCATCCTAGTTGCTACCTTGGTAGAGGATTTCATTTTTTATTGGAAAACTAATTTAAATTGTTATGTGGTTTATATTCAAATTTGATGGATATGGTTGGAGGATGCCATTTTTTATTGGCAAACTAATTTAAACTTTTATGTGGTTTATATTCAAATTTTATGGCTATCGTTGGAGATTTAATTCCCCCGCGTTAAATTATTTTGTTGGTTTCCCTTTGAAGTCATCATTCCAAAGAGGTTCCATTACATAATTTGGACTTGCCTAGGGAGCTCCCATTAGAAAGTTGAGACTAATTACTAAAGAAGTTAGAGATTAAATTTGATGGTAATTGTTTAATTTATTATTATTTTAATAATGGAAATGCTCAATATAGAGTAGATGTATAGGTGTAATGTAAGTATGTAAACAATTTTAATATCAACTTAATTAAAAATAGGAAAAGATTGAAAGTGATATCGGGGATGACTATAAACATTTAAATGCTGGGTTAATTAATAATAAAATTGTACAATAGTAAAAATAATAAAAATTAATTTTTTATATTTTGATTTTGTTATTAACTTGTGAATAGGATTTGTTATAATACCATGGCTTACCAATACCACATGCCCAAAAACCATAACTTATTTCACAACCAAAATATTTTATAATAATATCACAAGATTTATAACCATGGAAATTCACCCCCACATTACCATGGATATCCTTAACCTGTAAAACCTAGGCTCTATTTCAATACCATGGGCCAATACCATGGCTGGACAATACCACATACCAAAAAAAACATTTCCTAATCAAAATGTTTTAAAACAATATGAAAATATTATTAACCATGGATATTCACCCCCACTTTACCATGGATATTATTAACTTTTAAATAGGCTTTGTTACAATATCATGGGCCAATACCATGGCTTATCAATACCATATGCCCAAAAATCATAAAATATTTCACAATAAAAATAATTTATTTAAATTTAATTTTATAACATTTTTTAAATTGAAACTAAAAGGAAAAAGGTTATAATTACTTTTGAGATATATCTAAACTCTTTATCCTCACCACTACTAAAAATATTCCCATAAAAATTAAATTAAGGTTTTAATAAAATTAAAAATGAGAATACTTTGATATTTAAAGATGTGAAATTTATATAATATAAATAGTGTTAGTAAGAACTAACATAGATCTTGTTGGAAATACTGAGGGGGGGCTGAATCAATATTCCTTAGCAATCAACACTTTTAAATCTTTTCAGAGCAGTAGTAACAACAATTTATGCAGTAATAACAGTAAATAAAATAACATAGTAGGCACAATAATTTTAGGTGGAAAACCGCCTCCGAGTCAAAAACCACCAAAGGCTTTTCCAATAAATCCTTTAATATTCAGCCCCAACTGAAATGAAAGCAACAACTTCTTAGAATTCTAGAAAAACATTCTTCTCTAGTTCCCACCTGAAGGACGACCCAATGCCCTGGTTTCTTTAGTAATCAACTAAATGGATGCCCCAACACCCTAGCGACCCACAACTCACCCTAGCACCACCTTGCCACCCTAAAGTGTTCACAGGCCCCAACCTGTAGGTGACTTCATACACCTGCATAGCACCTCCCTGCCACACTGATTGGAGTAAGACAAGACTATGGATTCCCAAAACAATGACAACAATCCACAATACAATAAGGTGTACAATTATTTTCATGTACTTTACCAAATACCCAATCACTCTATGACCTGCAACCTAACCATGACATCATCCCAACAATGATTCCTATACCTCCCAACGCTGCCTCTTCAAATCCAGGTATAATGACTCTTTCACAAATGACTCTTTTACAATCTTTACAATGATGACTCTTTTACAAATGACTCTTTTACAACTCTACAATGATGAATATTTTACAAACGACTCTTTTATAAATTTACGATCATGACTTTGGCCTTAACAATACTTCACAATATTTGGATGGTTGTCACGTCTTCAAGGATGTCCCACTGTAATGCTTCCTCTGATTTGATACTTCTTCTCTTGAATTCTTACTTGATGTTGTACTTGAATCTTCTTCTATCTGCACAAAAAATTTGTTCGGTGAAACCAATCCCAAAACAAAACAAAATACCCTTCAACTTACCTTTGCCTGCAAAACACATGTGAGTGCAGAATAATGAATAAATACAAATTAAAATTACAATGTGTACCTCAATTATGCTTGTCACTTTTGTTGTTAACTTGTTGCAGCAGTAGATGAATATTTTCACTCTTGATAGAGGTCTAGACTTTATGCAATACTATATCTGAAACCTACCTAAAGATATATACAATAAACACTGATGGCAGGCCCTAGACTTGTGATGGACCAAGTTCTAAGTACAACAACGGAGACCATTATATCAACTATGATAAGACAAGTAACCTGAACATACAACATCATATAGATTTAGCAGACTTGGTGTAACATCAAGAATATGTAGTATCAAGAATAGGACATCCAAAATGTGGTATCAAAACTAACTGTGATGTATAGAGACATTGAGATATAACCGAGACCCTGTTTATACTTACGTTGTCTTGCCAAAGCATATGTTAGAGATGATACTCAAAATTCAAATGTAAACACTAATCATACGTATCTTTTTGTAGGAGACTTACCCTTGACTTTTGATGTGTGCTCGTTACTGCAGTGATCCTTGAATGCATGTTCCTTCTTGCCTTCTAGGAGCTCGATATTGAATCTATTGTATCTATGTAATTTTGTATCTCTAGGGTTTGAAATTTCATCCTGTGGTAACCCTCTGAGTCTTCTTTCCAACCCCATAGGTGTGATCAAGATTTGATTCTTCAACAAAGAGTTATGCCCAATCTCCCATGATGACCTAATTATATATTTTTTCAGTAGTACGAACTTGTATGAAGTGCCACGTGTCACTGTTGCGACCTTCAGCCTTGAAAATGATACCCAACAAACTACAATCTATCCTATTCCTATCACTATTTGTGAAATTTGAATCCAATTCTCAAAGAGAAAGTTATGATGATTTTCCCAACATCACATATTTGACATGGAATTCGGGAGCCTACAAAAACCCTAACTTCCTTAGACCATATCTCCGAAAATGTAGATAACCAAGATCTAAAATTAACTCTCATGGTTCATCAAGATTTTGGCTCAAATGAGTTTTAATTTTAGCTTCTGACGCTTCGTAAAAAAAACGTTATAGAGAAAATTCCACGATGACCTGTTTGAAGCCACAAAATCCCTACTAGAGGAGGATATGAGGGTCACTATTTATATGACTGTATTGAGTTGATAGGGTGCTCCAAAAGTGAACGTTGGAGGGATTTTAGAAGAAAAAATAGTATTAATTATTGACTATTCAGTTACCACAACCAATTATGAGTGTCACGCCACAACCCCATAGGGTTTTAGCCCACTAACAAGGGTTACTAACTTCAAACATGAATATCTCTCAAACTGTGGAATTACGTGGCATGCCTATATCAACGGAAACATCTCAACGAGTAGAATCCATATAGAAGATCCTTGACTTAGAATAGTAATTTGTTAAGTCAGAATTCCCATGCAAGATCAAGGTATCCATTGGTTCTGCATGGGTTGAAATTAATGACAACCACTGATCAACAATCTCCCCCTTTGGCATTGATGGCAACACAAGTACTCCCCCTGCCATCATGACACCTCTTCCTACTTCCTTCTATCCCCCTTTGTCATCAATGGCAAAGGGTAACCCCCCTTAACAAACTTTCATTCTACAGACTTGTACACACCTCCACTCCCCCTTTATACTTAGTTAGATAAGAGAAAGATTATAATGAGAACTTGGGAGAATCCCAAGCTTTTGGCAAAGATACTCAAAGTTTTCATGAGGTAATGGTTTGGTAAATATGTCAGTGATTTGTTCCTTTGTGCGAACATATTCAAGCTTGATCATATTTTCAGCAACCTTCTCTCCAATGAAATGCTATTTTATCTAAATGTGCTTTGTTTTGGAATGCATCACATGATTTTATAGATATTGATGGCATTGCTGTTATCACAGAAGATGGAAATAATCTCATCAATCTTAACTTGAAGATCTTGCAAGGTTTGCTTCATCTAGAGAACTTGAGTACAACAAGTTGTTGCCGCGATTTATTCTACTCCCACTGTGGATAATGAGATTGAAGACTTCCTTTTACTTAACCATGAAAGAAGGAAACCACCTAGGTAGAACACTGTGCCACTGGTACTCTTACGATCATCAACACTTCTTGTCCAATATGAATCTATATAAGCTTGGATGACTAGATCATTTCCTTTGGAATACTAGAGACCATATTTTGTTGTGCCCTTAAGCTATCGAATAATTCTTTTGACTCTAATGATATGAGATTCTTTTGGTGCTGCATGGAATCATGCTACCTGTCCAACTGCTTGCATCACATATGGCTAGGAGGCTATCACATATAGGAGACTACCAATCATGGATCTATACAACCTTTGGTCCACATCCATTGATGAGTCTTCTAAGCTTAACTTGCAACTTGTTATCATGGGGGTAAGGACTGGCTTGCAATCTTCCATCTAGAATTTCTTGAGCATTTCTTTGAGGTACCTGGTTTGATATATGAATATTCCTTTATCCTGCTGAGAAATCTAAAGCCCAAAAAAGTATGTTAGTTCGCTAAGCATAGAAATTTCAAAGTCACTTTGCATTTTTCTGATGACGTCTTTAGTTAATTGATCATCACTTCTTCCAAAGATTATATCATCCACATATACTTCGATAATTATTAGTTTATCTCAATCCACTTTCACATAAAGATTGTTGTCAACACTTCCTTTCTTGAATCCCTTTTGATGTAGATATCTGTCAAGACAAGCATACCAAGTCCTAGGAACATGCTTGATACTAGATATAGCCTTCTTTAATCTATAGATGTAGTCTTCTTTGTCAGAGAGAAGAAGACCTTCTGGTTTTTCAATAAAAATTTCTTCCTCCAATTCACCATTTGGAAAATCTCACTTAACATCTATTTCGTAGCCCTTGATTTTTCTCTAGCAAGCATAAGAGAAAACATCTTGATAGCTTCCATTCTACAAATGAGAGCAAATGTTTCTTGAAAATTGATTCATTCAACCTATGCATATCCTTTGCAAACTAATCTTGCCTTATTCCTTGTAACATGTCCGTACTCATTCAATTTTTTTCTAAAGACCCATTTAGTTCCAATAACATTTTTATCCTTTGGTCATGGAACCAATTCGTGAGTGTCGTTCTTCTCAATGTGATCCAGTTCTTCATTCATAGCTGCTACGCAGTGTTCATTTTGACTAGCCTCCCCAAAAGCGATATGCTCAAAAGTCTCTAATATAGCAAGATGGGATTGTTGTGATGAACCTAGTTGTCAACTTCTTCTGGTTCTAATTCGTTCATTTATGTTTCTGATGATTTGATTTTATACATGATTCTTTTGAGACCATTCTTTTAAAAATTTAGGAGAAGTTCCTTGTACATCTTGATGATCATTTCTTATTTCCTCTTGATTGACTGTTATTTCCTTATTTGTTTGGTCTTGTTCTGGAGCTTATTCTTCATCCTTCACAGATTCTACATCAAGCCCCTCAGATTTTCTTCGAGCAATGATCTCCTTGTTATCCTTTAGAACACCATTTTTGTTGAAATTAGCATTTCTGCTTTCAACTATTTGTTTTCGCCTTAGATTGTAGCATCTATAATCCTTTATTTTTCACGAATAACCAACAAAAATACCTTTGTCAACACGAGAATAAAATTTGCCCAGTTTTTGGTCCTCTTTCGATGTAACATTTACTTCCAAATATTTTTAAGTATTTGATGTTAGTTAGACTTCCATTCCATAGTTTGTACAGAGTCATGTTACAATTGTTCCTTAGTAGACCTCTGTTTAAGATGAATATGACAGTATCAATTGCTTGAACCCATAATTTATCATCTAGTCCTTTAACATTGTTCTAGCCATTTCTTGTACGATTCTATTTTTCCTTTCAGCAACTCCATTTTGTTGTGGTGTTCTGGCTGTTGAGAATTTCCTTTTATTCCATTTTTGTCCTAGTGTTGCTGAAATGCTTTGGATGTGAATTCCCCACGATTATCTGATCTCAGACATTTGATCTTAAAATCGGTTTCCTTTTCGACCGATTCCTTGTAGATTTTGAAACACTCGAATGCCCCAGACTTTTTCTTCAGGAAACTGATGGTTGTCATTTTGGTGTAATCATCTATCATTAGCATAAAGTATAATTCATCGTATAATCCTTTTGTTCTCATAGGACCACATATATTAGTATGTATTAATTCCAATGGACATGATGTAAAGTGTTCTTCTATCTTGAATTCAACTTTTGTCTGTTTGTCGTGCCGACAAGATTCACATGTCATATTGGAAGGTTTTGAAATTTCCGGCATTTCTCTAACTGCTTCCTTTTTGTTGATCTTGACCAAATTGTCAAAATTTATATGTCCCATTCATTTGTTCCATAACCAACTCTCATCATGTTTTTCCAAGAAACACCCTCAAGGTGTCTCATCCAAAATGTATATGTCATTTGGAGCTCTACCAAACTTACCTTTCCTGATTTCACATTTCTTCTAGTTGAATAAGATTGTGTACACTTGATCACACATCTGTCCAACACTGAGGAAATTGTGATTCATATTTTCAACTAGTAGCACATCCTTTGCTAATGCATCCTTGCTTCCAAGAGTGACTGTACATGTTCCTATGATGTTTGAAGCCCTGTCATTTCCAAAAGACATTGTTCCATCCTTCTTTTCTTTCAAGGATATGAATTTATTTTATCTCTAGTCATATGCCTTGAGAAACCACTGTCAACATACCACAAATTTATGTTGCTTTGAGCCTTGAGAGTGAGAGGACATGTTTTAGTCTTCTTTTTCCATATTTTTTCATTTTGATTTTTGTGTGAACCGCTTTGGAGAGCTTCCAAGTCTGCAATCTTCGGCCAGGTGTCCAAAATTGGTACATTTGTAAAATTTGACATCATCTCTCAGATAATAAAATTTGGTCATATCTTGTTGAGTTTTGGAATATCCATTTCTGAAAGATCTCCTGGAATAGTTTTCATACATGCGAAATTCTAGAGCTATATGTACAAATCTTCCACATGAATAACAATGACCATAAAACATGCGTTGATACCTGGGAGGAAATCTTCTTCAAGGAACTATCTTCCAAGGTTCTTCCTGTGAGTATTGATCTCTTGATCTAGCTGGGGGATCTACCCTTTTTTCATATCCATCTTCTTTAGTTGTCATAGAAGGACTTGACTCCTTTTTGGATTTTTATTTGTAACCAAGACTATTCTTGTCACTGTATGATCACTAGTTGTTGATGAGGTCGTCCTAAGCCTTTTAACTGTTGGCATAGTCTTGAAGAGTTTTCCCACTTTTTACTTCCTTTCGCAGAGAAACTATTTCAGCTTCCAATGCTTCTCTCTCCTTTTTGCTCTCCTTTACTTCTTTCCTGAGTGATTCTTCAATTCATTTGTATTATTCAACCTTGATTTTAAGATTGATGACTTGTTCCCTTTCTATCTTCAATTCATCTTCAAGAGTGTTAACCTGCTTCTTTTAAGCCTTGAGCTCTTTGATAACCCTAATTACTTCATTTTGAAATTCGACTTCAATCATTTCTTCTTCTTCATCTCCTTCTTCATCAGGTGCCTCTTTTTTATTATGCTTGGCCATAAACAATAGTCTTCCATTGAATTCTTCTTCATTATCACTATCTTCCCTGGATGGGGAACTATCTTCTTTGGAGAAGAAACTTTTCTTAAACCATTTCTTCTTTCCTTACTTATTGAACTTCTTAGGACTTTCCTTCCCTTTCGTAACACCTTCATTTTTGTGAGGACATTTGGATGCAAAATGTCCAACCTCACCACAACCAAAACATAATAATAGAAGTTTACCTTTGAATTTTCTTGTACCTATTCTCACTTTCTGTGTGAAGTAGGAAAATTATTTATTTGAGAATTCTTCTTCATCTTCTTCATTTTCCTCATCCTTATAATTGCAAGTTTTTTTCTTTTAGAGTCTGCTTGTCCTTACTATTCTTCTTGGATGTTGGAAATGTCATTTCTAAGTGGGATGTGCCATCCTCTTCTTCAATCCTCATTTCATATGCCGTAATAATTTCATGCAATTCATCTATGTTGAGATTGGTTAGATTCAATATATCTTCCAAGACAGATACCTTAGGGTTAAATCTTGTTGGCAAGGTTCTGAGAATCTTTTTGTCAACAATTTTCGTTTCAACAGGTTCTCCCAAACCTTCCAACGTATTTGTTGTTTCATCAAAACATTGAAAGTAGGCAATAATATCTTAATCTTCCCTCATTTTGAGTTGCTCAAAATTTTCCCTGAAAATTTTGAAATTTTGCTTCCTTCACCTTTGAGTCACTTGCATATATATTTTCAGGCTTGCCTCATACCTCTTTAGCAGTTTTTTAACTCAATACCTTAAGATAAATAGATTTGATAAGCCCACTGATAATAATATATTTAGCCTTTTCATCATATACCATATTTTTTTTACCTTGTTCATCCTGGGTCATGTGAAGCCTTTGTCAATGATTTCCCATACTTCGTATCCTTGCACCAACAGATGAACCTACATTCTTCCACTCCAAAGTGTATAGTAATTTCTATTGAAAAAAGGAGCTATATTCTTAGTATAATCCATGATCTCTTTCTAATATTTAGATTGTTATTGAAGGAACCAAGCTTTGATCCCAACTATTTGAAATACTGAGAGGAGGGTAAATCAGTATTCCTTAGAAATTAGAACTTTTAAATATTTCTAGAGCATTAGTTAATCTTCAATTAATATTAATGTTTATGTAGCAATAACAGTAAGTAAAAGAACATGGTAGGCACAATAATTTTTGGTGGAAAACCCCCTCCGAGTCAAAAACCAGTGAACGCTTTTCTAATAAATTCTCTAATCTTCAGCCCCTACTGAAATGAAAGAAACAACTTACTAGAATTATAGAAAAAAATTCTCCTCTAGCTCCCACTGGAAGGATGCCTCAATGGTCTGGTTTCTTCAATAATTAAATGAATGTATGCCCTAAAACCCTAACAATACACAACTCGCCCTAGCACCATGCTACCACCCTAAAGTTTTCACAAGCCCCAACCTGTAGGCAACTTCATACACATACGTAGCACCTCCCTGCCACCCTATAATGACTGAAATAAGATAAGACTATGGATTCCCAAACTAGGGACAACAATCCATCATACAATAAGATGGATAATGATTTTCGTGTACTTGACGAAATACCCAATCACTCTTTGACATGCAACCCAACTATGGCATCATCCCAACACTGCCTCTTCGTTAGTAGGTATAATGACTCTTTCACAAATGACTCTTTTACAATCTTTACAATGATGACTCTTTTACAACTCTACAATGATGACTCTTAGCCTTAACAATACTTTAAGATATTTGGATGGTTATCATCCCTTCAAGGATGTCCCACTACGATGCTTCCTTTGATTTAATACTTTTTTTCTTAAATTCTTTCTTGGTGTTGTACTTGAATCTTCTTCTACCTACATGCAAAATTCGCATGGTGAAACCAATCCCAAAAACAAAAAAAAAAAACACTTCAACTTACCTCTACCTACAAAACACATGTAAGTGCATAGTAATGAATAAATAGATATTAAAATCACAATGCGTACCTGAAGTGTGCTTGTCACTTTTTTTGTTGACTTGTTGCAGTAGTAGACAAAGACTCTCACTCTTACTATAGGCCTAGACTTTATGCAAGACTATATCCAAAACTGACCTAAAGATATATACAATAAAAATTGATGAAAAACCCTAGACTTGTGATGGACAAAGTTCTAAGTACAACAACAAATACCATTCTATAAACCATGACAAGACAAGTAACATGAACATACAACATCACATAGATTTAGCAGACTTGGTGTAGCATCAATAATATGTAGCATCAAATGTGTAGTATCAAGAATAGGACATTCAAAATTTGGCATCAAAACTAATTGTGACATATAGTGACATAGAGATATAATTGAGACCCCGTATATACTTATGTTTTCCTGCAAAAACATATGTTAGACATGATACTCAAAATTCAAATGTAAATACTAATCATAGATACCTTGTTGTAGGAGACTTACCCTTGATTGTTGATGTGTGGTCATTACTACAATGATCCTTGAATGCATGATCTTTCTTGCCTTCTAGGAGCTCGATATTGAATCTGTTGTATATATGTAATTTTCGATCTCCAGGGTCTGATATTTCATCCTATGATATCCCTCTGATTTTACTTTCCAACCCCACAGGTCTAATCAATATTGGGTTCTTCAAGAAGGATTTTTTCCCAATCTCCCATGATGACCTGATTATAGAGTTGTTTGATAGAGTGAACTTGTTAGAAGTGCCACAAGTGACTGTTGTGACCTTCGACCCTAAAAACGATACCCAAAAAATTAAATTCAGTCTTATTTCTGTCACTATTTAAGAAATTTTAATCCAATGCTCAGAGAGAAAGTTATGATGATTTTCCCAACATCACCTATTTGACATGGAATTCAGGAGCCTTACAAAGCCATACATTCCTCAAATCATATCTTTGAAAATATAGAGAACCAAGATTTGAAATTCGTTCATGAGGTTCATCAAGATTTCAGCTCAAATAGGTTTTAATTTTAGATTCTGATGCTTCGCAGAAACAAAGTTATAGATAAAATTCCATGATGACCTATTTGAAGCCACAAAATCCCTACTAGAGGAGGATATGAGGGGCACTATTTATATAAATGTCTTGAGTTGAGAGGGTCCTCAACAAGTGAACGTTCGAGGGATTTTACGAGAAAAAAAAAACATTATTAATTATTAACTATTCAATGACCACAACCAATTATGAGTGTCATGCCACAACCCCATAGGGTTTTAGCCCACTAACTAGGGTTACTAACTTCAAACAAAAATATCTATCAAAATGTGAAGAATTACATGGCATTCGATATATCCACAAAAACATCTTGATAAGTAGAATCCATCTAGAAGATCCTTCACTCAGAATAGAGTAAGTTTTCAAGCCAAAATTCCCATGCAAGAATGGGTAGCCTTTGGTGTTGCTTGGGTTGACATCAATGACAACCACTGATCAACAATCTCCCCCTTTGGCATTGATGGAAACACAAGTACTCCCCCTATCATCAAACCTCTTCCTATTGCCTTATCTCCCTCTTTGTGATCAATGGAAAAGGGTAACTCTCCTTGACAAACTGTCATCCTACGGACCTATACACACCTCCACTCCCCCTTTATATTTAGTTAGATAAGAGAACTATTCTAATGAGAACTTGGGATAATCCCAATCTTTTAGTGAAGATACTCAAATGCTTCACGAGGTAATGGTTTGGTAAAGATATCAATTATTTGTTCCTTTGTGCCAACATATTCAAGCTTGATATTCTTTTCAGTGAACTTCTCTCTAAAGAAATGATATTTGATCGGAATGTTTTTTGTTTTGGAATGAATCACATGATTTTTGGAGATACTGATGGCACTGGTGTTATCGCAGAAGATGGGAATAGGCTCATCAAACTTAACTTGAAGATATTTCAAGGTTTTGTTCATCCATATAACTTGAGTACAACAAGCTGCTATCGTGATGTATTATGCTTTCATTGTGGATAACGAGATTGAAGACTGATTTTTACTTAACCATTAGACAAGGCAACCACCTAGGTAGAATGTTGCTCCATTGGTACTCTTACGATCATCAACACTTCCTGCACAATCTACATCTATTTAAACTTGGATGACCAAATCATTTCCTTTGGTATACCAGAGACCATATACTGTTGTGCCCTTAATATATTGAAGAATTATTTTGACGACAATGATATGGGATTCTTTTGGCACCGCTTGGGATCATGCTACTTGTCCAATTGTTTACATCACATATTCCTAAGTGGTTGTCACATACAGGAGACTACCAATCATGGATCTATACAACATTTGGTCCACATCCTTTGATGAGTCTTCTAAGCTTAACTTGTACCCTATTATCATGGGGGTAAGGACTGGCTTCCAATCTTCCATCTGGAATTTCTTGAGCATGTATTTGATGTACTTGGTTTGATATATGAATATTCCTTTATCTTCCTAAGAAATCTAAAGCCCTAAAAATTATGTTAGTTCGCAAAGCATAGGCATTTCAAACTCACTTTGCATTTTTGTGGAAAAGTATTTACTTAATATGTCACTACTTCTTCCAAAGATTATATCATCCACATATACATCGATAATTGTTAGGTTATCTCAATCCACTTTCACAAAAATATTGTTGTCAGCTCTTCCTTTCTTAAAACCATGTTGATGTAGATATCCATCAAGACGAGAATACCAAGCCCTAAGAGCATGCTTGAGACCATATAGAGCCTTTTTTAATCTACAGACATAGTATTCTTTGTTAGAGAGCACAAAACCTTTGGCTTGTTCAATGTAAACTTCATCCTCCAATTCACCATTTAGAAAAGATGACTTAACATCTATTTGGTAGACCTTGATTTTTCTCAAGTAAGCATAAGTGAGAAACATCTTGATAGCTTCCATTCTGGCAACGAGAGAAAATGTTTCTTCAAAATCGATTACTTCAACCTGTGAATATACTTTGCAGACTAATCTTTCATTGTTCCTGAGAACTTTTCCTTCCTCATTCAATTTGTTTCTCAAGACCCATTTAGTTTCAATCAAATTTTTATCCTTTGGTTGTGGAACCAATTCCCAAGTGTCATTCTTCTAAATTTGATCCAGTACTTCATTAATAGATACTACCCAGTGTTCATTTTGAATAGCTTCCTCAAAATTGCTTGGCTCAAAAGTCACTAATAGAGCAAGATGGGCTTGTTGTGAAGAACGAAGTTGTTGACTTATTCTGGTTCTAATTCCTTCATTTGTATTGTCGATGATTTGATTTTACGTATGATTATTTTGACACCATTATTTTAAAACTTTTGGAGAAGTTTCTTGTACATCCTACCGATTGTTTCTTATTTCCTCTTGGTTGACTATTGTTTCCTTATTTGATAGGTTTTATTCAGGAGCTTCTTCCTCATCCTTCACATATTCTACCTCAAGCCCCTCATATTTGCTTCGAGAGATGATCTCAATGTTATCCTTTAGAACACCATTTTCATTGAAATTAACATTTATTCTTTCAAGTATTTGTTTTTTGCCTCATACTATAGCATCTATAAGCCTTTCTTTTGCACGAATAACCAACGAAAATACCTTCGTCAACACGGGAATTGAATTTGCCCAATTTTTTGTCTTCTCTTTTGATGTAACATTTACTTCCAAATATTTTGAAGTATTTGATGTTAGCCAATCTTCTTTTCCATAGTTCATACAAAGTCATGTTACAGTTGTTCCTGAGCAGGCCTCTGTTTAATATGAATATGAAATTATCAATTTCTTGAAGCCAAAATCTATCATCCAAGTTTGAGTCCTTCAACATTGTTCTAGCCATTTCATGTACGATTCTAATTTTCCTTTCAACAACTCCATTCTGTTATGGTGTTTTGGCTACTAAGAATTGCCTTTTTATTACATTTTCATCATAGTGTTTTTGAAATGCTTTGGATGTGAATTCTCTTCCATTATCTGATCATAGACATTTGATCTTCAAATCAGTTTTATTTTCGACCAATTCATTGTGTATTTTGAAACACTCGAATGCCTCAAACGTTTTCTTTAGGAAACCGATGGCTATCATTTTGGTGTAATCATCTATCATTAGCATAAAGTATAATTTGTTGTCTAAGCCTTTCATTCTCAAAGGACCACATATATCAATATGTATTAATTCCAATGGACATGACACAAAGTGTTCCTTTCTCTTGAATTCGACTTTTTTCTATTAGCTGTGTCGACAAGATTGACATGTCGTATTGGAAGGTTTCAAAATTTTAGCCATTTCTCTAGTTGCTTCATTTTTGTTGATCTTGACCAAATTGTCAAAATTTGTATGTCCCATTCATTTTCCAAAACCAGCTCTCATCTTCTCTTTCCAAGAAACACCCTTTAGGTGTCTCTTCAACCATGTATATGTCATGGAGCTCTTCTTGCTCCAAGTGAGTCACCTGCATATATATTTTCAGGCTTGCCACATACCTCTTTAGCAGTTTTTCAACTTAATACCTTAAGATAAACAGATTCGATAAGCCAACTGATAATAATATCTTTAGCCTTTTCATCATATACCATATTTATATTACCTTGTTCCTCTTGGGTCGGTGTGAAGCTTTTGTCAACAATTTCCCATACTCCATATCCTTGCGCCAGGAAATGAACCTGCATTCATCCACTCCAAAGTGCATAGTTATTTCAATTGAACAAAAGAACTCTATTCGTAGTATACTCCATAATATCCTTCGAATTGTTAGACTGCTATTGAAGGAACCAAGCTCTGATCCGAATTGTTGGAGATATCGAGAGGGGGGGTGAATCTGTATTCCTTAGCAATTAGCACTTTTAAATATTTTTAGAGAATTAGTTAATCTTAAACTATTATTAATGTTTATACAGTAATAACATTA
Source organism: Pinus tabuliformis (assembly GCA_031772625.1). Lineage (NCBI taxonomy): Eukaryota > Viridiplantae > Streptophyta > Pinopsida > Pinales > Pinaceae > Pinus > Pinus tabuliformis. Next base: position 845,649,892 of record CM062815.1, read on the forward strand.
AATAAAAGAACATAGTAGGAACAATAATTTTAGTTAGAAAACCCCCTCCAAGTCAAAAACCACTAAATTCTTTTCTAATAAATTCTTTAATCTTCAACCCCAACTGAAATGAAAGCAACAACTTCATAGAATTCTAGGAAAGCATTCTTCTCTAGCTCCCACTAGAAGGACGTCCCAATGCCTTGGTTTCTTCAGTAATCAAATAAATGGATGCCCCTGCACCCTAGTGAGCCACAACTCACCCTAGAACCACCTTACCACCCTGAAGTGTTCCCAGGCCCCAACCTGGAGGTGACTTCATACACCTACCTAACACCTCCCTGCCACCCTATAATGACTGAAATAAAACAATAATGTGGATTCCCAAACCAGGGAAAACAATCCATGATACAATAAGATGTACAGTTATTTTCGTGTACTTGACCAAATACCCAACCACTCTATTACCTGCAACCCAACCATGACATCATCCCAACAATGACTCCTATACCTCCCAAGATTGCCTCTTCGACTCTAGGTATAATGACTCTTTCACAAATGATTTTTTACAATCTTTACAATGATGAATCTTTTAAAACTTTACAATGATGACTCTTTAACAAATGACTCTTTTACAATGATGAATCTTTTATAAATTTACAATGATGACTCTTGGCCTTAATAATACTTCACGATATATGGATGGTTGTCATGTATTCAAGGATGTCTTGCTGCAATGCTTCCTTTGATTTGATACTTCTACTCTTGAATTCTTGCTTTATGTTGTACTTGAATCTTCTTCTACCTGCATGAAAAATTTTCCCAGCGAAACCAATCCCAAATAAAAAAAATACCCTTCAACTTACCTCTGCCTACAAAAAACCTGTAAGTGCATAATAATGAATAAATGCAAATTAAAATTACACTGCATACCTGTAGTGTGATTTCCACTTTTGTTGTTGACTTGTTGCAGTAATAGACAAAGACTCCCACTCTTAATATAGACATGGACTCTATGCAAGACTATATCCAAAACTGACCTAAAGATATATACAATAAAAACTGATGATAGACCCTAGATTTGTGATGGACCAAGTTCTAAGTACAACAATAGAGACCATTATATCAACTACGACAAGACAAGTAACATGAAATTACAACATCATATAGATTTAGCAGACTTGGTTTAGCATTAAGAATATGTAGCATCAAATGTGTGGTATCAAGAATAGGACATCCGAAATGTGGTATCAAAATTAACTGTGACATATAGAGACATAGAGATATAATTGATACATTGTATATACTTAGGTTGTCCTGCAAAAACATATGTCAGAGATGATACTCAAATTACATACCTTCCTATAGGAGACTTACCTTTGACTGTTGAGGTGTGGTCCTTATTACAATGATCCTTGAATGCATGCATTTTCTTTCCTTCTAGGAGCTTGATATTGAATATGTTGTATGTATGTAATTTCGGATCTCCAGGGTCTGAAATTTCGTGTTGTGGTAGAACTCTAAGTCCTCTTTCCAACCCCATAGGTTTGATCATGATTGGAGTCTTCAAGAAAGAGTTATGCCCAATCTCCAACAATGACCTAATTATAGATTGGTTCAGTAGACCAAAATCGTACGAAGTTCCACGTGTCACTGTTACGACCTTTGTCCTTGAAAATTTTACCCAACAAACGACAAGTTGTCCTATTTCTGTCATTAATTTTGAAATTTGAATCAAATTCTAAAAGAGAGATTTAAGATGATTTTCCCAACATCACCTGTTTGACATGGAATCCAAGAGCCAACAAAAACCCTAACATCCTCATACCATATCTTTGAAAATATAGCGAACCAAGTTATGAAATTTGATCACGAGTTTCATCATGATTTTGGATCAAATGAGGTTTAATTTTAGTTTCGCAGCAACATAGAAAACAATTATAGCGAAAATTCCATGATGTCCTGTTTCGAGCCACAAAATCCCTACCAGAGGAGGATATGAGGGTCACTATTTATATGAGTGTCTTGAGTTGAGAGGGTCCTCAACAAGTGAACGTTGGAGGGATTTTAGGAGATTTTTTTATTATTATAATTATTGACTATTCAATGACCACAACCAATTATGAGTGCCATACCACAACCCCATAGGGTTTTAGCCCACTAACTGGGGTTACTAACTTCAAACACAAATATCTCTCAAGTCGTGAAGAATTACGTGGCGTGCCATATATCAATAGAAACATCTCAACTATTAGAATCCATTTCGAAGATCATTGAATTAGAATAAAGTTTTCAAGTCAAATTGCCCATGCAAGATTGGGGTAGCCCCTGGTGTTTCTTGAGTTGACATCAATGACAACCACTAATCAAAAATTCAAATACCATGGGCCAATACCATGGCTGGCCAATACCACAAACCAAAAAACACATAACTTATTTCAAAATCAAATTTTTTTAAAACAATATGAAAATATTATTAACCATGGATATTCACCCCCACTTTAGCATGGATATTACTAACTTGTAAATAGGCTTTGTCACAATACTATGGGCCAATGCCATCGCTTATGAATACCACATGCCCAAAAAACATAACTTATTTCACAATCAAAATAATTTATAACAATATGACAAGATTCTTAATCAAGGAAATTCACCCTCACTTTTCCATTGATATTATGAACTTGTGAATAGTCTTTGTTATAATAGCATGGGGCTAATACCAAGGCTTATTAATACCATAGGCCAAAATATCATAACTTATTTCACAATAAAAATATATTTTAACAATATGAAAATATTGTTAACCATGGATATTCACCCCCAGTTTACCATGGATATTATTAACTTGTAAATAGGCTTTGTTACAATATCGTGGGCCAATACCATGGCTTATCAATACCACATGCCCAAAAACCATAACATATTTCACAATAAAAATAATTTATTTTAATTTAATTTTATAACATTTTTTAAATTGAAGCTAAAATGAAAAAGGTTATAATTACTTTTGAGATATATCTAAACTCTTTATCCTCGCCACTACTAAAAATATTCCCATAAAAATTAAATTAAGGTTTTAATAAAATAAAAAATGAGAATACTTTTATATTTAAAGATGTAAAATTTATATAATATAAATAGTGTTAGTAAGAACCAACATAGATCCATCTTAACTAAGTATCCAAGAGATAAAAAAAATAAAAGTGAAGGGGAGAGAGGAAGGGGGGGATGGGAGGGAGGGAGATAGTGGCAAATCTGGAGGGCGGAGAGAGAGAGAGATAGAGAAAGAAGGGAGAGATGGAGAGAGGTTGAGGGAAGAGGGAGAGAGGAGAGGAGGGAAGAGAGAGATAGGGAAATAAGGGGAAGAGATAAATAGGGAGACATATAGATGGAGGAGAGAGAGAGAAGGGAAGAGAAAGGGAGATAGTGATAGATTTTGAGAGGGAGAGAGAGATGGGGCAGAGAGATAGAGGGAGGTGGGAGAGAAATGGGGAGAGAGGAATCAAGAGAGAGATGGAGCTAGAGAGGGAGAGAGAGAGGGAAGGAAGAAGAAATAAATAAGGGGAGAGAGAGAGGGAGAGAGGGAGAGAGAGAGGGAGAGAGAGAGAGAGAGATAGAGAGAGAGAGAGGCAAAGAGGAAGAGGGAAGGGGAGAGAAAGAGATAGATATGGAGAGAGTGTGTACATGTTTGGTGGTGAAATAGAGAGAACGAATAAGAAAGAGACACATAAATACAAAAATAGATATTTATATATATTATTATATAGCCAATCTATATCCATATTAACCCTAGATATATCAAGCATTGAGAGGGATCAAATGTCTCGAGGTGCACACATTTCCTCAAGTTTTGCCATAAAAAAAGAGGTTTTTACCTCGAGAGATTGGATCCCTCTCAGCACTTGATATATGCATGGTTAAGATGAATCTAGGCTAGTTATATGTATTTTAAGTTTTTATGAGGAAAATCATACTTTGATATTTTGTATAATTTTAGCATAATTACTTGTATTTGATGTATGGTTTTGTATTATAAATATATATTTTTCATGAAATTTATTTTTCCACATCAATACCAAATCATGGAGTGTTTAACATAGGGTTTCAGGGGTGGCACAATTTTCTTGTAGGATTCAAGGTAATGTCTTGAAACCTCAACAACCTTTGATACAACACAAACAACATTTTTCCTACCAAGTTTCAAACCCCATATTCACATTCAACAATTTGTGTGCACACCTAGGGCATCACTTGCCTATTATAAGGAATCCCAACCATCACAAATCCATCATGGAACCCCAACATTGACATATGGTACCAAGAAGACAAATAATGATCATCATTGTTATGAAATCAAACCATCTTTAGAAACTAAGAAAATATTCTTGCAGTTGCATGTATTCCTACATAAATTATGTCTAATAACTTAGGTGGTGTGAAATGCCATAAATTGTTTTTCCAATAAGAAAAAGACATCATTTTTGTATTAATATTAATTGAAAGATGTCATTTACATCATATAACATATATTAAATTTGTTTTACCTGAATGATATGATATTGTAATATGTTCAACATCTAATGTTTGGGAAATATCAAAAGCCCAATAGGATTCAAAATAATTTCATAAGAGTCTAGTACTACTATGTTCATAATGTATGTTCAAAGTAGATAAAAAACATGGTATCCAAGTTAAAAACTAGTATCCTAATTTTAATGGATATGACCCTGATCATAAAAATGTAGATATGTATGTGGTGAAGTAAAATTATAAGTGCAGATACGAACGAATTCCTCTAGCTTGATAATGGATCTAGCCACAACAGATACATTCTATGGAAGATTTCCTTAGGTTAGAATCAATCAAGAGGACCTACCTCTTGGTCACTTATCCTACTTGATGATGTCCTCACTTGCTCGCTCCAACAATCTCTCGCTTCCTTCTTCAATCTCCTGAAACAAGTAAACAACAACAATACACAAACATAATAATAGACAAATTGCAATTCAACCTACTTAACAAGTCAAGAAACATTAATACATGAATATGTAATATTAAAAAACATGTAGGAAATCAATCGATAGTTGCATATATTAATATCAAAGAGAGATTACAACCATTCATCTTGACATTACAGTCTTCCTCTAACAAGACCAGGTTCCCACACACTTCTACTAGCATTCCATGATGGCCTCAAACAAAAATAGTTTTAAATCTCTTCCCTTTATGCTTCACTCCAAACCAAATCACACTTCTCCACAACTAGATAGATACAACTAGCAATAGCTTTCTTGTCTACTCCAAACCAAAATAGCATCAAAACTTTGCAACTATAACACACACTCAAACTAGTTTATGCTTGGGAAGAAGGGAGGTTTATATAGGAAATATGGATGGGAGATGGGTCCTCTTATAATGGGAGAAGGACATATCCCTTGATGTTGTTCCATCATTATAGGGGAAAGGAGCCCAAACTGTCATCCTCGACCCCATCTGGCCAAACCATTTACCAGATTTTAGTTACAGAACTTCTAGAGCTGGAAGCTTCGGCTCTAATTTAAAAAAAATTTGATAACAGGACCGACATGACTGGAACATAGCTCAGTCACTCTGGTCAGTGTGAGGAGTAGTGCTAATCTCTGCACATCAGTGTGGGGAAGACAAAGTCCATTAGTGCCAGTCTTGTAAACTGGGCAAAATAGAAGCTTTAGGGGAAATGGTGCAAAACGGAAATGATCTGCTCATGAAGAGGGACACAATGGAAGTTTCTTCATGAAGGAAAAGAATGCAGGGTTCACTGTAGAGGTCCTCCAATATCAAGGAATGGGGTGTACATGGAGAGTGACAAAATGCTGTGTAACAAATGCCCCCTAAAGCATGAAGGCTAAGCTAGAGTGATGGATCAAATGCTTTATAAATTAGTGCAGAGAATCGGTTTGCCATCAGAAAAACTACAAGCAAGTATAGAGACATATACATAAACTGAGATCTCTGTCAAATGATACATGAATCGTGGAATGGACACAACCATCCAGAGAATGATCATGTAAATGGATCCAAGTATGGGCGTAGCCATCTATCAAAGAGGATCATAATGAAACCAAGGTATGGTCGCAACCATCCAATAATGATAAGGATCACATATGATAACTCATGGTTTGGGCGAAACCAGCCATATGAAAGAGACATGCATATCATCATAACCATGTTACATCACTTCGCAACCTGGACTTTCTGTGATCTGGGTCCAGGGTCTTACACTCCAACACAACCCAATCAAAGTACAGATCCTAGCATGCGAATAGATGTGTTGACGTCAAACATGCTAGAAAGTCACTTTATTACTAGTCAATGATGTAAACTATTAACAAGTGCGAGAGAAACCACCAATAATGACATTGGTCCTTAAGGTACTATCAACACAATTCATGGAATGTGAATATAGGAACCGAAGTAGAACACCCGTGAAATCACTCGATCGAAAGCCAATGATGTGAACTTGTCGTCGAGTGCGAAGAACTTGCTATTAGGGCATGCAAGCTCTAAGGTACTAGAAAGGAGTCTCTTGGTCAACTTCCCGGATAATGAGTTGAAGTTGACGGAAAGCGACCATGTCGAAGGAGGGCCATAATGAATCCCACATCATCGATGTGAGACAAGAGGATGAAAAATGATTTTTGATGATACAAAGAATCAGAGGTAAGTGTAAATGCAGAAGGACAACTCTTGAACATATCAGAGACACAACTGGAAGTTTGGAAACTTCCGGATCCATAGGATTAGTGGTCAGGATGACGTAGCAGAGATCAGATGGAATGAAAAATGAATAGCCCAAACCCAGGAAGGTCAATGATATAAAGGAGGATGTCCCAACCTGACACGAAGCAAAGAGTGTCATGTTTAAGAGTGAGTTGCCGACACGACTGATAGATTTCCAATTTTCCCCCACCATTTTTGGTAGGTATCCCAATTATTTTTTAATTGCAAGCTTGAAAGGGATAGCATATGCTTGCATTGTAAGTTCATCCTTCGAACGAATCCGACCTAGTAAGTTTAATGAGCCCTAGGAAGGAGTCTGACAAAGGTGTAACTTAGTATCCTTTTCATGTTTAGAGAGTTTGAAAAAGACACATAAAAGAAAATTCCACATGGTCTCTTTTCATACATTTGTGTTTCTCGAGCCTGAATAGGTGGAAAACAATACTTGAGAGAACTGCTTGATCATTTCAGTCAAGGAGTACCTTTTTCGTAAATAGTGCCTCCCAGCTTGAAAAGGGGTTAAACTTATACTAGGTGCATGATGTTTCGCAACTGTTAACAAGTTCAAAACATAAAGGAATCGGTCATATTTTCATTTTTAAAGGGTCAGAAAAGAGTTGAAAGCGGACCCCCCATTTTTATTCTCTTTAACGAGTCAAAAAGGGAAAAAATACTCAGTGATCTTTTCATGTAAGTTTAACGAGTTGAGAAAAGAGCTGAAATGTGGCTCATCATCATCGTCGAACATCCATCACCTGTTGCTGCACAAGTAAGGTAAAGTGTATTATCAAGTCCTTGAGGCAAACAAGGATAAAATATTTACAAAACCTAATATTTTCATGAAAAAATGAATAAAAAGGGGAAAAATAAATATATTTTTACCATTTACCATTTTACCTTTGCTGTGAAGACTTTTTACCCATTTTTTCCCTAGTTGTTCCAAAGCAGATTGCAGAAGATCTGGGAGGTCAATCGACGAGCCGCCAGTTCCAAGAACAGTCGAAGCCCTGAGCTCCATTTTCATGCTATTTATTTTTTCTTTTAGCCATTGTTTTGGAACTTTAAGGAGGTTTTTAAAAATCGCTTTCACCCTCGGTCAGTGTTATTTCTGGACACGGAATCACGCTGGCCGAGGGTGATTATCAAAGCCATCCATGCCGATTGGTGCAACTATTTTTAAAACAGGCGCGCTAGCGCCATGGATAGGGAAAAACCCTATATTCTCAAAAACTAACCATTTAAATTTGAATTTAATGTGCCAATGATGATTATTGACTCAAAGTAATGGCTTTTGCAGGAGAGAATCGCTAAAAATTGTGGATTGGAAGGAACGGGAACATGAAGATGTTGACACCCAGGAAGTGAATGACCCAAATTTCCTTGAGGCTTTGAGGGCTTGCAGGCTCCTCAAATTCTTCCTTACACCAAGGATGTGGGCCCAGCCGAGTTGCTTCGATACCTAATAAGCCTTTGGGACAATAATCAGGAGATTTTTGTCATTGGAAACAAAGAGTTGGAGTTGACAACTTCAGATATTTACTTCATCACTGGACTGTCTTGTAGAGGTGAGCCAGTGAACTTGTATGGGTCACGTCTAATCGAGGCAAGCATATCTTCCCTGCTTGCCGAACACTACCCCGAGGCCTTGAAATCCAAGAGTTGGAAGATAGGCATTTCCAGTGTGCGGGATTTGACACTGAGGATGCTTCTATTGACAATCAACATAGTGGTGTGGTCCCAGGTGCAACATGAGACTAACAAGTCAAAGTTCCTTTATGCTATTGACTACACAAATCCTATGATCTTCAATTGGGAAGAGGCCATGAAGATGAATATCAAGCACTAGTTGTCCAAGGCCAAGGCAGGGAATCTGAAGCAAGTTAGCTTTAGATCTATCCTTGTGACCTTCTTCCTAGAATGAGTGCCACTATTCCAGTATTAGTTGACTGAAGTTGATCCTCCTACGCCACGCGATCCACGAATGGCCTGCTGGAGTCACTTGATGCCTAGGATCACTGGGGGTCAGCGTATGTCATACCAACCTACATTCTTTTCATGGCTACAACTACAGAAGATTGTCGTGGAAGACTAGCCATACAACAGCACTAATTTCCATGGAGATCCAAATATGCCCTTACCAGATGGAGAGGACTTCGATGATGAAGGTAATAAATCAGATTTTTCATTTTGATATTTTTTAATTGTTTTTGGTATACATGTGCTTATAACATTTCTCTTGTTTATGCAAATGTTGGACCAGAGCAGCTAGCTGGGATGTCCCTGATAGCCAGGCGCATCCCCCGCCCTATTGATGTTGTTTCCCCTCATTAAGAAGGGAGCGACAACGAGGAGGAGATCGCAAGGAAACTTGAGGGGTTAACTCACGGTATCCCGAAGTATGCTTGGATAGGAGACATGCCCCGTTGGTACTAGAGACACATGGTGGGAGTCTCAGATCGGATTCACCAATTGTTGAGTCATGTTGCATGAGATGTCTCATGCTACCATGACCACCATGCTGATTAGTTCCTAGGTCAAACATTAAATATTTTTTCAGGCCTGCGTACCACGGATGTACGAGGCCTGCGAGCTGTCCATGTTATTTTAGACACACATATTATTTTTTGGGGTTCTGATGTATAAAACATTCTCACCATATATATATATATATATATATATATATATATATATATGTTGTATTTTCCTATCTATTATGGTACAAATGGTTTGTCTTATCTTTTACATGTTTCGTAAATGTCTATCCAACACGTAATTAGTTAATGCATCTGTCAATGTATTCATGCGTCTAGGAAATGATGATACATAATACAATCAAAATTCCTTTCTAATAGATGGATACGGAGATACATTCTCAATATTTGAGGGTTCCTAATGGAATATTTCCCATTGAGTTAAAGGACGACAAGCTGTGAATCCAGGTTGATAACCAATTCTCTGATGCCCAAAGTGATGGCTTCTGACAACAGTTCAATGACCGCACTATATTCAGCAATGTTGTTGGTTGTGCAACCTAGGCAGATACCTTGAAGGTCAACCAACTCACCATTAGCGTCATAGATAGCCCATGCCATAGATGGTAGGTTCCAGGTACTATGACAAGCACCATTAGCGAAACCGACGTGAGGAGTCGCAGACATTTGCAAAGCAAGAAAAGCATAGTAAACAGGAAATTTGTTTGAAAACTATCACACAAAACCACGCTGTAGAAAAATGAATCACACACTAATGTACATAAGTAACCATGGAAGATGACCTAGGCATAGTACTTTTTGAGGTCAGAGTCCATGTTGGGACTCGGGTAATCAATCAACACAGATCAATATTGAAGTTTTATCGTTGTCATGATGAATAAGTGTTAACTCGGCCAAATAATAGAGTGGAACTCATATAAGGCTTTGCCCCCATGCCCCCTGGGCGAGGGAGGGTTACGAGTCAGAGGACAATCAGTGAAAACTTGGGGAGGGTGAAAAATCCTGAATCCATGAAGGGATAAAGGTGCCCTTAGTTGAAAGATCTTGATTATGTCAGGATAGACTGACACATCAATAGACAATGGAGAAGAAAACTCTTTGGAAACGGTAGACATGACTGTCGGGCGAGGCAGAAATGAGGAGCAAAGATGAGTATCGATCCATTGTGGTTCCTCGAGAAACATGATTTCCATGATACCTTCATTAGTAAGGAAGGTCTTGGCTAAGGGATCAAACGATTCCAAAGTGCCAAGACAAGGGGATTGAGAGTACGTATCGAGAGAGCTCTTCGACATATGAGAATCAAAGGATGCAGAGTTCGAAGCCAAAACAATTTCCACGTAATTGACTTCAACGGGACTAAGCATCATAACCTCGCCCCAAGTATCAACAAGATCAGGTGCAGGTATGACCCAAGGATTAGATTTGACTGAGATCATTGTTGAGCCTTGAAAATGTCATTCATTTCCATTATACTTTCACTATTATGTCCATTATATCACCTCCATTTCACCTCCATTTCACTACTATGTCACCACATTCATCCCACTTTCATTATCATTGGGCCACCTTTATGTTTTTCCAATCTTTATTATTTCTAAGCCTTTTAAGTGAATTTGTGGTTAAACATTAGAAAATAATGTGCATATGCTTATACCTAACAAATGGGTTGAGTTTGTTGACATGTGTAGATTGAAAGGAGACTTCTAGAAGACCCTTATGTGGCACTCTAAGGCCAAATTCGAATTTGGTTGGAAAGAATCATGGGATCATGAGGATATGTGTCACATCTCCTAATTATATTGTAACTCTAAAAAGACATGTGTCTTATCATTTCCTATTCCGATTAGGACTCTAGAGGTAGAGGGAGAGATTCATGGATTCTCATTAATGAGATGGCTCTCATCTTTTTGTATAAATAGGAGATCTCTCTCCTTCATTTGCTAGTCTTTTCTTAGTCTTTTTAGTCTTTTAGTTTCTAGTTCTCAAGTTTATAGTTCTTCCTTGATGGCTTTTGAAAGCTTTGGAGATCTTTGTTGTACTTTGCACTTTTGAAGAAATTGAATAAAGCTTTGATGTTCTCAACATGGAAGGAGATGTGAAGTAGATGTCATGGAGCATATTAGGATGTAAGGTAGAATAGATTTCATTTTGTAAATATTGCTTTGTAGAATGTAAGGTAGATTAGATTTTTCATTCATGCAATTTTAATTCATGCAAGTGTGTTTAATTTTGCTTTGATTTCATGACTAGTGGCATGTGTGATCATCTTGTCTATGTTGCTGACCTTTATTTTTCTGTAGTTTGATTTTCATTAGTATCATTCCTTTAACTTGCACTTTACTTTCTGCTCTTAGATATCAAGTTGTTCATCTATTGATGGTTCTTTTTCCATAATCAAATAACTTTATTGGAGCCAAAATATCACTTGGTACAGCTTGGTTTAGTTTGCTTTAAGACTCACATTGCTGACTTGTTCATAACTGTTCTCATATGATAAATCTAGCTGAAAGGCAAAAAGGTTAAGAAAAGGTTAAAGTAGTGTTATTTGTCTCCTTTATGTAGTATCACTTAGATTTCACATTTCATTTTCATTTTAAATCAGCAGCAGAGATACTGGGCCAATGTCATTAGTCCTTTATTTGATGTCTTTATTTTCCTTTAAGCATTTGATTTCATAGGTGGTAGGGGGCCCCTGCCTTGTATAGTTGTCATTTTATTTTTGCATTTTATTTCACCATGTATATTAGCTGTACATAAATTGCTTTCAAGTTGATTGTATATTAGTGATGCACATAGCCTTTTAATGAACTAATGACGTGATAGAATCATCTTGTCCTTTTGCTGAAGCAGCAAGGATACTGAGTCTCATAGTCATTCTCTCATTATTTGATTATTGCATTTTATTTTGATTGAAATAGTTGCATTAAACACTTTAGAAAACCAACAAGAACAAAACCCCAAAAACAACATAAACTATAAAACAACGAAGTAAGAGAAAGGTTAACTAAGCACATATAGTGCACCACACTTCATCAGTTTACGATACCCGAATTGATAATTTATGTAGAGCAATTTAAGACGTTAAATTGACTAGACAATCATGTTGACAGAGGCAACATGAGGAGGTGGGAGTGGAAAAATTCCCATTAAGGAAGAATCTTTGAAGAGACCTACCCCCACACTCTCATAGGGAGCACCAAAGTGCTTGACGTATGGAACATTTCCATCTGAGGAGGAAGAGGCAAAGAAAGACAACTGATCGATAGTGACAATTTTCCCTTGATGGGGAAAACGAATCACATGAAACAAGGAGGAGGCCACGGCATGCATGGCATGAGTCCAACTTTGGCTAAGTAGAATATTGTAATTGAGATTTGTGTCAATAATTTCTACTTCGACTTGCACTGTCTTGCCTTTTAGGGTGATGGTAAGGTTAGGTAAGACACCGAAGGGTCGTGAATCACACCCATTGAAAGCTTCCAAAGTGTTCGAAGACTGGTTCCGTGTAGAGAAACCAATAGCCTTCCAACATGCAGTTGACATGATGCAGGTGGAAGCACCTTCATCGATGACAGTGCGTTGGATGGTCTTCTCATTGAGGATTCCCTGAATAAGAAATGAAATTTGATGAGGGAGTCGGGGAACATGGTTCTATAGATCAAAACATATCAAATTGGAATCAGTGGGATCGATGCCCTCGATAGCTGATAGCAAGGATTTTGGCTGAGATGGGCAGGTTTGGAGTACCTCGAGAGCCAACATGGCTGACGGCGCCTGAGCCAAATCCTCAAAGATATTGTTGTGTTGAGTAGCTCGGACATTGGGATTATATGAGGATTTACACAGCACACCTCGAGAGGGTGGTTGCATAGCAAAATTAGGATTAGAGCGCTTAATTTGCAGAGGGCTAGAACTCAAGGTAGAAGAAGAAAAAGAGCTTCTTTCTCTTTCCTAGTTGCCAGAGTTGGAGCTTGATAGTCTTTCGATTAGGTAGGCACATTAATGGGCATGCTCATCATGAACACTTGAGACCCAGAGGAAGCAGATCGGGGTTGGTTTACCATTTGGGTCTACTAAGATGGAAATGGCTCTTTAAGGACAACAGGGGTCCCTTTGAGCAGGCGATTAACTTCAGATCGTCGAGGACAATCCTTAGTGTAGTGATCCTCCTTGCAAATGAGGCAGGGATACTTATGTTTCCATTGCGAAGATTCGCTAGTAGACGATTTGGGAGGACCTTGTTCCGAGGCATCGGATTTAGCATTTCCTTTGCCTTTCCCTTTTCCTTTCGAGGATTTGTCCGCTGTGGTAGACTAGATAGCGTGGACCTCTTAGGTTTTACCAGGGCCAGTTGGATTCTGAGATGAACTATTAGGAGCAAGATTCGAGACCAACTTCTGTTTGGAAGAAGTTTTAGCGGGGGTCTGGGATACTGAACTAATAAATCCATCAACGGGAGGAACAGCTAGTGACTTTGATGCTGCGGGATCAGATGATAGTTATGAAGCATTTGGTAATGACTCGTATAAGTGCCAGACTAAGAGTAAACTAGATCCAAGTACTGGGCACGAGTGATGGCCTGCTCTTCAGTAACGCAACCACCCATAGCTTTATCGCAAGAAATTGGGGATACGAATTATTTGGTAAACCATTCAGTGAGAAACTGATCCGTTATCTTGAATTTGATCAGGCGACGTCAACGTTTCCATTCATGGATGTAATTAGAGATGTTGTTGTTGGGAAAAGTATCCAATACGGAATGACCCTATCCCACTCTAAGGGTGATAGATCCTTAGCAACAATCAAAGCAAAGCTATCTAAGACTACTTCTTTATGAGATGCAAAAGGGGGAAGAAAGAGATCCACTCACTGATATCTTTCGCTAATGGTTGATCCAATCTTCTCTCCTTGCTGCTTGCTCCCAGCTCCTTGTCTTCTCACGGGCCCAGATACACCAAGATCCTGCAAACAAGACGAGAAAGGGAAACTACAAGAAGCATGCATTCATAATTGATTCAAGGATTAGAATAAATCAAATACGCAAGTAAAACAATACATCATTGAAACACATGTGAATAGAAGAACCTCAAATGCTTTATTAATGGAAGAAAGTAAGGTTCAGGTGGTGATACAACCATAAGAGGCCCAATCCAGCATCACCTTCCCGACGGAAAGAAATCTCCTCTTCACCTCCTTCAAGCAATCACCCAATAGTTCCAACTGTAAACCAACAGCAATTCTTTGCACAAAATTCCGGCCTCCAGATCTCATGGGATGAGATCCTTATATAGAGTTTTGGAGAGAAGATGAGTCAGCTTGATGTGTGACTAGTGTCCTCTTCAACTCCAGTTCTTCTTCAGTTCTTGAGTCCACTTGGAGATCCTACCTTCCACTTGGAGTTTTAGAACCTCTTACTCATCACTAGGCGAATCCTTTGATCCAAGTGTCATTTTGGAAGCTTCCTGGGCACTGACACATTGAGGAAAGATACCTCCACATGTCAAAACTCGCTCAGTGCAGGTAGCCTTTGTTGAAGTTGACATTTAGCGCAGGTAGACCATGGAGCAGTTGACATTCAGCGCAGATGCTCAGTGGAGCAGTTGACATGATCCAGAATTGACTTGTTTTTGAGTGTTTTTCAGTGGAGAACTGATTTGAATTGCTGTGGTTTGCTGACCTTGTTCCTCTAGGGGTAGGAACAACATGTTTAGGGACTTTGGATCCCTTAGATTATGGACATTTCATGCTTCATGCTATAAGGCACAAAAATGTCTATAACAGTTGCCCCTTAAAGTATGAGGTCGTCTATCGGGTGAAATGCTTTATCAGGAGGATCCGAAGTTCATTCAATCGCCGAGAGGTGACCTGTAATAAGATACAATGCAATACATTATTTTTCATACTGCTTTCATGATCTAGTTGAGGCGGGAATTTCCCATGCTCAGCTTTATAAATACATTTTCTGTACATAGAACAGACGATCGTCTGATGGTAGACTAATAATTCTCTGCTGAAATTATCATCCTTTGAGTAGGATGATCATCTACTGCACATGTCAATGTATTTATTTCCTGAATATATATCGCAGCCCGGATGGATGAAACTAGATCCGGGGTCTTCAAACTCGTCCGATCTTCACTCTAAGTACAAGTCGATCCATGTGAGAATTTCTTGGAGTCGAACATGGAAAGACATCGCTTGATTACCAGTCAATAATGTAAACTGTTAACAAGCGCGAGAGGAATCACCGATAATGATGATGACCCTCAAGGTACTGCAGTACAATTCACGTGGTGTGAATATAGGACTTGGTGTTGAACACCACGCAAAATCTCTCGGTCGAAGGTCATTGATGTATACCTGTCACCAGAAGTGAGAAACTTGCCAATGAGGCATGCAAGCTTCAAAGTACTGGGGGGGGTGTTCCTAGATCAACTTCTTGGATAATGAGCTGATGTTGACAAGAAGCGATCCGTCAAAGGAGGGCCTTAATGAATCCCACATCAGTGACACAGAATGGAGCTAATGATTGTGATGAAGGTGAAAACGATTTGTGAAATATGATTTAGGGTGGCGGTCATGAAATAATGAAAGATGATGTATGGCAGTGGATGGGACATGGTTGACTCTTTCTAAACGACATCTCTTGAACATATAACAAAACTGATGTGATGGATCGGTAGCATTACCCCAAATGCGGATGGTATGGCGAGACCATGGTGATGAGACCGGTGAATGAAACAACCCAACCCGATACGGAGGCAAAAGTGTCATGTTCAAGAGCGACTTGCTACCATTAAGCTTTGAGATTCTCCCAATTTTTCCCCAGTTATTTCTGACCAGTACCTCTTTATTTTTGTCAAGATTGAGGAGGATAACATATGCTTGTTCTATAACCTGCCCTTCGGGCAAGCCCATCGCTATGTTTTAACGAGCCTAGCGATAGGGAAACTCGTTCTCGTCTAAAGACAAGTTTGTCGCTATTTAATTCATTTAACAAGTCTAGCGACAAAGACAACTCGGTCCTTTTCATTTTTAGAGAGTCTGAAAAGGTACGTAAAGTCAACTCCAAAGGTCCTTTTTCGTCATCTAATCCCTTAAGTCCAAAAAAGTATAAAACAATCCAGAAGGGATGAATGTTCGATACTTTTATCGAGCCGAACTAGACAAGCGCTCGATCTTTTTGTGCAATAATCCCTCAGGTCCAAAAAGATTAAAATCTAGAGGAGGGATAGCTCTTTCTGTCCTTTTAACGAGCCGGAAGGCCAAAACTTGGCAAACTTTTCATATTTTACGAGTCAGTGAAAAGAGCTCAAAGAAGACTCGTATTTTGAGGAACGAGTGATAAACAAGGATAGCAGTAGATTCCAGGTACAAGTTGGAATTTTCCAATCACGGCAATGTCACAAGGATGGCTAGGTGAAATCACTCTTCGCAGCTGTTCCTCAAAATAGGTAAACAATCAAGTGGATGTGAATGATCGGCCAAATGAAAAGTGGAGGTGACGGTGCAAACACGACCAAGGCTTTTATGGCTGATGAATTTACGGTCTCAAATGGTTATTTACCGGTTCATTTTTTCTGGATGAGCTTGAACTCTGGGGGGAAGCTTGCTCACAGGTGCATTTATTTTTTAACGAGCATGAACTCTTGCTAAAACTGCTCGATTTTGCGTTTATTTTTTAACGAGCATGAACTTTGCCAAAACTGCTCGTTAATACCAGTCATAAGATAGGAAGGTCTCCTAGAGCTCGCTATTTTTTAAGGAGCTTCATCTCACTACGCTTTGCTCCATATCCTTTCTTTATGCAAGTTTGGGTTACGACTAATCCAAAAAACAGATAAATAATCGCTCCTCGCTTGCACTCCAAAAGGTTTGCATGCCCCCAGGTATAAAGTACAATTTCAAGGTTATCCTTCCAGTTTCCACATCTGCTTTTCTTTGGGTGTTCACAGCTACTTGTCTCCTTGCTAGTCTAGTTTTACTGGGACTATACGAGATCACAAGAGAGCAGCTACTTGGTTTCTCTCGATAGTCTAACTTTGGAGGATCTTTGCAAGATCGCAAGAGAACAACTACTTGCGACAAGAGAACAGCTACTTGCGACAAGAGAAGAACACTCCTCAAAGACAAAACATTTGTCTTACCAAAAGCATACCTCTTTCAGGTTATCCGAAGATTGTCTCGTTAATCTTTCAAACAAAACATTTCTTCGGCTATGCCTACTTAAAATAGATAATGGTGAGTGACGACCCACCGCCCTCTCACATAACTTTGACAAAAGAATCTTATCCCAGAACAACCCCACTTCCTTCTACTCCTTCTTCTTCACGGAGCCTGGCTTTTTGCCGGCTCTTCCTTACGAAGAGGAAGGAGGGGACGGGGTACGGACTAGTCATATTCTCCCATGGAAATTCTACCTTATACCCAGGGTTTTCTATGCCCAAAGCAGACCAGGATGCATGCCCCCTGGGTTCCAGCCCTATTTTCCCGAATCACTCGCACTCATCAGGAAGAAGAACCGAGGGTGGAGACCTTTCTTGATTGAATAGACCATTCAGGGTTGGTATGTGACTATTTGCGATGCGTGATCCTGGAAATGAAAGTTGGTCTACGAGCTTGACCATTCTTCCTTCGTGTGGAAAACACATTACTCTAAAGAGTGAGGAGACTATTGCTCCCATGCAATATATATAGTCTCGTCCAAAGAGTAGGTTATAATCCAAGGGTCCTTGGACGACCATCACGTTCATTTTAACGGCCTTCCCTTTCAATGTAATGGGCACATTGGGGAGGATCCCTAGTGGTCGACTGGTTCCTTTATCAAAACCTGAGAGATTTCTTATCTCAGGCAAAAGCGCCAAGGAACCCAGTGCTTTCCAAGCAATAGAGGAAAGGATACTCACAGATGCCCCTTCATCAATGATAGTTCCAGCCATTACCATCCTATATATTTGGACTATAATTCTGAATGGTATACTGGCTGGTAACCGGGGTCTGCCTAGTTGGTTCCAATCAAAGGACACAACCAGGTTGCTTGGTGGTGGGACCGAATATACGGCCGGATATGACCCTGACGATGCTCCTTCCTACGATAAAGGAGTCGGCGCATTGCCCTGATGCTCATCAGAATCGGTGTTGATGAAAAGAATCTGGATGGTGTCATCCTTATTCTCTTCAGTGAGGGTGTCAGCTGAAGATGAATCTTCAGTGACGGTGTCATTTGAAGATGAAACTTCTGAAGGGAGAACCGGGTCAACTGCCGTTTCGACCTTTGGACTTTCGTCTGGTCTGGATTTAGTAGGTTCATTTTCAGTGACTGACGCTTCAGCTGACCACTTGAGCGGGTCAGCTGTATTTTCAACCAACGAAGGACTTGGCGCGAGTTTTTTGTATCCAGGAGGAAGTCGTAACGGTGAAACCGGTCGATCTTCCAAAACTCTCTTTGCTTCGTCTAAGAAGGGACAATGGTGGATGGCGTGATCGCCTTCACACAGTCTACAGGGGAATCTTGTTCCCCCTCTTTGTCTAGAACCTTCACTTTTGCTGGTTGATGGTAAGCATTCAACATGGCTATCAGAGGTTGATGCTTCCGAACTGTGCAAACGAGGGGACCAGTCCCTTAGTATCCGGGGAATACAGGGACAATCTCGGTGGAAGTGGTCTCCTCTACATATGACACATGGCGATTTAGGCCCGGTCCGTGCTGTGTGTGGATTTTTGTCAGATGTCTTTTGCTTGCCCCCAGTCGCCTTAGGCTCCTTCTTCTTCTTTTCTTTCTTCTTCTTCTCCTTCTTCTCCATGGGAGCTTGGCTTTTGCCGGCTCTACCTTGCGAAGAGGAAGGATTGGAGGAAGATTTATAAGAAGTGGAAGGCTGGAGGGCAGCTCTAGACTGATCTAACTGTTGACTCGACTGTTCAGGAACCGTGGTGTTCTGAACTACACTGGTTGAGAATAGCCAAATTGGCAGGCCAATTGTCAGTCCTGGAAGCGACAATGTGGCCATGTGGGGCGCACCAACTTCTCCCCAAGAGGAGAAAGGGCTAGGATTTCCATCATGGGGAATTCCTTGGTTGGTGTGTTCCATGTTCTCAACCTAAAGATCAACGCAGGAATAAGAGGTGATTATGTTCCGTTTAAAATGAATTTTATACAACGACGCTTTAGACACAACTTGCTTTTTCACTTTTTAAGAGTCGAGAAAAAGCTAAAGATGACTCTAGTCTCCTTCGATGTTTTAACGAGCCCGAAGTGACAAATGCTCGGATGGACTTTTTCAGTTATAGAGTTTGAAAAAGGCCAAAAGAAACTACTTTGGAGTTCTAGGCAGAGGGTGTGCCAAACCTTTCGCAAAACCACAGAATACGGTTTACGGTACGAGTGGTCGATCTTCGTGAATGCTGTGTTCACTGCATTGCGATCAGTAGGGCGGCCGACATGGCTTCCTATGGATAAAGGCTTTATTCCTATAGGGGTCTCCCAATATATACGCGACAGTACGTGGGAGCACAAGTCCGTATTGATACTTATCGCTTCACCGTGGAGGAATCACCCAACCACTCGACGCTAAGATATCACGTTTAACGACGCCGGAACACGTCTCTAGCTTAGACCTCTATGTGTTTCGTTATGTTTCAAAGCGTTGTTATGTAAATTCAATTCATTTTAGGTTGATCTTGCTTAGCAGTTTGCCTTTATGGATCACCACGTGATGTATGGTACAACTCCTAAATGCAGTCTAAGAATGATAAGCAAGCTTTTTCAATTCTTTCAACTTATGAAAATCTTAAC
Source organism: Pinus tabuliformis (assembly GCA_031772625.1). NCBI lineage: Eukaryota > Viridiplantae > Streptophyta > Pinopsida > Pinales > Pinaceae > Pinus > Pinus tabuliformis. The sequence goes on from CM062815.1 coordinate 845,669,920, forward strand.
TACTGAGGGAAAAGAAAGACATCAACTTTTCACACAGATCATAGAGCACACACTGATGCACTTTTCCTAAATCAACATGCAAACTGTCAAAATGCACATGCACAATGCAGATATTTCTTTTCTTCTTTCTTAATGTTGATGTATTACAAAAAGAAAGATGTTGTATAATTTCGAATTCAATTTCAAGTGAAAGCAAACAAGCTTTTGTCCAAAAATCAAAAGAACACCTTAAGATTTACTTGTTTCAACACTAGAAATACTTAAATTCGAACCATATGACGAAAGCAAATGCTTAATCAGCTATGAACAGCAAATAAACTAACTCTTAGAATCAAAACGACACTTTATCACAGGTCTAGATGTAAGAGGCCACAGCAAGACTAGTTCACTTCCGTTATGGGAAACTGTAAATGAAGTAAGAAATACAAAAAGAACAATCACAGTTTCTTTATACAACCGAGGCAGAATAATGGCAAAGAAAGGTAGTTTCAGATAGGTACACAGGTTGATAACAGGCTGCAAAAACAATACTGAAAACTGGGCAACAGAAGGTAGGGAACCCCAGTTGCACAATGCAAAACTGGTTCAGCGCAGGTAGCCCCTTCGGGACCTGCGTTGAAACGCAGACTGCCTTCACTGCAGTGGCGCTGAAGAGAAAACTTTCGTTTCTCTCAGGTTCCGGGTCACAGATTGCTCAAAAATCAATTGTTTTAGGCCAAATCAGAGGCTATCAATCAAGTACACACTAGAGGATGATTAAAGGAAGATGAAGACTATCACAAAGAGCTATTTAGAGTTCTTTTGGATCAGCTCTTCAAATCATAAACATGCCCAGAAACTGAGCTAGAGTAACTGCCCTCTACTTTGCATTCGAAGGACTCAAATGCAGTTCGATTCGGTACTCCCTTTTTTGGGGAAATGAATAGCAAGAAACAAAAGCATCCAACAAGATACGGTCCCCAGCGGAGTCGCCAGTTTGTTGTTTGGAAAAGTATCCAATACGGAATGACCCTATCCCACTCTAAGGGTGATAGATCCTTAGCAACAATCAAAGCAAAGCTATCTAAGATTACTTCTTTATGAGATGCAAAAGGGGGAAGAAAGAGATCCACTCACTGATATCTTTCGCTAATGGTTGATCCAATCTTCTCTCCTTGCTGCTTGCTCCCAGCTCCTTGTCTTATCACGGGCCCAGATACACCAAGATCCTGCAAACAAGACGAGAAAGGGAAACTACAAGAAGCATGCATTCATAATTGATTCAAGGATTAGAATAAATCAAATACGCAAGTAAAACAATACATCATTGAAACACATGCAAATAGAAGAACCTCAAATGCTTTATTAATTGAAGAAAGTAAGGTTCAGGTGGTGATACAACCATAAGAGGCCCAATCCAGCATCACCTTCCCGACGGAAAGAAATCTCCTCTTCACCTCCTTCAAGCAATCACCCAATAGTTCCAACTGTAAACCAACAACAATTCTTTGCACAAAATTCCGGCCTCCAGATCTCATGGGATGAGATCCTTATATAGAGTTTTGGAGAGAAGATGAGTCAGCTTGATGTGTGACTAGTGTCCTCTTCAACTCCAGTTCTTCTTCAGTTCTTGAGTCCACTTGGAGATCCTACCTTCCACTTGGAGTTTTAGAACCTCTTACTCATCACTAGGCGAATCCTTTGATCCAAGTGTCATTTTGGAAGCTTCCTGGGCACTGACACATTGAGGAAAGATACCTCCACATGTCAAAACTCGCTCAGCGCAGGTAGCCTTTGTTGAAGTTGGCATTCAGCGCAGGTAGACCATGGAGCAGTTGACATTCAACGCAGATGCTCAGTGGAGCAGTTGACATGATCTAGAATTGACTTGTTTTTGAGTGTTTTTCAGTGGAGAACTGATTTGAATTGCTGTGGTTTGCTGACCTTGTTCCTCTAGGGGTAGGAACAACATGTTTAGGGACTTTGGATCCCTTAGATTATGGACATTTCATGCTTCATGCTGTAAGGCACAAAAATGTCTATAATAGATGTGTGTCGCAGTATCTTGCTTAAGTGATGTGAGAAAATAGGTGCTAGTTTCATAGTGAACCGGCAACTGAAAATGCGTGAGGAAAGCCATGGCTAAAGAGTTAAAGTCATGGTAAGTACTTCGAGGTAGCTCGATGTACCATTTCACTGCAGCACCCATGAGGGTTCGTTGGAAAAGACGAAGACGAATGGAATCATCCACGTACAAGTTCGACGAGCACCAGAGGTGATATGTCATCACATGGGCTTGAGGATATTCTTTAGCTTTTCCATTGAACTTTGGGAAATCACTCATTATCTTGGACGACACCAGAGGCCAATATGATGAATGAAGATCAGATCATTCATAAAACGCGATACATCTGGCAACTCAAGTGTAGCCAAGAAAGGTAATTGAGTGTTAAAAGGCATGGGAGGTCAATAAGCAGGCCCATAGGGAAGAGCCCATACTTGCTGGTAGGGATTTTGGCCCCACAGTGGGGGATTTTAGCCATATGGCATCTGAGGCTGCCCCCATTGCAGATTACCTTGACCATAGGGAAGATTTTGACCTTGAATACCTTGAAACTATCCAGGCATGGGTTGCTGATAAGCAACATACAGGTTAAAAGGTTGTTGAGCCTATTGACCTTGGACATATGGATATGGGACCTGTTGTCCTTGAATGTAGGGCTGATGAAACTATTGTCCTTCAACAAGAGGATTTTGGACCTGTAGTCCTTGGGCATAAGGTTGATGCACTTGTTTCCCTTGGACGTAGGGTTTTTGTACCTAGTGCCATTAGTCGGTGGGATTCTAAACCTGTTGACCTAGGACAAGAGGGTTGTGGGCCTCTTGTTGTAGGACTTGACCTTGACCCTACCCTGACAAGGGTTGACCTTGTTGGTATGTATACAAGGGTTTTTGCTACCCTGGTTGGTTTTGCTGTTGTAAGGGTTGACCTTATGGTTGCAAAACTTGTCCTTGGGGTTGTAGAGGTTGGCCCTGCGAGGGTATGGGTTGAGAGGCATGTAGAGCGTATTGCATCTACTACTGCATGGCTTGCTACAATTGTTGTAAGGATTTACCTTGTGGTTTCTGCAGGTGACCTTGCTGCGGGATAATTTTCCCTCGCTGTTGCGCGGAGAGCCCTTGCTACAACAAAGGTTTCTCTTGCAGTAACAAAGGTTACCCTGGTTGTTGTAGAGGCTATCCTTGCTGTTGCAAGGGTACTTGAACAGTGCCTGGGAAATTATCGAACTGAATCTAGTCGTAGCTAGGCTGGATGTACTGCCCAGATTGGAGGGTGTAAGGTTTATTAACCAATCCTTGAGAACCATATGGAATGTAAGGATTTTGGTATTGGACCTAAGCCCCATAGGGCTGCTGATACTGAACATTCCTTGATCCAGATGGACCAATGGGATTCTAAACCTATTGGTACTGGACATTGCTTGATCCAGTAGGATCAAGAAGGTTATAAATAATACCAGAAGAGGGTTGGTTTATACCAAACATGTGAGCTTGGGATCCTCTCACATTAGTGGCATCTAACTTCATAGAAACATTCAGGTTCTGCCCCCTAGGCGGTGGCACAATCTAGCCACTGATTAATGGGACAGAGGAACTGACGGATAAAATCTTTGAAACTACCGGTTGTGACTGATGTGTAACTAGGATTGATGATACAAGAGTATCTGGAATGGTGGGTTGCACCGGGACTAAAGTAATAGCCTGTTGAGAAGTCATTTTCATGACGAACATACCTAACGTAGGCCTGACACCTTATGCCCATACAAGATTATGGTAAAGTGATGAGGCACTAGGTATACCTGAAACCAAGTGCCCCAAAGACACAAAGTTGGGTGGAAAACTGGCGGGAATACCTTGCGAAAAAGGGAAACCCTGAGGAGGAAACTGCAATTTCAATTCTTCCCCCTCAATAATGTGTGGAATAGAAACTTCAGACTCATCCAGAGATGTGACTAAAGAATTTCCTTCGGGTTCCATGTTTGAAAACAAACGACGATGAATGGTTGAACATGTACTGGGGATAGTTCCAAAGGAACACTTGGATCGTCGTACAGTCTATAAGGATGCCATGTGATATCTCAACAATGTCAAATAGAGGGTTCGGAGGATAGATAACCAGTCCAAGCTGCTCGTCAGTGGTTGGAAAGTTCTCTAGAGTTCGAACGGGATTGTCTGGAGAGTCCAGGCCAAGATCAGCAGATGACCCTGTATTGAAAGTAGGTATAGGATGAGATGAGAATGGTTGAACACTCAAAGCAATTGCGATTTCAAAATTTTGTTCCTCGAATGACTCTGATAACTCAGGAAATGGCTCCTCAAACAATCTTTTAGACGGAGGAGAGGAAGAGGAATTGGGTGAACCAGATGTTTAGCCACGATGACCTTGTCTTAGTGGATGGAACAAATAACTTCAAGGATTTAAAATGTCCTTTTAAGGGAACTCACGATTTGGTCAAAAAGACTAACATGATGTTTTGGATTGTGGGCAATCAATTATTAAGATGCATAAAAGACTAATACTCTTTCATTTTTTAAGAGTCAAGAAAGAAACAAAGATGACTCTATCACTTTCGATTGGAAACGAGCTCAAAAGGACAAGTTCTCGAATGATCTTTTAAATTTAATGAGTCAAAAATATCAAATGACTGCTTTGGATGATTTAGATAAACATGATTACCAGGCAACCGTGAACTGCAGAATACCTCCCAATGAACCAAGAAGTATGAGCAGGCAATCTCCCCAAATGCTATGTTCATTGTATTATGTTTGCAAGGCGGCCAACTCGGCTTCCTAAGGATAAAAGGATTGCAGCATAGTGGGTTCTCTTGTTATATACTCGACAGTATGGGGAGCACAAATCTTTACTAGCGTTGTCTAATTCCGAAGCTAACGACAATTGCTAGGTTTAAAGATGCTGGAACACGTCTCTAGCCTAGACCTTCTAGATATGATCGTTAATGTAAAATGTGCCTTAGGTTAATTGAATCCATTTTAAAGTTGATCTTGAGTTAAGTTTTGGTTTTCAAGTCTTAGCAATGCTACTCGAAAATACCTTAAATGCAACTAAATGAGACAAGACTCTTTTTAATTTCGATGAAATGCCTACACTAGAGAGGGTAGAAACTACTCAATCAAATGCAAACAATCAAGCAACTAAAAACAAAATGATCTTTCACTACCTTACTTTTTCAAAAATAAACTAATAAAAATTGCATTCCAATTCCTAATTTCCTGACAAGCACTCATCTATTAGTCCTTCCAAAAAAAAAAAATTTCTCTTCCCTTTTTCAAATACTGATGTAATTCTAGTCTTTTAAAAGATGAAAAATTATCGTAACATAATGATGCAACAAGCTAGAATTTCATATTTTTTCATGAAATGATGAAACAAACTATTCTCATACAATATTTCAGGGAAAAATTTCTCGAGACAATAAGCTATTCAAGCAGATGAAAACATGAAAAGAGAAGTTCATTCAGATCAATGAAACATTGACTTTACCAAACACAACGCCAACAATGTAATCTATGCCAGAAAAGGAACGTTCAAGCTAGTAAACGAAAAATTTTCAAACTTGTGTAAAAAGAGGTCAAAGTCATAAAAAGGACCAAAAACAAATGCAAAGAGTAAACACACCTGCAACCCAATTTAGTGAGTTCACAAACTGCTGAATGGGCAACCAACTAGATGTCCTAGTGTCGCTGGCCACTCAATGACTCAGTCAACCAAATAGAAAGATGACAAGCCAACAAGCAAACAAAACCAAATGAAAAGTAGCTTCCTAATCAGGGAGAAAACGGTCCAAAAAGCTTATGGGTTCAAAACTAGAAGAGCAGAACACATGGGCCAAGATTGGGGGCAAGCCCTAATCTTTATTTACATGCATCATCATGACTGCCTAACTAACAACAAGTTCCAGAGGCTGGTTGGCATGACTGTTTCTCAGCAATTCATGCTGGTCGGCGTGATTGTTAGCGGATTAAGCATGCTAGCTGAGGTAGCTAAGGAAAAATAAAAATAAGTTCAAAACAGGGACCAGATCTGCTACTCTGAATTTTAGACTCAAGCCAATAAGCAGGAGAAAATAAACAGAACCAAAGGGAAAATGTGAAACTAGAAAATTTCTCACGAAATCATGAAATCGAAGACAAAAAAAAGGATTGGGATCCCTTATGGAGTCACCAATTTGTCGTGAAGTAAAATTATAAGTGCGACACGAACGAATTCCTCTAGCCCGATAATGTGTCTAGCCACAACAGATACATTCTATGGAAGATATCTTTAGGTTAGAATCAATCAAGAGAGCCTACCTCTTGGTCTCTTATCCTGCTTGATGATTTCCTAACTTGCTTGCTCCAACAATCTCTCGCTTCCTTCTTCAAGCTCTTGAAACAAGTAAACAACAACAATACACAAACATAATGATAGACAAATTGTAATTCAACCTACTTAACAAGTCAAGAAACATTAAGACATGAATATGTAATATTACAAAACATGTAGGAAATCAATTGATAGTTTCATATATTAATATCAAAGAGAGATTACAACCATTCGTCTTGACGTTGCAGTCTTCCTCTAACAAGACCAGGTTCCCACACACTTCTGCTAGCATTCCACGATGGTCTCAAACAAAAATAGTTATAAAGGTCTTCCCTTTAGGCGTCACTCCAAACCAAATCACAATTATCCCCCACACAACTAGATAGCTACAACTAGTAATAGCTTGCTTGTCTACTCCAAACCAAAATAGCATCAAAACATTGTAACTATAACACTCACACTCAAACTAGTTTATGCTTGGGAAGAAGGGAGGTTTATATAGGAAATATGGATGGGAGATGGATTCTCTTCTCATGGGAGAAGTACTTATCCCTTGAGGTAGTTCCATCATTATAGGGGAAAGGAGCCCAGACTATCATCCTCGACCCCATCCGGCCAAACCATTTACCAGACTTCCGTTACAGAGCTTCTAGAGCTGGAAGCTTCAGCTCTAATTTAAAAAACTTTCTATAATAGGACTGGTGTGACTGGAACACAGCGTAGTCACTTTGATTTGTTGGCATTATGATGTATGTGTTTTACTTGATGGCAACCCACTTGTAGGAGAACAACTCACTTGTATATGGTAACTAGATGAAGAGATCTCAGATGTGACAAAATGTATGATAGTAGTGTTTACAGATGTGATGAAATGCAGAGCATCTTCAAGGAATCAGTTCAGAAGGAAACTCACTCAGATGAAAGATCACAGTATACGCAGGTAAACAACAAAGTATTACAGATCAGTCTTCACAAAATGAAGAAGATGAGGTATGTAGGTTCACTATTGACCAAGCTGCGTATATACGCAGGTTCACTGTATACAAGTCATGTATACATACACACACACTTTCATAGAAGGAAAAGCATGTATACCTTGGAAAACTAAATTTTTGGTCCGAAGTATTTGGTCCATTGTATTGAGAAAGGGCTAAAATTATAAAAGGAGGAGAAGATCATTAGGCCAAGACACACAAGCATTGAATATATGATGAAGTGCGAGATCTAGTATGCAGTTTATTGGGTTATGGTGCATTGTTGGATCTGAACCAAGGTGGAACCTTAGCATTTGATGAAAGATAAGATCTAATGATGTATCAGGATCTCAAGGCTTGAAGTGAATTATATTTATATTGTTGGATCATGTATTTGAATAACTAGTGCATGTTATAGTCTGTAAATATGATGATCTGGTTATGACTACAGTCTGGGATTGTTGTAATGTTTAAATCATCATTTACAGATTTTCACGCAGGTTCACTTTAGAAAAGGACCGTATACACACTGGTTCTGCATATCAAAACAATGTATACATTATAAATTTGATTTGCAGATCTATACACTGGTTCACTTTGAGGAAAGCACTTATACACGTAGGTTCGACATATGGAAGTAGTGTATACCTTATAAGATATGTTCTAGTTGCTTCTATTTGTCGTTGTAGTGTTCTGGGTTCCGGCTTGGGTTCTGGTTACTGTATTTTGGAGATAGCATTTTGAATGATCAGATTGTTGGGTTGTCAAAGTGATTGATTGATTCAGTTGTGGTTGGTTCAAAAGGAGATTGGTTGATGTAGATATATTTGATAATTGAATGATGTTGTTGATGAAAATTTATGAAACGTGGTCCCTGGAAGAAAAGACAAGGTGGTAGCCTTCTATAGGCCGACACCTACGTACTAGTAAACATATCAACTAGTACAAGAGCTAGGGAGTTGTAGCTCCCTTCTATCAGAGGCTGGAGAATGAGAGAAGGTTGTAGCCTTTTGTAGGTAGAAGCCTGCAACTGGTATAAGACTGCACTAGTACAAATATTGTAAACAGAATTTTCTTATTATTAAAAGAAGACAGAGACGATTGCAACAAGTGGTTTTCACCCACATTGGGTTTCCACCTTATATCTTGGTGTTCATGTGTGTTTCTTATGTGTGATGCCTTATTCTACTTATACTTCACTGTATAATGAATTCCTGATATACTGGTTAAAATTCAATACATGATCATTTGGGTAAATCAAAATTTCTCCATATACACTGGTTGCATTAAGTACAGCCATGTATACATGCTAGTTCATTAAGCTAAACTAATGTATACAAATCAGTTTTGAAAATTAAATTATTAATCTGTTAATACTGATTCACCCCCCCCCTTCTCAGTATTATTTCCAACAATTGAGATCAAATTAGGTCCTTCAGAAGAAGCTTGATCGCTTGAGGGAAGATCCATCATCATGAGTAATCAACAAAGTGGGGGATCCATCAGACCGCCAATATTTGATGGAAGCAACTTTGCTTATTGGAAGGTAAGAACCACAGCCTATCTTCAATCTCTTGGAATAGATGTCTGGGAAATCGTGGAAGGAGGATATTCATTTCCATTAGCAATTCCTACAGATACGGCAGGTAAAAAGCAATATGAAACCAATGCCAAGGCTATCAATACATTGTTGGGAAGTTTGTCACAATCAAAGTTTGTCAAAGTTATGTAGCTCAAATCCTTCAAAGAAATATGGGACAAAATAGTTCTAAGCTACGAAGGAGATTCTCAGGTAAAACGTGCTAAACTGCAAACTCTTAGAATTCAATATGAAACTCTCAAGATGCACAATGATGAAAGTATAGCTAGTTACTTCTTACGTATAGATGAGATTGTTAATTGCATGAAGAATCTGGGTGAAGAGATAAAGGAAGTTACTTTAGTTGAAAAGGTTTTAAGATCCTTGCCTGCTAAGTTTGAATCAAAAGTATCTGCCATAGAAGAAAAGCAAGATCTACAGACTATTACTATGACACAGCTGCATGGAATCTTAACTACCTTTGAGATGATAAAAGGAGGTCCTTCAGATATAAGAGAAGCCACATTTAAAGCTTCAATAAAAGGAAAAGAAGAACTCAATGAATTAGGACATATTTCAGAAGGAGAAGAAGTAGAAAACTTTGTCAAGAACCTTCAATAAGGTTCCAGAAGATTCAGAGGTACACTACCTTTCAAATGTTTTTCCTATGGTAGAGTCGGTCATTATGTTGCCAAATGTTCTCATAAAGATAAATATGATAAAGGGAAGGAATCTACAAAATGGAATAGAAAAAAAAGTGTAAGTAAAAAGAGCTACTATACTCATGAAGATAGCAATGGTTTATCAAATAGTGATGAAGATGAAAATAGTAATGACTATAGACTTCTGATGGCTTATGAAAATGATAACTTTTTGGATGCTTTAGATAAAGATGGCCTTTATGAAGAAATCTCTAAACTCAAAATATGTTTATAAGAAAAGAATATGATTATGAATACCTTGACATACCAACTTGCTGAAAGAGAAAAACACAATGAAAAACTAGAATGTGAAATTGTGGGTCTAAGAAAGGATCTTGAGAAAACAAAAGCTCTCAATCTTAGATTTTCTAAAGGATCAGAAACCTTAAATGAAATTATCAAAGTGCAGCGCTCTCCTCTGATAAACATAGGTCTTGGATATACTAAAGAAGCATCTCAAGCACAAAAGTCATCAACCTCCACTAAAATCTATCTTGATGTAGCGAAGCACAGTGAACAATTTGACAATCGTCAACAAAGGCTAAACCAAACGACCAAGTAAAACAGGCTCAATTTACTTCAAGGATGAACAGAAGCCACAACCAACCTCAGGTAAACCATACTCCATTTTCCTCAAAGATGAATATCAATAGAAACTACAATCACCAGGTCAATAGATTCAATAATCGCAGGGACTTCTTTAATGGTCAATGTTTCTCATGTCATAATTTTGGACACAAAGCTGCTCAATTTGTTGCTTACAAAACCATCATGAATAGAGAAGCACGAAATCAAAGGAATGTGACAGGGATCAAGAAAATTTCCTATAATAACTTCTCTCTTCATGAAAATGAAATAGAATGCTCAACTTGTAACAACTTTGGTCATGAAGAATTTGAATGTAGGAGTAAATTTCAGCAAATATCTCAAAATAAGCAAACTCCATTAAATCCCAAAATATGGAGAAAGAAAGAACCGAAAACATAAATATGTGGTATAGCCTTATATCTAGAAGGACAAGAAAACCAGTGGTACATCGACAGTGGATTCTCAAAACACATGACAGGTGACGGAGAAAAACCACACTCATATAATGCCTTAGAAAAAGAAAAAAGTGTCTCATTTGGAAATGACACTCCTGCTGTCATAGAAGGTAAAGGTTCCATTTTATTGAAAGAAAAAGTTAAAGTTGGGATTGTTATTTATGTTGATGTCTTAAAGCATAACCTGTTGAGTGTGAGTCAAATGTGTGATCAAGGAAATGAAGTTGTGTTTTGATCAAATGGATGTGTTTTTCATGAGCTTGATACAGGAGAAACCGTGATTAAAGGCACAAGAACTCCAAACAACCTATACATACTCAAGGGAGGACAACAACAGTGCTATCGAAGCAAAAATGATGAAAACTGGCTACAGCACGGAAGACTGGGACATCTAAGCTTTTCTCAAATAAGAAAAGCGTGCAGATCCCAGGCTGTTCGTGATCTTCCAGATATCAACATTCTTGAAAATACTATATGCAAATCATGTCAATTTGGTAAACAAGCCAGATCTCAATTCATCAAAAAGGAAGGGTCAGCTAGTAAGCCTCTTGAACTTGTTGATACTGATTTATGTGGACCATCAAGGGAAAAGTCACCTCGTGGAGAAAAATACTTTATATTGTTCATTGATGATTTTTCCAGAATGTGTTGGATAGGTCTTCTAAAGCATAAAGATGAAGCATTTGAAAAGTTCAAAGTCTTCAAAGCTTTGGTTGAAAATGAATCAGATCACAAAATCAAATGCCTCAGATCTGATCAAGGAGGGGAATTTACCTCGGATGAATTCTTTGATTTTTGTGAACAACATGGAATAAAAAGGCAGTTCTCCACCGCAAGGACACCTCAACAAAATGGAATGGTAGAAAGAATGAACAGAATTGCTCAACAAATGGCTCGAGCTATGCTATATGAATCTAGAACTCCTGCAACCTTTTGGGGTGAAGTTGCATTCACCGTCATCACTATTCTCAACCAAGCAAATGTTCAGGTAAAAAATACTCAAACTCCACATGAACTTTGGTAGGGTAAGACTCCTACTGTAAAATACTTCAAAGTCTTTGGACGCAAATGTTACATCAAAAGGACTGATGAAAAACTTGGTAAGTTTGAGCCCAGAGCAAATGAAGGTATTCTCCTTAGCTACTCTTTCCAAAGTAAAGGATATAAATTTTATAATAAAAGACTTGGGAAAATTATTGAAAGTATTGATGTTGTGGTTGATGAAGCATGCAAAAATCCAAAACAGATAAAAACTGACGATTATGACAATGAAGAAGATGAGGATCATTTTCCCACGTCAAATCACATTGATTCTGAAGAAGAAACCAATGAAGCACTAGAAGAAGAGATAACGATAGAAGAAAAGACTTTGTCTAGGTGTGTACAGAAAAATCATCCAGAAACCCAAATTTTAGGGGAAAAAGGGGCAGGTGTGCAGACAAGAAGAACCATTGCTGAAGCTTCAAGCTATCTAGCATTACTATCTTCCACTGAACCTCAAAATGTAAATGAAGCATGCAAAGATGAATGATGGGTCAAGGCCATAAATGAAGAACTTGAGCAAATTGAAAAGAATAATACTTGGGAATTAGTTCCTAGACCTCATGATAAGAATATCATAGGAACCAAATGGATATTCAAAAACAAGCTGAATGAAAATGGAGAAGTTATCAGAAACAAGGCCAACTTGTTTGCAAAGGATATGATCAACAAGAAGGTATAGATTTTGAAGAAACTTTTGCACCTGTTGCTAGACTTGAAGCCGTAAGAATGTTTCTAGCTCTTTCTAGTTTTCAGAAATTCAAAGTATATCAAATGGATGTAAAATCCGCCTTTCTTAATGGAGACTTAGAAGAAGAAGTCTATATTGAAAAAATAGAAGGATTCATTCTTGGAAATGATGCAAAACTTGTATGCAAACTTAGAAAGGCTCTCTATGGTCTAAAACAGGCTCCAAGGGCATGGTATTACCGTCTTGAAAAATATCTCCACCAACAGGGTTTTTCAAACGGATCAGCAGATAGCAATCTATATACAAAGATTGATACTGGTAAATTGCTAATAATTGTTGCTTATGTTGATGATATCATTTTGGGTAGCAATGAAGAATCCATGAGTCATAATTTTGCTTTAGTTATGCAGCAAGAATTTGAAATGTCCTTGCTTGGTGAGCTCACCTACTTTCTCGGTCTACAAGTTCAGCAAAATAAAGATGGTATTTTTCTCTCACAAACCAAATACCTCAAACAGATCTTGAAAAAGTATGGCATGGAAGATTCTAAACTAGTATGTACCCCAATGGTAACAGGATGCAGTCTCAGCTCAAATGATGAATCAACAGTGGTACATCAACCAACATATAGATCTATGATTGGCAGTCTGCTTTATCTAACAGGTACCCGACCAGACATCCTGCATGTAGTGGGAATAGTTGGAAGATTCCAAGAAAATCCAAAGGAATCACACTTTTAGGCAGTCAAAAGGATCTTCAAATATCTTCAAGGAACACAGAACTTTGGTTTATGGTATCCTAGAGATACATATCTTACACTTCCTACATATACAGATTTAGATTGCGTAGGAAGTGTTGATGACAGAAAAAGCACTAGTGGTGGTGCATTCTATATGGGTTCTAGGTTAGTGTCTTGGTTTAGCAAGAAACAAAGCTCAATTGCATTATCTACAGTTGAAGTAGAATACGTGGTTGCTGCATCTTGCTGCACACAACTACTTTGGATGATGCAAACCTTGTAAGACATTCAGATCACATGTACTCCACCCATCTCCATTCTATGTGATAATACAAGTGCCATTAGTATTTCAAAGAATCTAGTCATGCACTCCAAGACCAAGCACATACCCATCAAATATCATTTTCTACGTGAACAAGTGCTTGAACAAAAGGTCAAATTGGAGTATGTTCCCTCCAAAGAACAGGTTGCTGATATATTCACTAAACCACTGCCTAGAGAGACATTTGAATATCTCAAACAAAAGCTGGGAGTAGTTTCTGCATCATCCTGCTGCTAAATCCTATTTTTTAGAGAAAGGTGGTTATATGCAAGTTTCATGAAGCATAGTCGCGTACATGCACGAGTTTTTGTGGGCCCAGTCGTGTATATGTTGGTTTGAAGAAAAACAGTGGGTCAGACTCAGAAAAAGGGGGTCTGCTATGGTTCTGTCAATTATTTGTCTGCCCTGTTTGATGATGGTTTCAATCTGCTGACATATTGGTCCTCATAGTGTTGTTGATATCTTGATGTATATCTAATGGATGACGATGCTTTGATATATCTTACTGACATATGCAATGATCAGATCTGGAAGTGAACAGGTGGAACAGGTTTAGGGGGAGAACATGGTTGATGATAGTTTGGGAACTAATGATGGACATATACAGGTTGCTGGTCTGGATGCTGATTGACAAATGCTGCTAATGGTGCAAATCATATGATAGTTGCTGATGACTATCAAGGTCTTGTTTAAGATATTTGGTCTCTATTATATATGTCATGTATATCTTTTAATGTAAAGGTCATGAAAAGACCTAATTTGTTACCCCACTACGCATGGGATGGATGATGTAATGTTTCTTATTTTGACATGTATAAACAATTGGTATATCCCCACTTGGTTGGGAGATGGATGTATGTATGAGTCATTGGTGATAAGAAGGTCATTTATGATGTATGTATAGAGGCAGGTTCTTCTTTTAGAACATACTTTTGCAGACCTTGCTTATGCTCAGGGGGAGCATGGACTTGATCATGGGAGCTCAATCAGCACAGTTCAACATATCAGAGAATTCAGCATGCACTTAGGAGGAGCATGACCCTTTTCCCTTGATTTCAAAGGGGGAGAATGACTTGGTGTGGTTGTTGCCATCAAGTCCAAAGGGGGAGATTTTTGGCATTATGATGTATGTGTTGTACTTGATGGCAACCCACTTGTAGTAGAACAACTCACTTGTATATGGTAACTAGATGAAGAGATATCAGATGTGACAGAATGTATGACAGTAGTGTTTACAGATATGATGAAATGTAGGGCAGATTCAAGGAATCAATTCAGAAGGAAACTGACTCAAATGAAAGATCACAGTATAAGCAGGTAAACAGATCAGTCTTCACAGAACGAAGAAAGCAAGGTATACACAGGTACACTGTTGACCAAGTTGCGTATACATGTAGGTTCATTGTATACAAGTCACGTATACGTACACATGCACTTTCACAGAAGGAAAAACGTGTATACCTTGGAAAACTAAATTTTTGGTCCGAAGTATTTGGTCCATGGTATTTTGATCCATGGTATTGGTCCAAGGTATCTGGTCCAAGATATTGACCCTAGGTATTTGATCCAAGGTATTGGTCCTAAGTGGTTTTGGTCCATGGTATTGAGAAAGGCCTAAAACTATAAAAGGATGAGAATATCATTAGGCCAAGATACTGTTGAAGCCCCGAAAATCAGGTCGACAACAAGGGGGATACCCGCCCGGTCCGGACCTTGGTTGGCAGCTCCTTAACCGTTTGGTATAGCGGGTCTGGCTAGGGATAATGGGACTAGTTTCCCAATCTATGAGTGTGTGTGTGTAGAATTTGATGTTGCTGATCTAACAGGTCTTATCTAAGATATTCTAATTCAAACTTTAATCTAATTCTATGCTATTGTAATCTAATAAACAACACATATAAATCTATACTAACTCGGGCTATAATTCTTGTATTATGTGATCTAAAAATATTTCAAATAACAACTGGTAATAAAGATCATTCAGCGATTATAACAAAGGAAATCAAGAAATATGAGCCACTTCGCATAAAAAGTTAGACGAAACAGTTGTGAAAAACATATCGCATAATGAGCTATTATACATTAAGCATAAATAAATAGCTATCACCGTACAAAAGTGCCAAATGATAACTCAGGTATTCACGCAATAATACATAAACAACTAAAAATTGTATATCACTTTAACATATAAGCAGAAATGGTCAAGAGATAAAAGTACCATTTATGACTAGTCCTACTCATAAGCTTCAAGCAACAATGATTTATCTCTCCTTGCTCTAACATCCACTAAGAGTACAGAAGTGCAACATAAGTAGCATATATCAAATGCAAACATCAACAAATCATGTTCCATTCATTCACCAAAACCTCCTCAGAGGGTACAAAAGTGCATGTTCCGGGGACAAGTTTTTGATAAATTTCTGGACCATTCTCTAAATGCATGAGAAGGGTTTAAATACTACTAATTAAATAACTTAATTACACAGATTCAGGATACGATTTAAATGACCGCCCTTTTTCTAAGAAAAACTATTTCTAAAAATTAAATCTAATATCTAACTATTTCTGCATTTGCTCCTTAATGTTGTAAGCATTCAGTATTTGCCTGGGAGAGTCGGCTGACTGTCTTCCGCTTTTGGTTGAGCTAAGCAAACAGAAATGGTAAGAGCTGGCACCATCTTTTCAGCAAAATTGATGATATACTCGAGAGTCATCCTCTGACTATGTGGATTTACTGCGTATGCCCAGTAATAGCCTCAGTTCAACTTGGTTAACCCTTGAATTGCTTCTGCCTTTTCTTTAGCTTTATGTTTCTAGTTTGTTCTTTACCATTGCTTTCTTGCATTTTCCGGGTTTACAAGTGACTGAGCAGTTAGAGGCTTTGATTTTTGAGCAATTTTCTTAGCGATGCGCGATTAGCGCCAGGCACTAATCACGCATAGGAAACTGCCTCCGTTCCTTGATCTAGGCCTCTCTGATGCATTTTTGGCCTATGGTGCCCTTTTCTTTACTGGGTACAAAGCTTCAAAATTTGTGAGAATAACGCTTTCGTGAGCTCCTGACCTTGAGCTTTAACCTGCCTGTCGATATCAGCATCATTCAATACTTATTCGACCATGGCTGCAAATGAAAGATCTGTAATGGATGGCTCAGCAGCGTTCTATGAATCTGCGGCGTTGTTGCATGCGGGCGTCTTTTCTCTATCTTTAAACATTGGAGTTTTACTCTTTTTCCTCATAGCTTCCTGCACATTGTTTCGTGCAAATTTTGTTTTTCGTTCCTGCATTTCACAAGCGAGGAGAGAGTAATGATAATAAAAATCGACAGGAAAGCTTTAAATGCTACGGATATGCAAAACATGCCACTTGACGTAAACTGGCTTTTTGAACAACAAAATCATATTTTATTAACAACTGGCGTATAACTCATTAATTATCATAAAAGCGTGTACCCATTTCTTGGTTTATGGAAAACTTTCTTGAATATTGAGCCAGGAAAATTTGCGATGGAATGTCTCTGCGATCTGCATCACAACATCGCAGTATCGCATTATCGCAATTTCATTGTGCTGTGTTATCGCAAGGTTGCTTGATCGCGTTATCGCAATATCGCGGATCGCAGTATCGCAGATCGCAGTATCGCTAAATTGTTGTGTATTTTTTACGCAATTTTTGCGAGATGCGATATGCGATATCGCATATCGGTGATTCTTTAAGATTTTCCGGTGTGAGTTTTTTATTAATGCATGAGATGCGATGGAATTCGCGTCGCATTTTCATAGTTTATCATTTTTACTCATAAGGGAATGCCTTATCATTCTTTGCACGATGCGATTTTTCTTAAGGAGTAAAATACATGAGTCTTAATTGATTTTTTGAGTTTTTTACTAAGGGTCCCCACTTACCTAGTGTTATTGCTAATACTAAAGAAGGAGGGGGGTTATTGGTGGCCACAACAGACACACAAGCATTGAATATCTGATGAAGTGTGAGATCTAGTATGCAGGTTATTGGGTTATGGTGCATTGCTGGATCTGAACCAAGGAGGAACCTTAGTGTTTGATGAAAGATAAGATCTAATGATGTATCAGGATCTCAAGGCTTGAAGTGAATTATCTTTATATGGTTTGATCATGTATCTGAATAACTGGTGCATGTTATAGTCTATAAATATGATGATCTAGGTATGACTGCAGTCTAGAATTGTTGTAATGTTTAAATCATCATTTACAGATCTGTATGTAGGTTCATTTTAGAAAAGGAGAGTATACACGCTGGTTCTGCATATCAAAACAGTGTATACATCATAAATTTGATTTGTAGATTTGCACGCTAGTTTACTTTGAGGAAAGTGCGTATACACGTAGGTTCGACACATGGAAGTAGCGTATACCTTATAAGATATGTTTTAGTTTCTTCTGTTTGTTGTTGTAGTGTTGTGGGTTTCGGCTTGGGTTCTGGTTACTATAATCTGGAGACAACATTCTGAATGATCAGATTGTTGGGTTTTCAAAGTGACTGATTGATTCAGTTGTGGTTGGTTCAAAAGGAGATTGGTTGATGTAGATATTTTTGATGATTGAATGATTTTGTTGATGAAAATTTATGAAACGTGGTCCCTGGAAGAAAACAGAAGGTGGTAGCCTTTTGTAGGCTAGCACCTACATACTAGTAAACATATCAGCTAGTACAAGAGCTAGGGGGTTGTAGCTCCCTTCCAATAGAAGCTGGAGAACGAGAGAAGGTTGTAGCCTTCTGCAGGTAGAAGCCTGCGTACTGGTATAAGACTGCACCAGTACAAAAATTGTAAATAGAATTTTCTTATTATTAAAAGAAGACAGAGATGATTGCAGTAGGTGGTTTTCACCCACATTGGGTTTCCATCTTATATCTTGGTGTTCATTTGTGTTGCTTATGTGTGATGCCTTATTCTATTTATATTGCACTAACTAATGAATTCCTGATATACTGGTTAAAGTTCAATGCATGATCATTTGGGTAAATCAAAATTTATGCATATACATTGGTTGCATTAAGTATAGTTGCGTATACACGCTAGTTCATTAAGTTGAAGTAGCGTATACAAATCAGTTTTGAAAATTAAATTATTAATCTGTTAACATTGACTCAGCCCCCCCTCTCAGTATTATTTCCAACACGATCGACGTGAGGAGTAGTGTTAATATCTATACATCGGGGTGGGGAAGACAAAGGCAATTAGCACCGGTCTTGTAAACTGGGCAACACAAAAGTTTCAGGGGAAATGGTGCAAAAGGGAAATGATCTGCTCATGAAGAGGGACATAATGTAAGTTTCTTCATGAAGGAAAAGCATGCGGGGTTCATTGTAGAGGTCCTTCAGGATCAAGGAATGGGGAGTATAGGCACAGTGAAAAAAATTTGTGTAACAATTTATGAAAATTTAAGTCTTCAACTAAAGGAAATGTGTCCTCTATTAATTACTCAAAACTTCTCCTTTTAGGTATTCTTCATAATGTATTTGACCCAATTATAAGCCCACTCCCATTTTGGATAATCTATCAATATTGTAATGTAATTCCCTATGAATGTGAATAAAGGGTATAATCTTGCAGGTTCTAATTAGTTCTGTTATCACTCCTTTGAATCTCCAAGGCTAAGGAAGGGTCTAGATGAGGTAAACACAAACTAACCTTTTGGCTTGGCAACTATCCCTACCAGGCTAGAGAGGGCTCTCTCCAAAGA
This sequence comes from Pinus tabuliformis, assembly GCA_031772625.1. Taxonomy (NCBI): domain Eukaryota; kingdom Viridiplantae; phylum Streptophyta; class Pinopsida; order Pinales; family Pinaceae; genus Pinus; species Pinus tabuliformis. Next base: position 845,689,096 of record CM062815.1, read on the forward strand.
ATCACAACCTATGGATGTATTAAGGTTTTAGGCTAGGTATAAAGTGAAAGGGCTTTTTTTATTTGATTTGATTGGGTTATTATTGGATGAGGATATTAGGTCAAAGAAGCTAGGTCAGGGAAAATCAGATATGGTTTCAGACATTCAAAGGGCCAAGGTAGGTAGGAGGATTAGCACTTAAAAGGTGATTTGGTGAGATGGTTTAAGAATGATAAGGAGTTAGGAAGAGAATAGGAGATGTATTCTCCCTAAACTGGAGAAAAATGAAGAAATTATGATAAATTTTCCAAAACAGAGCATGAGCAAACATGTATTCTTCCTATCAACTTAAAAATTACCATATAATAGACATGAAATGGTTTATGGACTTACAAAACATTCATACAAATGATCACAAATAAGAAACAATGCTAAGCATCCATACGAAATGTATCCCAAAGAAATATCTGCAACTCATCTATTAAAACTGGACAAAATCTGATACAATAGTGTCTATGCTCACTAGTACAACATCCAACTGAGTCCAACCTTTGAAAAGATTGAAAAATAAAAGATATAGCCCTCAAAACAAACCCATCCCAGCCTCAAGGGTTGAATCCATGAGAGGAGGGGCACTTCCACCAAAATCTAAACTGATATCTAGAGTGTAGGGTGGTCAAAATGACTCATCCTTAATTATATTGAAATTGATTCATTTGGCTTGATGATATCTATTTACCTAATGTATTTACCCCTAGGTAATAGTAAAAGACCATAGATACATTTACCATATCAATTACATCAATAAAACGTTGATTCCCAAGGATGAAAATCAAAACTAGAGAAAAAAAATGAAAAATCAGGCAAATTGTCCTATGCATAGTGCCAATGGTCTATGTGCTGCGTCTTTGGTCTGTGGGAAACACCATCTTCCAGCTGACTTTTGAAGGGGCTCCTGATGTTCAAATCTAGCCCTAGATATCTCATTGGAAATCTTGTCCTATATAGTTTCCAAATCCAAAATATACTTGATTTGGCCCTCCAAAGAGTCAATCTACCAAGACAGCTTCTGTGCATAATGCCTAGCTGAAAAAGAGGGTAGAGTTGTGATTTTTGAGGTGTTTTTGCCCATTTCTCCCAGTCAGATTGCCCAATTTTGATGTGAAAATAGTGAAAATTGTATTCTTACTACCTTTTGAATCCAATGGTGGTCTTGGTTTTTCATTTGGAGGCCTCTATAAGATGCGCAATGCCTAGGGTGTTGCGCATAAGACAGTCCAATTGTGCCAAAAACTATCAAAATTGCACGAAAACCCAAAAATTCCAAAAAAATGCCCAAAAAATTGTCAAAATTGGTGCATGAGTTGTTGATGAAGTATTTAAAGCATGGAAGGAGGCCTCAACAAGGATATCAAGTTTTCCTTTCTCCTCTTGCAAATTTAGGGTTTCAGGCTTTGACTTCAATTCCTTGAGTTTTAACCTTGCTATTTGGATTCTTCGACAATAATAATTTGCCATCCTCCTTTGTATGTATTTTTCTCTCTTGGCCTTATTTAAGAGATTATAAATATGGTTGTTAACTCTCTCAATACAATGCTCCATGTTTTCATTGATCATTATGGTAAATTGCTCATTTAGGGTAAGCTCCTTGGCTAGTTCAGCTTCTTTCTGTCTCTTTAGGCCTTTGGTTCTTGGCCTTTTTCTTGTCACTTTTTCTTCCAGCTCATTAGGATCACCATATTTTCCATATTCTTCATCAAGTAAGGCATTAGCCTTAGTCTCTTCTCTTTTGGCTTTGAGAAGGTCCACATCCATGATCAATTGTTTTGTTTCCAATTGTTGATTTTCCTGCTTAAGAAATGAAATGACATATTTAGCTCTATCCAATTAAGTTTGCAATTATTTTATTTGGGCCTCTTTTTCTTTGATGATCAAGCTTGTGTTTTCATGATCATCTTTCTGATCCAGGTCAACAAGGTCAAATTATGTTTCTGTCTCATGGAAGTCTCCATCCTCTTCCTTGATTTCCTCATGAAAAACCGTCTTCGTGATCTTTTGCTTGCCCTTATGTACCTGCTTTGCTAATGAAGAAGGTAGGGCCCCTCCCACAATATGTGGGGAAAACACATACCTATGACATATCTAATAAATATATGACAATGTGCCCAAATCTTACCTCTTAAGCTTGATATCCTCAGCTTTGCTAGGTGACCCTGTATGATTATACATTGGTGATGATGATGGTGAAATAGGCTAAGATGATGGAGGGATAGATTTAGTGGGTTGAGATGGGGGGTGTATGTCTTCAACATGGTGATTAGTGGGATGAGATGAAGAAGGCTTATCTTCAACATGTGGAGCTTGTGGAGTAGTGAAAATATCATTGGCAATGAAAGTGTCCCATGAGATGTTCAGCAGATTAAGGTGGTGGAGGAAAATGATCTTGATCAGAGAGTGATGAAAGAGGTTGTTCATACTTTTTTCCCTGAATTGTGTATGCCATTTTCTAAATGCTCCTCAAAAAATAATAAGGAATATTGAGCATTCTGACTCTTGTAAAGTGAATGAGCAATCTGATATGGTATGTGTAGAGTCTGGAAAATCTACCTTCACAAGCAAAGTACTTCATGATGATTTTCGTCATGGAAGCATACTTATCAAGAAGGTGACTGAAAGGGAAGAATTTCTTTCTCTCATTCCTGTACCGAGGCTTCAAGTATGGGTGATAATACTAATCATATAGGTCTTGAGCTTTAAACTACTTTTCAGCCACATTAGGTATTCCAGTAGCAACAACAATAATGGTTGAGGATATGGTGAAGGTCACACCATTAAGAGTCACTTGATTATCTTAAGGTTTGAAATTAAAACTCTAGTCAAAATAGGGTGGCTTTGAACTCTTTGTACCATTTCAAAAAAATCAAAGCATCCCATATGCTTGAAACAAGTGACTTTCATGGGTGAGGCCATTAGTGCTCTAATGCTGGTAAGCTCAAACCTCAATATTCTTCCTCCATTGTCTGGCCTTCTTTCTTCTGTATCTTCCTCCTCTGTAAAATCTCTATCTTCCTCCTCCATGATGTGTTTTTGTTCTTTTTGTCTTGGAACCCTAGCGATTAGGAAATGGGAGTCAGAATGGGGTAGGAAAAATATATGGAATGGGGGAAGGTATTAGGGAACTTAAGGAGGTGATAGGGGATTAAAATATTTAAGGGATTTGGGATGGTATTTTATTACGGGTATGGGAGTATGGCTACCTAGGAATTTGCTACCTAGGACTTAGGGTTTAAGGGAGAATTAATTTTGGATAGAGATTTAGTGATACAGGGGTAGGGATAGGGTTTGCTGTGATGTGGGAAGGATAGTATGGTATTAGGAACAATTTTGGAGGTGTAAGAATGAAACTAGGGTTTGCAAGTTTTAAGAATTCTAAATTTCACACAAGAAACTTCATAACATGAATTGAAGACTTGTGAAATGTAAGGAGGGTATATTAAGGCCTTACTTACTTCCTAGGAGGTTAAGAAGCCTTGTGCTGAAGGTTTGGATCGCTTGCATGAAGTTTGGGATTCTACATATGAATTTTGATAGGTGCATAGCGCCTTTGATGCATGCGTAGCACCTGTCTACTCTATACACATCACCTTTGATGTGTGCACAGTGCTTGACTTCTCTATGCACAACACCTTTGATGCATGCATAGTGCCTCACTCTATTTTGCTAATTTTTCCTAGAATTGTGAGAGATGTTATGTTGGGGTTTGCTCAAGAAATGATAGGAGGCAAATGAAGTTGAGTTTGAAGCTAAGAAAGCCTTTATACATGAGTGGATTTGATATTTTAGCTTTAAAATCCACTTTATAATGTTTCAATTCACCTTTTTGAAATCTTTGCTAATTACCCTTTACACTCTAATTTTCTTCTTTGCAGATTGATGATGTTGGAGTTTGGCACTCTTTACATTTGAATTTGCTTGGATGAAGTTGGCACATAGAGTTTGAGTTAACAACTTAGGAATAGTACTTATTACATATAATGAACATATTACATATAATGAACCATAAATTACATAACTAAAAAAAATAATATTACGTCACCTTTTTTTGGAATAAAATTACAATCTGAAATAAAACTCAAACTTTGGAATGAAAATTAGAACTTGGGAAACCATAGTGGCATACTTGCAAATCCCCTTTAAATGAAAAAGGGATATTATTTTTCTTACTCTCATACCTTTTTGCTGGCCTTATGCAATGAAATGGAGTATTATTGAACCTTGGAAAATGAAATCTAGTGACCTAATGGGACCTTGAATGACCAGACTCCATGTTGACTTGACTGACATAAAGACATGATAAAATGATCTTTTATGATCATTGTATGCCAGTAAGACAAGAAGGTGGGCCAGAAAGTATTGATTTTTGAGGGAGAGTAAGGCTTTGAATCCCAAAAATGATATCTAATATAATGCACTGCGTAAATCCCCCATACTTAGAGTAAGGCTTTTTGACTAGGGTTACCATCAGGAAGTAAAGTTTTGCATAAGGACCTAGGTGGAATGACAAAAATTTCAGAATGGGATCCTAATATGATATAAAAATATGAGTTTTGGTCACTAATGGAAATATGAAAACACTAACTCTAACATCAGCCTTATTTGGGGATGGCATCTCCTTAGAGGTGTCAAGAACAATGTAGACAAAGTGCCTAACCATGTGGGCCAATACAGTCAAAAACTTAAACTGAAATGGATAAATGAATACTGAAAACTCAAATAACACAAATTGACTTCAAATTTACTGAAAAATGAATCAATACTGGCTTACTTAACCGATGACTGAACTTTGAAAATGGAAGAAAATCGGTGAAGCTCCATGGCCTTCACTTTGGGCTCTAAACTCTAGTGATTCTCTACTTCACACTTGCAGAAAGTTAAATTGTTAAGTACATTGAAACCAGGAAATTTCTGAAAAGCATATTTCAGAAAACATAGTGCTTAAGGATTCTACAATTCACTGGTCCTACTAAGCATGGTTCTCCATTTATCTCATCTAGCATGAAACAATTTTTCCCTCAGAAAGTTGAAATCTGATAAGGGCATTTCCATATATTTTCAAATTTACCATGCTTACCCTTGTCCTTGTTTCTACAATCCCAACAGAGCACCACATCTCCAATTTTAAAGTCACCTTCCTTTGTTTTCCGGTCATATATTTTCTTTATCCTACCATGGAGCTTAGAGGTGTTCTAAAATACCTCATATCATGTCTATTGTAGGTGAATCATTTGATTTATCTAACGTTGTATACCATTTTCTTCACTTCTTATTATAACAATTTCATGATCGAGACTGCTAATGATGAAGGAAAGACACTATCTACTCCATACACTATTTGAAAAGGAAAAAGTCCAATAGATTTCTTACTACTCACTCGATCTTCCCACAATGCATTGATCAACTTTTTGTGCCAATTCGTTTTGTTGGCATCCAACGTTTTCTTGATGATGTTGATTAAGGATTTATTGGAGGACTCTGCCAAAGCATTTCCTTGTGGATGTATGTTGTAGAATGTCCCAACTTGATGTTATATTTGTCACAAAACTCAGTCATATTTTTAGACTTCAATGCTGTCGCGTTGTCTGTGATGATCTTATTAGGACAACCAAAACAGGAAAAATATTAGTTTCTAAAAACTGAATGATCACTGAATCTATTGCTTGCCTGGTTGGAATCGCTTCGATCCACTTACTATAATAGTATGTAGATGTCAATACCCACTTGTGTTGTGCAGATGATGATTGGTTAATCTCGCCTATGAAATATAGGCCCCACTGCTGAAAAGGTGCATGAACTGATATAGGTTATAGAGGCAAAGGAAGAAGTTTTCTTTTACCTTAGAAAACTTGCATTCATGACAACTCATCACTACCTTGTAGATATCTGCAAAAAGTGTAGGCCAATAGTAACCTGCTCTTAGTACTTTGTTGGCCATGGTATTCTAGTACAAGTGGCCCCCACAATATCCTTTGTGGAAGTCATTTATTACCTCTTTAAACTCATCTTCGATCAAACAGTTCAACAACACACCTCCAAGGTCCTTCCAATAAAGTCTACTATCCATAATGCAATATTTAGAATATTTCAACTTCAATGACTTGGTGTTATCCTTAGAAATGCTTGGAGGGGGATTTAGATGTTGCAATACATAAATAATATCATAATATTGTGGAGATTATATGAAGATATCAGATACCTAAATGCGATCTACTTCTTCTTGATTGTCAGTCAATGTTGCTACTAGGTAGAGCATGGAGATTTGACTCAGCCATGAGCTTGGCTAAGCCTTGACCTTTGATTAGCTTGGTAGGCTTGATCTCAAGGTCATATTATAATAATGTTGCTATCCATCTAGCTCTTCTACATTCTGGGTCATTCTGCACAAGAACTTCTTTTACCGCTGCATTAGGCACATAAGCAAGAGTATGTGAATATAAAATGTAAACTATGAAATATTTCAATGCTTTTACTAAAGCCAAGGCATATTTCTCTATGATGTTGTCCTTAAGGGATGCATCCCTAATGTTGTGATTGAAAAATGCTATTGGCAACTCGATTTTATCCTTTTCTTACATTAATACTACTGCCATGGTATGGTTAGAAGAAAAAGAGAATATAGTGAAATCATTGGAGTAATCGGGACTGATTAAAACATGGACACTGGTCAAGGAAAGCTTTACCACATGAAAGGACTTGCGGGCTTCTTCAGACCATTTTACATCATTATCTTTTTTGAACATATTTGTCATCTCTCTAAGATGTTCAACCAAATTAGGAATAAATCTGCGTAAGAAATTCATCTTACCATTGAATGCTTGGATTTCTTTCTTGCTGCGAGGGAAATCAATTTGCTGAATGGATTCTATCGATGAAGGGCCAATTTAGATGCCATCCTTTGAGATGATGTGGCTGAGAAGTTTGCGTTCCTCCATGGAAAATAAACTCTTCTTTGGGTTGAGAGAGATCCCAAAGTTTCTGCATCTCTGGAAAATAACTCTTAAATGATGCAAATGCTCATCATCTGAATGTGAAAATATCATTACATCATCTAAATATACAACCAAGAAAACATCTTTTTCATTGGCAAAGGCTATGTCCATGGCACGTTGAAAAGTGGTCCTTGCATTTTTTAGATCGAATGGCATTTTTTCATATTTGAATGTGCACCAAGGTTTGGTAAATGATTTCTTGTCATGATCATCCTTGTGCACTTGAATCTGATTGTAACGGGAGTAGCCATCCATAAGTGACATCGGGAAGCGCCAACAACTCTCTAAAGGATATTGTCCATTTTGGGAAGTGTATAATTATCTTTCAGTGATACTTTGTTCAAGTTTCTGAAGTCTATGCAGAGCCTTATTTCCCCAGCCTTCTTTCTCACTGGAACTAGATTTGATATCTAGTCAAAAAATATGACAGGAACAATGATGTCTGCATTGAAAAGTCTATTAACTTCTTTTTTCTATGGATGGAAGTAACCTTGGGTTAGTCCTTCTTAGATTTTGTCTAATGGGATTTTGATCGAGTTTGATTGGGATGGTATGTTGAATTAGTTTCTTGTCATACTCCTTTAAGTGTACATAATCCAATGCAAAAACATCACAAAATTCAAACAATAAATGAATATATTTGTCTTTTACCTCGGGAGATAATGATTTGGACAGCTTGATCATTTTTGGTTTGTCTGTTGTTCTGATGTTCACGTATTTGATACATTTCTCCATAGGAACCAAAGTGTGCTTCCTTGCTACATCATCTCGATCAAACAAATCTTCAAAAGGTATAAGACCTTAATGACTTGATCATCCTTGTTGTAAGCTTCATCCCTGGAACAACTTTCAAACTCTCCTTCACTTTGAAGAAAGTTATTTACCTGCTTGTCATCCCAAAATACTTTCCAATATCGCAAGTTGTCAGGAACAGAGGGACAATGCTTTACATGAATCTCAAATTTCCTATTTGAAAAAATGGGGATTTTGAAATTGCTTGCAGCTGTAGCCAATGAATCTACCATAAGATTCTAACTCCTTTGTACAACTGAAAGTGTATATTTAAGAAACATGATTCATCACAAGTTCTAAACCACCGTACATAGAAAATTTTCATGCACCCAATTTTTTCAAGATCTTTAAGCTCATGATCAGTGCTTCGTACCCCATCTCGTTGTTAGTGCAATCAAAAGCTAACTTGTATGAGAATAATCTAACATTGTGAGGGAGTTCACCTTGCTCATGATGTGGACTTTGGATCCAAATGCCAATGCTTGTCCCATATTTCCCAAGGGCACCCTCAAGTCCATGGTCCAAAGACCAAGCTCCTCTTCCAAGGGTTGTAAATCTTTTTTCTACTTTTGGGTCAACTTTCTGAACTTTCTATTCATGGATTTTTGAATTTTCCGTTACCTTTTCTGATGGTTGTTCTATATCCTTCTCTGCCTTGTCCAATGGTTGTTCTGATGTACTTGGAAGATTTTCTTTTCCCTAATCTAAAGTTGTTCTTATACTTTCAGAAATCTCTGGTACATCTTTTATTTCTACAAGCTGACTATCTATATCATTCAATCCACTATCATTATATAAAATAAATGACTCTAAATATTTATGTACAAAATTTATAGGATGATTATTCAGCCTCTCCTTGCTAGTTACCATGAATTTCATTTTGGTTTCTCGATACAATTTCCTCAATTTTCCGAAAACCAGGATTGTGGCATAGGAGAAGTCTAACTGCAGTGTGCCTCTTAGTTTCACTCCCCAGGATCTTCATAATAACATACCAAATCATGGTGGGGTATCACCTACCACCACATTGATTAAGACATTCTTTGTCAAGATTTGGTCCAGGGATACTACCAAATCCTTGATCAGGCCAAGACAACGGACCTTACTGGAATCAAATGAATAAAATTCATGGTATTCACGAGTTATATCTAGACCCAACCTTTCCATGATGGCTTTGGGCATTAAATTGTGGGAGGCTCCAGAGTCGAGCATGGAGTTATGAAGGATGCACTGGTGGATTCTTAGACTCCAGTAAAATGTAGGAACCTCACTATCTTCTGACTGACCATCTATGGTTGGACCACAAATTAATTCAGGTTGGTCATATTCAACATTAACCATGTTGGACATAGGATCAATTTTCAGCATTTTAACTATATCAGACTTGTAATGGATATTTTTTATTAGTTCAGTAAGAGGAATTGACACTTTCAACTTTGAAATTTCAGTTTCTAGATTGAATGAGCCAGATTTATCTACCTCTCTTTGAATGATGTCTCTCTTCTCGGGATGATATTTTGATGTATGATCCTTCTTTTGACTGTCATATTCCTTTTTCAGATTGCTTGTAGATGGCTAATTTACTTTTCTTTGGTTAGCTGCAGCCAACTCTTTACCTTTGATTTGATTACATTGAGGATTTGTCTTCTGTTGGGTATCCTTCTATTGCGATGCCATTCTCTGAATGGGAATGATCATGATATCCCTGTTCCTCAAGGAATATTTCTTCTTCTGAGCACTAAGTGAAGTCAAGTATCCTCTTTGATAATCATCTGATTGGGTCTCTGATGCATAGTCATTTGCTAGTATGTAGTCTTCATCTTTGAGTCATGTTTTCTTCTCGACATACTCCTAATTTTCAGTTAAGAAAATGGGATGGAAATATTCCCTGAAGAAGTGGTTTTCCTCGACAATCAGATCTATTTGATCATCAAATTATTCTTGAGCATAATTCTGCTGCAAGGGTGTTTGAATTTGTTGTTGAGATGTTGATGCCTCAGGATCTCTCTGCTCTCTTTGTTTTATCATGTATTGACGCTGCTGTTGGTTTTTGAAATTTGAATTTCTAAATTATGGCTCTAGCTGTCTATCTGAATTTATCATTCGGTCGACCATCCTCTCCGTGGCTCTGATCAGTGTATCTAGTTTAAGATTGGTGGAAGAAGAAGGTTCTTCTTTGATTCTCTGGTTTCTCATGTTTTAACTAAGACATTTTAATCATCAAATTTTCATCCACGCTCACTGCATTATTTTGCATTTCTTCCAGAGCTGCAGGATCTCTTTCCCATAGTTGATAAGACATCTCTAGATCAAAGGCATCCAGATGATGTTGAAGTGCCAAATCATATGGAGGTTTCATGTTATCTGGAATGGAATTGTACATCTGATTGAACCTTATAGTAAACTCCTGAACCGTCTTGTTTGAATTCCTTTTCAATGTATTATATTCCGCAAAAATCTGCAATGGATTTTTCTTTTCCCGCCACCTGGCTATGAACAACTCATTAAGCCTATGAGGAGCACCAATGGAGCGAGCTGCCAAACCACAGAACCATTTTTTCACATCTCCAAAAAAACTTTGAGCCATTAGTCTCATTTTGGCATCATCTTCATCAACCTCCTCTAATTCAATGAAATCAGCCACTTTGTCAATATGTTGTTGTGTTGTGATTCCTGGGCTGCCATAAAAAATAGGAATTCTTTGGCCATAGGTTTGAGCTAAAGTTACCAACTGAACAGGTAATATTAAAGGTGCAAATCTCGTCGTGACTGCTGGGGGATGGTGAATGGGAACTACAATGGGTTGTGTTGGTTGGGATGAATATGGAGGCATGGAAACATATATTTTCGGAGGTGTAGTAGATGGTATGACAGAAGATAAGCTTTCAATTTGATACTAGATATAGGCTTTTTCTGTGGTAATTTTTAATTGATCTACTAGGCTTTGAAGTTTATCAAAATTATACCAAAGTTTGTGATCAAGTTTTGAAACCTGAGATGTTGCAGAATGTTGATTAAATAAAGATTTTGAGGCGAGTAAGTATGAATCAAAATTTATGGGATCAAACATTATCTCTATAAGAAAAGACTCAGACTTCGAAAAAATAGGAATAGCTCGAATTTAATATCAAAACGAATATCCTCAACACTCAATTCTGATCTGGCAGGGAAGTGGTCCTTTCCAATTTTTTTCATTCAGTCTCAGGGAAAGGGATTTTACGTTTTCTTAACAATGTTTCACAATCATCAGCAGGAGAAGGAGGGTTTGGGTCAATGTTTGACCTGGTATATCTTTTTTCAGCCAGAATCTTAACAGGATCAAAGACTATGTGAGGTCAAAGACTTCAAACTTGAGTGGAACAAAGATATCTTCAAACTTCACAACAAAGGAATGTCTTCAAGAGAAAATTTTAAACTGGTAATGATTGAGAGCTTACCAATGGAATGAGGTTTGGTTGAACTTGTGATTTGTAAACTTCTTTCCTTTTCGAACAAACTGTGAAAATCTCCGACTAAATCAGTTGGATCAAGATCTGGATTTTGATCTTGTTTGTCTCCTCAATGCTAGCTCTACAATCTTGGCACTACAATTACAAAATCAGCCTTTGTGAAACTTAGTCCCATCATCCAAAGGACCAAATTCCAATGAAAATTTGTCGTACACTAAGGGAAAATGAATCTTTCGTTCCCTGGCAACATTGCCATTATGTTATCACTCCTCTGGATCTCCAAGGATGAGGAAGAGTCCAGATGAGTAACCACAGACCAACCTTTTGGCTTGGTAGCTAGCCCTACCAGGCCGGAGAGGGATCTCTCCAAAGAATAACAGCCAAGAGGGCTAGATGGATTAGGGTTTTTGGCTAGGTATAAAGTGAAGGGATTTGTTTTGATTTGATTTTATTGGTTTATTGCTGGATGAGGATATTAGGTCAAAGAAGCTAGGTTAGGGAAAATCATATATGATTGCAGACATTAAAGAGGGAAAGGTAGGCATGAGGCCTGGCACTTAAAAGGTGATTTGGTGATATGGTTTAATACTGATGAGGAGTAAGGAAGAGCATAGGAGATGTATTCTTCCTAAACTGAAGAAAAATGGACAAATTATGATAAATTTCCCAAAACAAAGGATGATCAAACATGTATTCTGCCTATCAACTTAAAAATTACCATATAACAGACATGAAATGGTTTATGAACTTAAAAAACATTCATACAAATGATCACAAAGAAGAAACAATGCTAAACATCCATACCACATGTATCCCAAAGAAATAGTTGCAAATCATCTATTAAAATTGCCCAAAATTTGATACAATAGTGCCTCTGATCACTAGTACAACATCCAACTAAGTCCAAACTTTGAAAAGACTGAAAAATATAAGATATAGGCCTCAAAACAAAATCCTCCCAGCCTCAGGGGTCGAATCCATGGAGGAGCAGTTCCACCAAAATCTGAACTGATAGCTAGAGTGTAGGATGGTCAAAATGACTCATACCTAATTACAATGAAAGTGATTCATTTGACTTGATGAAGTCTATTTACCTAATGTATTTACCCCTAGGTAATAGTAAAAGACCATAAATACATTTACCATATCAATTACATCAGTAAAACGTTAATTCCTAAGGATGAAAATCAAAACTAGAGAAAAACAGTGAAAAATCAGGCAAATCGTCCAAATCTAGTCCAAGATAGCTCATTGGAAATATTGTCCTATCTAGTTTCCAAATATGCCTTCAGTTTCCAAAATGGACCTGAATTGACCCTCCAAAGAGTCAATCTCCAACAAGATAGCTTATGTGCACAGTCCTAGCTAAACAAGAGGGCAGAGTTGTGATTTTTGAGGTGTTTTTGGCCATTTCTCCCTGTTAGATTGCCCAAGTTTGATGTTCCAATAGTCAAAATTGTATGTTTACTACATTCGAAATCCAATGGTAGCCTTGGTTTTTCATTTGGAGGCCTCTATAAGATGAAAAACACCTAGGGTGTTGTGCATAGGACAATCCAATTGTGCCAAAAACTGTCAAAATTGCACAAAAATCCAAAAATTCCAAAAAATGCACAAACTTGTAAAAATTGGTACATGAGATGATGATGAAGTATTTCAAGCATGGAAGGAGGCGTCGACAAGGATATCAAGTTTTCCTTTCTCCTCTTTCACATTTAGGGTTTCAGGTTGTGACTTCAATTCCTTGAGTTTTGACCTTGCTATTTGGCTTCTTCGGAAATAATACTTTTCCATAATCCTCTGTTTGTAATTGTCTCTCTTAGCCTTTTCTAGGAGCTTCTTAATATGGTTGTTAACTCTCTCAAGCCAATGCTCCCTATTTTCATTGATCATTATGGAAAATTGTTCATTTAGGGTAAGCTCCTTGGCTAGTTTAGCTCCTTTTTGTCTTTCTAGTTCTAATGCCCACTTTACACCTTTGGTTCTTAGCCTTTTTCTTGTCACTTATTCTTCCAGCTCATCAGGATCACCATATTTTCCATATGATTCATCAAGTAAGGCCTCAGCTTTGGTCTCTTCTCTTTTGGCTTTGAGAAGGTCCACATCCATGATCAGTTGTTTTGTTTCCAATTGTTGGTTTTCTTGCTCAAGAAATGAAATGACATATTTAGCTCTATCCAATTGAGTTTGAAATTGTTTGATTTGGGCCTCTTTTTATTTGATGATCAAGCTTATGTTTTCATGATCATCTTGTTGATCCAGGTCAACAAGGTCAAATTTTGTTTCTCTCTCATGGATGTCTCCATCCTCTTGCCTGATTTCCTCATGAACAACCATCTATGTGATCTTTTTCTTGCCCTTATGTACCTTCCTTTCTAATGAAGAAGGTAGGGCCCCTCCCAAAATATGTGGGGAAAACACCTGCCAATGACCTCTCTAATAAACATATCACAATGTGACCAAAGCTTCCCTCTTAAGCTTGATGTCCTCATCTCTGCTAGGTCACCTTGTATGATCATACAATGGTGATGATGATGGTGAAATAGGATGAGATGATGGAGGGATAGATGTAGTGGGTTGAGATGGGGTATGTCTTTAGCATGGTGATCAGTGGGATGAGATGAAGAAGACATATCTTCAACATGTGGAGTTTGTGGAGTAGTGAAAATATCATTGGCAATGAAAGTGTCCCATGATATGTTCCGCTCATTAAGGTGATGGAGGACAATGATCTTGATCAGAGAGTGATGAAAGAGGATATTCATTTTCTAATCATAGATTTTTCCCTAAACTCTGTATGCCATTTTCTCAATGCTCCTAAATAGATAATAAGGAATATTGAGCGTTCTGACTCTTGTGAATTGCATGAGCAATCTGATATGGTATGTGTAGAGTCTGGAGAATCTACCTTCACAAGTGAAGTACTTCATGATGATTTTCATCATGGGAGCATACTTATCAAGAAGGCCACTGAAAGGGAAGAATTTCTTTCCCTCATTCCTATACCGAGGCTTCAAATATGGTTGTTAATACTGATCATCTAGGTTTTGAGCTTTAAACCACTTTTTACCCCTCCTTTGTGTGGCATTCTTTCTTTTGAATCTTCCTCCTCCATGATGTGTTTTTGATCTTTTTGTCTTGAAACCCTAGGGATTAAGAAATGGGAGTGGGAATGGGATAGGAAAAATTTAGGGAATGGGGAAGGGATTAGGGAACTTAAGGAGGTGATAGGGGATTAAAATATTTAAGGGATTCGGGATGGTATTTTATTACTGGTATGGTAGTATGGCTGCCTAGGAATTTGCTACCTAGGACTTATGGTTTAAGGGAGAATGAAGTTTGGATAGGGATTTAGTGATACAGGGGTAGGGATAGGGTTTACTGTGATGTGGGAAGGATAGTAGGGTTGTAGGAACAATTTTGGAGGTGTAGGAATGAAACTATGGTTTGCAAGTTTTAAGAATTCTAAATTTCACAAAAGAAACTTCATAACATGAATTGATGACTTGTGAAATGTAAGGAGGGTATAGTAAGGCTTTACTTACTTGCTAGGAGGTTAAGAAGCCTTATGTTGAAGGTTTGGAGCACTTGCATGAAGTTTGACAGGTGCGCAACACCTTTGATCCATGCACAACGCCTGTGTGCTCTATGTGCAGCGTCTTTGATGTGTGCGCAGTGCTTGATTGCTCTATGTGTAGCGCATTTGATGCGTGTGCAACACCTAACTCTGTTTTGCTAATTTTGCCGAGAATTGTGAGAGATGCTCTGTTGGAGTTTGCTGAAGAAATGATAGGAGGAAAATTAAGTTGAGTTTGAAGCTAAGAAGGCCTTTATACTTGAGTGAATTTGATCTTTTAGCTTTCAAACCCACTTTGTAATGTTTCAATTCACCTTTTTGAAATCTATGCTAATTACCATTTACACTCTGATTTTCTTCTTTGCAAATTAATGATGCTAGAGTTTGACACTCTTTACATTTGAATTTTCTTAGATGAAGTTGGCACATAGAGTTTGAGTTAATAGCTTAGGAATATTACTTATTACATATAATGAACATTAAATTACATAACTTAAAAAAAATAATATTACATCACTATTTTCTGGAATAAAATTACAATCTGAAATAAAAATCAAACTTTGGAATGAAAATTAGATCTTGGGAAACCATAGTGGCATGCTTGCAAATCCCCTTTAAATGAAAAATGGATATTATTTTGCTTACTCTCATACATTTTTTGCTGGCCTTATGCAGTGAAATTGAGTATTATTGAACCTTGGAAAATGAAACCTAGTAACCTAATGAGACATTGAATGACCAGATTCCATGTTGACTTGACTGACATAAAGATATGATAAAATGAGGTTTTATGATCGATGTATGCTCAGTAAGACAAGAAGGTGGGCCAACAAGTATTTATTTTTGAGGGAGAGTAAGGATTTTTTACTAGGGCTACCATCAGTGAGTAAATTTTTGCATAAGGACCTAGGTGGACTAACAAAAATTTTAGAATGGGACCCTAATATGATATAAAAAGAGGAGTTTTGATCATTCATGGCAGTATGCAAATACTGACTCTAACAAGCTCCATAACTCTAATAGTCTATTGATGTAGTAAAGAAGTGTTTAAGGAACTATAACCTTTCAGCCAATCTATAACAACTTTTGAATCCCCTATCACTTGTAAGTTTAGCTTGTAGAAGTGGCATAATTAAAATGACTAACATAAACGACTGATTTGTACTATTGTATTACTTGTTAAGTAGTTATATTTATGTTACTAGACTAAATTAGTCATCCACGTTAGTCATTTTTAGTTGTATTAGTTATTAGCTAGTCATATATTTTAACCTGAGACTAAATTAGTCGTTTATGCTAGTCATTTTTAGTTAATCACTTAAGATTTCTCATTTTTTGTAGTATTTCACTTGGAAAAGCTACGGTGACTAAATTTTACAGTCACCTAATACTAATTTCATCATTTTCTACTAGTAAGGGAATCTCCCAACAACCAAATAGTTGGTTATATTAGCAAACAAAGGAGAAATCACCAAGATGGAAAAAAGGTGTTCATCTGGGAGTTGATCATCTACCATTTCTTCCTTTTAATATGTAGGCAAGGTTATTCTTGACAAGAAATATGAAACCAAATTCTCTTTACCTACTTCGCCAATAATAGTCAAATCAAATTGTTGCAATAATGAAAACCACCTAATTATCCTAGCATTGACATTATGTTTATTCTTTAAATACTTAATGGTTGCATGATCAATATCAACAAAAGTTTGATAATCAGTGATGTAATTCCTAAACTTGTTCAAAGAATGCACCATATTTAGGAGTTCCTTTTCAATAACTATATAATTTAGCTAAGCTTTAGAGAGCTTCTACATATGAAATAGATAACATAAGGCAATTTTTCTTCCACTTGTCCCAAGGCTTCCCCTACAACTTTATCAGAGGAATCTGTGTGTATATGGAAAGGTAATGTCCAATCAGGGCCTTTAAGGATGGGTGTAGGAGTTGGCTTTTCTTTAAGAACTTCAAAGGGCTTTTGGCTGTGGTATGTCCAACAAAAATCTGAATCTTTAGCTAGAAGTCCCAACAAGGGTGAGGCCAATTTACTAAATTCTTTAATGAACTTTCTATTATATCCATTCAACCCAATGAATCTCTTTCTTTTTTAGGTATAGGGACCCTTTTAATGATGACAATTCTTTTTGTGTCAAACACTATCCCTTCATTGGATATGGAATGGCCAAGAACAGTCCCTACATTGATCAAAAAAAAGAAATCACATTTCTCAAGACTCAATGAAAGATTCTTTTCAATGCATTTATTTAAGACTTTGCACAAATTATAAAGAGATTCCTAGAAGTCACATACATAGGAGTGAACTCATCCGTGTATATCTCAACAGTGTCATGAACTAGTTTAACAAAGATAGTTAGAACTGCCCTCTAGAAGGTAGCAGGGGCATTACATAGACTGAATGGAAGGAGCTTATAAGAAAAAGTACCCTAGGGACATGTGAATGAGGTATTTTCTTAGTCCTCAGGGTTGATATATATTTGGTTGTACACACTAAATCCATCCAAGAAGGAGAAGAATTTCTTACCTGCAAGGCCATCTAGGACTTGTCCAATGAAGGTTAAAGGAAAGTGGTCCTTATTTGTAGTCTTGTTAAGTTCTCGATAGTAAACATAGATCCTCCATTTACCATTTTTCTTGGGGACTAAAATGAGAGGGTACACCCACTCACTATCTGAAATTGGGTATATGAACCCTACATATAGTATCTTTTGTAATTTCTCTTTCATAATGTCCTTAAGATCTAGTTTCATCCTTCTTTGGGGTTGGTGAACAAGTTTACATCCCTTTTTTATGTAAATGTGATGAGTACAAAATGAGGGATAGACACCCTTGATTTACTTATAATCCCAAGAAAAAGCATCCAATTGTTGCCTCAACACACTGCATAATTTTATTTCCTTCTTGGATGAGAGAGAGGATTTAATATTTAGAGTTATAGATGGGCCAATCTCCACAACCTTGGCATGTTCTAGGTTGGATTCAATAGAGAAAAAATCATTCCAAGGATTACTCTCAGATTCTTTTATCATCTCATCAACTGGCATGGCAGTTGGGTGTTGATTTTATAAGATATGGTCAATAAGAACATCTTCATCAAGTCCCCCCACCCCCCCACCCCCCACCCCACCCCACCCATAGTAGTATCTAGAGTGCAGACTAGGTATAGGGATGCCTAATAAAATTCTTATACTCCCTCATTTTTTAACCAAAGGGGAAATTCATGCTCAATAGAGGATTGAGTAGGAGGATATAACACAATTTGTTTGGATAGATGCCCATTGTTAATGGTCATGTTCCCATCATTGCAACTAGTGTAGGCATCAACAGTGGCCAACCAAGATCTTCCTAGGATGATAAGATAACCATTAAACTTGGTTTTGGGTTGGAGGACCATAAAATGAGTGGTGTACTCCCAGGAGTCAATGGAGACCAAGACATACTCAATGAATCCCTCATGAGAAACTGTGGATCAGTATACAAGTTGCAACACTATAGTGGTCTTCCTCAAGGCCCCTTGGAGATTGAGCTTCAATATGGTTTCCCTGGTCATTACATTGATTATAGCCTAAGGCCAATCAAGTTATTAAGGACCATAATTCTATCAATTTGCACATCCACTATTGGGCTAGCAAGATCCAAGTAAATTGGGGAGATTACCCTTCCAAGTATCAAATCAGATAATTTTCCAACAACGTTAATGGTGGGGGTATCTCTTCTTCTTCTCCCAATTATTTTGATACATTCTTCCTTAATAATCTTGTTGTAAATGGGAGAATATTTGATGGCCTGGAGAATCAGTATCTTGACACACAAGTTTTTTAATTCTCCCATATGTTCAACCACTTCTGGTGTGTGTTATTTAGGGTGGACCAACCTTTCAGGATAAGGAGGTGCATTGGCTTGAGGAGTACTCTATTCCTTTATTCAATCTCTTCAGGTGGAGAAGATTGTTGATTATCTGGGAGCACCTTCCCATACCAAAGGTTGATTTATTTCATTCCCACAACATGAGCAGGATAGGATGTCTCCCTACTATAGACCTATTGTGCCTACTTATTGTTCAGGTTTGGATTAGGTTGAGCAGACATTTGAGGTTTTTCAGGTGGAGTATGGTGGGTTAATTGTGGTTGAGGTTGAGGTGGAGGAAGTAAATCAAGAGGTTGGTTTATTTGAGGTATCCACCCTTGTGAGGGGTTGCTCCATTGGGAAGATTGAGGTGGGTGTGGCTGGAAAGGAGGGTGAATAAAATGAGGAGGATACTAGATTTAGCGCTAGAAGGAGGGCCACAGGGTTGGTACTAATACACACCCTCACACTGAAACTTATGATCAAGCTAGTAACCAGCCTCATCCTCCCACACCTGAAATACTGTATTATTCCTCTTTCGTTCCACCTTTCCCAAAGCCCTAGCTCGAGAATTCCCAACCTCCTACACTTGAAGATGCATCGGAAAGACAATAACTCCCTCTCTTCGAAGTTACAAATGAGCAGTTGATGGCCATGCACCCCATTACTAATCAATTCACTAGGGGTTTAAAGTGCATTTCTGCCACTAACTCCCTGTCTAACCCATGCACCACCATCATCACATGTGTCAAGGCGTCTTGGTTAGTTCCATATCATAGTTAATTCGGTTAGCACTCAATGATTATGCAGACACATTTGAAAGGATCTTAATCAAGCAGTTGGAAATCCCCCCTACATATGAAGGAGAAGCTCCTAGGAGCACAATCACCGGGGAAATAAACCAATTACAATGAGGAGAAATGCAGGGAAACATTCAACTTCACCCAAAAGATACCCCTATCAACAACCAACCTCTGAGGGAGAACACTAAAGGGCTCCTGGGGGAAGAGATTGGGGATAATCTCAGGGACCACATTAACATCTACAATAATGAGTGACTTCTTAGTTTCCCTGGGAACATGAGGAACTTCAGGAATGCAAGAAACACCTGAGACCTAGGACACCTCATAGTTCCTTAGGGAAATGGCCAGCACCCTCCTCACACTAAGGGGAGGTCAAGCACGGAAGGTGAGTTGGAGGGGAATCCCAATCCCCCCATTTTCCCTCCCCCACCAAGAGGAAACTGTTGTGGACCTTTGGTCTAGATGGCTCAATCCCCATTAGGAATTCAATGACAACTCCATGACATGCCTCACCGAGAAGCACCTCCTGAAATTCGATCCCGAGAAGGGGACCTTAGTTGACGATCACATCAACAATTTCTACCTAGCCTCACAAATGATGAGAGTGCAACATGACGATGTGTATTTCTTCCTGTTCCCTCGCACTCTTGAGAATAAGGCTACTACCTGGTATCAATCCCTAGATGTACCTTCAATTCTAAAATGGGAAGAATTCTGGAAAACTTTCCTTGATAAATTTTCAGAAGAAAAGTCACCTTTTATGCTCCTGACTGAGCTCAGTACGTTAAGATGCCATAAGAAAGAGAAGGTGAAGTATTTCAACCAAAGATTCACTACCATCTTGAATAAGTTCCCTACATATATTGATCTCGATGATTCCATCACTATTGACTATTACACCAGAGCCCTTCCACGAGACATCGATGTGTCTGTCAAACGTGAAGCCAAACCCAGCTTAATAGAAAACTTTGCGACAACTCTGGGAGTTGATCAGGATTTGTTGTCTATAGGTGCCATTGAGCAGCGAGAGGAAACTAAATTGTCCACCAAGAAAACTCAAGCCTCGACCAGTAAGCCTGTCGATAAGGAAAAAGATTCCATCAATTTCAAAGGGTTAGCTAAATCTTTAAAGAAACAGACGAATGAGGTGTCTAAGTTGAAAAGGAAGACTAGTGATTCATCCTTAGGTGGGAAACCCACAAAACCTTTCTCTCAAAAAAACAATAATCCACCCACTAAATCATCTTAGGGATCCAATATGAATTTCAATGTAGAAGAGCTCGAAAAGAAAATTTATGCACTTTCCACTAGGTCTCTCATTTTGAAAATACCTGCCCTCAATGGGTCCAACACATGATTGTCTTAGTGACCTAGCTCTTGGAAGATCAAGCCATGGGGAGGGTGAGGAGAAATCCAACGACCCAGAAGAAAAGGCCATGCCTCCCAATGACGACATCCCTTCCGTTGTCCTAACATTCGAAGTCATCTGTGGATGATCCGAAATGGATACTAAATCAAGAAGAAAAGGTATTATAGACTCATGTGCAGGAATGCCTATATTATTTAGTGTAATGGATCGAAAAGACTGCGAAAAACACAGACATTTAACAATTGGAAAACATAAAAATTCAACACATCAACACAGTAAATAATCAAGGAGTTCACCAGACTTCCTGGCTATGTTTCTTGGTCCAGCTTTTAGTGTTGACCTCTATATTACGTCTTCAAGAACAAAGTTTACAAGTGTGAGCTCAATCAGAGTCTCAACAGAACTCTTCAAGAACATAGTTTACAGGTCTGAGCTCAATCAGAGCCATAACACAACAACAGTGATATTATATAGGGATTTCACTCGAAAACCTTGAGTCTAAAGAGTGTACAAACTCTCTCTCTTAGTTCCTTTGATCAACTATTCGTAACTGTGTGTTTCTCTAACTCTTTGCCTCCCCTCTGTCTTTGAACTCTGACTTGTCTCTATTCTATTGTGGGATGGATTTTTAAGATTATCGATGCTATCTGTTCGCCTCCATTTTGGGCTCTCTGGCTCAGGCCACTGTCCCTTCCTCTCCCTACTGAGCGTTAAACAATCATAATAATAATGCTCAAGGCATTGATGCCACCTGTTTACAAATGGAAAGGGCCACTAGCATGGGTGAAATCCCCGGGAATACACTTCTCTATTTACATAGAGAAATACACAGAAAATACTCTAAAATAGTGGAAAATCTGACCGAAACGCCAAATCCAGACTTCAAACGATATAAAGTCTGCCCTATAATCCTCTCGGGTCCGCCTTTTATTGCTATTGCAAGCCCATTATTGATTTGCCTTCAATCCGACAGTTCGTATCCAACCCGAAACATCAAGTAGTTTGCTTGATCTCCACCATTGATCCACGATCTCCCAATCCAAGGGCTGACAGCCATTTCGGGTGGCCTACATGCACGGAGATTACCCTCCCAAAAAAGTAGTTTTGTCTGTCCTACGGCTTGGTACGTGTCGGCTGTTGAGTGATAAAAGGTGTCTTTTTAACTCCTATTTATCTTCACATTAATTTTGAACCCAGGGATGATTTTTTATCTCAAGAGTGTACTCAGTCTAAGGCGGTCATTTACTCAAGAGTAATGTTTTGCAGTATAGTGCTTTAAAATGCAAAGATAAATGAATGTTGGAAACAAAATCTAATTGGAACAACAAGAAATTGAAATGTTCTGTAAGTAAATCATTCGCTCAAACAATCATCAGTCGAGAACTCAATAATGATAACTCTCTCCCCTGTAAACTGATGCAAATGAAAATCAATCATAGGCAAGATCTCCAATCTGAGAACTTAGACAGCTATAGTCAATGTTCTTTATAGTTGTTGATCTTTCAATCCACACTAAAGAAAATAACTAGAAATGGAAATTCAATTGGAAATGCTTACTAAAACACACTTGCTGCAATATCAATTAAAAAGATGAAATCAAATCCTTGCAGAAAAGAACAGTGACTAAGCCTATTGAAAAATTGAACAGCAAAGCTTAACTTTAGCATAAATGAATTGAACAACAAATCTCATCTTACAGTAATGAAATATTAATGGAAAGGAATAGTAATACTAAATTATTGAATATGAATAGCAACGCTAAATGGAAATGAAATGCAAAGCTAAATGAACAACAATATTAAATGGAAATGAACAGCACTATGAAATTAATAGAAATGAGCAGCAATACTAAATAAGCAGCAACTTGTAATGCACGACAGAATCTGAAGTGAACAGCGAAGCTTTATAACCAAAATGAACAACATAACAGTTTAATTTGTAATGAATAATAATCTTGTTATGATGGAAGAAAATGGCAACGCGATTCAATTGTAGAAGGTAATAACTAAACAAACCACACTTGTAGAAATCAGAAAGATATAATACAGAGCAGCAGCTTAATCCACCAGAGGTTGGGCCCTTAGCCACCAGCAAATGCTGCTAGGCTACTTCAGATAAGGTGAATGAACGACAACCTCCAAATCATATATTAATCATTGAACTTGAGTGACATTACAATATGATCACGTTCTCTTGGCACCACAAGTCTGTAAATCAGAATTACAATTTGAAATAATAGAGATCCATCCCCTTTCCTCCTATCCTATCCTATCCTATCTCTAATCTACTGACCCATTTAATTCTCTCTCTAATCATCCATCATGAATCCTCATCATGAATCATGAATCCATCATTCTCTTCTCTGATCTTTGTTCTGATTTAAATACACAGAGAGAAAAGAGAAGTTACAATCGTGATGATTACAAAATGATTCTCATTATAAAATTGGATTATTCTCAACAAATTGATAAGCAAGATCATATATAAAATATCTTTCCATCAATCATTCAACAGGAACAGGCCGAATTTGGCATTGCAACTGGGGTAATTTGGAAAATGTCCACAACAGCGAATCTGAGAAAAACATCTTTAGAGAACCTTCTGTTTCTCTTAGTACGGGCCGAATTTGGGAAAACTATTTATGAAAAACTAATTTGGTCCGTTCTAAACAAAACCCATGTTTCGGATTTTCCAGATTCTTCTCCATTTGCCCAAAACGTCCAATGAAAAAATGTCACTTCTTATTCCAGTGAATTTCTGAGTTGGCACATTTAATGATGAGTTGGAGATCAAATCTTCCATCTGGAAAATATCTTGGAGGCTAAAATGGTGAACAAATTTATTAGTAAACCATCATTGGTAAAAACATGCATAATCATCAATTTATTAAAAATAAAGGAGAAGAAATAATATTTATCCATAAGAGCATAAATAATTATAAAATAGAATTATATGATAAATCATGATAAATGACATGAGTAGAAATGGATGAAATAGGTGTTAAAAAGTGATAATAATAATGACATATTAGCGGCCCAACATCGGCCAGTGTATGGAATCGGGCGGAGCCTCTCCAATACCACTTACCACCTAAAGTCCGCCTGAAATACCGTTTACCACGAAACTCAAATTATATAAAGTCGTATTTATAAACCTTTCAGGTTTATGCATATCTCGTAGTCTTAGGCCTGATGGTAAGTCCTCCCCTTTGGAATCTACAATGTGATCTATGTAATCTCTGTCGTTGTTCTACGCGCTTGATCAACAGTCCACGTTAAGTCGTTGATCGCAGTCACATTTCCCTTAGGGCCGCCTCTGATATACTCCGCTGGCCTCTCTCGATGCGATATCCCAATTTAATCCGAGCTGTTGATCTGGCCGATCCGATAGCTCCGGTGCAACATTACTTCAACCTTCACTTTGCTTGGGTTTTCACCATTCTTTAGTGTTTTCCTTTGAGATAGTGTTTTCCGATAGTTAAAGACTTAGAGGTTTAGAGGGTTTAAGATCCATTTTGGATCATGCCTTCCCACTGAAAAGCTTTTGGACCACCAAAAGTTGGTTTTGGGCATCGATCAAGTGAGGATACTGCTCCCTCACCTGTCAAACTTCTATCCATCGTGCTTTGCTTGGATTTGAACCTTTGAATCCCACTCTTAGGTACTCAACATCCCTTGATGTGTAGTTCTTACCTTCCTGTCCAGAACTGTCTCCTCCTATAACTCATTGAGATACTTAGGCAACAAATCCCCAATAGAAGGAAATTGACTTTTCTCTTCAGTATCTTCAATCAATTAAGGTTCATACAATCTCATGTTTTCTGCATTAATGACTAAATAGATCTGCATATAAGCTAGAAAATCAAGGTGAAAAGCATTTTCACCAATTTTATCGAGTATCTTGAAAGGTCCATACCTTATTGGGTTTAGCTTCTTAACTTCACCCTACATTCTATCTTTTCTGATGTGTAGCCAGACTTGATCACCAACTTGAAAATTATGCTCAACTCGATGCTTGTCATGTCTTGCCTTGTACTTGGCTTGACTACTTTCCAGTTGTTCCTATATTTCCTGGTGAATTTCTTGGATTTGTTCAATGAACTTGGTTGCTTTGTCCACATCATTATGTCCATCAACTACTATGTCTTTACCAAAGAAAAAATCCAAGGGAGACTTTGGTATAAAACTAAAACAAGTCTCAAAAGGAGATCTCTGAGTAGAAGAGTGCTTGGCATGGTTGCAAGCATGTGGCACATAACACAAATGCTCATCCCAAAGCTTAGGATGTTTGCTACAATAGCCTCTGAGCAACTGGTTCACTATCCTGTTGACCACTTCTGTCTGACCATCTGTTTGTGGATGAAATGTTGTGCTCTTCTTCAACCTGGTGTCCATCAACTCCCATAGATTTGACCAAAACTTCCCAACAAATTGAGAATATCAATCAGATACAATAGAAATTGTTGGGTATACGACCAAAGTCCCACATTGACTAGAAGTGGGGAGGATCATTGGTATATAAGGATGGACAAATATCTCCATTGGTATGAGGCCTTTTGGGGTAAAGCCCAAAAACAAATCCATGAGGGCTTAGGTCCAAAGTGGACAATATCATACCATTGTGGAGATATGTGGTGTTCAAAGAATCCTTACATCCTTACAAGTGGTATCAGAGCCAAGGTTCGAAGTTAGCCAAGTAGAGGAATCCTCGGAATGCCGAACGGAGGTGGTGAGCCCCAGTAAAATCACAATGGGATCCATGGATAAGCTCGGTTAGAGCAAGCTCTCGAGGCAGGTGGTGCTTCCATGTAAGGCATGTGCTTCCAACGCATTGGAGCGGAAAATCCTGGTTGGTAGAGAGTGGACGGATGGATAATCGTTTGAGGGGAGGCTCGATGGTCCTTTGTTCGAGGGGAGGATTGTTGGGTATACGACCAAAGTCCCACATTGACTAGAAGTGGGGAGGATCATTGGTATATAAGGATGGACAAATATCTCCATTGGTATGAGGCCTTTTGGGGTAAATCCCAAAAACAAATCCATGAGGGCTTAGGCCCAAAGTGGACAATATCATACCATTGTGGAGATATGTGGTGTCCAGAGAACCCTTACATCCTTACAGAAGTGGGTAACCCAAAATGAACCCATAAATTTTGAAAGAACAACTTCGTTGTTTGTTCATTTGTAACCTGCTTGTTACATGGTATCAAGATACACATTTTATTGAACCTATCCACAACAACATACAAATAATCATGACCTTTCCTAGACTTTGGCAATCCCCCAATAAAATCCATTGAAACACTTTCCCAAGGAAGAGAAGGAATTGGAAGTGGAGTGTACAAGCCTAACTTTCTATTACTTTGTCTTCTTATAGCACACATAGTACACCCTTTGATATATCTAGAAATTGTCTCATGCATTCTTGGCCAATAACAGAACCTTTACAATTGTGCAACTCTTTTACTTACACCAAAATGACCTAATATGAGAGAAGTATGTGCTTCTCGGATTATGTTAACTCTTTAAGTTTGTGGAATGCATAACTTTCCCAAATGATATAAGAGTTGGTCCTTTACATAATAATCCAATTCTTCTACTTGCTTGCCATGACTTAAAGTTTCATATACATCTTTAAAATCTACATCTTGAGCATATTTTTCAATGTAACTTGCATGCATTACTGAGTTATGCTTAAGTATAGTAGAGGCATTTATGATTGATCTTGATAAAATGTTTGCAACCTTATTGTGTATGCCCTTCTTATATTTGATAACAAGATGGAATTGTTGTAGAAAACCCATCCACCTATAATTTCTTGATTGCTGCAATTTAGTTTGTGATTGCAAATATTGAAGTGTTTGATGATATATATGTATTATTGTTTCTTTACCCATTAGGTAATGTTTCCACTTTTTCACACTTTGTACTAATGCATACAATTCTTTATCATATGTGGGATAATTAACTACTGTAGAAGTAAATGTCTCTGAATGATAGCATATGGGTTTTCCGTGTTGCATCAACATTGATCCCATGGCATAGTCACTGGCATCTGTCCCAATCTCAAATGGATGTTTAAGATCTGGCAGTGCTAGTACTAGTGCTGTACTGATTTTCTCTTTTAAGGTGTTGAAGGCTTTCTGCTGTTTTCCTCCCCACTTAAACACCTATCTCAATCCTGTTAAAGCATGTAATGGAGCTACAATCAAAGAAAAGTTGGCAATAAACTTTCTCCAGTATTGTGATGCCTCTAGGAAACTCCTAACCTCTGTAGCAGAATTGGGTTTAGGCAAATTCACAATGAATTCAACCTTAGAGGGATCTATCTTCAATTCACCACCCCCTACAATATAACCCAAATAATTTAAATATGTTCTGCCAAATTCACATTTTGACAGTTTTACATAGAGATTTTCTCTTTTTAAAACATCTGAAGTTTGCTTTACATGCTTTACATGGTCTTCCCATGTCTTACTAAAAACAAGAATGTCATCTAAATAAACAATTACAAAGTCATCAATAAAAGGTCTGAGTACATCATTCATAACTCTCATAAATGTAGCAAAAGCATTAGTTAAACCAAAAGGCATAACCAACCATTCATACAGTCCTTGCTTTATCTTGAAAGCAGTCTTCCATGCATCCTATTCTGCAACTCTGACCTGATGATAACCACTTCACAAGTCTAACTTAGAAAAGTAAACTGTTTCTTTCAATTGATCTAATAAATCATCAATACAAGGAAGAGGATAATGATTCTTGATCATTATTTTATTTAGTGCTCTATAATCAATTCACATTCTCCACGAACCATCTTTCTTTCTCACCAACATGATTGGATATCCACATGGTGATTTGCTTGGTCGTATAAACCCTTTATCGAGCAACTCTTGTACCTGCTTCTTGTTCTCTGCATTCTCTAAATCTGACAACTTGTACATTCCAATGTTAGATAATGGAGCATCTTGCTGCAAATAAATATCATGTACTATTTCTCGCTTGGGTGGCAGACATTTTGGTTCTTGAAATAGAACATCATACTATGAAACAACTTTAACTAAATCAACTTTCTGTTTACAATCATAGCCTTCAAATGCATTGGTTTTTTTAGGATCCTTTTCCTTTCCAACCATTGGTAAAAATTTCTTACTTGAATTCACAATTCTTTTCATATGCCCTGAGTTTATGAGAGAATAGTTATCTTTGAGTTTATGATCTCTTACAATGTATTCTATTCCATCTTTAGTGAGTTGATACTTATTTTCAGCTCTATAGAAAATAGTTTTGCTATCATACAAGTATGGACTTACCAAAAAACTACCACATATATCCAATGGAACTATCTCTAACTCAACCTCATCTACAAATGTTGATCCAATAGCAAACCTAAGTTTACATTGTCTCGTTACTTGTAGCTTTGTTTTATCACACACCCAACCTAATGGATATGGCTTCTCATGAGGTTTTGTTTGTAACCCCAACTTCTTTACAATTGTTTCAGAAATCAAATTTACTTGTGATCCATTATCGAACAAAGTATCAATCTTATTGTACTTGGAAATTAATTTAATATGAAAAATTTCATTTCTTTCCCTCTCATTACTTTCATTATCAACAAATTGTGCAGAATTACTTGTGGATGCTTTAGAATCTTTACCTTTAATACCTATGCCTGTAACTGTTGCTTCATCACATGAATCTGATCCAAAGTCCTATGAATAGTAGTAGCATTCTTTTTCTTCTTACCACCGAACTTCTTAGGTTTTAGTTTTGGATGCAAAAACCAACAGTGTGCCTCATCATGTCCTTCTTTCTTGCAATGAGTGCATGAAGGTTTATCCTTCTTTACAGTGTTCACTTTCCTCTCCTTCCATTTCAGTTTCTTCTTTTCCTCACTCTTTCTTACAAAATATTTAGATGATCGCCCAACCTCTGGGTTTACATTCTTAACTCTAGCTTCTATATGTGTGGCTTGAACTAATACATCATCTAAGCTAGTGGGATTAAACATGAGAATAGTATGCTTTAAATATCTACAAAGACCACCTATATACTTCAATAAAGTCTCAGGTGAGTCTAATGATATACCTAGAGTTAAAGATCTCTCTCTCAACTCCTGATTATAACTCTGTACACTCTAAGCCTTCAACTGATGAAGATTTTTCCAACTCATCATTTCTTGCTGCATGTAAGCTAAAGGATAGAATTTCTTTTTGATAGCAGAAAAAAATTCATTCCAGGTAGAAATGATTTTACCATGTTTTTGCAGATCATCTTGTGTCTTGCTTTCCCACCATACTAGTGCAGTTCCTCCAAGTCAAATTCTAGCCAGCTGAATCTTCTTCCTTTCTGAATCAACATTATGTACCCTGCAATATACATCAATTTGTCTTATCCAATTATCTAGCTTTTCCGCATTAAGTTCTCCATCATAAATTGGCAAATCAAATTTCACATCTAATTTGATTAAGGAAGTTTTCTTCTTCTTCTTCGAAGAGCTAGAAGATGATGAGGATGATGAAGGTGATGATGGAGGAGATGGTGGAGGAGGCATTTCCCCTTTCCCTTTACCTTCTGGAGGGGCAACTAGAAAAGGTTCCTTTTATTATTTTTCTGGTTTAGGTGTTGAAGTGCTTTCACCTCGAGCCTTCTTAAATTCCAGATACATCTCTTCCACCAAAGCTTGGAGTGTCTTAAAAATTTCTATAAATTGAGATTCTAATCCCAATGGAGCTTCTTCTACCATTCTCCTCTGAGAATAAGCTCTTCCAATCTCTGGATTAGCCTCAACAAGTTCTCCTTCTCCTAGTCTGAGCTTTAACCTAGTTAGCATTCAAAATCTAGCACAAGCTTGTCTAACCTTAACAAAACCAAAACCAAATGCTCTGATACCACTTGATCTGAAATGGATACTAAATCAAGAAGAAAAGGTATTACAGACTCAAGTGCAGGAATGCCTATGTTATTTAGTGAAATGGATCGAAAAGATTGCGAATAACATAGACATTTAACAATTGGAAAACATAATAATTCAACACATCAACACAGTGAATAATCAAGGAGTTCACCAGACTTCCTAGCTACGTCTCTTGGTCCAGCTTTTAGTGTCAACCTCTATATTATGTCTTCATGAATAGAGTTTATAGGTGTGAGCTCAATCAGAGTCTCAACAAAACTCTTCAAGAACAGAGTTTATAGGTGTGAGCTCAATCAGAGCCATAACACAACAATAATGATATTACACAGGGATTTCACTCAAAAACCTTGAATCTAAAGAGTGCACAGACTCTCCCTCTTAGTGCCTCTGATCAACTATTCATAGCTGTGTGTTTCTTTGACTCTCTATCTCCCCTCTATCTCTGAACTCTGACTTGTCTCTGTTCTGTTATGGGATGGATTTTTAAGCTTATCGGCACTGTCTATTCGCCTCCACTTCAGGCTCTCTAGCTCCTAGCCGCTGTCCCTTCCTCTCCCTACTGAGCGTTAAACAATCATAATAATAACACTCAAGGCATTGATGCCACCTATTTACAAATGGAAAGGGCCACTGGCACAGATGAAATCCCTAGGAATACACTTCTATGTTTATACAGAGAAATACACAGGAAATACTCTAAAATAGTGGAAAATCTTATTGAAATGCCAAAGTCAAACTTCAAATGATATAATTTCCACCTTATAATCCTCTTGGTTCCACCTTTTATTATTGTCGCAAGCCCACCGTTGATCTGCCTTCAATCTGACGGTTCGTATCCAACCCGAAACATCAAGTAGTCTACTTGATCTCCACTGTTGATCCACGATCTCTCAATCCAATGGCTGACAGCCATTTTAGGTGGCCTACGTGCACAGACATTACCCACCTGAAAAGGTGGTTTTCTCTCTCCTGTGACATGCTACATGTCAGCCAGTGTATGGAATCGGGCGGAGCCTCTCCAATACCACTTACAACCTCAACTCTGCTCGAAATACTGTTTACCATGGAACTAAAATTATATAAAGCTTTATTTATAAAACTTTTCGGTCCATGCATATTGCATAGTCTTCAACCTACAGGTTAAGTCCTCCCCTTTGGAATCTGCGATGCGATATACATAATCTATGTTGTTGATCTGCGTGCTCTATGAATGGTCCACATTAAGTCACCGATTGCAGTCACATTTCCCTTATGGCTGCCTCCGATATACTCCACTGGCCTCTCCCGATATGATATCCCAATTTAATCTAGACCGTTGATTTGGCTGATTCGACGGCTTCGATGCAACGTTACTTCAACCTTCACTTTACTTGGGTTTTCGCCATTCTTTATTGTTTTCCTCTGCGATAGTGTTTTCTGATAGTTGAAGACTTAGAGGTTTAGAGGGTTTAAGATCCATTTTGGATTAGCAAATGAGAGGTTCGCACCATTCAACAAGCCATTGTGGAGACATGCCTCCCCTGAAACCTCCCAAAAATTACACCCTCAGGAGTAAGGGGGCATTTTCAAATTACACCCTATAAGAAAATAAAAGGGCTCTATTAAGAAGTATCCTTCCACCTAACAACACCACCCAGCCATCCACCCCTCCCCCAAAGGAGGCTCCAGGGAAAAACCCGAAGGATCCCTTG
The DNA here is from genome assembly GCA_031772625.1 of Pinus tabuliformis. Lineage (NCBI taxonomy): Eukaryota > Viridiplantae > Streptophyta > Pinopsida > Pinales > Pinaceae > Pinus > Pinus tabuliformis. The sequence continues at coordinate 845,720,582 of CM062815.1, forward strand.
GCGGGTAGTAAAGGAAACACTTCTGCATTTACAGGCCTAACCAAGGATAGTACAAACAAAAACACCTCGTCCTTGCAAGATTCTCCATAAGACACTTCTTCCATGGATTTAGAGTATAATATTATCGAGGAAATGAAGAAGACGTGAGCCAACATCTCATTATATGCACTTGCCAAGCTGACCAACGAATGTGAGTTGATCACCAAAGCCTTCACCGCCCCTTCCATAGCCTCAAAGTTCTCCTCAATGGCCAAGACTAACTCCTCGGGCCGTGATCAACCTCAAAACTATTGTAAATGTTGTGAACGCAAACTTGGGAGGCTCAACTCCCCCTTTCATTCTAAATTTTGAGATATTCAATTAAAACATAAATAAATGCCTCATCAACTTCGACACATCAACTAATTTTATGCCTTGGTCAGTCTGTAACAAGTTAAACATCCAACCCGAAAAAAATGCAAAAATCATTCGAATGGATAGGCCCCAAGTTCCCATCACTAGCGAGTTAAACGACATAATAATCGGGTTGTCATCTGATTCTCGGGTGCATAAGTGGATCGACATGATTGTGGTGGATATCCGAGAAGCCTATGGAATACTACTTAGTAGGGATTGGTCCTATAAACTCTAGTGTTACATTCCCACTAACTTATCCAACTTGTGGCTACCCTATAAACGAAAGAACAACCAAATCAAGATTAACATTGAATCGTTTATGAAACATATAGTTACTGATATCGAATGCTCCAATGAGCCAATCAGATTCACTCAATAATAGCTAGGACTATGTCTACTCGAGACACTGATTGGATGCTAGTAATCCAAACCATTTACTATTCCCCTTGATACTCAACTAGAGCTCCTATCTTACACCCCAGAAGATGACGTTGAAATATGCACTCTGAATTTGAACACTCTAGACCCATACATTTTTGATGATCAAATCTGGACACTATACTATGACGACTCCAAGACTCATAATGGGGTTGGAGCGGGCTATATCTCATGGATCCCAAGAGGAATAAATTTTTAATTTCATGTAAGTTGGAATTCCAATGCACCAACAACACCATAGAGTATGAGGTGTTGATCCTTGGCCTCAAGAAATCTATAGACCTGAAAGATGAGTGTCTGAAGGTGATCAGTGACTCTGAAATCATTACAAGATAGGTATGGAACATAATTCGTTGTTTATCACCACACCTGAAGGGCTATCAACAAGAGGTATGGCACCTGATTGGTTCTTTCAAAGCTTTCAATATTATTTATGTTCCTAGATTCAATAATGTCACTACTAATACTCTGGAAAATGAAGGAGCCATATTTACACCCCTTACAAATGTTCTTTTCAATTGATATTGCTTATAAACCAGTCGTCCTTGATAATGTAACTAACTTACACATCTTTAATGATGACCAAAAGACATTGGAACTCATGATGAACGAGGAGGTGTTTAAAGAAGTGACCATTGAGGAGGAGGAACATGAAAGGTCCTTGCAGGAAGAGGTCGACTCATGAAAAGGAAACCCCATGCCCAAGGGAGTGTTCACGTTAGAAACGTTAATTGATCTACATAACCACTTCTGAGGCCCGTCAAATACCAAGACACAAAATTCCACCCTTTCACAGGAACACATAAACCTAGGGATTGAAGCCAACCCCAAATTCATCAACATAGGGTTGGGATGTTCCTTTGAGGAAAGACAATCTCTCATCAGCTTGTTCAAGGAGTACCACGACATTTTTTCTGGGACATATGATGATCTAAAGACTTATGATACACAGATAATCTAGCATGTCATTCCTTCAAAAGAAGGGGTCAAACCATTTCAACAGAAGCTAAGGAAAGTGCATCCCACATTAAAACCCCTAATCTAAAAGGAGCTCAAGAAGTTTTTATATCCTCGCATAATATTTAAGTTCAGACACTCTATGTGGCTTTCAAACCTAGTCCCGGTGCACAAAAAGTCAAGAGAGATCCATCTGTGTGTCAATGTTTGGAATTTCAATCAGGAATTGGACAAAGACAATTACCATTTCCTGTTCATGGAATAGATCCTCCAAACAATCTCGGGTTCAGAAATATTTCCTTACTTGATGGTTTGTCCAACTACAATGAGGTCCTGGTGGCTGAACCTAACCAGATAAAAACAACCTTCAGGAGGAAGTGGGGAATGTTAGCCTTTCATCACATGCCTTTCATACTTATTAACATTAGGGAAACATTTCGAAGAGCAATGGATATCACTTTTAGGGTTTTATTGGGAAAAAGTGTGGTGGTTTACCTCAATGATGTCATGGTCTTTTCGAAAAGAAGACCTAACCATCTCCACCGCCTTAAGCAGTTCAAACGATCCGGACGTATGGGATTTTGCTTAACCCCAAAAAGAGCATATTTGAGGTCTCTGAGGGGAACCTCCTCATACATATCATCACCAATGACAGAATCACTGCCGATCCCAACTGCGTGAAATCTATAGCACAAATTCCTCTCCCGAGCAGAAAACAAGGTATGCAATCTTCACTTGCTAAGATCAATTTTCTTCACAAATTTATTTCATATTTTTCCAAAATTGTTAAGCCATTGCAGAATATGATCAAGAAATATTTGTTGTTCAAATGGAACCAAGAAGAAAAGGAACCTTTCAATCGTATCAAGAGAGCTATCGCCGAGGCCCCTTCCCTCTTCAGCCCTAACTTCCGCAGGGACTTCATCTTATATACTTTTTCCTCAGATTGGTCCTTAGCCACCATCCTCATGCAGAATGATGGAAACAATGATGAACGCCCTATATCATTCATGAGTACATAATTGCAAGCCACAGAACTCAACTACCCCGACATAGAAGAGCAGACATATGCGGTCTACAAAGAAGTGAAACACTTTAGATAGTACATTCTCAAGAACCATGTCACAGTGATGGTTCAACACCCTACTGTCAAGTCACTCTTCATCCAACAAGAGTTGGGAGAGAGGAGAGCCAACTGGATGGCTTGCCTCTAGGAATATGACTTGGAGTTCAAACCCTCGCACATAGTGAAAGGGCACAAGCTATGCAAAGTAATCGCTGAAGCCGCAAACTAATGAGGTGAGGAGTCAGAAGGTTGGGAACATGAATTAGAAAAGTATCATAATGAACTACTAATCTCCCATGACCCCTCCTCATGGTACTCTGGCCTGAAACAATACTTAGGGTAGGGGACCCTACCGCCTACCCTGTCCGCAAAGCAGAAGAGGGCAATAAGGCTAAAGGTCACGTCATATCAAATGGTTCAAGGTAATATATTTCGAAAGCACCACCTTGTCATGCTACTCAAATGTTTAGAATATGAAGAAGCCCAACAGGTACTAAAGGAGTTTCACGACGTACCGACAGGGGGCCACTATCATGGTGACATCATTGCCCACAAGATTATGCAAGCAAGATTTTACTAGCTCATGCTCTTCAACAAAGCACATGCTTATGATCAGAAGTGAATCATCTGTCAAAACCTCATAGGGAGGCAGGCTAGGTTGTGTACCCCTCTCTAACCCATAATGGTGGAAGAACCTTTTCAAAAATGGGGGTTGGATGTCATTGGGGAAATCACGACAAAATCATCAAAGCCACACAAGTATATACTCATGACCATTGACTATTTCACCAAGTGGGTCAAAGCAGTCCCATTATGGAAAATCAACGACGAGGAGGTAATATATTTTTTCAGTCAATACATTGTGGCCAGGTTTGGTGTCCCAACCTCACTTGTGTTTGATAATGTTACATATTTTTCGACTTTAAGACTGTATGATTTTTCTTTGGAAAGCAACATTGTTTTAAAACACTCAACCAACTACTAACCTCAATGGAATGGCCTAGCAAAATCCACCAATAAAAACCTCATCCGCATTCTCAAGAAAGCCTTGCTATCCCATCAAATAAATTGGCACAATTCCCTCAGTAATGCCTTGTGGGCCAACCGGGTCACGCCTAAACCATCCTTCGGAACAACCCCCTAATTTCTTGTTTATGGGAAGGAGGCCATCCTGCCACCAAACCTCTACCTCTCCACCCTATAATTGTCTCAAGAATTACATAGATCCCCTTGCCCAATCAGACAAAACTGCATCAACACACTCAACTTGGAAGAATAAAGGAAAAATACCAAGGAGAAGTTTCATGTTCACCAAATCTGAATTAAGAGGTGGTTTTACAAGAAATCAACAGGAACCCATGAATTCTATGTAGGGGACCTATTTCTTCACTAGGATAGATCCCATGAGGACAAGGGTAATGATCCAGGTGGATCTCTAGACACAGTGGCATGAAAAATGCTCAAAATTCAAAGTGGTGGAAAGGCAATGAACTTGACATCAGATTGAAATGATCGTCGCCCTGATTCCAACAATGTGAACGACACTCCAATCCGAGTCTGGATGAAGAAGATAGAGGCAGTCAAAGTTGGGTTGAATTTTTGATGACTCGGCAGGATTAATGAAGGCACAATTTGGACTTTTTCCGGTCGATAGAATCCAACCAAATCTGGCCAGATTCCAAGCGAAACTGTTGCTTGTTTAAAAATGACCCCTTTGGTCAAAATCCAAATTTCCAAAAAGGCACATTTTTGTTTTATTAACAGAAAAAAATATTAAAAAAAAGGGTGGCAAGCCACCAACCCCGCCACCCCTTATGCATATCACATAACAATATTATATTAGTGGAGGTGCGGGCCATGACCCCCGGACCCTCCCATGGGTCTATGTAAACAAATTGGGGTGGGTGGCCATGACCCTGCCACCCCACACCACAGAACACCATGGAACGACACGGGTCCCTCAACCACGGAAACCATGGCACAATTAAGAAGGGAGTTGGGTGGTGGGCCGACCCTTAGGGCATGGACCCAACCATGAAAAAGGAACGCAACTAATTCATAGCCATGGCAAGATGGATGCGGTGGGCGGGCCACCCAAGGCGGACCCGACCCAACCCATAGTTTAAAAAAAAGGTTGTTTAAATTTTAAAGAGATTCAGTGTATTAAAAAAGGAGGAGGTGGGGTTTGACTGCCCGACCTCCTCCCTATTAAAAATATCTCCAACTAACACATTATAACAGCTTCATTGAGAAATCCACCACCCATGTTAAACTTAAATGTAGCTTTCCAGTGCGCCCAACGACGGAAGGCAATAGATGTAGTTCGAGACAAAATTTTGCAGGAAGGGTGAAATTTCACTTTGTCAGAATTTGACAAATTTTATATGGTTTCAGCACTTCTCAACACCACGAACGCAATGGCACTGTCTGTTTCTCCCTCATAGTTCTACATTTTTCAACCATTTTTCAGTATGGAGGTATAAAACTCCTTTTTGTAACTGATGCTTATACTCTTCTTTCTCATGCCACTTAATGAATGAAGGCCTCCCCATTGATCAAGCAAGGCCTGGAGATGTAGTCCAAGTCGTACAAACTATGTTATCAAGTCTTTTTGTCTTCTTTCATGCTTTATGTGTTTTCTCCTCTTCTCTCATGTGCACATTAAGTTTTCTATGTTAAGCTACAATTTATGCATGTAATTCTTTAACACATCTATAGGCAAAAGATTTTGGATCAAGTGGTATCAGAGTAGGTATTTTTTTAAGATGTGAATTGCATGTTTGTATGCTAACAAGAAACAAGCTCTGAAAAGGTGAAGGGAAACTAAAGTCTTTCGATCCCAAAGCAAGGCATGCACATCGAAGAAGAAACATGGAAGATGAAGAGGCTCGTCTTGAAGAGGAGCTCAATTTCCGCAAAACCTTCTATTTAATGGCAAAGAATGTCGGTCAGTTGCTTTCAAGGCTAGAGAAAGAATAAGAGAGAAAACTAGAAGAATAAGGTTCAGTGCATGGAAATTATGGAGAAGAACCCCCTCCTTCTCCTTCCACGGGTGAAAGTTCTTCTTCCTCTCATCACCATAATTATAGAAATTCAAGGGATGCATCTAAGAAACATTTCTTTAAATTAGATGTAAAATTTGATCTTCCCATGTTTAATGGTGAAAGTAATGTAGAGAAGCTTAGTAACTGGATTAGGTAGATTGAAATCTACTGTAGGATTCAGCAGATTGAAGAGGATGAGGCAAAGATTCAGCTGGCCTCTCTTCGGCTGAGTAGCACCGCTCTCATTTGGTGGGAAAGCAAATTGCGAAGCAATGAGAGTGTGAGTAATCTTCTTTCTTCATGGCCTAGTTTCATTTCTACACTAAAGGAACAATTCTATCACTTGGGTTATTGTTGTGGCCAGCAACAACCCCCCCCCCCCCCCCCCCCTTTTTTCCATTTAAGTGTTATCCAAAAATACTAAATGAATGGGGACCCTTAGTTAAAATTTAGGAAAAGCAAGAGTTTCCTTTCTTCAAAATAAGGTTACCGTCGTAAGCTTAGGAAGATCTTTTGAATACTTTAAAAACCTAAGTTTATGATAAGAGAAAAATCTTTTAAAAAGCTGCATTAAAAAAAAAATAGAAAAGTGCCACCATTTGGGTATAATCCCGGTATGTGCAAGATTCTCGTACTAAGCAATATATCACATAGCAATAAGGTAATACTAATAAGAAAGACTTCAAGATTTTCCGATCTGCGATAACACCGATCACAAGATCGCATATCGCAGAAAATGAGCTAACAAAATTTGGCAAGCATAAAACTTTTACGATCTGCGATGTTGCGATATCGCGATAAAACGATGGTTGCAATATTAAACCAAATCAACTCTACGATGTTATATTTGTGAGTCGGTGCGATAGCGTGATAGTACAATAATGCGATGTTGTGATCTACAATGTTGCGTAAGAAAATCGCAAAATCGCTTCATCGCGAATCCTTCGGGCACGCTATTCAAAAAAAGTCACTTACCATAATCTGACCCAAGATCATGCGCTTTAAATGTTAATAAAGGGATTAGTTGTCAGTTATTAATGAGATATGGGCGCGTGCTTTTCAAAGGATTATTTTACGTAAGGTGGCATATTTGGTATATCTGCTGCATTTAAAACTCTCCCATCACCTTTCTTGATCAGTCATTTCCATTTCACTTGTGAGTTGCAGGAACGGAGAACGGAGAGCGATACAAGGCAACACGCAGGTCAAAATGGGGAAGAAACACAAGGCTCAGAGCTCCGAAGTGAAGGAAATGGCACCTTTATATACAGACACAGCCTGTAACAGAGACGCAAGGATATCAACGTGTTGGCATTATGAGACAAGTGTTGTCCTTGATGGCAAACCACACTAATGACAAATCATAGTGCAGAAGGTCAGCAGCAAGGAATTGATGATCAGACTATAAGAAGAAGAGAAAATTCATATACGCAGGTTCATCAAGCCCAAGTCGCGTGTACACGCAGGTTGGCTTCAGTAAAAGCGCGTGTATGTGGAAAACTCATTTTTGGTCCGTGGCGGTTATTCCTTGGAAGTTGTGCCTATGGTTTCGGACCATGGTGTCTCGACGGACGTGTCGATCCCTTGTTTTGAAGTTGATGGTTTTGGATTTCTATGGTTTTGGCTCGTGGTAATGAGCAAGGCCTAAGGCTATATAAGGAGAAGAAGATCATTAGGCAAATGCATCTGAAATGTCTTGAAACATCTGATGAAGTATTAGATCCAGTATGCAGGTTATGGGTTGATGATGCATTGCTTGATCTGAACTAAGGAGAGATCTCACCGGTTAATGAAGAACAAGATCTAAGGAGAGATCGGGATCAAATGGTTTGAAAAGCACTATTATGGTTGTTTATGCGTATTTCTAGATCTACATACTGACGCAATGTTATGTTCTGGGTCTAACTGATGTCTGGTACAGCTGCAAGTTGAAAGAATTTATTTTTAGATCTGTACGCAGGTTGTCCTTGGTAAAAGCGCGTGTATACGCGGGTTGCTCTCATTAAAGTAGCGTATATCTTTTTGAAGCTTGATTTTGGGTTTGCAGTTGGGTCTGACTATTATTACAGAGTTCTGTAGTCTGCTCTGTGTTCTGGTGACAGGTGTTGACAGGGTTTCAGTGGTTCAGTGATTCAAAGATTGATGATGCTTGTATTGGTTGTTTTATGCTTCAATGAGTTATGAATGAATCATGGTCTTCAGATTGTAATGTTGTGCTTCAGGAATATCCAGTCTGAAAATTGATGAAAAGTGGTACCTGAAGGAAAGAAGATTGTAGGCCAGCACCTACGTACTAGTATCTTAGCTAGTACAAGAGCAAAGGGGGTTGGAGCTCCCTTCCAAGGAAGTTTGGAGAACGAGAGAAGGTTGAAGCCTTCTGCAGGTTGTAGCCTGCGTACTAGTATAAGGCTGCACCAGTACAAAAGATTGTAAATTGAAGTTCTTATTAAAGAAAGATAAAGATGACTTGCAGCAGGTGGTTTTCACCCACATTGGGTTTCCACCTTATATCATGGTGTTCATGTGTGTGGCTTTTGTGTGATGATCTGTTCTGTTATACTGCATCTGTTTACTCTTAATATGGTGAATAATGTCCTGATGCACTTAACTGAAGAATAAACTAACTGAATTATAAGTTTTGGTTATACGTTGTTTTCTTTAGACACAGTAGCGTGTACACGCTGGTTCACTTAACTGAAGTAGCGTATATGTTTCTGAGCATTGAAAAAGTTTGATTGATCTGATAATACTGATTCACCCCCCCTCTCAGTATTATTTCCAACAATTGGTATCAGAGCAGGTCCTTCAGAGAAGCTTGATCGCTTGAAGGTAGATCGTTCATCATGAGCAACTACGAGAGAGAAGCATCAATCAGGCCACCGGTTTTTGATGGGACAAACTTCAATTATTGGAAGGTAAGAGTTACTGCCTATCTTCAATCTCTTGGTACAGAAGTTTGGGACATTGTAGAAACAGGCTACGCTTTTCCTTCAGCTACTCCTACAGATGCAGCCGAGAAAAAGAAGTATGAAACAAATGCGAAAGAAGTCAGTACCCTATTAGGATGTATATCCCAAACGGAATTCATGAAGGTAATGCACTACAAATCCGCAAAAGAGATATGGGACAAAATTGTCACGAGCTATGAGGGAGATGACCAGGTAAAACGTGCTAAACTTCAAACTCTCAGGATTCAGTATGAGACTCTCAAGATGTATAATGATGAAAGTGTGGCTAACTATTTTCTTCGGGTAGATGAGATTGTTAATTGTATGAAAAATTTGGGTGAAGAAATAAAAGAGGCTATAGTGGTTGAAAAGGTTCTAAGATCATTATCCCCCAAGTTTGAATCTAAAGTATCTGCAATAGAAGAAAAGGAAAATCTACGAATTCTTACAATGTCTCAGCTACATGGAATTCTAACTGGTTATGAAATGAGAAAGGGAGGTCCATCAGACAGAAGAGAAGCTGCTTTCAAGGCATCAGGAAAAGAAGATTATTATGAAGCAAGCAACGTCCCAGAGGAAGAAGAAGAAGAATCAAATTTTGTCAGAAATCTTCAAAGGGGTTCTGGAAGGTTCAGAGGTAAGTTACCTTTTAAATGCTTTGCTTGTGGAAGAGTAGGTCATTATGCTGCCAAATGTCCTCACAAAGATAAGAATGACAAGGGAAAGGAACATGTTAAGTGGAACAAGAAACAGAATGAAAAGAAGAAAAACTATTACACTCATGAAGATAGTGATGGTCTTTCAAATAGTGACGAAGATGAGCAGGTTAATAGATATAAACTCTTAATGGCTTTTGAAGATGATGACTACATGGATTCTATAGATGTAGAAGGCTTTTATGAAGAAATGAATAATCTCAAAGTTTGCTTAGAAGAGAAAAGTGCTATTATTGACTCTTTACAATGTTAACTGACTGAAAAGGAAAAACATCTTGAAAAATTGGAATGTGAGATTGTTTGTCTTAAAAAGGAGGTTGAGAAAACAAAAGCGATTAATCTTAAATTTGTTAAAGGATCTGAAACCTTGGATGAGATTATCAATGTGCAGCGTTCTCCTCTGATCAAGACAGGTCTAGGATATAATGGAGAAACATCTCAAGCTTCTACTTCTAAAAGTTATTTTGATGCAGCTAGAAGAAGTGAGCAAAGGCCAAATAAAAGTCATCAAGTGAATCAGGGACAGTTTACCTCAAGAACAAATCAAGAAACTCGGGGACAAGGTGCCTTAAGGACAAACAGGAGCTACAAACAGCCACAGGTAAAATCTTCCCAATTTGCCCCAAGAATGGATAGAAGCTACAATCGGTTGGATGATAGATCTGATTATCGCAGAAATTTCTTTAATGGCCAATGTTTTTCTTGCCATAACTTTGGTCACAAAGCAGCTCAATGTGTTGCCTACAAGACAATCATGACTAGAGAAGCTCAAAAGCAAGGGAGAATGACTGAAACCATGAAAAGGACTTATAACAATTTTTCGGTTCTTGAAAATGAAGTTGAATGCTCTATTTGTAATAACTTTGGTCATGAAGACTCTGAATGCAGGAGCAGGTTCCGAAAGACAATTCAGAAGGAGCAAACCTCAAATGTCAGAACTTGGAGAATAAAGGAACCACAACCAGAAAGATGTGGGATAGCCTTTTATGCAGAAGGTCAAGAAAGTCTATGGTACATTGACAGCGGATGTTCGAAGCATATGACAGGGGAAAAAGAAAAGCTTGAATCATATACCGCATTAGATAAGGGGAAGAAAGTTTCTTTTGGAAACGATATCTCTGCAGCCATAAAAGGAAAAGGTGTTGCTCCATTAAAAGAGAAGGTCAAAGCTGGGAACGTCTTGTATGTTGATGGATTGAAGCACAATCTTCTGAGTGTCAGTCAGATGTGCGATCAAGGAACAGAGGTAATATTTAGATCAAATGGATGTTGTGTTCGTGATCTTGATACAGGTAAAACAGTGATCAAAGGAAGAAGGACTCCAAATAATCTATACATATTTGAAGAAAGACCACAACAATGTTATTTGAGCAAGGATGATGAACACTGGCTATGGCATAGGAGGTTGGGGCATCTAAGCTTTTCACAAATAAGGAAAGCATGCAAATATTAGGCAGTTCGCGGTCTTCCAGATATCAAAATTCCAGACAACACTATATGCAAATCTTGTCAGTTTGGAAAGCAAACCAGAACTAATTTTCCAGAGAAGGAAGGATCAGCTAGTATGCCTCTTGAGCTAGTACATACAGATACTTGTGGTCCATTCAGAAAAAGAACACCTCGAGGAGAAGAATATTTGATATTATTCATTGACGATTTCTCCAGGTTTGTCTGGTTAGGACTTATGAAGCACAAAGATGAAGCATTCGAAAAATTCAAATCCTTCAAAGCCTTGGCTGAAAATGAATCAGGACACAAAATTAAGTGCCTCAGATCTGACAGAGGTGGGGAATTTACCTCGAATGAATTTTTCGATTTCTGTGAAGAACATGGGATAAGAAGAGAATTCTCTACAGCTAGAACTCCCCAGCAAAATGGAGTTGTGGAAAGAATGAACAGAACAATCCAACAAATGGCTCGTGCTATGCTTGATGAGTCAGGTACTCCCGCAACTTTCTGGGGTGAAGCTGCACATGTTGCGGTTATTATTCTCAACAAAACAAATTTCCGAGTAAATAGCACTCAAACTCCTCATGAGCTCTGGTGTGGGAAGACTGCTTCAGTGAACCACTTCAAAATCTTTGGGAGCAAATGTTATATTAAGAATACTGATGAGCAAATTGGCAAACTTGAACCAAGAGCAGATGAAGGCATTCTTCTTGGTTATTCTCCACATAGCAAAGCATACAAGTGCTACAATAAAAGACTTGGCAGAATTGTTGACAGCATTGATGTAGTGGTTGATGAGAAGGGATATATTCCTAGGCAAGTTCATCATGAAGACATTGAAGAAGATGAAGGCTATTCTCAAAGGCAGAATGATGAAGTTGAAGAACCTCAAGAAGAACCAGAGGAGCAGACAAGAATAGAAGAAAAGACTCCATCCAGATATGTTCAAAAGAATCATCCAGAATCTCAGATTGTGGGGCAGAAAGAAGCAGGAATACAAACAAGAAGAAGAATTGCAGAAGCTTCAAGCTATTTGGCATTACTCTCTTCCACTGAACCACAAAATGTGAAAGAGGCATGTAAAGATGAATGTTGGGTCAAAGCAATGGATGAAGAACTTGAGTAGATCGAAAAGAACAACACTTGGGAATTGGTTCCTAGACTAAAGGATAAAAATGTCATAGGGACAAAATGGGTCTTCAAAAATAAATTGAATGAAAATGGAGAAGTAATTAGAAACAAGGCCAGACTTGTTTGTAAAGGGTATGCGCAGCAAGAAGGAATAGGTTTTGAAGAAACCTTTGCTCCTGTTGCAAGACTTGAGGCCATCCGAATGTTCCTTGCTCTCTCTAGCTTTCAAAACTTCAAAGTATTTCAAATGGACGTGAAATCAGCCTTTCTGAATAGAGACTTAGAAGAAGAAGTATATATTGAGCAGCCAGATGGTTTCATCCTTGGAAATGATCCAAATCTTGTATGCAGATTGAAAAAGGTTGTCTATGGTCTCAAACAAGCTCCAAGGGCTTGGTATTATCGGTTGGACAAATATCTTCACCAAGAAGGTTTTTCAAAAGGATCAGCAGATAGCAATCTCTATGTGAAAGTTGAAAATAACAAATTGCTAATACTTGTTGTGTATGTAGATGATATTATCTTTGGCAGCAATGAAGAGGCTATGAGTCAGAACTTTGCCTTGGTTATGCAGAAAGAATTTGAAATGTCATTACTTGGAGAATTGACATACTTTCTTGGATTGCAAATCCAACAAAGTGAAGGAGGCATTTTCTTGTCTCAAACCAAGTACCTCAAGCAGATCTTGAAGAAGTATGGCATGGAAGAGTCAAAGCCAGTTTGTACCCCCATGGTTACAGGATGCAGCCTCAGTGCAAATGACGAATCAGCAATAGTTCACCAACCAACTTATAGATCCATGATTGGGAGTTTGCTTTATTTAACAGGTACAAGACCAGATATTATGCATGCAGTAGGAATTGTTGGAAGATTTCAAGCCAACCCAAAGGAAACTCATCTTCAGGCAGTCAAAAGAATCTTCAAGTATCTTCAAGGGACACAAAATTATGGCTTATGGTATCCGAGAGATACAGATCTCACTCTTCATGCTTACGCAGATGCAGATTGGGCCGGAAGTGTGGATGATAGGAAAAGCACAAGTGGTGGTGCTTTCTTCATGGGTTCCAGATTAGTATCTTGGTTCAGCAAGAAACAGAGTTCGATTACTTTATCTACAGCTGAAGCAGAATATGTGGCTGCGGCATCTTGTTGCACACAACTTCTTTGGATGATGCAGACCTTGCAGGATTTTCAAATCACTTGCATGCCACTAGTCTCTATCTTATGTGATAATACAAGTGCAATCAGCATTTCAAAGAATCCAGTCATGCACTCAAAGACCAAGCACATACCAATCAAGTACCATTTTCTTCAGGAACAAGTGCTTGAGTAGAAGGTCAAGTTGGAGTATGTTCCTTCTAAGGAACAAGTTGCTGATATTCTCACAAAACCACTGCCCAGGGAAACTTTTGAATATCTCAGACAAAAGCTGGGAGTAATGGATGTTTCATCCTGCTGTTAAAGCTTGTCTGTTCTACAGAAAAGTTGGTATATGCGAGTTTCGTAAGGGATATCCGCGTATATACGCCGATTTATGCAGGGAAAGTCGCGTGTATGGTGTACGCGTGCTGCAGAAATTCTTTCCGCGTACATACGCTGTTTTGTGCAGGAGAAGTCGCGTATATGGAGTTCTGATCAATAAGGGCAGACTCTGGTTGGAGAAGGTCTGAGATGGGTAAGCCAGAATTCTTCAGGCACAGTTTCAGGGGGTACAGCAGGCACAGATTCAGGGGGAGCAGCTTAAAGTCTCATAAAGCATTGTTGGCATTTAGATGCTTTCGGTCCTAGTTCACAACTGTTGTTAATTTCAGGAGAAGGAGCTCAGAAGGAAATCTTGGCTGCTGATATAAAAGATGTTTATCAGATACTGCTGGTGTCTTTCAGAAGTCTTGGTCTAGATTTGTTGTCTCTATGTCATATTTCTTTTACAGTGTCAAGGTCATGTAACGGCCTATGATTTCCCCACTATGCCTGGGATGGATGAATGATATAATGTTATTGGTTATTATATTTCTGATGTATCTCCTCCTGGTTGGGAGTATGGAAGCATACATTGAGTCTTTTGGTGATAGGAAGGTCCTTTATGAGGTATAAGTCTTGGTTCGTTTGAAGAACATCTTTTGCAGATCTTGCCTACAGTCAGGGGGATCATGTTCAGCACAACAGAGCAGAGAGATCAGCATGTACTCAGGGGGAGCACAGCCCTTTGCCCTTGATGACAAAGGGGGAGAATGATTCTAAGGATCTTGGGGTTGCCATCAAGTCCAAAGGGGGAGATTGTTGGCATTATGAGACAAGTGTTGTCCTTGATGGCAAACCACACTGATGACAAATCATAGTGCAGAAGGTCAGCAGCAAGGAATTGATGATCAGACTATAAGAAGAAGAGAAAATTCATATATGCAGGTTCATCAAGCCCAATTCACGTGTACACGTAGGTTGGCTTCAGTAAAAGTGTGTGTATGTGGAAAACTCATTTTTGGTCCGTGGCGGTTATTCCTTGGAAGTTGTGCCTATGGTTTCGGACCATGGTGTCTCGACGGACGTGTCGATCCCTTGTTTTGAAGTTGATGGTTTTGGATTTCTATGGTTTTGGCTCGTGGTAATGAGCAAGGCCTAAGGCTATATAAGGAGAAGAAGATCATTAGGCAAATGCATATGAAATGACTTGAAACATCTGATGAAGTATTAGATCCAGTATGCAGGTTATGGGTTGATGATGCATTGCTTGATCTGAACTAAGGAGAGATCTCACCGGTTAATGAAGAACAAGATCTAAGGAGAGATCGGGATCAAATGGTTTGAAAAGCACTATTATGGTTGTTTATGCGTATTTCTAGATCTACATACTGACGCAATGTTATGTTCTAGGTCTAACTGATGTCTGGTACAGTTGCAAGTTGAAAGAATTTATTTTTAGATCTGTACGTAGGTTGTCCTTGGTAAAAGCGCGTGTATACGCGGGTTGCTCTCATTAAAGTAGCGTATATCTTTTTGAAGCTTGATTTTGGGTTTGCAGTTGGGTCTGACTGTTATTACAGAGTTCTGTAGTCTGCTCTATGTTCTGGTGACAGGTGTTGACAGGGTTTCAGTGGTTCAGTGATTCAAAGATTGATGATGCTTGTATTGGTTGTTTTATGCTTCAATGAGTTATGAATGAATCATGGTCTTCAGATTGTAATGTTGTGCTTCAGGAATATCCAGTCTGAAAATTGATGAAAAGTGGTACCTGAAGGAAAGAAGATTGTAGGCTAGCACCTACGTACTAGTATCTTAGCTAGTACAAGAGCAAAGGGGGTTGGAGCTCCCTTCCAAGGAAGTTTGGAGAACGAGAGAAGGTTGAAGCCTTCTGCAGGTTGTAGCCTGCGTACTGGTATAAGGCTGCACCAGTACAAAATATTGTAAATTGAAGTTCTTATTAAAGAAAGATAGAGACGACTTGCAGCAGGTGGTTTTCACCCACATTGGGTTTCCACCTTATATCATGGTGTTCATGTGTGTGGCTTTTGTGTGATGATCTGTTATGTTATACTACATCTGTTTACTCTTAATATGGTGAATAATGTCCTGATGCACTTAACTGAAGAATAAACTAACTGAATTATAAGTTTTGGTTATACGCTGTTTTCTTTAGACACAGTAGCGTGTACATGTTGGTTCACTTAACTGAAGTAGCGTATATGTTTCTGAGCATTGAAAAAGTTTGATTGATCTGATAATACTGATTCACCCCCCCTCTCAGTATTATTTCCAACACAACGTGGGAAGGCATGTACAGACTGCTCGAAGAAGAGAATCCCAGGATAATGAAGGTTACCGCTGTTGCAGGCTCACAAGGCTCTTCCGAAGCATCCCTAGAAGAGCTAGCATGCTCATTCCTACATCGGATAGCAGCAAGGCCCAAAATTCTCCCATACACGGACATGATCAAGTGGGTACTTGATAGCGCAGAAATGAGAAATCGACAGTTCAAGATTCAAGGTCAAGGGCTCATCGGGTCATTCGCAGCGCAAGACTTAAAGCTTATGTATCATTTGCCTGAGCCGCATGAAACTTATAATACACAATTCATAGAAAAATTTGTGGCAGAGAACCCAAACCTATCGGAGACCACCAAAGAATGGTCCAGAAAAGAAGAACCACTCAAGAAAGATAAACACGGTATGTACAGTACAGGTTCCCTTACCTCCCCTTATTGTTTTGCTGCTGCCATGCTTTGTAGATTATTTGGAATGCCAAACATCAATAAATTTTCATCCGAATGGTTACCATTACTAGATGCTGCCACAAAAGCCACTATTGTAGATTGGGCCAAGATTTTATCTGAAAACCTACTCACGGCTATTGTCAGTTACCGGTCCAAAAGATCTATGTCCCAAAGAGTTTATCCTCCTTTTTACCTAGCCGCATATGTTATGGATTCAATATGTTATGTGTCAAAATTCCCTGTTATGGGTTGGAAATGGACAACTCAAGATCCCTTGCCCATCCATGTTTATCATAAGATATTGTGGGACTCCCAGTTCACTCCATACTTCTACCAGATTTGTCACGGACTCATCCTGCCCTTGTATAGAATGTTGTATGATAAAGAACCCCAGAGGTGCTCACCAGAGGCATAGATAGATATCATCCCCATCGCAAGGTGGTTCGGGGAAGAATTATTTACTTATGTTAGAGTTTTTGGAAGTACTATCCCCCCTCATGTTCTACCCTTGTATATCCCTGATAAGCTCCTAGCTCGAGAAATTGCATATCAAACCTGTTCAGAAGGCGACCTAACTAAAGACCTAAAAGACAAAAAGAAGGCCATATGGCCATAGTTTCCTGTGGCTTGTGGGGCCTTTTCATTGTTCGATGTAGGTCACGCGCTCACCGAAGTATAGAATATGACGTGTCTACAATTATTTAAATTCCCGGCAAGACCATTTGACCCAAATGAGGTTGCCCAGAATTTCACAACGACAGTCAAGATAAAAGTGTTCGTTGGGAAAAAGGATTTATTTGATGATATATTTCAGAGTAAAAGCTCACTTCAGGAAATTTTGTGGGAAGCCCAATCACAATTGTCTCCAGATGACCTCCAAAGATTCATGGTATACAGGGAAAGAAGACTAGCCAGTGTTCCTCTAGAAAAGTTGCTACTGTCTGCCAGAGAACCGACTCCAAGCGTTAGCCTCAGTGGTAATTCAAGAACTTCCGGATCTAAATCTAAGATTGTACAAGAGATGCCTGAACATTCTAAAATATCCGAAAACAACCAAGATAGGAGCGAAGAATCAGCTAAAGACACCGCTCAGTCAATGGAACTTCCACAACAGCAGGTTATCGCCTCCCCGCAAAGAGATGTCCCCCCTCTCGTCATTGAAGCACCACCCGTCACAATAGAATTGGATAAGGAATGGGAAACCTTCAATGAACTGATCAATCTTGAAGGAAAAGCCCCAAAAACACCCGTGAGCAACACACAGGTAGCACAGGAAGTAGTCCCATCCATAGTCAGCGATGTCTCAGAAACAGAGGATATTCCTATCGCTCCATCTTCTGAGCTTCTACTTAATGTAGAAGAAATTCCCCCTCTGGACATATTTTATAGTCCCCAACATAAAGCAGTTGTAAGAAGATAGAGAAAGAAGAGGAAGTTGGAAAATACACTTCCTCAGGATGCTGAGCAATTAGACGTCTTATGGAAAGATCTTGCTAGTAATCCGACTCAAAATCTCACCAAACTATCCCAGATCGCGGGAGCGTATGCCTCCGTGACTATTGACAAAGCATTAGAAGTACAGCAATTGTTGAAAGAGCAAGAAGATCAGATACAGGTACTGCAACTACAATTGCAACAAGCCAATACTAATAATGAGGCACACAAACAGCTTAAAAAATTGCAGGAAGACTTCCAGCAAATGCAAATAGGTTATCAAAGAAGTTTGGACGAAAAAGGAAAACAGTTGCAGGATCTACAAGAGATGCACAGAGACGACCCTAAGCTTACAAAATTTATTTCAAAATCTATTGCCTTGAATGAACAACTACTGCAGCAGCAAGAAATGTTGGAACAAAAGATATCATAGTGGAATTATTATTGTGAAACGAGTGATAAGATCACTAATCAAGTGGTCGACTTACGAAGCGACTATGATCTGATTGACAAACGGGTGACTGAGTACTTGGCTTGGTAGGATGAAGACGAGGGAAAAAGAGCAGGCGCACCCAGGATAAATGAAAATCATAAAGAGTTGCTCTTCAACAAATGGGACGATCAAATCAGGGAGGCAGAACAAGCAGCAGAAGTAGTGGCCACGACAGCAAGCATTCTTATCGACTGTGTGAATGAGAATTTGCACAGAGTAAATTTAATCGCAGAAACCACCCCAGGGTATTTACCAAACAAACTAAAACTAGAGGCAGAATGGAAGCAGAAGGCGCAAGAAAAAGGAAGAGCGATCCAAGCACTAAACAGGTTAAATTAGGAATGTTACTGGGCATACCTGGTCAAGCGCATAGTCAATGGATGACTGTGAAATGCATCATAAATGCGGCTGAAAAAGTGGTGCCAGCTCTCATTGATTCCATTTTCTTAGCCCAGCTCAAAGCAGAAGTCGGCCAGCCGGCTCTTCTTAAACCAATGCTTAATACATGCAGCTTTGAAGACCAGATGCAGAAGTAGTTTAGTTTGGAAACTTTTTTTTTTTTCACTTGAACATTAGATTAGAAAAAGGACGTCCATTTGAAAACCACATCCTGATTTTTTGTAAATAAACTATTATTAGATTTAGTTAGCAGTATTTAAACCCTTCTCATGCATTTAGAGAAGGGTCCAGAAATTTGTCAAAAACTTGTCCTCGGAACATGCACTTTTGCACTCTCAGAGGAGGTTTTGGTGAATGAATGGATCAAGGTTTATTGATGTTTGCATTTGATATCTGCTACTGATGTTGCACTTCTGTACTCTTGGTAGATGTTAGAATAAGGAGAGATAAATCATTGTTGCTTGAAGCTTATGAGTAGGACCAGTCATAAATGGTACTTTTATCTCTTGACCATTTCTGCTTATATGTTAAAGTAATATACAGTTTTTAGTTGTTTATATGTTATTGCATGAATGTTTGAGTTACCATTTGGCACTTTTGTTGTTGTTTGTGGAGCATGATTGTTCAGAGGTCTTTGTTTCAACCGGATGTATACCCCAGGAAGTTTGTACACCCCTCCACGCGGGGGGGGTGCGGGGGGGACTTGTCCCGATCCCCCCTGGCTGGGGGGTCCGAGGGCCAGCGGTCCCCCGGCGGGGGCTCGGGGGCAGCACCCCCGAAGCTAAAAACAAATGTAAAATTTCCTTGTAAAAGTATAGTAACTTCTAGTCAATCTAGGCCGTTCATTAGGTGGATGATCTGACGGTACAACTTATGTTTAGTTTAGGGTTTTTTTCCCTAGAAGGCAACCCCTCTCTTTGTATGAGGGTATTGTATTTTGAGGCTGTGAAATAGATGTGTATTTGAGTGAGCAAGAAACAGAGAGGTGAGACTGTGAGAGAAAAACAGAGGATATTACAGCTGATTTGCTGTAGGTTGTGTCTCTTCATTTTGCTGGATAATAGAAAGGAAGGACTGGCTATTCGGGGTGGACGTAGCCCAAACTGGGTGAACCACGTATATCTATGTCTCTCTTGTTTTGTGCGTTTTTTGTGTTTATATTTCTGCAATATTTTATGTGTTCCATTGCTCCGTAATATATAATTTCCTAACAACTGGTATCAAAGCCGAAGGTCTATTTGGCTGATAAACTCGCAGGAAAGAAGGGTTCCTGGTTCGAGTGGGAGCAATGGCGAAAGATGGTAAGTTTAGGGTCGAGAAATTTAACTGCCAAAACTTCTCGCTGTGGAAGATGCAGATGGAAGATTATCTGTATCAGAAGATCTATACCTACCATTGGGCAGAAAAGCAAAGATGCCGACGGGTATGAAAGACGAAGAATGGAACCTTCTCGATAGAAAGGCACTCAGAACAATACGGTTGTGCCTTGCTGCATCAGTCGCCTTCAACATTTCGAAGGAAACCACGACAGAGGGTTTGATGCAGACGTTGTCGAAACTATATGAAAAACCCTCGGCCTCAAACAAGGTATTTCTTATGAAACGGTTATTTAATATGAATATGTCGGAAGGTGGATCTATTGCAAACCATTTAAATGATTTTTATACAGTTACAAGTCAATTAAGTTCTGTAGGGGTAAACTTTGACGATGAAGTTAGAGCTCTGTTATTCTTGTGCTCATTACCAGAAAGTTGGAATGGTTTGGTAATGGCCATTAGTAACTCCGTTTCTGGATCTAGTACTTTAAAGTTTGATGATGTTGTCGGTGCTATCCTGAGCGAGGAAATGCGATGGAAAAGCTCCAGTGAGACATCGGGAAATGCTTTGAGTGCAGAGTCTAGAGGAAGAAAAATGGAAAGAGGAAAGAGCTCAGGATATCGTAGTAAATTAAGAAGAGGCAGATCCAAGTCCAGATCGGGGATAGTGTGCTGGAAATGTGGAAAGAAAGGACACCTAAAGAAAGACTGTAGATCTCGGAAGGGAAAAGAAGGAGATGCACAGCAAGAAAACAATCACGAAGCAAATGTGACAGGTGAGGTGTTACAAGATTCTTTGATTCTTTCTTTCGAAAATATTACTAATTCCTGGGTGGTAGATTCAAGGGCCTCATTCCATGCCACACCTGATAAGAAATACTTTCATGACTATGTTCAAGGAGATTTTGGACAAGTTCGTTTGGGTGATGATAAACCATGTAAAATTGTTGGAATGGTTAAGGTTCTTGTAAAACAATAGAATGGAAACCAATGGTTATTAAAGGAGGTAAGGCATGTTCCAGATCTAAAGAAAAATCTGATTTCAACAGGGCAGTTAGGCGGTGAAGGTTGTGTGACAGCTTTCACAGATAAAGCTTGGAAGGTCACCAAAGGATCCCTGGTAATAGCAAAAGGCGAAAAGGTTGGTACATTGTATTTATGCAATGGTATTTCTAATTATGTTAATGCTTTAACTTCCAAACGAGCAGATGCAACATTATGGCATCATAGGCTCGGACACATGAGTGAAAAGGGGATGAATATTCTTCACTCGAGGAATTTGTTGCCGGGTTTGAAGAATGTTGATTTGGACTTCTGTGAGAATTGCATTTATGGAAAACAGAAGAGAGTCAGATTTCTCAGAGTTGGGAAGTAAAAGAAGAATGAAAAATTAGAGCTTGTGCATACAGATGTATGGGGACCTGCTCTGGTATCATCTCTCGGTGGCTCTCGTTATTATGTTACTTTTATTGATGATGCAACTAGAAAAACTTGGATTTATTGTATTAAGAATAAATCTGATGTATTTGATACTTTCAAGAAATGGAAAGCTTTGGTTGAGATTGAGACAGGAAAGAAATTGAAGTGTCTTAGATCAGATAATGGAGGTGAATATTGCAGCAAAGAGTTTGATAGGTACTGTTCAGAACATGGAATTCGTAGAGAGAAGACAGTTCCAAGAACACCACAAGAAAATGGTGTGTCAGAAAGGATGAACAAAACAATCATGGAGCGTGCAAGGTGCATGAGATTGCATGCAGGATTGCCATTATAGTTTTGGGCAGATGTTGTGGATACTGTTGTTTATCTAATAAGCAGAGGGCCTTCAAGCTCCTTGGATGGTGGTGTTCCGGAGGAAGCATGGATAGGTAAAAAGGTAAACTAGTCTTTTTTAAAGCCTTTTGGTTGTGAGGCCTTTGTCCATATTGATAAAGAAAATAGAACAAATCTTGAGGCAAAGTCAAAGAAATGTACCTTTATTGGATATGGTGTTAATGATTTTGGTTATCGCTTATATGATTACGAAAATCACAAAATCATTAGGAG
Organism: Pinus tabuliformis; assembly: GCA_031772625.1. Taxonomy (NCBI): domain Eukaryota; kingdom Viridiplantae; phylum Streptophyta; class Pinopsida; order Pinales; family Pinaceae; genus Pinus; species Pinus tabuliformis. The sequence continues at coordinate 845,742,622 of CM062815.1, forward strand.
CAGAGATGTAATATTCAATGAAAAGGTCTTGTATAAGAATCAATTGTAGGAAAAGAAACAAGAAAAAGAAAACAAGGAATACGCAGTTCTTGATGAAATCACTAAAAAGGTAAAGGTCCCTGAAAATAATAATAATCAACAACAGCAACCACCACAACAGCAACAGGCACCCCAAACACCTGAAAGTGGTGTTAGAAGATGTACCAGGATAAGTAGACCCCCTGAACGATACTCTCCTTCATTATATTATTTATTGTTGACTGATTCTGGTGAACCCGAATGTTATGAAGAAGCAATGAAGGTTGAAAGCAGGAAGAAGTGGGAGGTGGCCATGGAAGCAGAGATGGACTTCTTAATGCATAACCATACTTGGGATTTAGTCAGGTTGCCTGCAGGAAAAACTACATTGAAGAATAAATGGGTTTATAGGCTGAAGGAAGAAGATGGAGGAAAACAGAGGTATAAAGCTAGACTTGTGGTGAAGGGGTTTGCACAGAAGAAAGGTATTGATTTTGATGAAATATTTTCTCCTGTTGTTAAAATGACTTCAATCAGAACTATTTTAAGTCTTGTAGCAGCTGAAGATTTGCATCTTGAGCAGTTAGATGTAAAGACAGCCTTTCTCCATGGGGATTTGGAGGAAGAGATATATATGCAGCAACCACAAGGATATGAGGTGAAAGGGAAGGAGAAACTAGTGTGCAGGTTGAAGAAGAGCTTGTATGGCTTAAGACAGGCTCCAAGGCAGTGGTATCTAAAATTTGACAAGTTTATGTCTGAACAAGGTTATACTAGATGTCACTCTGATCATTGTGTTTATCTGAAAAAGCAAAATTATGGCAGCTATATTATATTGTTATTGTATGTGGATGACATGCTTGTTGCAGGATCTAACATGCAGGAAATAAATGTACTCAAAAGAAAATTGGCAAATTCATTTGCAATGAAGGATTTGGGAGCTGCAAAACAAATCCTTGGTATGAGAATAACTAGAGACAGGAAAAATCGTAAATTAACATTGTCTCAGAATGAGTACATACAAAAGGTGTTGAAAAGATTTAATATGCACAATGCAAAACCAGTTAGTACACCTTTTGCTAGCCATTTCAAACTTAGTAAGGAAATGTGCCCAACGACCCAAGAAGACATGGATTATATGTCTAAAGTTCCATATGCATCAACAGTTGGAAGCTTAATGTATGCAATGGTCTGCACAAGGCCTGATATTGCACATGCAGTGGGAGTTGTAAGCAGGTACATGAACAATCCAGGAAAGGAACATTTGATGGCAGTGAAATGGATTCTCAGATATTTGAAAGGTACCACAAATCAAGCACTATGCTTTGGTGGTGCAAACATTTCTCTACAGGGATATGTTGATGCAGATATGGCAGGTGACAGGGATAACAGGAGGATCACTACAAGATATGTATTTACCTTTGGTGGAACAGCTATCAGTTGGATTTCAAAAATCCAAAGTGTTGTTGCACTTTCAACAACAGAAGCAGAGTATGTTGCTGCTACAGAGGCTAGTAAAGAAATGATTTGGTTACAAAGGTTTATGGGTGAATTGGGTAAGGAGCATGATATGGGCACGTTATACAGTGATAGCCAAAGTGCCATTCATCTTGCAAAGAACTCAGCATTTCATTCTAGGACTAAACACATACATCTCAAGTACCATTTCATATGATCAGTGTTGGAAGATGGAGAGTTGAAGCTGGAAAAGATACACACTAGCCAGAATCCTGCAGATATGCTAACAAAAGTTGTAACCAGGGAGAAAATGAGAATATGCTCAGTTTCAATTGGTCTTCAAGGATGACGATGAAGATGAGAAATAGCCAGGTCCAAAGAAGAGTCATTGTCCAGCAAATGAAGCAGCGGTGGAGTTTCTACAATCATTCTCCAAGTGGGAGATTGTTGTGTGTGGAGCATGATTGTTTAGAGGTCTTTGTTTCAGCCAAATGTATACCCCAGGAAGTTTGTACACCCCTCCACGTGGGGGGGTGCGGGGGGGACTTTTCCCCCCGCAGGGGTCTGGGGGTCCAGGGACCAGCGGTCCCTCGGCGGGGGCTCGGGGGCAGCGCCCTCGAAGCTAAAAACAAATGTAAAATTGCCTTGTAAAAGTATAATAATTTCTAATCAATCTGGGTAGTTCATTAGGCGGATGATCTGACGGTAGAACTTATGTTTATTTTAGGGTTTTTTTCCCTAGAAGGCAACCCCTCTCTTTGTATGAGGGTATTGTATTTTGAGGCTGTGAAATAGATGTGTATTTGAGTGAGCGAGAAATAGAGAGGTGAGACTGTGAGAGAAAAACAAAGGATATTACAGCGGATTTGTTGTAGGTTGTGTCTCTTCATTTTGCTGGATAATAGAAAGGAAGGACTGGCTGTTCGGGGTGGACGTAGCCCAAACTGGGTGAACCACGTATAACTGTGTCTCTCTTGTTTTGTGCGTTTTTTGTGTTTATATTTCTGCAATATTTTATGTGTTCCATTGCTCTGTAATATATAATTTCCTAACATTTGTATGGTGAGCTATGTATTTATGTATAATGTATGAATAGCTTATTATGCGATATGCTGTTCACAACTGTTTTGCCTAACCTTTTATGCAAAGTGGTTCATCTTAATTGATTTCTTTTCTTATAATCTCTGAATGATCTTTATTACCAGTTATTATTCGAAATCTCTTTAGATCGCATAATAGAAGAATTACATCCCGGGTTAGCATAGATTAGATGTGTTGTTTTCATTAGATTAAATTAGCATAGAGTTATATTAAAGTAGCTTAGAACTTTTAGATCAGCATCACCCAACTCTGCACACACACACCCTTAGATTGGGAAACTGGTCCCATTATCCCCAGTCGGACCCGCTATACCAAACGGATAAGGAGCTGCCAACCAAGGTCCGGACAGGGTGGGTATCCCCCTTGTTGTCGATCCGATTTTCGGGGCTTCAACAGTTATAAACAAAAAGCCTTAATGGATTGGCAATACTTAAGGTAAGGAATAGGTCAGGATGTTCAAATCTTTATAGAGGAATTCAGAAAACAAGCACTTAATTTGGGCATTGCACTTGACTCACCTAAAGTAGTAACTAAGTATATTGGATCATTACATAGTTACCTTAGACATTGATTATTATTGTTTGAACCAACTGCTATTGACTCTGCCAGTGTGAAGGAAATTCATCTTGAGAACAAGGGCAAAAATGAAAGAGATGATCATTTCAAGAAACCAGCTTTAAAACCTCCAAATGGCAAACCCAAAGTGAAAGGAAAAGGAAAGGAGAAGAGGACGGCATCATCCAGTAAAGATGAAGGAGAAAGACCTTATTGAAATCACAACAAAAAGGAACGTCATGACGACGATCATTGTTTGAAATAGTACCCGGAAAAGAGACCAAATAATTATGGAGGAAAAGGCAAGTAGAAGACAGTGGCAATTTTGCAGCAAGACCTTAGATCCAATTATGGAGATGAAGCATTGATCACAATAGCAAGAAAAAAAGGTACTCTTACACCTAATGTTAATTTTGAATCACATGAAGGCACTAGTTCAATAGATGAGTCTCTTCCTAATGAAAAAAAGAGAATTGAGCTATTTCCTATTAAATTTGTTGAAAACTCACATAGCCATATCACATATGCAAAACAAATTAACACACAATAATCAAACCAGCAACACACAAAAGACAAACTTGCGGAAAAGGCAGAGATACATCATGTGGTATCTCATGCTCATGTATTTCTCTCTTATTCAAATAATTTAATAATACATTTAAATACATGAGAAAGTGGTCTTAAGATTGTGTGTCTATCTTAGACTCATTTGGTTGAAACAATTTCTCAACTTACACACTAATTGAGCAGAACTAGTTGGAGATAATCTCTCCTCCTAACTAAACTCCTTAGTTTGAGAAACTAACTCTCATGATTTAATTTAATTAATTATTTTATTTGGATTTATAATTGTTTTTAGAGAGTGAGGCTAACATTCCCCTCCTCAATGATAAATCCAAAAAGAACAAGGAACCATCTTCTAAGTTCTCAAGTTGCTCCTCAAAAATCATTTTCTTGAAAAAACCACCAAATTTGGATGTTGAAGAAACTGCAATATGAAGAGAATATGAATCAGCTACATGACTGATTCATCTCTGAATGACACTTGAAAACTCCATCATGTACCAAGCCGCAAAAGGATCCAACTATCCTTTGCTTGAAAACAGCATCCATTGTCCACTGACACAATTTAATGAACACCCACGAGTGTATTTGCTGATGATGATCGCCCACTGACTGAAGATGTCGAAAAACAACTCAATGTTGCTTTTGCTATGATGAAAGTTGCTCACTGCTTCTTTTGTTGTCGATCGCCCACTGGTGGATTTATGCTCACTGCTAATGAAAAATGCCCACTGGCTGATGAAGATGCCCACTAGCTGATGATGATGCCCATTGGCTGCTTTGCTGATGTTATCGAGACTTTCAGTTTGACAACCACTTGTCAATTTCATTGACATTTTCCCCCCATTGTCAGTTGAAACGAGAGACAATATTCTCCAAATTATATCCGAACTCTGAACTCCCCCCCCTTCAGTTGTAGGAGAGTTTCTTTGGTGTACTCCCCCATTCAATTACACGAGAGTACCATCTTCATTCCACTGTTTACTGCAATATGTGTGAGAAAAGCCGATTGTAAAACTTGTACAATATTCTAGCTGTGGATGACCATTCCCAGGGATCAATCCATGAATAATTTCTCTTCAATATGGATGACTGTTGTTGTTTGCTGCATTTCTCTGATGATTGATTTGTCTTGCCACAATGGTGACAAGGATGGAGATCAAAACACTGATCTTCCAGATGACTGGTTCTTTGACAATGAGAACATTTCGGTTTGTCTGCAACTTGAGTTGGCATGCATTTATGTTTGTCTACACTTTCAGTTTGTGTGCATTGATGTCTGTCTGCAACTTGTGGAGAACTTGTTGAGGTGATATGTTCAAGTAATCCGGCACGGACAAACTGAATGGGCTTTGAATAATCAGGGATATGTAAGTTGTCGCCATCTTCGACATATCCTAAGCCGCATCGATTTCAGTTACTTTGGATTGCTTCCCATGGCTTGATGATGGATTTGGAAGAAAATGGCACTGAAAAAACTTCAACACTTGAAGCTGGTTGGATGAATGAGTTCGAATGACCAGATGTATCTAGAAAATACTTGGAAGCAACACTCTTCTCTTGCAACTCAATTCTCTGCAGTTGCGACTCCAGTTGAGGTAACTCAATCGTTTCATGTGCATGTTGAATATGCACTTGAATGTTAGCAAGAGTTGTTTTGTTGATGTTCACTATGTCTTCAACAATTGAGAGGATCAAATTGTTAAGAATCTTTAACAACTGAATGATTTTTGCCATGCGAAACTTGTTGGAATTCATGCTCGCTTTCTTTTAATACTTGTTGGATTTGTAGAACTCACTCGCTTGATGTTTGGTTGATTGTTGCATGCTCGCTTTCTTTCACACTTTCTTGCTTTGATTTTTTGAATGATGCTTGATTTCTAGATGGCTTGCTTGAACTTGCTTGATTGATTATTGACACTTTGTGCTTTTTTGAATGTACTCATAGAATGTGTAGATTTTAAAAAAGGAAGGGTGTCGAACACTGTCAAAAATGCACCCAAGATATAAATGACGAGTTCAATCTTGATGACTCAGTTGAAGACTTACTTGACTTAATGTATTCACCTTAACAATTCAAATTAGGGTGATGGTTACAACCGAGAATGCACTCGTACAATTCAGTTAAAAAATGTGTATTTGCAAGTGACACGAAAATTTTTGATGATGTTGATATCATTAGGCTTGAAGTGCTTGATTTGTAGTATCCTTAACTTGATTTCTTTGATTACATAATGTGAAATGTTGTTGCAGAAGATTGCTTTTATCAAGTCGATGATGTGACGCTTTGTGTTGATGAACTTAAGTGATTACAAGAGTGATGATTTCAGGAGCTTGATCAAGCATGCTTATACTTAAACGTTTCTTATGCCCATTTAGTTTGTGTAAACAGATGACAAAGAAAGCATTTAATGAATGCGAGACAAACCATGCAAACACATTCATGACATAGAGTGTACCTATGATCCCCTTATTCAATTTCGAGTAGATCTAGGACACAATCACCACCAAAAATATATGTTTTTATTTAAGTATGGGAGTACATCAATCTTCACCTTCACAACATCGTGAATGAAATTTCTCAAGCACAAACTTTGAGAACTTCTTGAAACAATTTGTCTTAAAAAATGACTCACCTGCTTTCTTCAACAAAATATGAAAATGACCTCCTTAGAAAATACACCTTATTACTCCACAAAATCACACTTTATACCCTTTTAGACTCCCATTAAAATTTTTTAGTGAAGTTCCTTTTAAAAGTGAAATAACTTTTATAAAGTCACTTTTTCAAGTGAACAAATCTCTTAAAAGTCAAAACACTTTAAAAAATCAAAAGACACTTTAAATTTTTCATAAAGTATACCTTTTCATTGGAGAAGACAAACTGAACATCTCCTCTAGCATTGTAAAAGTCTCAGAGATCTGTTCTTGAACTCCATCACTTGAAATGCTTGAGTGTGTAGTTCTGCAAATGGAGCCTATACTCTATAGGGCACTAGCATTAACACCAGATCTGGAGGCTGAGAAGCTCATTCTCTGAGCTCTAAGAGATCGATGCAGTGCGTATCTTGCAACTTTTTTTTTTTTTATATGAAAAACTGGCCATGAACTGGATTTCTGATGGTTTATTTCCTTTGAAGAAAGGGGTAGATGCAGTGTACACAGCTCGCAAATAGAGGAGTTGATTCGATTGGATCAACGAGCAGAAGGCATGGCAGAGTTGGGGTGAGGATGAGGATGGATCTAGATACCACTTCTGTGGAAGAGTCCCCAAAATTGGTGCGTGCAACGAAGACAATGGACGACAGAATTGCAAATCTGACACTAAATACAAAGGCAGCCGATTATGGGGATTTGCTGGATCAACCACTTGTTTGGATTGACTTGGAGATGACAGGTCTAGATATTGAAAGGGACAGGATACTGGAGATTGCTTGTATCATTACTAATGGAGAACTTGTCAAAATGGTTAAGGGACCAGACTTGATAATAAATCAACCCGAAGAGTGTTTGCAAAACATGGATCAATGGTGCCAGAAGCATCATACTGCCAGTGGACTCGTAGAAGAGGTCCGAAAAAGCAAAGTGACAGAGGAAATAGCTAAAAAATCTGGATTTAGGCAGAAATATGTGCTTCTGAATTCTCAGAGCACCAGTTGTGATACCACAAACAGTTGAGGGCCAACAGTCGCCTGCAGAGACTCGTTTGATGCGATTAAAAAACATCAAAGTGCACCTGCAAAGATGTCGAAGGGTTTCACCCTCTTTAATTTCAGGTAAGAATCGAACTCGTGATCAACAGATGCATTGTATTTCATTTCTCGTTTCCAATTTAAATTTTAAACTGCCAAATACAATGAGTTGGATCTAATTGCCCAGCTGGGAATGGAGCTCAATAATAAGATTCCCTTTCCTTATCTGATTCAAATCACGATGGACAATAACTTTCCATCTCAACCTGTAGCTTTTGTGTCGAAATTCAAATTCATGCATCTGATATTTCAGCTTGAAATGGAAATACAACAGGGAAATGGTAATGGAATGAGCATACTGCCAATCTTTGTCACAGTGCGCGGAAAGCTATAACAATTGTTCAAAATGAAAGTGACAGCTTCTTGTCTTCTTCTACAGTCCACAGTGCTGGACCCTTTAATCCCATGAACTTGTGTCCCGATCGCAATTCATAATCAGTGACCTACACAACGCCATGCTACACCGATTCTGTTGAATAAAATAGACCACAAACTGATATACACAACTCCATTCGATAGCCTTCAAGATGTCGGTCGATCCAAATCACTCAGCTACTCATGCAATTGCCAAATGATGGCGAATCTCGACCAGTCCTCCAGAAATAAGAAAATAAACAGATCTAAAAAAGCTCTGATACCACATGTTGAAAACTCACATAGCCATATCACATATGCACAACAAATTAACACACAATAATCAAACCAGCAACACACAAAAGACAAATTGGCAGAAAAGGCAAAGAGCCATCATGTGGTCTCTCATGCTCATGTATTTCTCTCTTATTCAAATAATTTAATAATACATTTAAATACATGAGAAAGTGGTCTTAAGATAGTGCATCTATCTTAGACTCATTTGGTTGAGATAATTTCTCAACTTACACACTAATTGAGGAGAACCAGTTGGAGATAATCTCTCCTCCTAACTAAACTCCTTAGTTTGAGAAACTAACTCTCATGATTTAATTTAATTAATTATTTTATTTGGAATTATAATTGTTTTTAAGAGAGTGAGGCTAACAAGATTGATCATAAATCATACAAAATTGGAAACTCTATTTGATACCAGATCCCAAGAAAACTTAATTTCAGAGTCCTTGGTAAAGAAGCTAGGCTTGGAAACCAAACTGCATCCAAAACCTTACCCACTTGGATGGATACATGATAAATCAAAACTGAATGTAACTAAGAAGTGTAAGGTTAAATTTGTGATCACTTCTAAGTTAGTGGATGAGGTAAAACTTGATGTGATACCATTGGATATATGTGGCATGGTGTTAGGGATAACATATCTATATGATATAAAGGCAATCTTCTTCCATCATGAAAACAAATACCAAATCACAAAAGATGGGGTAGAATATATTGTATGGCCTCATCAAACTAAAATCAATGCGAGCCTTGTAAGTGCAGGACAAATGAAGAGGTTGGTGAATTCCAGTAAGGATTGCATGCTTATGATTGTAAGGGGAAAACATGCAAAATTATCTGAAGCTTTCCAGGGTTGTGATCATGCGCATAAAAAGGAATTATGTGAATTAATTTCTAACTATTGTAGAAATTTTGAATAATATGACACTTATTCACAGAGATTATCCTGATTATACACTATTGTAGAATACATGCATAATACATAACCTCCTCTACGTTGATAATCAATTTTGCAGAATTAAAAACAATGAAACATCAATCGCATGCGCACATTAACACAGTATGTAACCCGGGGAAAGCATATAGCTGAAAACTCCACACTATCTGTATATTATAATGATTGAGAACATGTAACAATGCATAGTACAATACTCCTCACAAGTACTCAGTACTATCTCCACCTGTTACACACAAAACTAGCTCAGATCTGAATCAATCACAGGTTGAAATCTCCTCCACTGCGCAATCCGGCATGAGAATAATGATGAATGGCTGAAGAAAACTTGTATTTCCTTGGCTTAACCATGCAATCCTCATTGGCATTACTCAATCCATTCATTGTGCAAATCTCATGCACAACTATAGTCACAACTGACAGATGTCTTGCCCTTTCACTCACCTCTAACACTTGTCTCCACTGAACTGTCCATGCACTGAGTTAACTGATGTACTCTTTAGTTGCTTTATGAGTTAATAATTAGTGAATTAGTTAAAAGTTAATTCACATCACTCATCACTAGTGTATTCTGCAGTTAGACTAAATACAACTAGTTTAACCAAGTCAAACTGAACACAACTCCATCAACTCCACAATCAACTCCAGCAAACTCAACCACATGAGTTCTAACTGAAGTCTTGTATGCAATAGTTCAACTGAACCACAAAAAAAGTGTCTTTCCTTCTGACAGCTGCATGTGCCACATCTGTAGCTCAAACTGAAGTGCTCCAAGAGGATAAGATAATGTTTATAGTCCAAATATTATTATGAGCTAATAATATTCGACTGTTCTATTTTTAGCCTGGCAGTCTATAAATAGAATCTGCCCATATGTCTAAAAATAGAAGTCCATCTATTTTTACCAACATGACCAATCATCCACAGATAGCATCCTGCAACTCATAGACCATGATCCATATGTCTAAAAATAGACATTGTCTAAAAATAGACTTTGCGCCAAAAATAGCCTACGGGCCCACTTAGTTGTTAGGATATTCCAACACATAGGAAATAGTTAAGTACAACTCGGTCTAGTATAGAGTTAGGTATAGAGTTAGGTAAAGTGTGTTTCTTTACCGTTGTACATTTTGTAACTTACAATCCGACGGTCACGATATGTAGTGATCTGACGGTTCATTCTCTCCTCGGTATTACCGACACTTGATCCGTGGCTTGACACCCGATTGGTCCATGATTTCTATTTAAAGCGCATGGAGGTCATTTGTAGGGTAATCCATGCATGAGAGAACCATATGTAAATTTTCATTCTTTTATTAATAAATTGCCTGAAGTGGCCGCGTTGGCTCAGGCCGTGGACTGTTTCCCTCTTTGAGGGTTTTAACCACGTCAAAAATACTGGTGTATTGATCTGTGATCTGGTTGTGAGCGGTGTCCTTTGGTGTTATGTCTGAGGAAATTACCCTGTAAATTCCTACATGGTATCAGAGCTATTTGAGGGCCGCGTCCGTTGGTGATCCAAATCTGAAGCCGGTAGAACTGCATCCGACTGCCATTTCCTAGATCTACTATTTCTGACTACTTTCGGGCCGAGAGGACTGCTCTGTTGTGTTGGGAGCATTTGTTCCAGTGAGGAACCCCTTTCGTTTCACACGAAAAGGTTTTCGGTAGCCCTAGCTGCATCATTTTTAAGATCTGGAGGTATACAGTGTTTATTTGCGGTTTACAGTTATTTTCTCTCTGTTTATTTCGGTTTCGGTTTATTTAGCCTTTTTTATTACCAGATCTATACCTTTCATTTCTGCGTATGCTCTTTGCCCTGCGACTCTGTGCGATCTGGGCAAATCAGAAACAGAAAGGAAGGATTTTTCTCATGCGTATGCTCTTTTCCCTGCGCCTTAGTGTGATCTCGGAAAATCAGAAACATTGAGAAAAATATTTAGTTTCTGGCTAAAGCTAACTTTGAGCCACAAGGTTCATTTTTGAAAATATTTAGTTTTTCATCTAAAGCTAACTTCGAGCTTTAAGGTTCATTTTCTTTGCATGATCGTGTTTGGTTTTGTGTTTTTTGTTTTGTAGGGGAAAAAGAGCTTTCTCAAAGCAAGCACGCAACCCAAAGCCCCCCCCCCTCTCTCTCTCTCTCTCAATTTTTTTGTATAGCTCAATTGGTTCAAAGCTATTTTAAGAGAGTAGAGGTCTTGGGTTCAAGTCTCCATTTTGTGGGGGCAGACTTTTTCATTTCCGCACATTCCCGCACTTCGTCGGCAACTTCATCAACTTTTTTTCAAAAAGCCATAACTTCTTCATCCGGAAGCCGTTTTCGGAGCCGTTTTTTTTAAACCAGTCTAATTTTTCGAGATCTATCCATTGGAACACTTATTTTTGGCATCTTTAGCTTCAGTTTCCGTTGAAATGGAAAGTCAATACCAAGTTACCCTTGACAGCACCAACTACTTCCAATGGTTTTCCTAAATGGAGGATTTACTTAGAAGTAAAGGTCTCTACAGAATAGCCTCAGGCCAAGAAAAGAAACCGAAGGATGAAGATAAAGCTGCTAAATGGGAAAATAGGCAAGATCAAGCACGTGGATTGATAGGAATGTCTATTTCTCCAGATCTTAGATTCCATATTGGAGAACTTGATACTCCTGATGAAGCAATGAAACAAATCAATAAAGTTTTTGGGATTAAAAATGAACTTAGAGCCCATCAACTTGAAAATGAGTTGCTTACATTGGACCCTAATAATTTTTCTTGCATTGAAGATTTCTTGTCCAAGTTCAAGACCCTTAGATATCTCTTGGAAAGTGTTAAAGTTAAGAAAGAAGATAGTAACCTTATCTATTCCATTCTTACAAAGTTGGGACCAGCCTACTCTGTGTTTGTTTCCACCTTCCATTCTACAAGAGAAGCCTTCATTTCTCAAGGAACAGACTACAAGTCCCCTTCCTTTGACTCTTTTTGTGATTCTTTAATAAGAGAACAAGAAAAAATCTTACACCTTGGTCTTCTTAATCTTGGAAACTCTTCCAAGAAAGCGTTAGCCGCCCAGCAGCAACCAAATTCAAAGAATCCTAAGAAGTCATATCCTAAAAAGAATGGTCCTAAACCAAACAAGGGTCCTAAACAATCTCAGCCTCAAAATGAAAAATCATTTCAACAAAATGATAAGACAAATAAAAACAAATGGAAGAAGACTGATAGACATTGCAACTTTTGTAATCGAGATGGCCACTTAGAATCCAAATGCTTTAAGAAGATGGAAGCCTTGGAAGTAGCGATGAAGAAACATAACATCCATGTGGAGCATTCTTCAACTTCAACTTCATCTTCAGGAATGGCACTTTTTGCATGTGGTTGTCAATCATCTCGGTCTGGTTATGCATTAAATGTATCTTCTTCTTCTCATTCTCATGAGTGGCTCATTGATTCTGGAGCTTCTTATCACATGGCCAAAAACAAAGCCATGTTTTCTTCTTTAAATGATTGTAACACCAAAAATATATATGTTGGTGATGATAGATCTCTTAGTGTTGTAGGGACTGGAACTGTTCATCTAGACAATGGTCAGTTTAATGATGTAATATGTGTTCCAACCTTATCCTGCAACCTTCTATCTGTATATCAGATAACTCATTCAGGTGAAGGTAAAATCGTTGAATTTTCACCTCATGATGTTGTAATAAAGGACCTAAGAGATCCTAAAAATATTTTAGCTACTGGCATTGCTAATGATTCTACAAGGTTGTATAAGTTTCACAACTTTGGGTCATCAAATCTTCCCTCAGTATTTGTTGCTCATAACGATGAAGTGAAAAACTTTGGCATGAGCGATTTGGTCACTTAAACTATCGCTCCCTTCAGCATCTGTGTAAAGAAAATATGGTGATAGGTCTTCCTATGGTATCTTGCAGAGATGGTGTTTGTTCCGAACGTGTACTCGAAAAACATCATCGGGACAGTTTTGAAAAACGTGCCTCTTGGCACGCCTCAGCCCCTTTATAGCTTGTGCATAGTGATTTATGTGGTCCACTTCCAGTTGTGTCATTCTCTGGCTGTAAGTATTTCTTAACTTTCATTGGTGATTTCTCCAGACGCACTTGGGTACACTTCTTAAAACTCAAGAGTGAAGTATTTAACACATTTTTGGCCTTCAAGGACTTTGTTGAAAAACAATCTGGACATCAACTTCTTAAGCTAAGATCTGATAATGGCGAGAATATGTTAAAAATACATTCATCAACTATTGCACTGAGAATGGAATTCAAATGCAACATACTGTTCCATATACTCCACAACAAAATGGTGTAGCTGAAAGGAAGAATCGCACCTTAAAGGAAATGGCTAATTGTATACTACAATCTAAAGGACTTGGTCTTAGTTTTTGGGCAGAAGAAATTAACTGTGCAAATTACATAATAAATCGCACTCCTACTAAGGCTTTAAAGAATATCACTCCAGAAGAAGCATGGAGCTCAATCAAACCAGATGTAAGTCACTTTCGTGTTTTTGGAAGTGAAGCGTGGGCCCATATTCCAGATGAAAAGCATAAAGCTTTAGAACCTAAGAGTGAAAAATGTACTTTTGTTGGATATTCTGAAGATGTCAAAGGCTATAGACTTATTCCATTTAAGTCCAAAAATGTTATCATTAGAATAGATGTAAAATTTGATGAAAATATATCGGCCTGCGAGCCTAGTCCAGCAGATGTGCCACCTCTTCCTATCTCTTCTACTTTTGAAAACATTTCTTCTTTAGATGATGAAAGTGAGGATGAAAATCCTCCCCCACCATCTCAGGATCCTCCTTCAGCTCCTCAGCTTCCAAAATGGGTTTGTGCTACTCGAGATGCAGCAGGTGATCTTGCCGATGATCCTACAGATCAGCGACACACACGTTCTCAGTTTGACAGAGCCTCTTCTTTACTAGCTCAAGCTCCAGTAAATTATGATCCTGACACCTTTGCAGAAGCTTCAAGCCATCCAGATTGGCAAGCAGCTATGAATGAAGAATATCATTCATTATTGGCAAATGATACATGGGATCTTGTTCCTCTACCAAAGGGACGAAAACTTGTTAGATGCAAATGGGTTTACAGAACCAAGTATGGACTAGATGGGAAAGTTGATAAACATAAAGCTCGTCTTGTTGCTAAAGGTTTTTCACAGGTTGAAGGCATTGACTACACTGAAACCTTCTCCCTTGTTGCCAAAATGAACTCTATCCGTCTTGTTCTTTCCCTTGCTGCCTCGTTCAAATGGGAAGTCCATCAGATGGATGTTAAATATGCCTTCTTGCATGGGGACTTGCATGAAGAAATATACGTGGAACAACCCATTGGCTTCATAAAAACAAACTCCAGCCTTGTATGTCAGCTTAAGAAATCCCTTTATGGTCTTAAGCAAGCTCCTTGAGCTTGGTATGCCAAAATGGATAGCTTTCTTTTAGAATCTAGCTTTTATAGGTGTCATTCTGACAATACTGTCTACACCAAGCAAGTGGGAAAGTCTCTTATCATTCTTGTTCTTTATGTTGATGATCTTATCCTTACCGGTAGTGATCCCAACCTTATAAACCATGTGAAGTCTAGCCTTAAAAGGAAGTTTGAAATGACAGACTTAGGACACTTACATTATTTTCTCGGTCTTCGAGTCTTGCAATCCAAGGAAGGTATTTCCCTTTCTCAGTCCAAGTATGCCTGTGATATTCTACGCCACTTTCACATGGAAGACTGTAAGCCAGCCCCTTCTCCCTTTTAGTCTAGAGTCAAACTTTCAGTCACTTGTACTTCTCCTGAAGTTAATGCTACCTTATACCGTCAACTTGTAGGAAAACTTTTGTATCTAACCCATACTCGTCCTAACCTTTCCTTTGTTGTTGGCCTTGTTGCTCGATTTATGCAAAGCCCACGTGAAAGTCATTGGAAAGCAGCTAAAAGAATACTTCGTTATGTTCGAGGTACAGTTCAGTTTGGGATTCATTATAGTGCCGAAGCATCTCCTCTATTGGTTGGTTTCACTGACTCTGATTGGGCTGGTGACCCTGATGATCGAAAGTCTACTGCCGGTTATGTGTTCACTCTTGGTTTAGGACCTATTACATGGGCTTGTAAGAAACAAGCTACCATTTCTCTTTCATCAACAGAAGCAGAGTATCGTGGTGTCGTAGAAGCTAGTAAGGAAGCCTTGTGGCTTCATCAGATCCTGTCAGAGTTTGGCTTTCAACAACAGCATCTGACTACACTTTGGTGTGATAATCAAAGTGCCATTCAGCTATGCAAAGATCCAGTCCAACATCAGCGCAGCAAACACATTGAACTGCACATGCACTTCATCAGAAAGCTCATTCATGACCATGTTCTTGAAGTGCAATATTGTTCAACAGATGATCAAGTTGCAGACATCTTTACAAAGGCTCTCACAGAGGCGAAGTTCACTAAACTTCGATTTATGGTTGGAGTTCAGGAAGTTCTCACTAAGGGGGGATAGGCTCTAGTGCCTCCTGTTGGAGAGGTAAATCCCCTCTACGGATAGAGGCGATCCCTACTAGCCCAGCAGGGGTCTAGCAACAATCAAACAATGCTGCCATGCATGTTCCTAATTACAATTAAACAAGAGGTTAAGAGCACCTACTTGGATTCCAGCGCTATTGTTTGACGAAGAGATGCTGCCTTCGCTCCTTCGCTTCAGCTGGTCACGATCCTTCACGATCTCCGTGAACAGACACCTGCACACACGAAGGGGAAACAAACACAAGTGTGAAATCTAATAAAAGCAACTATACATCGGTCAGAAAAGATGTAATTCACATTTAACCATTGCATAGACAAATGAGAATGGAACAATAATAGCAGTCATCTATTATTAATCAGAATAGAGAAGAGTACAACCAAATGTTCTGACGTCGGTAACCTTCTCAGGAGGGGCCAGTCAGCAAGTATCTCAAGCATTCACCTTTGGGAATGATTCTCCCAAGACAAGTAACTCTCTCTCACACACAAGCAACACAAAACAACCTTCCCTAAGCAATCAATCACTTCCACACCTAGCACACCAAATACCTATATTAGCAGCAATCTGAACACTACAAGCTCTATACAATCCAAGCTATTCCAAGCTATGTCTAACTAGCTGCTCATGGTAATGGTGGAAGTTTATATAGGAGAAGGAGCCTCCTAAAAGGGTGGAAGGATGAGCTTATCTTCAAGGGAAGTGGTTGCAAAGGGTCGAACAGACATGCCATAGGAGGGAGTCGATATTCACAAAGCTAACAACCAAGCCTGAAGTTATCTGGAAGGCTGGCTGTTTGAACAAATTCGCCCAAACTAGATCAGCGCGGATTATGAGGCAACTGTTGCGCTGTCGCCGTGCCTACATAACTGGGACAGTCATGTCAGCGCGGAAGCACACGGGAAAGGCGCGCTAGCGACCAGCGCAGAAAAGTGATGTCCTTCCGCGCTTGCAGCGCACAGAATACACTATGGGGCACCAGTCATCGCGGATATTCGGGAAACAGACCCGCTGATCAACAAAACTTTGGGAAAGTGGGTTTTTGGGCCAGTTCAGAAGGCATGAACTTGATTTTGGTGAATTCTTGGCACAGTAGGGTGACTGACAGAATGGCAGTGACAAATTACTGTGTAACAGATGCCCCCTAAAGCATGAAGACTGAGAGAGTGGGAGGGGTGAAATGCTTTACAACACACGCCGAACTGGAACACCACCAGGAAGGACCAAAAATCTCTGATAATCAAGTACATGCAGTCTAGGCATGGGCGCAGCCATCCAAAAGACATGCGAAAAGGTCTGTGGAATGGACGCAGCCACCCAGCTAAAGAGACCAGAAATAATGACAAGGTATGGTCGCAGCCATCCATGAAGACTCAGGTATGGGCACAGCCATCCATCAATGAGTCATGTAATGATCATCCACAAATCGCAACCTGGACTATAATAGACAGAGATCCAGGGTCTTGCGCTCCATCTCGACCCGAACAAAGTACAAGTCCAAGCATGTGAATACATGAGTTGAAGTCGAACATGCATGAACATCGTCTGATTACCAGTCAATGATGAAAACTGTTAACAGACGCGAGAGGTACCACCAATAATGAAAATGGCCCTCAAGGTACTATAGGTACAATCCGCGGCATGTGAATCAATGAGCTGGTGTCGAACACCCACGGAATCATTCGATCGGAGGCCAATGATGTAAACCTCGCGTCGAACACGAAGAACCTGCCATTGAGGCATGCAGGCTCCAAGGCACCTGTAGGGAGTCTCTAAGTCACCTTCCCAGATAATGAGTTGAAGTCGACAGGAAGTGACCTTGATCGAAGGTGGGCCATAATGTTTCCCACATCATCGACGTGAGACAGAGGAAAAAGATTTGTGTGAGATAGAAGAGGAGGTTGTATTATTGCAGAGGCCCACTTCTCTTGAACATATCGGCGGCACTATAGCGGGTTTGGAAGTATTTGACATCAAATGAGTAGAGGGTATGACGGTGATGGCAATGAGCAAATGAGAGGCCAAATAGGATAACCCAAACCCATGGAGGCTAGTGAAAAACAAGAGGAGATGGTCTCACCCAGACACGAAGCAGCGGAGTGCCATGTTCAAGAGCGACATACTGCCGACACGACTGTAATCATAGTTCCATTTTCCCCACCATTTCTGGCAGGTACCCCGATTATTTTTGGATGACAAGCTTGACAGGGGTAGCATATGCTTGAAAAGTGTCATTTCGACAATACCCGATGTCATCAAGTGTTTAACGAGCCTGACAAAGGAAAAACTCGGCATCTTTTCTTGTTTAGAGAGTCTGAAAAGATTGCGGAAAAGGAGACTCCAGGGGGGGCCTTTTTCGTACAGTTGTGTCTCTCGGGCCCGAAAAAGTATAAAACTGTGCCCGAAAGAACCGCCCGATCATTATGATCGAGGAGTACTTTTCGTGGATAGTGCCTTCGACCCGAAAAAGTAAAAAAGCGGTCGGAAACACATCGTTTTAGAGCCGTTAACGAGCGCGAAACGACAAACACCCGGCAATCTTTTTAGTTCAACGGTCGAAAAAGAGCTTAAAATGACCACCTTTCGTTCCTTTTAACGAGCTGAAAGGAGGCTCGGCTATCTTTTCTTGTTTCGTGTCGGAAAAGAGCTTAAAGACGACATATTCGAGATCAAGTGTACGAAGAACCATTACGACCATGCTGGTTTATTCGAACCTGCACAAGAACACTACCCGCATAAATCCATTCGATATGTGTAAAAAACATATTAAAACATGCATTCAATGAGGCCAGGGCTAAACCTATGGCAAAAAGATGGTAGAAACCCAAAAATATGGTCATTTATGAGTTTTTACTATAAATAGGGGGGGTGAAAAATCATTTTTACCATTTTACCATTTTGAGACGTGAAGGACGTGGAGAAGCCAGAAAGTTGACGGAGTGATTTCCAGCCCGAACGGACACCATTCTTCGAACCGCTTCTTCCAGGTAGGTTCTCCTTTCCTTGCCCTGCATTTTGATCATATTTGGTAGGATTTTAACGGTTGAATCTGCCCAATTGGGCAAATTCTTGGCGCATGGATGCGCTCTCGGTCAGCGCGGATTTCCCACGCGGGTCCGCGCTGGCCGAATTAGGACAAAACGCACCCAACTTTGGGTCAGCGCGGAAAACCTGTGTTCTTCCACGCTGACCTTGAAAAATAACAAAGGGCTGCCATGGCCAGCGCGGCTGTTTTTAAAACAGCCGCGCTGGCGCGGAAAAAATTTTTGTTTCAATTTTGAACGTAAAAAATTCCATGCCAGCACTTCTAATTTTTTTTCATGGCTTGTGCAGGACGCAATGGCTTTCCAATGGCAGGAAAGAGTGCACGAGGTCGAAGACATAGCCGCTTTCGCAAGTGTGGATTGCTGCAATGCCATGCGGGCATGCGAGTTCATGAAGTTCTTCCTTACGCCGCGCCTAAGGGCCCATCATGATCTCCTTGAGTTGCTGATCAGGGCATGGAACCTGGTGGACGGGAAATTTACCATCCGGGGCCAAGATATTGAATTTGACCATATGGACATCTTCTTTCTGACTGGGTTGTCACGTCAGGGTGCGAGGCCCATCATAGAGGGACAACGACCTGGCGGTGGTCCTCTAGATGATCTCATGGCTCGAGTATGTCCAGAAGCCGAGAAGACGCGGAGTGGGAAAGTGGCAATCCCCACGGTGGGAAACATAGTCCTTCGCACCATCCTGTTCATGGTGACCCGGGCAGCGGGAAGCATGGCCAACCACGAGGCCTCGAAGACTCACCTCATGCTAGCTCTCGATTGCCTCGAGCCTACTGTGTTTGATTGGGCTACAGCGGTGACCAACAACATGAAGAGGCAGCTCAGCAACTGTTGTCGCGGAGAGACGAAGCAGTTCGGCTATGGGTCTATCCTAGTCCCGCTCATTCTGGAGCGAGTGCCAGCCATGCGGCTGCAGACGATGGCCGTGGATGCTCCTGGGGGTCCTCGGGAGACGAGGGCCCCACGGTGGGCTCGCATCATGCCACGTGGAGGTGGTGGCCGGCCACATGCCTGGGGAGCGTTCTTCCGGGACTGGCTAGATCAGCAGGTTATCTTCGTGGAGGACTGGCCATACGCGGGTATGGATTTCCGCAATGATCCTGATCTGGTGCTGCCTCCAGGGGAACAGTGGGATGATGGAGGTATGGCACTTGACTTCATTTTAGCGTTTTTTAATGTTTTTGATTTTTCATGTACATGTCTTTGACAGATGTCACTGTATGCAGATGTGGGACCTATGAGACCCATAGGCTTGGCACCAACAGCACGGAGGGAAGGGCAAGGAGCTGGAGCCCTGGCCTTAGTCCCTCCAGGGGTTGACACGTCGGAGACTGTAGCTCGCAACCTTGAGGGGTTGCTGGAGGGGGTGCCTGACTATCAGGGGGTCGAAGAGGTCCCCTTAGAGCACCAGATCCACACAGTGGGGGTGGAACCCAGGGTGCACCGCCTTCTGAGGCGGGTAGCACGAACGACAGTGTACTACAGAGAGCACCACCCAGCACAGTAGTCGCCTAGGTTTCCTTTTGATGTTTTGAGAGACGTATGTCTCGGATGTATGGAGAACAGTGACTCTTATTTTGACACATACACTTATTTTTGAGCGCCTCAGTGCACCACACGATATATATACATACCGATTTTTTGGATGGATCATTGTTACACGCGATGATGTTTCGTTTACGTTATGCAATTGTTCAGTACAACTGTGATCTTATGTATGATTTTGCACAACACATGACCCATGTATTTTTTATGTTTTTACAAGCTTAAAGGCACACACATGCAAACTATGCTTGAAATGATTTATTTACATATGCTCATGGTCTTACTATGCTATCTATGTTTCCCTGTATGATTTTTATCTGTTACGCAAATGTCTATCTAACACATGATTTGCCAATGCATCAGTCAACGTATTTAATCGTCTTGGAATGTGTTGATAAGTAATGTAATCAAAATTCCGTTCCAACAATCTTACACGTAGGTACAACCTTATTATGTGCTGGTCTCTGATGGAATATCGCCCGTTAAGTTGATGGACGACCAGCTGGGAGTCCAGGTTCACCACTAGTTCTCGGATGCCGAGGTCAACCGCTTCGGCAAGTAATTCAATTACAGCGCTATACTCGGCAACGTTGTTAGTGGTACGGCCTAGGCAGACACCCTGAAGGTCTAACAATTCTCCGTGAGGATCGTAGATCACCCACGCCGCAGAAGACAAATTGCAAGTGCTGCGGCAGGCACCATCAGCGAAACCAACATAAGGTGCACTAGACATCTGCACAAGAAAAAGAAAGCATAATAAGAGGCAAACACGCCTTCACACCAAAGAAAAACGAAATCATGCACAAAACACACAAAACACGCGTATGTACAAAGTGAGTGCGCGAAGTTATGCATAATATTTCTTCAGATACAGCCCATTACGGGGCTTGTCAAGGGGATTTCCTTCATAATCAATCAACTCATATGCACCCTTTTGTAAAACTCTTTTCACGATATAGGGGCCTAACCACATATATTCGAGTTTTCCTGCCCCCAGCTTATCTTTAGCTTGATCATAGAGCAGTACTAGATCTCCCTCAACAAAGGAACGAGGATGAATGTTCTGGTCAAAGTGAGCCTTGACTCTCTTCTTTTGTGCTTCGATAGCCAGAGAAGCCAAACGACGAGTCTCGTCTAACCGTTCTAGGTAAAGAAGCCGTTCCTCCACCGGAGTGGTGTTGGGAAGCAACTCGACAGCTAATTTCAATGAAGGAATCTCACATTCGATGGGAAGGGTAGCCTCTAGTCCATAAACCAACTGAAACGGAGTGAAGCCAGTGGCATCCTTCACAGAAGTCCGGTAAGCCCACAAGGCAGGGAACAGCATCAGATGCCAGTTAGACTTGTGCGTATTGACGGTGCGTTGAAGCATAGTGATCAAAACTTTGTTCACAGCTTCGACTTGATCGTTAGATTGTGGATAGTACGGTGTCGAACTGTCTTGACACAAGCCTAATTGGGTCGTTAGTTCTGTCATCATGTGATTTCGGAAATGCTTTCCGTGATCCGTGACAATAGCCTGAGGGACTCCGAAACGAGTAATGACATGATTGAATAAAAACTGCGCCGCTGTGTAACCGTCTTCTGTCAATGTAGGCATCGCTTCGGCCCACTTGGTGAAATAATCCACAGCAACGATGATGTACCCATGCCCCCCGGCCGAACGAGGGTTACAGGACGTATAATCGATGCCCCATTTGGCAAATGGACCTACGGTTACGACAGGGTGCAGTGGTGCAACAGGTGCACGCATCTTCCGGTGGTAAACCTGGCATTCGTGACATGCGCGTACAGTAAGGATGCAATCCTTGAAGATGGAAGGCCAGAAATAACCAGCACGGAGGATTTTCTGGGCGGTAGCATACCCGGACATATGGCCGCCACAAGCGCCGGAGTGGCAGTCATTCCAGACTCGCTCAGCCTCTTCGAGAGTCAAGCAACGGCGAAGAACAGAATCAACGCCGAGGCGGTACAGGGTATCGCCCAAAATGCGATATGGTTGAGCTTGGTGACGAATTCGTCGTCGAGCATCTTTCGATACGTTGGGATGGAACGAAGACGTTTGTAAATATATGATAATATCCCCGTACCATGGGTCGAGAGTGCTGATGAGAAACAAAGTTTCATCCGGGATATGCTCCTCTGAGCGAGATGGTGCAGTGTGAGATGGTAAGGAACAGAGCAGTTCTGCAAAGACCAGAGATTTCTTAGACTTGGCGGCAGTGAATTCCAAGTCGAACTCTTGGAGGATTACAATCCACTTCGGGTACTCGGCCCCCAGCAGTTGGCGCGACAAAATGTAAGTCATGGGGTTGCAATCAGAGATCACGGTCGTTGTGCGCAACAGGATATAATGCCGGAATCGTTGGACGGCATAGACAGCTGCCAATGCCAACTTCTCGACATATGCGTAGCGAGTTTCCGTATCCAGAAGGTTGCGGCTAAGATAATAGATAACATGCTCGGTGCCAGCATCATCGTCCTGCACGAGAACCATGCCGATGGTGATGTCAGCGGCAGCTAAGTAGAGGGTGTAATCGTGGTGATAGTTCGGAGGTCTTAAGAGCGGAGCTGAGACAAGAAGGTCTTTAAGATGCTCAAAAGACTCCTGGGCGATGGCATCCCAACGAAAGGGTGTGTCTCGCTTTAATAACCATGTGAGATCCTTAGCCACCTCGGCATAATTCGGAATGAATCATCTGAGAAAATTAGCTTTTCCCTGCAAGCTCTGCAATTGCTGCAAAGAGGCAGGGGGAGGAAGGTTCAAAATGGCCTCAACTTTGAGGGGATCCAGACGGATGCCTTCTCGGGAGACGATGAACCCGAGTAGTCGGCCAGCTTCCACGCAGAAGACACACTTATGCGGATTGAGTCGAATACGGTAGTGTCGACAGCGGAGGAATATTTTGCATAGATGAGATGGATGGTCTTGATGTTTAGCTGAATGAGCTGGGAGGTCATCCAGGTAAGGCTGTACGATGTGTCGGATATCATGAAAAGCATACGACATCGCACGCTGGAAGGTGGCACCAGCATTTTTGAGACCGAAAGGGAGCTTCTTATAAGCGAAGGTGCCCCAAGGACAAATGAAAGCTGTCTTATGCTGGTTTGTGGGGGCTATGTTGATCTGGTTATAACCAGAGAAGCCGTCCATAAACGAATAAATTTCACTTCCTGCGCAGTCATCGATAAGCTGATCAATAAAAGGCGTAGGAAAGTTATCTTTTGGGCAGGCACGATTGATGTCACGATAGTCAACACAGACCCGAATAGTACCCTGCTTTTTATTCATAGGGACTATATTGGATACCCACTCCATGAGGGGAATGGCATAAATGAAACCAGCTCGAAGAAGCTTTTCAACCTCGGCCTTGATGGCTGCTGCCTTTCGAGGGTGCACAGGACGTAAGCGCTGACGAACAGGCTTAGCGCCTGGATAAGTAGGTATCTCGTGCACCACAATGCTAGGGTCGATGCCGGGCATTTCCTCGTAAGACCATGCGAAGACATCCCGAAATTCACGAAATAAAGCGGTATAAAGTTGAACTTCCTCTGGAGTACATGTGACTCCAATGTGAATATGCTCGACGATCCCTGGTTTGACAGAGATGTCGATTGGCTGGGTTTGCGTTATATTTCCCAAATTGCCCTCTGACGACACTTGATATAGCTGAATAGGTGTTTGGAGAGGCGGAGATGGGACACATGAAGCAAACCGCTCGAGACATGCGGCCATTTCCGGATGGGGAGGGAGGAACGAAGAGCGATGGTGGTGATCTGACCAAGGGAGCTCTTCTAGAGACATAGTCTCTACAATGGCCTCATCGGACGGGAAAATCTCTTTCAAAGGGTCCGAAGTGGGCTCATCTCCTAACCATGGGAAATGATCATATGAATCGGGAACACTGCTCGGAAGAGCAGGTTCAGGGGGTGGAGCCGATGCAGCGACAATCTCGATGTAATTGAGCTCGGCAGGACTCAA
Organism: Pinus tabuliformis; assembly: GCA_031772625.1. Lineage (NCBI taxonomy): Eukaryota > Viridiplantae > Streptophyta > Pinopsida > Pinales > Pinaceae > Pinus > Pinus tabuliformis. Next base: position 845,766,767 of record CM062815.1, read on the forward strand.
TGGCATCATATCGCCCCAAGAGTCTTCCTGATTCAGGGGAGGAAGAACCCATGGATCTGAATGTACAGAGATCATATTGACAGAGGCAAAATTGGGAGGTGGGAGGGGAAAAACTCCCATCAAAGCAGGATCTTTGAAAAGTCCGGCTCCCACACTTTCTAAGGACTTGGAGGTATGCTCCACAAATGGCACATTACCTTCGGAGGAAGAGGCGAAGAAAGAGAGCTAGTCCACCGTGACAATCTTTCCTTGGTCAGGGAAACGAATGACACGGAATAAGGAGGATGCTACGGCCTGCATGGCATATGTCCAGCTGCGGCCGAGGAGGAGGTTGTACGTGAGATTTGCGTCAACGACCTCCACCTCTACTCCGACTGTCTTGCCTTCTGAGGAAATGGGTAAACGTTGGAGAATACCGTAAGGGCGAGATTCTCTTCCATCGAATGCTTCTAGGGTCATAGGAGACTGACTCGGAGCAGGGGAACCAATAGCCTTCCAGCAAGCAACTGACATGATACAGGTTGAGGCACCTTCATCAATAACAGTACGATGAATCATTTTGCTATTAATGATGACCTCGATAAGGAATGCTACTTGGTGAGGCAGTCTCTGGGAAAAACCCTCGAGATCAAAAGTAATCAAATCTGAATCTACCGGGTCGATGCCACCAATGGCTGATAGCAGGGACTTCCTCTGTGAGGAGCAGCTCTGGAGGACTTCTAACGCGGACATAGCAGACGGAGCCTGAGCTAAGTCCTCGACAATGCTATAGTGCTGGGCGGCACGAGCATTGGGGTTATAGGATGACTTCCTGAGTACACCTTTAGGAGGGGGTCGGGGGATCGTCTCAGTGCTGGGCCGTTCGATGTGAAGGGGACCAGAACTGGACGGAGGAGCGCTGGAGGGAACCTCCGGCTCTTTCCCGGCTGAAGAAGGATAATCTTTTGCTCGAGTTGAAACATGGATGGGAATGGTGCCAGCCATGAACACTTGAGAACCGAACGAGGAAGAGGATTGAGAGGGGTCTGCCACCTGATGCGTCTGTTGGGAAGGGAAAGGTTCTTTCAACACGGAAGGAGGTCCAAGAGCACCTTTCAATAACCGACTAACCTCGGACCGCCTAGGGCAGTCTTTGGTGTAGTGATCCTCCTCACAGATGAGGCAAGGATACTTAGGTTTTCGCTTGGCTCCATCTTCAGATGAATTTTTAGAAGAGTCCTGCTTGGGTTGTTTATTCTCATTCTTTGCTTTTCCTTTCCCCTTCCCTTTCCCTTTCGAGGATTTGTCCGCCGCGGTGGACTGAATGGCGTTGACCTCTGAGGTACTACCAGAATTCGATTGGCCTTGAGAAGCATTTTCATTAGAAGCATTTTGCTTTTGCTTTCCAGGGTTCGCGGAAGATTTCTTGGATGACGAGTTAACAGAGCCAATGACTTCATCTACAGATGGTTTCGGTGGAGCCTTGGTCTGTCCAGGTCTCGGGGCATCTGGCAAATACTCATATAGAGTACCCGACTGAGAATATACTAAGTCTAGGTACTGAGCTCGCGCGATTGCTTGCTCTTCAGTTACACACGCTCCCATTGCGATATCTTTTGCAATCTTAGGGACAAAGGAAGTTGTGAACCAGCTGGTCAGGAGTTGATCAGGAATCCAGAATTTGATCAAGCGACGACGCCTTCTCCATTCATGTATATGAGCAGAGATGTGCGTAGCCGTGTCTTGTTTTAAAGACGTGAGGAGATTAGTCCCAGTCTCGTACCGAATGGGTAACTGAAAGTGAGTCAAAAAGGCCATAGCCAACGAGTTAAAGTCTTGAAACATGCCGCGATTTAATTCAATGTACCACTTAGCAGCTGAACCAGTGAGAGTTCTTTGAAAGAGGCAAAGCCGGATAGAATCATCAAGCCATGAGTTGGATGAACACCAGAGGTGATAAGTCATTACATGGGCCTGAGGGTCTTCACCTGCTTTGCCGTCAAACTTTGGACAGTCACCTGGTATTTTGGTTGGAACCGGTGGCCAATACGGGTTATGCAAGATGGGATCATTCGTTAACTTGGACACATCAGGCAGTTCCAACGTTGCTAAGAATGGTAACTGCGGGTTAAAGGACATTTGCGGCTGAGGGTTCGAGGCAGTATTAGGGTTCCAACCAGATGGTGGTTGCCCCCACGAACTCTGTCCAGACGGACCTGGCCCAAAAGGGCCTGGTGCGTAAGAACTTTGTCCCGATGGACCTGGCCCAAAAGGGCCTGGCGCATAAGAATTTTGTCCTGATGGACCTGGCCCAAAAGGGCCTGGTGCATAAGAACTTTGTCCGTAGGGGTTCTGTCCGTATGGATTCTGGCCATATGCGGACGGATGACCCTGATACTGCCCCCCAGCACCCCATGTATTAGCAGCTTGGCCCACAGGTGCACCATATTGATAATTTTGATAAGGAGTGACCTGTGGCTGTTGATAATTTTGATAAGGAGCAAACTGATTTTGCCCCTGGGGTTGCTGGTAGCCATATGGTTACTGGGGCCCATATTGAGCCTGATAGGCAGGCTGCGTCTGGTAAGAAGGTTGATAACCCGTTTGAGTTTGAGGCACAGAGTAATGTCCTTGAACCGGCTGGGGTTGAATCATTTGTCCCGAAGGTTGACTCGGTTGGATTTGAGACGGACCTGGTTGGCCAGTAGGATGGACTTGCTGGGTACCGGGTTGTCCATGTGGCACCAAGGGTTGTCCTTGCAGAACGGATGACTGAGCTGGCTGGATAGCTGGCTGACGCTGAGGTTGGCCAGCTTGTCCAGATGAATGATTAGGGCGGACAACGGGTTGACCTTGCTGCATAGAAGGCTGGCCCGTTTGCCCCCCAGGGTGAACAGACTGAGCGGAGGGCTGGGCTTTCTGTATAGCGGGCTGCCCTCCTTGGTGCATAGGCTGAGCAGTGGGTTGGCCTTGCTGCATAGCAGGCTGCCCCCCTTGCCCAGAAGGATTCATGGATTGAGCAGTGGGTTGGCCCTGCTGAACGTAGGGTTGCCCACCCTGCCCCGAAAGATGACCAGACGGGGTGGTAGGTTGGCCCTGCTGTAAGTAGGGTTGCCCCCCCTGCCCAAAAGGATATCCCTGCTGGACTGCTGGTTGATTTTGAGGATTATAAATTGACCCAGTTTGTCCAGATGGGTACCCTTGCTGGAAACCGGGTTGGCCCTGCTGAAAGTAAGGCTGCCCAGGTTGTCCAGTTGGGTAACCTTGCTGGATACCAGGTTGCCCTGGATACCCAGTAGGTTGACCTTGATACGGATACGACGGACCTCCAACGGCCGAGGGTTGCCCCTGGTAGGGTTGTCCCTGTGGGCCCCCAGATTGTCCTGGGTAAGGCGGGCCATAGAGTGGTTGCCCTTGAGGGGTTTGCACATAATACGGCTGGCCTTGATTGGGCGGTCCTTGGGACTGTCCGGGAGGATCCCGGCGTCCACGAAGGATATGAGTGACCGGATCATATGTAACGTTCAATGGTTCCTGGTTCTCTTCGTAAGGACGATGAGGAAGGATCGAAACGTTCTCGAGGTACTGACCATTCGCATCATAATAAAAGAACGGACCTTCGTAATCTGGATCCGTAATGGGCTGCCCAAAGGCATCATACGGCCCTGATCCTGGAACACCGCCAGAAGAGGGTTGAGCACTTTGGGCAGGATCGATGACTCTAGACAAGACCTCAGGTTGGCTACTATTCACTTGAGCGTGAGAGGAACCAGCTCCTGGGTTTGTAGATGAAGATGCTGTGACAGCACTAACGACTGGAGTAGAATAGGCCACACAAACAGTTGGAGTTGTGGGAACTGAGGTAACAGATGTAGTATGAGGTTGTGAAACAAAAGGCCCTGTGGTAGGAGTAACATTAGGATCCCACATAGTCGATGCAGGCATTTTAGCAGCCATTTTATCCCTCATTTGTCGATATCGAGGAGGGAGGGAGGAAGAAGCTGAAATGGGAGTTGAAACATTCGTAACCACAGGTGTTTCACTGACACTGGGAGATGTCTCCCCCGAGGTAGACATCGAAGACGACATACCGGGAGGGGTATGAAAAAGGTCTTCGTCGCCTTCCCAAGAAGGGCTCCAATCTTCTATGTAATCTTCGTCACCTGGGGCACGTACGTTGATAGGCTGGATACTCGGTTTGACAGGAAGAGTATCGCTTACAACTGGTACCTCGGGAGCAGCAGAAGATGGAGAGCCTTGATCACTTGGATCGGGGGTGGACGGGTCAGCCAGGATGACAAACCCCACACAAAAATCTAAGGGAAACTAACGATAGGAAACCCTACTCAAACTAGCGCACACAAGATCTAACCAGGAAATGTTATCGTAGCCGAATAAATTTTTAAGACATTGGAATTAGACTTGACCTTTTCATGTTTCAAGAGTCGAGAAAAGGACGAAAAGATGACTCTAGTCTCCTTCAAATGTTTAATGAGCACGAAGTGACAAGACGCTCACTTACACCTTTTCATTTAGGGAGTCCGAAAAGGATCAAAAGTGACTGCTCTGGAGATTCTAGGCAAAAGGAGTGCCAGACTTTTCGCAAAACCACAGAATACCTTTTAGGGTACGGGTGGTCAATCTTCGTGAATGCTGTGTTCACTGCATTGCGAATCGTAAGGCGGCAGACTCGGCTTCCTATGGATCAAGGATAAAAGCCTAGTGGGGTCTCCCCATATACGCGACGGTACGTGGGAGCACAGTCCGTGTTAGACCACTATCGAGTCACAGAAGGAGGAATCACCCAACCGTAATGTGAAACAACAGTGACTATGTTTAAAGACGCCGGAACACGTCTCTAACCTAGACCTCTAGATGTTTGCGTTTAGTTCCAATGCGTTTTTTAGATTCATTCGGTTCATTTTATAGTTGATCTTGAAATTAAGTTTCGATTTCAGGTCCTATCGTATGTTCTCTCACAATTACCTAGATGCAAACTACATGCCAAAGAAAATCATTTTGTTCGATGAATTCTAGCTATGAAGGGGTAAAGAGATTTCAATCCAACAAAACGAACACAAGCAATCAAACAACCTAATGCAACTAAAAACGAGGAAAGGAAACTTTTTCTTTCGAAAATGCAAATCAATGAAACATTCTTTTCCTTTTCAATTCTTAAAAGCAAAGCCACTAGTTTGATTTTCTTTCAATGACACAAAGCATCTACAATAATTTGGAGGAACTAGAACACCAAGCAAACATGAAATTGCCTAATGAAAGCACACAAAGTTCCCAAAACATCCAACAAATATTTTCAAATCAACAGGAAAATTAAGCTCTGCACGAGCTATGTGATCTAAGCTCGACAAGACAAGCAAGGATTCAAACAAGGGGGAAGCGAGAACCGCTTGGAAACACAACCAAAGACATTCCAACAATCACTGAACAAGTGCAAACAAGAAATCTGAAGTTGGCTGGTCAAACAAAAAAACAAGATCCCTACGGAAGGCTTGACACACACACGACCACTAGATGACCTAGGGCTAGAGTGTGGAATCAATGGAGAAAGGCAAACACCCGAAGGATGAGAGTTACAACCAGTCAATTAGAGACTCAAAACCATCCAGCAATCATAAAAGTGACGGTGTAAATACAAACCAAGCAGCGAGAGCAAAGAGGAAGGTATTTGCAAAACCGAAAAATGAGCAAAAACGGAACCCTATGGAACCAGACTTCGCAATCAAGCAGCTCAGAGTTCAGACAGTGAAAAACAAGTCACAAACCAAGTGGAGAGAAGAGGGGAAAGCTAAAGAAACAGGCTCAGGAGGTCAATCTTGTCAAAAATGAATTCTACAGGATCAGCGCGGGTAGCCTTCAGCAACTCGGCGCTGACAGGAGAAGGCCTGTAGCAACTTTGCGACGTCAGCGCGGAAGGACACGAATAAAGCACGCTGTCTCTGAAAACGAGGTCAGCGCGACTATTAGACGTACAGACGCGATGGAAAGGATATCAATGAAACAGGGGCGCGATGTCAGCGCGACTGTTCCGAATTAAACCGCGCTGAGAGTAAAAAACAAGCTAAGTCAAAGAAAAAACTTCCCAAACCAAAGGCAAGAACCTTTTAACAATTAAGACACTTCCCAGATGTACCCAGAAAGTTTACAAGAAGAGAAGCAATCCCCAAAACTCGAAAAGAGAGAAAAATCAAAGTCAAACACAAAAGTGGACTCAAGAGATAAAAAGGCTGTTCCCCAGCGGAGTCGCCAAATTGTTGGAGAGGTAAATCCCCTCTACGAATAGAGGCGATCCCTACTAGCCCAGCAGGGGTCTAGCAACAATCAAACAATGCTGCCATGCATGTTCCTAATTACAATTAAACAAGAGGTTAAGAGCACCTACTTGGATTCCAACGCTATTGTTTGACGAAGAGATGCTGCCTTCGCTCCTTCGCTTCAGCTGGTCACGATCCTTCGCGATCTCCGCGAACAGACACCTGCACACATGAAGGGGAAACAAACACAAGCATGAAATCTAATAAAAGCAACCATACATCGGTCAGAAAAGATGTAATTCACATTTAACCATTGCATAGACAAATGAGAATGGAACAATAATAGCAGTCATCTATTATTAATCAGAATAGAGAAGAATACAACCAAGTGTTCTGACATCGGTAACCTTCTCAGGAGGGGCCAGTCAGCAAGTATCTCAAGCATTCACCTTTGGGAATGATTCTCCCAAGACAAGTAACTCTCTCTCACACACAAGCAACACAAAACAACCTTCCCTAAGCAATCAATCACTTCCACACCTAGCACACCAAATACCTATAGTAGCAACAATCTGAACACTACAAGCTCTATACAATCCAAGCTATTCCAAGCTATGTCTAACTAGCTGCTCATGGTAATGGTGGAAGTTTATATAGGAGAAGGAGCCTCCTAAAAGGGTGGAAGGATGAGCTTATCTTCAAGGGAAGTGGTTGCAAAGGGTCGAACAGACATGCCATAGGAGGGAGTCGATATTCAAAAAGCTAACAACCAAGCCTGAAGTTATCTGGAAGGCTGGTTGTTTGAACAAATTCGCCCAAACTGGATCAGCGCGGATTATGAGGCAACTGTCGCGCTGTCGCCGCGCCTACATAACTGGGATAGTCATGTCAGCGCGGAAGCACACGGGAAAGGCGCGCTGGCGACCAGCGTGGAAAAGTGATGTCCTTCCACACTGGCAGCGCACAGAATACACTATGGGGCGCCAGTCATCGCGGATATTCGGGAAACAGACCCGCTGATCAACAAAACTTTGGGAAAGTGGGGTTTTGGGCCAGTTCAGAAGGCATGAACTTGATTTTGGTGAATTCTTGGCATAGTAGGGTGACTGACAGAATGGCAGTGACAAATTACTGTGTAACACCTCCTTCCTTCTCCTATTGTGTCATATTTGCAAATCCTTCAATCCTATCCCAAGTTGTTCTTAAGGGGGGATGTTAGTATATTCCGACACATAGGAAATAGTTAAGTACAACTTGGTCTAGTATAGAGTTAGGTATAGAGTTAGGTAAAGCGTGTTTCTTTACCGTTGTACATTTTGTAACTTACAATCCGACGGTCACGATATGTAGTGATCCGACGGTTCATTCTCTCCTCAGTATTACCGACACTTGATCCGTGGCTTGACACCCGATTGGTCCATGATTTCTATTTAAAGTGCATGGAGGGTCATTTGTAGGGTAATCCGTGCATGAGAGAAGCATATGTAAATTTTCATTCTTTTATTAATAAATTTGCCTGAAGTGGCTGTGTTGGCTCAGGCCGTGGACTGTTTCCCTCTTTGAGGGTTTTAACCACGTCAAAAATACTGGTGTATTGATCTACGATCTGGTTGTGAGTGGTGTCCTTTGGTGTTCTATCTGAGGAACTTACCCTGTAAATTCCTACATTAGTGAAGGCGACTTCTTTTCACTAAGATCCATCATCTTGTTGCATTTTCAACAACTATGATGATAATTTTTAGGAACGAAGGGGATTACCTCCAAAGAGGGAAATCCAACATGAGATCCATTTGCAGCATGACGCTCCTTTACCTAATATTGGCATGTACAAGATGTTGATCATTGAGATGGAGGAGATCAAAAAGCAAGTGCAGGAACTATTGAACCAAGGAGTCATCATACTGAGTACTTCTCCATGTGGCTCATCGATTGTCTTAGTGCCGAAGAAAGATGGCACATGGAGGATGTGCATTGATTATTGAGCACTAAACAAAATCATGGTGAAGAATCATTACCCTCTTCCCTGCATTGGTGACTTATTAGATTAGTTAAAGAATGCTATCTATTTCACCAAATTGGATTTTCATAGTGGTTATCACCAAGTCCGAATTGCAGAGTAGGATGTGTGGAAAACAACCTTGAAGACCAAATAGGGGTTGTTCGAATGGATGGTGATGCCATTTGGACTTTGCAATGCTTCAGCCACTTTCATGAGGGTCATGAATGATCTCTTTAGGGCTTTCAATGACGAATTTATTCTTGTCTATCTAGATGATATTATTATCTTTAGTAAAAGTTGGAATGAACATGTATGTCATGTGAAGAAAGTGTTTGATGTATTGAAAAATGGAAAAATCTACGTAAAATTATCAAACTATGAGTTTGGGAAAACCTCTTTGGTTTACCTAGGTTATATTGTTGATCATGGTCAGCTAAAAGTTGATCCTTCTAAAGTTGAAGCAATTGTAAATTGGCCTAAGCCTACTAGTGTAACCGAGGTTTGCAACTTTTTGGGTGCAGTACAGTATTGGAGGAGATTTATTACCAATTTCTCTATTATTACAACACCTTTACACACATTGACAACTACAAAGCAAGTCTTTCAATGGGGAGGAAAGCAATAGAAGTCCTTCAAAACATTGAAAGAAAACATCAGCACCGCACCGGTCTTGGCCTTACAAGATCTCCAATAGCCATTCAAGATTGAAACAAACGCCAGTGGATATGCCATGGGAGATGTATTGATGCAACAAAAGAAGTCGATATGTTACCATTCAGAGAAGTTCTCTCAAGCTGTGATAAACTATCTCACTTATGACAAGGAATTATATGCCTTGGTCCAGAGTGTGAAAAAGTGGAAACACTACCTAATCGGCAAGGAGACCATCGTCCATACAGATCATCAGCGCTTGTAGTATCTTCAATTAGAGACCAAGTTGTAGCAATCTCGTCATTTTAGGTGGATGGGTTTTTTGTAGCAGTCTCATCTGGTAATAAAGTAGCACTAGCAACAAAGTGGTTGATATGCTATCTCGCCCTCCTATTTCTGGTTTTGTTATTTTGCATAATGCTTCACTATCTTTTGAAAGTTATGCTGAACAATATGCTAACTATGATGACTTTAAGGATATTTATGGAAAACTAACCCATGGTTCATAGGTGGAAAACTATCACTTGCAGGGGAAACTATTGTATCACCTTGGCAAATTATGCATACCCATAGGAGAAAGGGTACATGTAATCCGAGAGGCCCACACCTCCCTTGTGTTTGGTCATTTTGGTATTGAAAAAACTTTGTGTCATGTACAAAGATTTTGTTTTTGGCCTCATATGAAGAACATTGTGACTCGCTATGTAAAGGGTTGTGTGATGTGTTCTGTTTCAAAGCCCTCTAATTGAAAACTCGGGCTATACACACCACTCTCTATTCTGAGTCATCCATGGGAAATTATGTCGATGGATTTTCTAGGAGGTTTTCCTTTGTCTAGGAAAAGTAACTACTATTTGTATGTCATCGTTGACCGTTTTAGTCCTTGTAAAAAGCAGATCACTGCAGGGCAGACTACTCATCTTTTCTTTCAGCATGTTTGGGTTCATTTTGGGTTGCCCACATTGATTGTGTCAGATTGGGACTCTTTCATTCTTGGAGAGTTTTGGACCAGCTTGTGGAAGATGATGGACACCAAGTTGAAAGGAAGCACAACATTTCATCCATAGACTGACGAATAGATAGAGGTTGTCAACTGCACTGTGGCACACTTGTTGTGAGGCTATTGTGGGAAACATCCTAAGTTGTGGGATGGGTATCTTCCATATGTGTAGCATTCCTACAATCGAACAATGCACTCATCTACACATCGTTCACCATTTGAGACATGTTTTGGCTACCTACCAAAAGACCCTTTTGATATGGTCTTAGGAAGGGAAGATGACTCTAGTGGACGTGATAACATGGACAAAGCACAATAGTTCATTCAATGGATCTAGTTCATTCACCAAGTAGTACAAGGGCAGTTGGAGAAAAGTCAAACCCGTTACAAGGCTCGACATGACGAACACCGAGTTGACCATCAATTTCAAGTGGGCGACAAAGTGTGGTTCCATATCAGCAAGGGTACGATGAAGGGAGAAGGGAAGAAGTTGCGGCCAATCCGGCATGGTCTATTCACCATCTTGGAGAAGATTGGAAACAATGCCTTTCATCTCGATTTGTCGATATATATGCAAATGTACTCCGTAGTGAATGTGGAGAACTTAAAGCTGTATGAGCTACCATTGATCATGGACACCAAAGAGGTGGGCACAGTCCGTATAGTTGATGACTTTGCACTAGAGTATCTCGATGAGTTACTTGAAGACATCATCCTTGATAGAAGAACCAAGACTTCATGATAGGGAGACATGGAATACCTTCGAGTTGGTTTCAAGGGGATGCACCCTAGCAAGGAAAAATGGCTGGAAGAAGAAAGAGTGAGGGAACATTTACCTCACTTACCAATTGATTGATAAAGCTTTTGGTGGTCCAAAAGCTCCTCAATGGGAAGGATTGATCTAGGTGGATCTCCAAACACAGTGGCATGGAAAAAGCTAAAAATTAAAAGTGGTGGAAAGGCGATGAACTTGACATCAAATTGAAATGCTCATCACCCTGATTCCAACGATGTGAACGACACTCCAATCTGAGTCCGGATGAAGAAGATAGAGGCAGTTAAAGTTGGGTTGATTTTTTGATGATTGGGTAGGATTAATGAAGTCACAATTTGGACTTTTTCCATTGGATGAAATCCAACCAACTCCGGCCAAATTCCGGATGAAACTGTTGCCTATTTAAAAATACCCCTTTGGTCAAAAACCAAATTTCCAAAAAGGCACACTTTTGTTTTATTAACAGAAAGAAATATAAAAAAAAGGGTGGCGGGCCACCAACCCCGCCACCCCTTATGCATACCACATAATAATATTATATTAGTGGTGGGGTAGGCCATGACCCCCAGCCCCTCCCACGGAACTATGTAAGCAAATCGGGGTGGGCAACCATGACCCTGCCACCCCACACCATGGGTCCACAGGTCCCTCAACCACGGAAACCATGGCGCAATTAACAAGGGAGTTGGGTGGTGGGCCAGCCCTTGGGGCATGAACCCAACCATGCTAAAGGAATGCAACTAATGCATAGCCATGGTGAGATGGGTATGGTGGGTGGGCCGCCCAAGGCGAGCCTGACCCAACCCATAGTTTAAAAAAAAAGGTTGTTTAAATTTTAAAGAGATTCATTGTATTTGAAAAGGAGGAGGCGAGGTTTGACCACCTGACCTCCTCCCTATTAAAAAAATCTCCAACCAACACACTATAAAAAAATTCATTGAGAAATCTGCCACCCATGTTATACTTAAACATAGTTTTTCAATGCACCCAGTGGAGGAAGGCAGTGCACGTAGTTTGAGGCAGAATTTTGCAGGAGGGGTGAAATTTCACTTTGTCAGAATTTGACAAATTTTATATGATTTCAGCACCTCTTGATGCCATGAACTCAATGGAACTGTCCATTTCTCCATCAGAGTTCTACATTTTTTGGCCATTTTTCAGTTTGGAGGTATACAACTCCTTTTTGTAATTGATGCTTGTACTCTTCTTTCTCATGCCACTTAATGAATGAAGGCCTCCCCATTGATCGAGCAAAGCCTAGAGACATAGTCCAAGTCGAACGAACTCCTTTATCAAGTATTTTTGTCTTCTTTCATGCTTTATGTGTTTTCTCCTCTTCTCTCATTTGCACATTAAGTTTTCTATATTAAGCTACAATTTATGCATGAAATTCTTTAACACGTCCATGAGAAAATTACTTTGGATCAGGTAAGCACACCAAGTTCCAAGCCTTATGGGTCAGTCCTTTCCAAGTCAAAGAGAAAATTGACCAGCACACCTATAAGTTGCAAATGTTGGAAGGGTGGGTTGAACCCCTTCCTATGAACGGCCAAGATCAGAAATTCTACTTCACCTAGCAGTCCCCATGGCTACTAACACACCTTGTATTATAGTTTCCTTTTATTTTCCTTTCCCATTAGTTTGTCTTTTTAGTTCTATTTTGAATTTTGCTTCACCTTGAATAAAGAGTTTAGGATGTCGACCCAAGGTTGAAGTGGCCTTGCACTTTGGCTAAGATGGTTTCTCTCTAGAATCACCTTTTGACCGAATCTTAAGCTATGACCAAGATAGAATTTGAAACTTACTATAGTGGGGAACTCTATGTCATCCACAATCCACCTATCTCATGCCATCCTATCCCAGTTGTTAATTTGGCTTGAATTGTGCGATGTTCTAGCTAACCCGTTGACTCAAGGGTGGATGAAGGTGAAGAAAAATTTTGGGCACATATATATTTCTGGAATAAAATAAGGTCTCTGAAAAACCAAAAACAACCTATTTGCAAGTCAAATAAGTCAGGATCCCTCGTCCGCCCAGGCTTACATAGCAATATAAATAAGTGCAAATAAGCACATATGAATAAATTCCAATGAGCACATCAATTAACTAATAATGGATAAAGTACTAAGAAAGGCTTCTTGTGCAAAGAGGCAAAGAAACTACTCCACCAGGGTACTGTCTAGGCTCCTTGTCAGTAGAGCAAAGTTTGTGATTTCTACGTAATGACTCCATCGAGGTACTATTAAGGCTCGTTGGTAGTGAAGCAACACCAGAGTACCGTAACTATTATACTGAAAATCCATAAATCTTGTATCATTTCTTCAACTTCCCTTCCCCTGGAACCAGAAGAAAATGATACCATTTTGTGTGTGTTAAAGGCAAAAAATTTAATAGTTTGAGTCAATTGACCAATGTTAAGGAGAGACTCGAAATCATCAGCAGGACCCGCAATCCTATGACGTAACACTTTTTGAGGTCCACCTTAAGCCAAGCCATGAGACGACTTCAGATCCTAGAGTTCTAACAGTGAATCACCATTTGTTTTAGCCGCTGCAAGAACCCCTCCAAAATTTCCAACACTTCAAAATTTCGGAGACCCTTTACCTTTTCAGTAGCTTTCACCCATCCTTAGAATCTGCTCAGAAGCTGGAAAAACCAACAGCCACAAAAGCACCTAACTCGCTCGGTCATTATCCAAGCTAATTCCTTAGCCAAGTCTAAGTTATCTAGTCGTAGCACCATGATGCGACTAATTCCTCTCTTGTGATTGGTGTGACCCATGTGACCTCGCCAAAAAGTGGAGTTGCATAGGTCACATGAGTTAGCTTAGTGAAATGTGTGACCTGTGTGACCAATGTGATTATGAAACCACTAAATTGTGAAGTTGCAAAGGTCGTAGAGGTGTCATCGCCTTGTTGTAGGACCTATGTCACTCATGTGACCTAGCGACATGGGGTCGCACAGTTGCAAAGGTCGCAGACTTTCAGGACCCAAGCCATGCGACCGCACGACCAATGCGACCTAGTGACCCCTTTGGTCTTAAAGGTCTCAAAGGTTGCACACTACCCAAAATCACCCCATGTGATCCATGCGACCTCTACACGTGTAACCAAAACTATAAATATTGGCCCTAAACCTCTCATTTGTAATGCTCGTTTTGGTCGCATGAAAGGAAGGGAGTCTCTGCAACTTGGTGACACGCACAACGTCTCTAGATAGGTGACCTTTCTGCTCCCCCTACAATCATTTTTTTCTTCCAGGTGTCATCCTCCTCAGCCATGACCCTACAAATTCCTTACCTAGGGGGGGATTTATCCACGGTTTAACCCATTTCAATTACCAGTCTTGACTGAATGTTTCTCAAGTTTCATGGGCCTCCCTCGACTTTTCTCATGCCCATTTCTGGTCCTCATCTAACCCACTATCTCTGCAAGACCAAGCCCTATTCCCTGGGAGAGCTCTAAAGACCCTCTAAATCCACACTCATCGTATCAAACTGCCTAATATGCAAGTTGCATGACCTAAGGCCGTGACAGGAAAAATCCTACGACCTATGCGACCTCCGACCTACATGACCAGTGCAACTGGCATAAGTTGTGCAACCTACCCAAATTGGACAACCTATTCGACTTGATCAAGGCTGCAACTTCACAAAATAATACTTAGCCTAACTAGTCGCCAGGTCGCACCCTTGTCCCACATGACCTCTGTGACCTGCAACCCTTGTGACCTATCAAGAAAGTTTCCTTTCCATCTCTAAGAAACTGTAGTTTCTTTTTTGGCACTCTTTTTCATAGTTATGCAATCTCCCTCATCGTGATATTGTCTGTTCAATATGCTAGGTGACTTAGATCTTGACTGTATCTCAATCTCCTCTTTTGAAGATGATATGGCACCCCCAAAAACAAAGTTTGCTCGCAAAGGATCTGGGAGCAATTCACAAGAGATCCATCAATACAAGTAACCCCCCATCTTCAGGGACACAACATGCAACATCATAAAGAACATGAGGCTGTCCTAGTATGATGTCTACAAAGAGTTCTCCAAACCAGATATACTAGAGACATAGGAGGATTTTGTAGTGTACCTAAATCTGAAGAGATCAAAGTTGCACAAAGTATCGTCACACCCTCCAATTTTTCCATGTGCTGAGATGATCGACTAGATCATACAGAATGTAGACACAAATTTATGGACAATAAGGGATCACATGGGGGCTTTGCTCACAACTATCACCTTTGTGGACATTAATGGTTACTATATTTTTCCTGAGAAGGAGGAAACCTTCAACACTCGATGGCTCACTAGATTTGTGACTCCCACGAAGGATATTCTTAGAGAATGGTGGTAGGATCTAACCAAATTCCAAGTTACGAATGATCAAGTCTACAGGATAGGTAGTTTAAGGAAAATCTTTCAGCTGATTGACACCACAATGAACCATCTGTCCAGAAAAGTGGGTTGTGATGTATTCCACTGGAACTGGGTCTCCATCATGTATGTTGTCGCCTGTTAACACCCAGGTTGTTCCCTATGACTCCCAAGGGAATACGGCCGGGGTAACCACTAACCAATCTTTGGATTGCAGCTTCTAGCCAAACTGCAATCAAAGAGGGCTCTCTCTTTTAAGGTTTAGCTCGGTTTGTGTATAAATTTTAGGCTAGCTATGATGTTGAAGATTTGTTTTTGTATTTGGTTGGAGAATGTTTCAGTCAAGATGTGTATGCTCTCACTAGAATGTTATATATCATTGGGCAATGGAGTCAGTGGTCCTTTGGTTTGGTGTGCTATGTTGATACAGTAGTGAAGCTGCAGAGCTGGATAACTGTTTGAGAAATAATGCTTTGAAATTGTGTTTAAGTGTGATGTGTTCAGTTCATGAAAGGCAGTTAAGGATCTTTCAATAAACTGATATGATAAAGAAGTGAGAGTGTTATCTGGAAGCAGTGAAGAATTTCTAGACAACATTCACATTATAGAATTAAATAAAACATGAGCATTTAAGAATTCATGTCCATAGTTAATTCCGAAGAAAACATTTACAGCAATAAAAGATTGAGCACAGGGTGTGATGAAACATGTCCTGTACTATCCCTTTTCTCTATTGCTAGATTTGATTAAAACATGAATATGAAATAACATAAGAAGACAAAACAGAGATTAAGAAAATCTATTATTCCACCAGACAGCACAAGAATTCTGCAACAACACTTAAGTCATCAGCAAGACATCAAAGTTCCAGGAAATCACTGAGCTGATCTAGCTCTTTGTATTAGACAATTCTGAAAGTGTACAGTACATTTGCCTTAGAGTGAAAATTACCAACCCCTTATGCGTTACTAAGGGGAGTATATATACAAAGTTTACATAAGAAAATATCTGAATGAAGAGTAAATGCTCCATTAATTCCATGCCAACTGCTGGAGTGTAGTAGCTGAGAAAGTTAATGCTGTAATAACTTTCTAGTCCCTTAGCTGTCAAAAATGGTCAGGGACTGTTGACTTGGTGGCAGTTGGAGTCGGCTGAGGATACGTTGTCAAAGACATGCGTTTTTTCTTATCCTTTGGGCTAGCCGTCGTTGTCCATGTGCTGAGTCACCTTTCAGCTGCCTTAAATGCTAGCCTTTTTCTGCTTTTTGTCTTGTGGTGAGCTGGAGAGGGCAGGGGCCGAGCAACTGAGGCTACCGTGGCAAGATTTGAAGCATTGCTTGCCACCAATCTTCCTTAGGCATCTGATGTCTCCGAATTTTTATTAAAGTTTCATCGGCCTCTGTATACCTGTAAAATTAGGAGGAGTTTCAAAAAGATGATTTACCTCATTTTCAATAAAGAAGAGGCCCTCAAGTTTCTCATATAAGCTCTGTCCTGAGGGAGGCCCTGTTTGTTTTGATGTACTGCCAGATGCAGTGATCTGATTCTCAATGTAGGTTGCCATTCTGTTGGCAAATTGATCCCGGGAGATCAGTCTTCCTGCACCACTTAGGAGGCTGGGCAGGCCTTTTGCTTGCAGCACTGCCATCTTGACTTTGTATTCCTCCACATCTGCTTGTATCTCATAGCACTTCCTCTCCACAGTTTGCACATAGTTCCTGAGAGTTAGTACCTTCTTGGCAGTGAGGACAGCCTCTGTTCTGTTGGGAATGCCTATGGCTGCCAGTTCCTCCTTTTCCTACCTGTTCAGGAAGTCTATCATTCTGTTGGCCTGTTCAGGTCTGTTTCCCAGTAGTGTTTTGGCCTTATTGATTTCTGCTTGTGCTTGGCCCAATAAGTCCATCTGCTCATGTATTGCTTTTATTGACCTCCATTGTTGAGTGATGGATTGGCCAATTTTGGCCCAAAGAATCCTTTTTATGTCGGCCATGGCAGTCTCTAGATTCAGCTCTTTCTCTAAGGCCTTTATTTTTTCTTTTAGGGCCTTTATCTCTCTGCTTTGCTCTGCCACAGTCACTTTTGATTTGTCATACTTGGCATCCAGCTCTGCCAATTTTTCCTTGGCCTTCTTTATTTCATTTGCCTGGAGCTCCATTTCCTTGATGGCTTTAGTTAATTCTTCTACGCTTTTGCTAGAATCTGGAGCTGTTGTTGTTGCCGCTGCTTCTGTTGTGGGGGCCACTGCTGCCCCTGTAGTTGTTGCTGTTGCTGAAGAAGTTGGAGGAGCTTGGGATGTGGATTCTCCCTGTTTGTCTTGTAATGTCCCTTCAAGCTCTTTCTCCAAGTCAAGGACCCTCTGGTTTAGCTGCATTATGAGGTCCAGCTGGTCATCGATCTGCTTTTCTTTCTGTAGCTCTGTTGTCTGAGGATGCTCTGTAGGCTGTAGCTTTAACCTCTTTTTTAAGGCATTGAGGTCATCCTCCTTTTTCTTCATTAGGGCCCTTACACCCTTTGGGTCACTAGGATCATGCCCTAGATCAATTATGATGTCCTCAAGTGACTTTATTCTGTTATCTTTCGCCAGGGAGGACATTCTCTCAAAATCCAACTGAGTGTTGGTATTTTTGAGTGACTCTTTCAGTTCATGGGCCATGGTTTCCTTCTCCACCAAGGTTGCATAGACGATTTCTCCAGTCTGTTTGTGGAGTTCAATCTGGTCCATGGGATGTATGTCTCTGGCTAGGACCTCCACCCTTGTCTTCACATAATCTGCTGCTGATTTTGGATGGGGCACTTTAGGCTTGAAATGGCTGAGGATCATTTTTTCCTCTTGAATGTCATATACTGACATTAGCCTCTCCTTTTGTACTGGTGTTGCATCTAGAAATTGTTTATAGACCTCTACCCTCAGCAGATCATTCTGAGCCTTTATTTGTTTGAAAGAAGCCTTAGTGCTCTTGGGCTTCTTGCTCTGCTGGGAAGAGGAGGACACCTCCAAACCATGTTGTAAACCTTGCTCCTGCTGAAAGGAGCTTGTACCTGTATGCTGACTGCCTTCTTTGTATTTCCTTGCTATGTCTAAGACATCTTCAGTGATGTCTTCTACCTCTAGGGAGTCTACCCTTTGCCTTTTGGCTTCTGGTTGCTGGGAGGATCCACTAATGGGAGTGGACTCTTCTCTATCTCTTTTTGTACCCCTTTCCTCATGTGCTGGGGTCTGCAAAATTGGGGCAGTCAATGGCTCAGTTTGAGGGGGTGGAGTTAGCATTGTTGGAGCTGCTGGTAGCTCAGTCTGTGGAAGGACAGTTTGCCCTTGTTGTTGTTGTGGTTGCTGCCCTGGTTGCTGCTCTGGTTGCTTCTCACCTGAAGGGGCAGGCTTTTCTTTCACGGTTTCTTCTTCAGCACCCATTATCCCTTTCCCTTTGTCTGTAGCCGGTGTTGTTGTAGAGGGTGCCTGTGTGGCTGGTACAGTCCTTGTGGCCGAGGTCCCTTCTCCTGCTGAGTGAGGCCGTTTGAAGGGTACCTGCTGCACAGAATCTAGGTCAAGAGTCTTTTCAAGTTCCTTGACATTCTTCAGCATTGTCTCTTCTTCAGTTAATTTTTCAATTAAAGTATCATGCTGCCACTCTTGCTGGTTGGCATATTTTTCTATGTGGGGATATTTGCAATGCTTATAGCCTATTAGCCTGTACTTGACTCTCCTAGCAGTGATGAAGCCTTCAGGATCATAAGGGACCCACCGAAAACTATATGATAACTTGTATTTGTCTTTGAGGATGAGGTCAGCATCTTCCCATCCTTCTTTTTTATTCATGATGAAGGGGCCCAAGTGACGCTTGAACTAGAGATGGGCTTTCTTTCTGGAGCTGTGGAAGTGGTGAGGTCAGACTGAATCAACTACCTATAATATTCCAAGGCAAATATCCTCATAGGCACATACTTTGGGAGTATGTATGGACAGAGCTCACAGCCATAAACTCTGATGATTGTGTGATCCTCATATAGGTACCAATCACCTATTTTATACTTCTTGGAAAGCTGCAGAGCTTTCTGTATCTCAGTTGATATTCTGGGAGGAGGGGACCTCATCAATAGGCAAGATACAGGGTATACAAATTGGTCAATAAATTCACAGTAAGAATAGGGTGAATTTGAGACTTTGTGATAGACAGATGTCCAGAAGATCATAGATCTTCTTTCCCCTCTATAATCCAGCTTTTTGATGTAGCAAGGAAATACTTCGGACCGATAGTACATGAAAAGATGGTAAATATAGGCCGAGTACTTGAAGACACCTTGTCTGTCCACTTTGCTTAACTGATCATGAATCTTGTTAGCTATGAACTTGGCAAAGTTATATTTGCGGGCAGGCGGTTGGCCTGGGCTGTAAACAGCTAGCAATACCAGCATTGTTTCATCCACATGTTCACTGGTTCTGTACCCCAACACATAAGCAATCATGTCTAGCAACAGTCTGCCTACCTCAGTGAAAAAGACATCCAAGTAGGGAGGTGGCCCTGCAGGCTGGCATTCAGGTCTCATAAATGTCTTGGTGACCTTCTGGATCTCCTCACTAGTCATCTTGGCACTAGTGTCCAGCAGATAATTCATGGAAAATGGGAACAGCAGCTCAGTTTGATCAAAGTGGAGCATCTTGTTGATGGTTTCAGGATTGATGTGAAAGAGGATGCTCCCAGATGGAGACTTAATAGCTCTTTGCTGCACATCATAGTTTTCAGCACAAAGGCGAATGACCTCGGGAAAAACATTGACAGAGGGCAGACAGTAGTATGGCAGATTTGATTCCCATATCCCATATGTGTCCTTGCCATTTAAATAGTCCTCCCTTAACTACCTGTAGGTCTGCAAGAAGTCCCTGTTACCCACAAAGTCTTCAATGAGATAGTCCCTATCAGCAAGAGGCAAGGACTCCAGGTCTTTGTTTGGTGGATTTAGTGGAGCAACACTGAGGGCTGATGGTGCAGGGGTAGCCATTGTATAATCTGATTTTGAACAAGGTGAGTGCAATGGGTAGCAAGGTTCCTCAGAGCTTAAGTGATACACTCACTGTAGACAATGTTTGAAAATGTTTTTCACAGTGGAAAGGCAGGCTTGCTTCTGCAGTTTTTTGGTAAATTCACAGGGATTGTGAATTGCTAGGGGTAAAATGCACAGGGTATGTGGGATTACTTAAGTGAAAAGCTGCAGCTGGTCCACACCCGGCAAAAGGGGACAATGCCAGGCACCTCGAGGATGAATTTCACAGCTTTGGCCCGCGAATTGACTGTTTCAGTGTTGAATTATGGTTCTGGGGGTAATGTAGGTTACCTTAGCTCACTTTTAGGCAGTAGACAGAGCTTAATTTGGAATTTGACAAGTGTTTTAATGGTAAATTTGCAGAGAAATGGTAAGCATGGGGGAAATGGGAGAATTACAGTGAATACCTGGATAAAACACTTAGAAAGCCTGCGGGCCGAACTGTGAAGGCTGAATGTAGCTGAGTTGATGAGTTGGTACGGTTGCAAATTTGAATTTGGAGGTCCGGAGGCGTTTTGGCAGTGAACCAGCAGCAACGGCTATGTCTTCTTCGCTCGAAAATGACATAAAACGGCCTAAACCGTGACTTTTAACGACGAATTTGGAAAGAATGAGTAATTGGCGCCTTTCCGCCGATGACGTCAGCATGACGTCATGGCGGTCCCGGGTACGGAGGGTGACGTGGCTGCTGAGGTGTAGGCCAGCGTGGCCGGACACGGTGGCGGGCGGATAAGGTGGTAGGGCTACGTGGAGGGCCACGCGGCGCAGGGGCGGAAGATGGTGCTACGTCATGATGACGTATGGATGACATAAGGGGGAGGTGGTAACGGGATGGTGGTAAGCGGGTTCCCCGCACCACCTTTGGACAAAGGCGGTATCGGGGAGGGGGGCTCCGAACAACCCCACCGCCTGCCACGCATCCCTTGTACGGGGCGGAAAACCATCGTTCCCCAGACGCTAAAGGTCGGCGGATCCAGATCTGAAAATACCTGCCCACCGTCGGATCGGGGGTGGCAGACGATGGACGGCTGGTGGGTCTCCCAACGGATCGTGCATGTTGGGGAGTCCCGCCGGCATATTAAATATTCAAATTAATACTTTGGGCGGAGAACTTTAGGTTTATGGTTTTTGTGGGTTTTTTCGGGGCAGGGTTAATATAAGGGGGGAAAGAGGGTTAAAAAGTGGGTTTTAAGAAGAGGGAAGGGGGTTTATGTGGGAGGTTATTGCTCCCAACTAGAGGTTAGAGCAATCCCATGACAGGGTTGACCACAGTCCCTGGTGGACAAAAGTCTCCCTTAACAAACTTATTTAGCTATAGTGCTAAAAGGGAAGATATTTATACAATGTTGGGGATTTAGACACCATGGTGTTATAATAGTAGGGGGAAGGGTGACATAGGGGATTTAGATAGTAGAAGTCAGGGGTTAATATGGATGCAAAAGGGTAAAGGAGGAGTGATATCACTAAGTTTATTTGAAAATCACTTAGTTTAGGGAGTAGATCAAAATGAAAAGAATTTTTACACAGGAAATGTGGCTTTTAAAGGAATAAGAACCACTATAAAACCTCAGATCTTCTCATGAATCTCAACAGATGAGGGGATGTTAGTAATGAATGGGAAAGGGGAAAATTGGGAAGTTAGAGATGCTTCTTTGCTTTGCTGCAACCTGAAGGAGAAGAAGACCTTCTCAATCCATTGATTTTGTTTTGTGAATAGGTTAGCACACATTCAATTGTAAGGAATGACAATTCTGCAACCCCATCTGCCTACCCATCTACTTGCCTAGCATTTTTTGTTTCTTCTTGGAGGGTGCACTTAAACTTGCAGACCCTTGTGTGCCTTTTATTTTCTTTGGCTTTCTCTTTTGATTTTCTATCTAATGCTACCCTTATTGCTTCCAAGGTCCCAGATTAAGCAGTTGGGAACCTTAATTCTCTACCTAAGCTATTGGTCTGCCAAGATTAAACAGTTTGGACAGACTTCTTTCTCTATTCTACAACTGAAAATTTAAAACATGGCATGATCCAGATTAGGCTGTTGGACCATCCATCAAAATTGAGTCCACATCAAGCTATGTACACACATTGTTTTCTCTTGGAAATATGGGATCTTTGCATCACCAAAGCAGAGCATATTTGGACCTTTCTTTGCCAATCATGAAATATGAAACCTATTGGTATAGGTAGCTAACAGTGGCTCCACTTGGGGATGGTTTTTCTTCTTGAAAGACCAAGAACAGCAAGTCAGAATGCCTTGGCCCTTGATCTGTTCTTGCCAAAATTTGGGAAGTCTCTCTTTGCATATCAAAACTAGAAGCTATTACCTCTGTGGACTTTCTGGCCTGTAAAGCCCCCTTTTCTATTTATTTATAGTGGCTTTTCAAACTGAACTATTTATCTGCTGAAAGAAATATATACAGCTGATTATGTACAAGGGAAAATTAGGTTGCATTCATGGATGGTAGTCAAAATAGTGCTTTAGCATCCTGCCATTCACAGGACCTTCACCTAAATCAGTGCCCTCCAAGTTTTCTAAAAAGTAAGTGTTATTTCCCTGTATTGCTTGTATGACAAAGGGCCCTCTCCAAAGGGAGTCAAATTTTCCATGCTTACCCTTATCTTCTCTTCTTGAATCCCACTTGAGGACTTTGTCTCCAATGCTGAAATCTTCTGCCTTAGTTCTTCTGTCAAAGGCCTTCTTTAATTTTTCTTGTAAAACTTGAACTCTGTTGTAGACTTGATCTCTAGTTTGCTGCAGACATATGATTTGATTTATCCTTCTCTGCATATCATTTGGTTCAGCTTGACTTTCTTGAAGTAGTTTCATAACAGGAACCCCTAGTGATGAAGGGAATTTGGCTTCTAATCCATAAACTAACTCATATGGGCTGGTCCCAATTGATCTCTTGGTTGTTAGTCTATCTGCCCATAAGGCATTCACAAGCTTCTTATGCCAGTTCTTCTTATTTTCTTCTAACACTTTCTTTATGATGTTTACTAGGCTTTTATTTGATGATTCAGCCAGACCATTACCTTGGGGATAGTATGCAGTAGAATGGCCCAAAGTAATATGAAATTTGTGGCAGAAGTTTACCATCTTCTTGGATCTAAAAGCGGCAGCATTGTCTGTTATTATTTTGTCAGGACAACCAAATCTAGCCAATATGTTATTCTCCAAGAACTGGATGATCATTGAATCATTTGCTTGTCTGCATGGGGCAGCTTCAATCCACTTAGTGAAATAGTCTGTAGTTGTTAGAATCCATCTGTGCTGGCCTGAGGATGAGGGATGAATTTCCCCAATGAAATCCAAGCCCCATTGTTGAAAAGGTCTCTCTGTTGCAATAGGCCTTAAGGGAAGTGGTAGTAACTTTCTCTTTCCCTCAAACACTTGGCATTTGTGACATGAGGTGGTGAATTTCTTGACATCAGAGAAAACAGTGGGCCAATAGTAACCAGCCCTCAGTATTTTGTCCACAGTGGACTTCCAATACAAGTGTCCACCACAGTCCCCTGCATGAAATTCTTTCATGATATTGTCAGTTTCAGTTTCAATTAAGCAGTTCAGCAATATCCCTTCATGGTTTTTCCAAATCAAATTACCATCCATAACACAAAATCTTGAGGCTTTCATTTTTAGGAACCTACACTTAGTTCTGGACAATCCTGGTGGAGCACACAGGTTTTGTAATACATAACGTATATCAGAGTACCAAGGGGATTGTTCAAAGGCTACATTGGTCTTTGGAGTCGCCAGCTCCAGTTCATTGTCCAGCTGGTTGATGTCTAAGGCTTGGAAGTTTGCTTCTGTCATTAATTTAGCCAAACCTTTCCCTTTTATCAGTTTTGTAGGTTTTATTTCAATATAAAATTCCAAGATGTTGGCAATCCATTTTCCTCTTCTACCCTCTAAGTTTTCTTGGGTGAGAATGTCTTTCACTATGGGACTTGGTACATAAGCTATAACATGGGAATAAAGGATGTAAATCCTAAATTCTTTAATGGCCTTGACCAAAGCATAAGCTTGCTTTTCCATGATTTGATATTTCAGAGGTGCATCTCTAAGAGCTCTACTGAAAAAAGAAATGGGCTTTTCATTTCCTTGGTCATCTTTCTGTAACAAAACAGCAGCAATAGTATGCTGGGAGGCAAAAGAGAAAATGATGAACTCTCTATCAAATTGAGGATTTGTTAAGACTGGGGTTTGGGTAAGGGCCAATTTTATACCTTCAAAGGCCTGATTTGCTTCAACTGTCCATTTCACTTTTGAATCTTTCTTTAGCATATTATTCAGTAATCTGATCAGTTCTGCTAAGTTTGGGATAAACCTTCTCAAGAAGTTGATTTTTCCCAAGAATGCTTGCAATTCTTTGATGTTTCTTGGGTGGGGCATTTGTAAGATAGCTTGTATCCTATCTGGGTCAATTCTTATGCCATCCTTTGAAATGATATGTCCTAACAGCTTACCTTCTTCCAAACCAAATAGAGACTTCTTGGGATTTAAGGAAATTCTATATTTCCTACATGTTAGGAAGATCTGCCTCAAGTGTTTCAAATGTTCTTGGTCAGATTTTGAGAAAGGTGTGAGGTCATCTAAGTAAATGACTAGAAAGTCATGAATCTCCTTGGCAAAAGCAATATCCATTGCTCTTTGAAATTTTGCCCCTGCATTTTTCAATCCAAAAGGCATTTTTACATATTTGAAAGTTCCCCATGGGGTTGTAAATGCAGTTTTGTCCTGATAATCAGGGTGTACTAGGATTTGATTAAAGCCTGAGAACCCATCAAGTAGTGAGATCCTTGAGGCTCCTACCACTCTTTGGAGAATGTGATCCATCTTGGGCAATGGATAATTATCTTTGAGGGACACTTGATTCAGATTTCTTAGATCCACACAAAGCCTTATTTCGCCAGTTTTCTTTCTTGTAGGGACCAAATTTGAAATCCAATCAGAAAACCTGATTGGTGCTATGATGCCAGCTTTAAACATTTTTTGCAGTTCTTTTTCAATTGAAGGAAGGAGCATAGGATTGATCCTTCTTAATTTTTGCTTGAATGGCTTTTGATTAGGCTTGAGAGGGATAGTATGCTGGATAACAGAGGTATCATAGGACTTTAGATCCTCATAACCCCATGCAAAGACATCCTAGAATTCTTTGAAAAGGTCTATGTATTTGGGTTTTTGATCAGGAGGTAAAGATGCAGATAACTTTATTATTTTGGGCTTGTCAATGGTACCAATGTTGCATTCTTCAATGGCTGCATTTAAGGGTTGCATTTTTGGCTTTCTAGGGATATCATTTGAATCAAAGATGTCCTCTAATGGAGTTAGGCCTGTTGGAAGAAAATTGTCTTTCAGCTCTATGATTTCAGCCTCTGTAACAGGCACATCTTCATAGCTGGCTTGTTGAATTTGTTGTATGTTTTCTTTGTTGAAAATGGTTGGATGTAGCATTTGTTTTGCTGTTCTAGGTGATATTGGGTGGTTAGTCTGTTCAAACTGTAGTTGTGATTGACTTGCTCTCTCAGTGTCAATATTTAATCCTGCAAATTCTTGTTGCAAAGTTAAAAAATTGTTTATTTGTGTATCATCCTCAAATACTTGCCAATCTTTAACATTGTTTGGAATGGAGGGTCTGTGTTTTATCTCAGCTGTAAAACAATTGTTAGGTTCCAAAGGTAATTTGCAGGTACTTGCAAATGTGGCCAAACTATGAGCATGAAGATTATGGGTCCTAGAAATTTTGGTGATTTGGAATTCAGAGAAGGAGTTTAGTATTTCAGCAACAGCAGACCTATAAGACCTCAATCTTTTGTCATTGGTGACAAAATTTCCCTTCACTTGTTGGATGACTAAATTTGAATCTCCCATGATTGAAACCCTTGTACCTTGTAAGGACTTTACTAGCTTGAGGCCTAGTAAAAGAGCTTCATATTCTGCCATGTTATTAGTACATCTGAAGTTTAATCTATAGGCTCTGCCTTGTGCATGACTGTTTTCTTTATTGTGTATCCAAACTCCAGCTCCTGCCCCTAATTTGTTGACTGCGCCATCAAATTCAAGGAACCATAGGATTTCTTGTTCCAGGGGGGACTTAATGACCTCTTTGTGTGCTGGAAATGCAAGTTGAAGTTCTGATTTTTCATTTAGTTCGTCTTGTAGGACAGTCTTATTACTTGATTGGATCAATTTGATTTCTAGGGCAGCAGCTTTGTTTAATGATGGTTGAACCCTTGTTTCTTGGGTAGCAGTTTGTTCATTAGTGTCTTCCTCTTGTATGAGCGTCTTGGTTTCAACATCATTATTTGAGAGAGTTGTATTGTCATTGAAGAGAATATATGAGTCTATGTCTGAATGGACAGCATATATGGGGAATTTTTGAGGCTTTTCTTCACTGCTGACCATGTATTTCATGAGTGTTTCTCTGTATAGTCTTTTCGGTTGCCCAAAAACAGAGATTGTGGCATATGACATGTCTAATTGCAGGGAACCTTGGAGTTTAGCCCCCCATGACATTGATAACAGCATCCCATACTTGGGTGGGATATCAGCAACTACAACATCCATTAGAATTGTTTTATTTGGGTACTGGACAAGAGACACACATAGATCTTTTATTAGGCCTAAGCACTTGACTTGGCTGGAGTCAAAGGAAAATAGGTCCTTATAGGGTCTTGTTATATCTAGATTCAATCTTTCCATGACTGCTTTTGGCATGAGGTTGTGAGAGGCACCTGAGTCAAACATTGCATTATGTAATATTTTATCATGAATGTGTAAGCTGACATAAAAAGGTAAGATCCCTGTGACTACTGTTTTTCCATCCACTTCTAGGCCAAACAGTAATTCTGGGGTGTCATCCAACACATTGACATCATCTTTGCTGTTGGTGAGTTGAAGGGACTTCTTGATTTGTTGTTTATAAATGTCATGCTTAGCTAGTTCTGAAAGAGGAATTGCTACCTTCAATTTGCCAATCTCAGTTTCTAGGTCAAAGGGTTTTTCAAATTGGGTCTTAGGGTTATGTATGACAGTCCTTTCCTTGTTCACTAACTCCTCTTCTTGATTTTTATTTTGATCTTGGGGCTTGTCCTTCTTGCTCATCTCCTGAGGAATGACACTTGGATTAAGGTGCAAGGCTGGTGTAGCTGTGGGCTGTTGTTTTAAGAAAAATGGTTCAGTAACTTCTTCAATAGTTACTTCTTTTGCAGGTGAATTTGTTTTGTCATTAGGCTCTATGACTATGCCTCTTTTGGGCTGCTGGTTATCTTTTATCTTTTCAGGCTGAGTTACATTCACAGTTCTGCTCCTTAGCTTGTATTGTTTATGGACTTCATAAACAGCTGTGTCATAGCCTTGTTTAAAGTCAAATGATTCACCTGATTTGGTTTGGAACAGTTTGATTTCATCATCCTCATGATCTTCTTATGTTAAAAAGACTTGACTTTCACCATCCAAACCCATTAAATTTATGTGAGGATCTTCATTGGGTTCACTAGATGTAGAAGTCTCAGCATAGTTTTCTTGGAAAGGGGGTCTTATGTCTGGATCAGAACTTGCCCTGCCCATGTTTGGGTTTTGAGTTCTCCTAAAATTTGGACTCCTAGTAGGGTTATTCTGTGGTGCTTCCCATGATGATTTTCTTTCAACTGATTCCACTCTATCACCCAATATCTTCATACCAGTGAGTATTGCATCCAGCTTTTGATCAAAAGCTGAGGGTTCTTCTTTGAAGGTGGTTCTTTTTTCCAACCTTGCTCTGTTCCTTTTGGCAATCAGGTTAGCTTCCACTGTCAAAGCAACCTTTTGGGCATCTGCAAGGGTTTCAGGGGCTCTTTCCTTCAGCTGATAGGCCATATCAGGGTCAAAACCATCAGGAAATTTGTACAAGGCTAAGTCAGGAGGAGGTCTTAAATTTTGTGGTATTGCATTATATACATTGTTGAATCTTGCACAATACTCCAAAACGGTCTCTTGAGGACCTCTTCTGATTGTGTCATATTCACCAAGTATGTGAAGGGGATCTTTCTTTTTCTCCCATCTGTTAGTAAAGGCTTGGTAAAGCTCATCAGGAGTTGTGATGGAATTTGCATTTAGGGATCTGAATCAAGTTCTTACATCCCCGGTCAGACTTTGCACAAACATCCTCATTCTCACACTGTCATCATCTATTTCATAGTTCTCAAAATGGCCTTGCATCTTTTTGGCATGCTGAATAGCTGTGAAAGGGCCAGTGGAGTCAAAATACGAGATCTTGGATTGATAGTCCTGGGGTAGAGCTGCAGCATTAGCAGGTAACTGCAAAGGTTCATACCTATTGGCCATATTTGCAGGGTATATGGGATTGATAGGGATAAACGGGATAATAGGGATGATGGGTATAACAGGGTTGATGGGACCCGTAGAAACTAGAGTGTTCGTCAAGGGAATATGTGCAGTGGATGAAGGTGTGAAAGGAGGGCTTTGAGATGTAGAGGGGGAACTGGGGGAATCAAGGGTAGATCGAAATAGAACCTTGATTGGAGTTGGAATAGGGTTTGGATGAACTGTCTCAGGACTTGAATCAGCAAGAGTTTGTTGTCCCTGCTGCTTCCTGATGATCCTAGGGATTGTATTAGGATTTTCAAAAACAGCTGGTGGATCTGGGTCAGGGTTTGACCTAGTATGTCTGGTTTTCCTTTTAGGAGCCAGCTTCTAAACTTCTTTTTGGTATTTTGCAGGATATTTTGTGTCTACAGAGGCCAGACAAGATTTTGGAGTTACTGTGTATTTTCCAAAGCTAGCACCAAAGTGAATGAAGCAGCTTTCAAGAGATAAACAGAAATTAGAAAATCCTGAGGAAGTTCCCCAGTGGAGTCGCCAATTATCTTAACACCCAGGTTGTTCCCTATGACTCCTAAGGGAATACGGCCGAGGTAACCACTAACCAATCTTTGGATTGCAGCTTCTAGCCAAACTGCAATCAGAGAGGGCTCTCTCTTTTAAGGTTTAGCTCGTTTTGTGTATAAATTTTAGGCTAGCTATGATGTTCAAGATTTGTTTTTGTATTTGGTTGGAGAATGTTTCAGTCAAGATGTGTATGCTCTCACTAGAATGTTATATATCATTGGGCAATGGAGTCAGTGGTCCTTTGGTTTGGTGTGCTATGTTGATACAGTAGTGAAGCTGCAGAGCTGGATAACTGTTTGAGAAATAATGCTTTGAAATTGTGTTTAAGTGTGATGTGTTAAATTCATGAAAGGCAGTTAAGGATCTTTCAATAAACTGATATGATAAAGAAGTGAGAGTGTTATCTGGAAGCAGTGAAGAATTTCTAGACAACATTCACATTATAGAATTAAATAAAACATGAGCATTTAAGAATTCATGTCCATAGTTAATTCCGAAGAAAACATTTACAGCAATAAAAGATTGAGCACAGGGTGTGATGAAACATGTCCTGTACTATCCCTTTTCTCTATTGCTAGATTTGATTAAAACATGAATATGAAATAACATAAGAAGACAAAACCGAGATTAAGAAAACCTATTGTTCCACCAGACAGCACAAGAATTCTGCAACAGCACTTAAGTCATCAGCAAGACATCAAAGTTCCAGGAAATCACTGAGCTGATCTAGCTCTTTGTATTAGACAATTCTGAAAGTGTACAGTACATTTGCCTTAGAGTGAAAATTACCAACCCCTTATGCGTTACTAAGGGGAGTATATATACAAAGTTTACATAAGAAAATATCTGAATGAAGAGAAAATGCTCCATTAATGCCATGCCAACTACTGGAGTGTAGTAGCTGAGAAAGTTAATGCTGTAATAACTTTCTAGTCCCTTAGCTGTCAAAAATGGTCAGAGACTGTTGACTTGGTGGCAGTTGGAGTCGGCTGAGGATACGCTGTCAAAGACATGCGTTTTTTCTTATCCTTTGGGCTAGCCGTCATTG
This sequence comes from Pinus tabuliformis, assembly GCA_031772625.1. Taxonomy (NCBI): domain Eukaryota; kingdom Viridiplantae; phylum Streptophyta; class Pinopsida; order Pinales; family Pinaceae; genus Pinus; species Pinus tabuliformis. The sequence continues at coordinate 845,796,788 of CM062815.1, forward strand.
TCCATGTGCTGAGTCACCTTTCAGCTGCCTTAAATGCTAGCCTTTTTGTGCTTTTTGTCTTGTGGTGAGCTGGAGAGGGCAGGGACCGAGCAACTGAGGCTACCGTGGCAAGATTTGAAGCATTGCTTGCCACCAATCTTCCTTAGGCATCTGATGTCTCCGAATTTTTATTAAAGTTTCATCAGCCTCTGTATACCTGTAAAAATTAGGAGGAGTTTCAAAAAGATGATTTACCTCATTTTCAATAAAGAAGAGGCCCTCAAGTTTCTCATATAAGCTCTGTCCTGAGGGAGGCCCTGTTTGTTCAGATGTACTGCCAGATGCAGTGATCTGATTCTCAATGTAGGTTGCCATTCTGTTGGCAAATTGATCCCGGGAGATCAGTCTTCCTCCACCACTTAGGAGGCTGGGCAGGCCTTTTGCTTGCAGCACTGTCATCTTGACTTTGTATTCCTCCACATCTGCTTGTATCTCATAGCACTTCCTCTCCACAGTTTGCACATAGTTCCTGAGAGTTAGTACCTTCTTGGTAGTGAGGACAACCTCTGTTCTATTGGGAATGCCTATGGCTACCAGTTCCTCCTTTTCCTGCCTGTTCAGGAAGTCTATCATTCTGTTGGCCTGTTCAGGTCTGTTTCCCAGTAGTGTTTTGGCCTTATTGATTTCTGCTTGTGCTTGGCCCAATAAGTCCATCTACTCATGTATTGTTTTTATTGACCTCCATTGTTGAGTGATGGATTGGCCAATTTTGGCCCAAAGAATCCTTTTTATGTCGGCCATGGCAGTCTCTAGATTCAGCTCTTTCTCTAAGGCCTTTATTTTTTCTTTTAGGGCCTTTATCTCTCTGCTTTGCTCTGCCACAGTCACTTTTGATTTGTCATACTTGGCATCCAGCTCTGCCAATTTTTCCTTGGCCTTATTTATTTCATTTGCCTGGAGCTCCATTTCCTTGATGGCTTTAGTTAATTCTTCTATGCTTTTGCTGGAATCTGGAGCTGTTGTTTTTGTCGCTGCTTCTGTTGTGGGGGCCACTGCTGCCCCTGTAGTTGTTGCTGTTGCTGAAGTAGTTGGAGGAGCTTGGGATGTGGATTCTCCCTGTTTGTCTTGTAATGTCCCTTCAAGCTCTTTCTCCAAGTCAAGGACCCTCTGGTTTAGCTGCATTATGAGGTCCAGCTGGTCATCGATCTGCTTTTCTTTCTGTAGCTCTGCTGTCTGAGGATGCTCTGTAGGTTGTAGCTTTAACCTGTTTTTTAAGGCATTGAGGTCATCCTCCTTTTTCTTCATTAGGGCCCTTACACCCTTTGGGTCACTAGGATCATGCCCTAGATCAATTATGATGTCCTCAAGTGACTTTATTCTGTTATCTTTGGCCAGGGAGGACATTCTCTCAAAATCCAACTGAGTGTTGGTATTTTTGAGTGACTCTTTCAGTTCATGGGCCATGGTTGCCTTCTCCACCAAGGTTGCATAGACCATTTCTCCAGTCTGTTTGTGGAGTTCAATCTGGTCCATGGGATGTATGTCTCTGGCTAGGACCTCCACCTTTGTCTTCACATAATCTGCTGCTGATTTTGGATGGGGCACTTTAGGCTTGAAATGGCTGAGGATCATTTTTTCCTCTTGAATGTCATATACTGACATTAGCCTCTCCTTTTGTACTGGTGTTGCATCTAGAAATTGTTTATAGACCTCTACCCTCAGCAAATCATTCTGAGCCTTTATTTGTTTGAAAGAAGCCTTAGTGCTCTTGGGCTTCTTGCTCTGCTGGGAAGAGGAGGACACCTCCAAACCAAGTTGTAAACCTTGCTCCTGCTGAAAGGAGCTTGTACCTGTATGCTGACTGCCTTCTTTGTCTTTCCTTGCTATGTCTAAGACATCTTCAGTGATGTCTTCTACCTTTGGGGAGTCTACCCTTTGCCTTTTGGCTTCTGGTTGCTGGGAGGATCCACTAATGGGATTGGACTCTTCTCTATCTCTTTTTGTACCCCTTTCCTCATGTGCTGGGGTCTGCAAAATTGGGGCAGTCAATGGCTCAGTTTGAGGGGGTGGAGTTAGCATTGTTAGAGCTACTGGTAGCTCAGTCTGTGGAAGGATAGTTTGCCCTTGTTGCTGTTGTGGTTGCTGCCCTGGTTGCTGCTCTGGTTGCTTCTCACCTTAAGGGGCAGGATTTTCTTTCACGGTTTCTTCTTCAGCACCCATTATCCCTTTCCCTTTGTCTGTAGCCGGTGCTGTTGTAGAGGGTGCCTGTGTGGCTGGTGCAGTCCTTGTGGCCGAGGTCCCTTCTCCTGCTGAGTGAGGTCGTTTGAAGGGTACCTGCTGCACAGAATCTAGGTCAAGAGTCTTTTCAAGTTCCTTGACATTCTTCAGCATTGTCTCTTCTTCAGTTAATTTTTCAATTAAAGTATCATGCTGCCACTCTTGCTGGTTGGCATATTTTTCTATGTGGGGATATTTGCAATGCTTATAGCCTATTAGCCTATACTTGACTCTCCTAGCAGTGATGAAGCCTTCAGGATCATAAGGGACCCACCGAAAACTATATGATAACTTGTATTTGTCTTTGAGGATGAGGTCAGCATCTTCCCATCCTTCATTTTTATTCATGATGAAGGGGCCCAAGTGATGTTTGAACTTGAGATGGGCTTTCTTTCTGGAGCTGTGGAAGTGGGTGAGGTCAGACTGAATCAACTGCCTATAATATTCCAAGGCAAATATCCTCATAGGCACATACTTTGGGAGTCTGTATGGACAGCGCTCACAGCCATAAACTCTGATGACTGTGTGATCCTCATATAGGTACCAATCACCTATTTTATACTTCTTGGAAAGCTGCAGAGCTTTCTGTATCTCAGTTGATATTCTGGGAGGAGGGGACCTCATCAATAGGCAAGATACAGGGTATACAAATTGGTCAATAAATTCACAGTAAGAATATAGCGAATTTGAGACTTTGTGATAGACAGATGTCCAGAAGATCACAGATCTTCTTTCCCCTCTATAATCCAGCTTTTTGATGTAGCAAGGAAAGACTTCGGACCGATAGTACATGAAAAGATGGTAAATATAGGTCGAGTACTTGAAGACACCTTGTCTGTCCACTTTGCTTAACTGATCATGAATCTTGTTAGCTATGAACTTGGCAAAGTTATATTTGCGGGCAGGCGGTTGGCCTGGGCTGTAAACAGCTAGCAATACCAGCATTGTTTCATCCACATGTTCACTGGTTCTGTACCCCAACACATAAGCAATCATGTCTAGCAACAGTCTGCATACCTCAGTGAAAAAGACATCCAAGTAGGGAGGTGGCCCTGCAGGCTGGCATTCAGGTCTCATAAATGTCTTGGTGACCTTCTGGATCTCCTCACTAGTCATCTTGGCACCAGTGTCCAGCAGATAATTCATAGAAAATGGGAACAGCAGCTCAGTTTGATCAAAGTAGAGCATCTTGTTGATGGTTTCAGGATTGATGTGAAAGAGGATGCTCCTAGATGGAGACTTAATAGCTCTTTGCTGCACATCATAGTTTTCAGCACAAAGGCGAATGACCTTGGGAAAAACATTGACAGAGGGCAGACAGTAGTATGGCAGATTTGATTCCCATATCCCATATGTGTCCTTGCCATTTAAATAGTCCTCTCTTAACTGCCTGTAGGTCTGCAAGAAGTCCCTATTACCCACAAAGTCTTCAATGAGATAGTCCCTGTCAGCAAGAGGCAAGGACTGCAGGTCTTTGTTTGGTGGATTTAGTTGAGCAACACTGAGGGCTGATGGTGCAGGGGCAGCCATTGTATAATCTGATTTTGAACAAGGTGAGTGCAATGGGTAGCAAGGTTCCTCAGAGCTTAAGTGATGCACTCACTGCAGACAATGTTTGAAAATGTTTTTCACAGTGGAAAGGCAGGCTTGCTTCTGCAGTTTTTTGGTAAATTCACAGGGATTGTGAATTGCTAGGGGTAAAATGCAGAGGGTATGTGGGATTACTTAGGTGAAAAGCTGCAGCTGGTCCACACCCGGCAAAAGGGGACAATTCCGGGCACCTCAAGGATGAATTTCACAGCTTTGGCCCGCGAATTGACTATTTCAGTGTTGAATTATGGTTCTGGGGGTAATGCAGGTTACCTTAGCTCACTTTTAGGCAGTAGACAGAGCTTAATTTGGAATTTGACAAGTGTTTTAATGGTAAATTTGCAGAGAAATGGTAAGCATGGGCGAAATGGGAGAATTACGGTGAATACCTGGATAAAACGCTTAGAAAGCCTGCGGGCCGAACTGTGAAGGCTGAATGTAGCTGAGTTGATGAGTTGGTACGGTTGCAAATTTGAATTTGGAGGTCCGGAGGCGTTTTGGCAGTGAACTAGCAGCAACAGCTATGTCTTCTTCGCTCGAAAATGACATAAAACGGCCTAAACCGTGACTTTTAACGACGAATTTGGAAAAAATGAGTAATTGGCGCCTTTCCGCCGATGACGTCAGCATGACGTCATGGCGGGCCCGGGTACGGAGGGTGACGTGGCTACTGAGGTGTAGGCCAGTGTGGCCGGACACGGTGCTGGGTGGATAAGGTGGCAGGGCTACGTGGAGGGCCATGCGGCGCGGGGGCAGGAGATGGTGCTATGTCATGATGACGTATGGATGACATAAGGGGGAGGTGGTAACAGGATGGTGGTAAGCGGGTTCCCCGCACCACCTTTGGGCAAAGGTGGTATCGAGGAGGGGGGCTCCGAACAACCCCACCGCCTGCCACGCGTCCCTTGTACGGGGCGGAAAACCACCGTTCCCCGGACGCTAAAGGTCGGCGGATCCAAATCTGAAAATACCCGCCCACCATTGGATCGGGGGTGGCAGACGATGGACGGCTGGCGGGTCTCCCGACAGATCGTGCATGTTGGGGGGGTCCCGCCGGCATATTAAATATTCAAATTAATACTTTGGGCGGAGAACTTTAGGTTTATGGTTTTTGTGGGTTTTTTCGGGGCAGGGTTAATATAAGGGGGGAAAGAGGGTTAAAAAGTGGGTTTTAAGCAGAGGGAAGGGGGTTTATGTGGGAGGTTATTGCTCCCAACCAGAGGTTAGAGCAATCCCATGACAGGGTTGACCACAGTCCCTGGTGGACTAAAGTCTCCCTTAACAAACTTATTTAGCTATAGTGCTAAAAGGGACGATATTTATACAATGCTGGGGATTTAGACACCATGGTGTTATAATAGTAGGGGGAAGGGTGACATAGGGGATTTAGATAGTAGAAGTCAGGGGTTAATATGGATGAAAAAGGGTAAAGGAGGAGTGATATCACTAAGTTTATTTGAAAATCACTTAGTTTAGGGAGTAGATCAAAATGAAAAGAATTTTTACATAGGAAATGTGGCTTTCAAAGGAATAAGAACCACTATAAAACCTCAGATCTTCTCATGAATCTCAACAGATGAGGGGATGTTAGTAATGAATGGGAAAGGGGAAAATTGGGAAGTTAGAGATGCTTCTTTGCTTTGCTGCAACCTGAAGGAGAAGAAGACCTTCTCAATCCATTGATTTTGTTTTGTGAATAGGTTAGCACACATTCAATTGTAAGGAATGACATTTCTGCATCCCCATCTTCCTACCCATCTACTTGCCTAGCATTTTTTGTTTCTTCTTGGAGGGTGCACTTAGACTTACAGACCCTTGTGTGCCTTTTCTTTTCTTTGGCTTTCTCTTTTGATTTTCTATCTAATGCTACCCTTATTGCTTCCAAGGTCCCAGATTAAGCAGTTGGGAACCTTAATTCTCTACCTAAGCTATTGGTCTGCCAAGATTAAACAGTTTGAACAGAGTTCTTTCTCTATTCTACAATTGAAAATTTAAAACATGGCATGATCCAGATTAGGCTGTTGGACCATCCATCAAAATTGAGTCCACATCAAGCTATGTACACACATTGTTTTCTCTTGGAAATATGGGATCTTTGCATCACCAAAGCAGAGCATATTTGGACCTTTCTTTGCCAATCATGAAATATGAAACCTATTGGTATATGTAGTTAACATCGCCAACCAAGGAATAGTCTTCATCTGGGCCAACATTCTCATGTCAAGTTTAAGAACAAATATAGTCGTAGTTAAGTAGCCTGAGCCAGACCAGCCACATTGGTCTATATGGCCTCATACCTACTAGATGCAGTGTGCATTAGGCGTCAATTCGACAACTGGAGTTACAATTGGGACGTGTCTGTAGCCAACCCAGTACACCATCGTTACAAAATATTTTGGTACACTTGCCATAAGGGTATGATCGATGTTATTTCTGAATCATTCATTGCTCCTTTATAACAATGACTATTCGAGGAGGAACCACCTTGCATGTTGAAAAGGGCCATGGAAACCATTGTCAAGGTGGCACATTGGTTCTTGATCCAGAAGGGGATATTTATTATAGTCTTCGGTTGCTACAAGGCCTTGCACACTCTCCCCAGGTTCGCCACAAAAAATGTGCCCTTGCATATTACCAAATGATGCAGGGTTTCTCAAAAACACTAACCAAAGGGAAGAAGAAACCATAGCCAAATTTCCTTCTTGGCATAGGGGCTTACGTGGTGGAAAACTTCAAAGAAGAAGAGATAGAATAATAAGCCTTAAGGGGATGTCTCTTTGTGACCTTGACCCAGCGTATGTATGATCCCCAGAAGGTTGTAGCTGCTCATTGCAAGAAAGATAATTTTAGTTGGTCATACTCACACTTCAGATAGGATAATGAGGACAAGGTCAAAAACTAGTACAACCCACAAGGGCATTCAGCCTCAACAAATAGCAAGAAAATGACAAAGAGCCACTTGACTACTCCCAGGAGAATGTGAGCTTGCAGGAGAGATCATCTTCCCTAAAACATAAGTAGAAGGCAAATGAGAAACTCAAGAAGCAGAAAGAGAAGCTTGTAGAAGATGTCCAGAGTGACCTAGAGATGGAAGGTGAGACCAGAACACTGGAACAAAGGAAAATGGCCTTAGCTAAAAGGAAGCAAGAGCTTAAGAGGAAAAGAGAGGAAGAGCTCAAATAATCACAAGATGAAAGTGACCAGGACCAGCTCAAAAATAAGAGGAGACAATAGGAAGAAGAGAAACAAAAGGAGGAGCAGAGAGCCGAAGAGGAAGAACATAAGAAGAAAGAAGAGGAGGAAAGGAGAAAGAAGGAGCAAGGGGAAACTAGTAAAACAAATGAGCCAGACCCATAACACATTGAACTTTTTCCATTAGATGTTCCTCCTTCTACTCCCCTCACTCGGGGTCACCTTCCCCTGAAAGAGTTAGGTATCCTCGAGGAAGAAGAAGAGGATGTGCTTAATCTCACCAAGCTCACATCAAATCACGTCAGCCTCAAGATCAAACAAGAGAGGAGGAAGTGTTATGATAGGAACCCCACAAAACCCTTGTTAGTCACCATGACAAAAGAAATTATCCCTCACACCACGGTTAACTCGGGTATGATCACCTCAGCTGGAACTGCATTTGTGACTATGACTAAACATAATGTTGCAAGAATGAAAAAAAAAAATTGTGGAACTCCAAAATAGACTTTACGCATTGGAGAAGAGGGCCGCTAAGGTGGAACACGATAGGAAAAGAGTAGAGGAGGAGAACACAACTCTCCGCTTAGTACAATCTAGTGCAACAGAGTTTGAGGTAGTAATCAAGAAGGAGTCTGAGACACTTAATGGGGCTATGGAAATGGTATATGAGGAAATGTCCAAATTACATCACACGGCAACACTGATCTTGGCTATACAAACCCATACAAAAGAGAGATATGCCATGATAAAAGAAGCCATTGTAGCTATGGATAGGATATACGAGTGGTCCATCAAGTATCCAAGGGCACCTATCATGGTCCCAAAGAAATAATGGATCACCTTGTAAAATTCCAAAGTCTAGCTGCGCATCAAAATCCAGTCATAGGAAAATATGGCCAAAGATGTAGACATGGTATTGGCTTCATACAGGCACCTTTTCAGTGATCTAAAGTAAATAATCTAGATCCATTGGGTCCCATCTATCATAGAAGTTGGGTAGGTAAGGAAGTAGGAAGACATTTCACAGGAAGTTGAATCATTCGTGGACACATACAAGAAAGCTTCCTGCTCTAACAACCTGCCTATTACAAAGGAGAATATCACACACTATGTGGTTGGGCAAGTAAGAATGTACACAAAGTTGGTGACCTTAGGAAATCAGGTGAATGCCAAAAGGACCACCCTCATACTGGACGCCCCAGAATTCTTGCATAGATATGATGAAGAGCAACCAAAGATCACCCCCATTGCAACTGAGTACAAGCTTTGGCACACCTACTTAACAACGAAACTCCACCTGGAGATTCTCGAACTCTCTATTGTCAAATTGATAGATTAGAATTTGCTAATTTTGTAATCTCAGTTAATTCGGATAGAATAGGATAGTTGTGGAATAAGAAGAGTCATAAAGAAGTCCAAAGGTCATACGGTAGTCAAAAGGTCATACAAAGCCCAAAAGTCATGGGTAGGCCAAAGGTTCACCCTCGTTCTATAAATACACCCCTATGACACATTGTAAAGGACTTTTAGCTGAGGACTTATTTTGGGATAATATTGTTTTGAAAATATTTATGCTCTTCTAATATATGCAAGGAGTAATTGTTATTTTCCACTATTGGATCAGACAAATATTTTATGCTATGGTGCCATGGATATTGTTTACTTGATGGGTCATATGTTCCTAAGAGCCCTTTCGATGTGTTGTCTACTCCTGTGCTTTCTTGTGCTATGAAACTAGTTTCACAACACACAGATGATATATGATGTATTGACCCTATGCTCGCATTGATGAACTATTTCATTGATATTGGCATGATCTTGTTGTTGACTGTACATTTAATTATGCTTATTGATGCTTGGTTACTGTGTACTATTTTGTAGTAGTTAAGAATTTCCTTTACATAGACATGATTATGTCTAAATTTTTTAAGACAATCACTTTATGTAAGATTCATGTTGCTAATGTTTAATATGGCTATTCATGGTATTCATGTCGTGAACGTCTTGTCGGTTATTCCCTTGTATCAATTGAAGTGCATGTGTTTAATCGAGTCAACATCCCACCTATGTCCGAAGCAAACCCAAACCATATGAATGACATTCAGGCCTACATACCGGAAGGGATCCCAAAACCAAACAGTGTAGGGTCTAGTTGGGACTCTATACCATGGAGATCCGCCCTTTACTATTGGAAGAGATTTTCAGCCCATCAACAGGAGTATAAGGCCAATATGGGGGTGTGGGCCATGATGGATGACTGGAAGAGTACCAAGGCTACAAATGTGCATTTTGATTTGGATTATAATAAGGATAGTATGCATGTTTCATGCCTTGTTTATATGTCCAAGGGCCTTAAGGCCTTCTTTGGTTAATGAAACAGAGCTACTTTGCACCACCTTCTTCCCCTTGGTATACAACTCTCACACCTGGTAGAGAGGGACATTTGTCTGTGGCATGATTTTCTTCATAAGTAGAGCACACTTTTATGAAATTTAGTGTGCACTCATTGCTAGGGTGTCTCTTAATGTATTTGCGATAGAAAATAACTAGTTTCCTTTCTACTTCCTCCAGCTTCCTTTTAATTTGTATAGTATCCATTTGTAGGGTAAATGTATGAAACATTTAAATCTTAAAATCCTCCAACATACTTCCTATCTCATGTTTAATGGTTGTTGTAGAGGGAGAGGAGCTGACCAAGCCTTGGCTAGACATACCATTTTTCCTAACAACTGTGGAGTGATTATTGAATAAAGTTTGATGTCATCATAAGGAAATTGGTAGATATCTCCTCTAGAAAACATCTTGAGGGTTTCCAGTACATCTTCCATGATCGTGCTGACAAGAACTAGATTGAGTGACTTAGGATCAAGTGTAAATTTGGCCCTTCTATAATTGACTATCCCTACTCCTATAAGCCATGAAAGAACTAGCTTATTTTTTTGAATTTTCACTTTTTTTTAATATTTTCAAATTAATAATACTGATTCAAAACAGAGAAAACAAGTAACTACTAAGTAGAAACAACACCTACTTAGGCACATCCTTGACAACGATGCCAAAAAGTGATGATCCCGGTATTACACCAAGGATGTTGTAACTCCCAAGGGCTTCTAAACTTAAATTATCAACCTGAGGTTTGTACAAACTTAGAGGTGACAATGTTATATGCACAACATGTTACGTTCTACTCATGTCACCCTAATTCATGAGATCAAATAAAGGTGTTCAGAGACCACTCCTTCAACTAATTACAAATAGAATTTTCTTTGACAGCATATCATGATTGCAAGAATATGAATATGATTCTAACTACAAAAACTAAAAACGTCATTCATTGAATGTAAATGCTAATTGGAATTGTGTGAAGGGAAAGGAATAATCTAGTTTCAAAAGTAAATCATGCTACTCTATTTTCACACTTAATCAAATAAATAATATACTTCCATGAATCATTTGTCTATTCATAACTTTCTCGAAATTGAGGACTCAAATATTCAACACAACTATGAAGAAAAATGCTAATTCTACTTCTATTTGTTGTCTTATGGTTACAATGAGGAATAAATGGGGTTTGAGTGGTAGTAGATTCTTCCCTAATCATGAAATCAGATCTTGGGGCCGTTATTCAACTTCAAGATGAAGTGGTCAAAATATGAAGCAAATTTGGTTAAAGAAAACAAAGTTACAAGACAACTATAGGAGGTGCTACAAGAGGTCATGTATTGCTATATGGGGCCCTGTATTGCTACAGGAGGCCTTGTTTTGCTACAGGAGGGGGGTTTTGAGAGATTTTTAGGACATAAATTGTGTCTGGAAAGTAGAAAGAGGTGGGTGATGGTAGAAGAGGGTGGATGAAGGTTGTTGGAACCCCTTGGCCAAGCTTAGTATCCCTTAGAGGCCTATATTGGACCAAAGTTTATGCCCACGATGTCCTTCATTTACCCCAATAGAGTGACTTCGGTGGAAGAATTTGGAGGCAATGTAAGGCGTCTAGAAGAGAGATGAAAGGGTCTAGGTGGATGTGGAAAGGTGTGCCTACCCCTGCAGATCAACACAATCCCTACAACTAGTCAAACACATGCATGAAATGATCAACATTATAGTGAGATAAATTAGCATGAAAAGAATGATTTGAATTTTATTGAAATATACAGTACCCTACAACACAACCCTAATTACCCTACAACAAAACCCTTATTACCAACCCTAATCCAAAATTTATCAATTTCAAAGAAATCATAAGCACACATTTTTTGTTTATTATTGTAGATTTTCCAATCACTCTACCAACAAGAGAGGTGACAGGAAGGCTTGCAACAACAACTTTTTATGATATAATATATACTGAAACAATAAAGGAATTGCAATGACTATAACAATAAGAAGAAATAAATACAAGATAGGGACTAAAGCCTCTAGGTTGGGCCCAAACCCAAGGGTTTTAGCCCTCCAAAACTAACTCATATGCGAACCAATAATGAACTTCTCATTAACTAAAAATAAGAGTCACATACATCAGATGAAAGAGAAGAATAACAATTCTAAGCACTAGGCTCTCAGTAGATACTCCTAGATGCAACACAAATTTGAATCCTAATGATCCTTTTGGCTAATTTATTTATACAAAAAGTAACTAATGGAAACTCCCTTGAAAGGTGGAATGCTCCCCTCCAAAGTCTCAAAATTTGTGGATCTAGTTTTCTTTGATCTTCACATGCACTTGGAGTTCCTCGACTACTAGTGAATTCAATTTGCTAGTTAAGAATATTTGACCTCAAGTCGATTTAGAGTGTTAATGAGGTGGAAAAACACCCTATATTCTTTGTAGATGTCTCCACCAAGCCCCTGCATAGTAATTATCTCCAAAAATTCCTCTTTTTCCTGCATATCAATCACATTAGGCCATGTGATATGACAAACACCATTTAGTCTTATTACTAAGCATATTATGGCTAAAATGTGAATTGATGTGAGAAAAGGAGAGTCTTAAGGGCTGGAGGATAGAACAATGAACCTCAAACTATACCTATTGATGAGACCCATCCATAGTGTTAGGGTCTTATAATATAGGGATCAAAGTGTGGTTATATGACTATTCATTTGGATGTATTTTTTCAAGATTTAGTCTATTAATTCACCAAGTATTATAGTCTAACAGGTCTTTGCACAAAGGATTTAAATTGGTCAAGTCATTGTAAATATGTGTGTCAAAGGAGGTATATTAGTTTTTATTTGAATTGTAAGGTCCATGAGGGGTCATCATTTGAAATTAGTAATCATGGGGAACGATGTCATTATGGGAAAAAATTGAGGTCATTGTCATAAGAGTTAGATTAGGGTCATGTCAATTAGGTTTAAAGAACAATTAGTGGTGGGTGACATCAAAAAATGTACAACAGTCATCATCAAATCTGGCATAATCCTATTTTTGTTGTGCTCAACCTTTTGATATTCTTAAAGTACCATTATTTCCAAAGGAGGAACAAATTTCTCTTCAAAGCTATCAAATTTCATGCAATTTCAATCCTTCAACCTTCAGAGTTTGTAGACATTTCATCTCTAGGGGCTTGAAAAAGATCATTTTTGTTGCTACGCACAGGCTACAGGGGAACACTGCACACAACTCAAAGGATCACTTCTCCTCATCAAACATGGTTTCCAGGTGTGTGTGATGATTTGGGAGTTTTTTATATCAAAACATTAAGTAATTTACCAATTTCCATTTTAAAAACTGAGTTCAAAACCCCAAATTTATTACTTACACAGTGTTGTGCACATTGTTGCTACGCGTGCACACAATCACCCCATATTTATCCTTTTTTATCGAATCACTAGCCTTTAAACCCAAGATTTTCTACATAAGGGAGATTGTGTGAAATTATCATAATCTATCATGTCTATTAGGAGGTTATTTGATCATCCTTCCATGCCCTTTTCCTTTCATTTCATTAGCACTGTGAATAGTAGATGTTGTGTGATGAGCCTCAGTATTGCAACAAGAATGCTACAACTCCCAAGGCTACCAACTTTAATTATCAACCTGGGGTTCGTACAAACCTAAGAGGTATAAACATTGTATGTGTAGCAAACAATGTGTTCTTCCTTCATTTTCATGATGTAATGGAGTGAATGTAATGAAATCAAATCCTAAACTAATCGCATAAGTGGAAATGCTCAAAATAGAAACCTTAACCTATTGCAGGAAAGAAAATACCAAGAAAGCAAACCCATTATTATTGCATAAAGAAAATATCATGAAATAAATATCAATAATTACATTTCAAATATTTTATATCCATTGATAGAGTTCATGGGATGTGGCAATCAAGAAAATCATCATTGTATTATCCAATTCATATATATGTCCATTAACCCAAATTGTTGAGATGTTTTGCAAGGGTAAAAAGGCAAGGCCTAAGTGGTGTTTATTCCTCCTCAACCATTGATTTAGATCCTAGGAGTTATGATTCAACTGTAAGGGAAAAACCAATATTTTTGAGCAAATCTAGCCAAGTATATACATGCTAGAAGAGTGCTACAGGAAGATACAAGGGCTGCTACAGGAAGTTACGGGATTTGTTGCAAGAAGATATAATTCACCAAACGGCCAAGAATAAAATAAAAATTGGATGGGACAATTTTTTTTAATTAAATAGGATGCCTTAGGTCTCCATTCCAAGTGGAATCATTAAAAAATACTCTGTTAACACATGCTAAAAATCTATAGAAAATTACTAGTCTAAAATCTAGAAATTTGAGAACTAGTGAGCTAGTTAATCTATAAAATTACTGATCTAATCAAGTTCAAATTAAATGAGGTGGTTTTTGTTATTAACTTTAATTTTTTTGTGATCTAATTCAAGTGGAATCAACTCAATTGAAGCTCATTAACCTGTTCTAAAAATAGTAGAAAATTACTATTATTTGCCACAAGGGACTCCAAAAATTTAGATTTAGGAATAAGAAAATTAATCCAAGTGGCTCAATTATTAATATGACATTCCAAATTTGTTCCAAGGATGAAATCATGCTTGTGACCCTACAAAATAACTTACTTCAACCATTTAACTCAATCCTACAATAAGATATCATCAATACTAATGTAGGAATTGAAGAAAACAAGAACAAGAGATACATGTGCCTACAAAATGAAAAGAGGAAATGTAAATTATACAAAAGGGCTATGAGGCTCCTAGGATGGCCAAACCCAAGGAAAAGCAGAGTCCTATGAAGGAAACTGATATTTAGAAGCTGAAAATGGCACCAAAACTTCATTATTTCCATCAATACAAATATATCCCTACAAGAAATGAAATTGGAGCTTTAAAATACAAGTTTTCTCCACAAGAAGACAAAGAAAAACCAACCCCTAGAGGAAAATTGGAATTGTTACTTATAAAAAATTATTAAGAATAATTCTCCATGAAAGGAGGAAGTTTTCTCCTCCAAAATCCCTGAAATAGTGGATTTGGTTCCCAACACTAGAAATCTACATTAAATGACAGGGAACACATTCCTAAATTTTTGCAATCATTGGAGCTCTAAAAACTGTGCAATAATATTAGAATATCTTGTTGATTTATTATCCAATATTGATCCTCCTATAGTAAGGAGAAAGACCCTAAATTATCTCCTCTTCCAAATCTTCATAATCTGCCCAATATTCTCACAATATTCTTTAAAAATAAATAATATTAGGTACAAGTATGAAATTATCATAAAACTTCCTAATGAATATATTACAGCTAAAAACATATCATATAGTGCAAAAAGAGAGGTTTAATGTGTTAAAGGATGGTCAGGTGGGCCTTAATTTACATCTAATTTGGAGGCCCATCATACCCCCTGCTGAAAGTGTTGCTCATCCTCTTAGCAACTTAATGACATAATTGCGCCTCATTCCTAGCCTTGGTGGCCTCTCTCTTGTGCATCCCTCAGTCCTTTCTCTTAAGAATATTTGACGTAAGTGTTGCAAGGACAAGCACAAAAATGTATTTGTTCTTTTCATGATTGTTTAGTATTCTTTCAAGCTCAAAAACATAACTTTCCTCTTTGCAAGTGAACTTTGTTGGCGTGTAGATTCATTTCATTCACATCCCATCCCTTGAAACCTTCATTCCATTTTCACTCATTTTTCCAAAAATGTTTGTGCATAGAAAAATCATAGTGTTTCTAGATACCATTAGCCTGCCTTTTTCCCCTTGTAGATTTTTCAGTTTGGCAAGGTATTCCACATCCTTTTCCAATCTCTTGCTACCTTTTTCCACCATTTGAACACCTCTGAAATCCTCAAAACACCCTTAGATGAGATAATGTAGCAACATAATGCATCATGTAGCAAACCTATAGAATTATGTAGCACACCGCAAAATATATCAAATCTTGACCAAAATTGTACCTCATGCTTAATTTTTTCCTCTTATCTTTCTATAACATCTTCTAGGCCTTGGACAAAAGCTAGAAAGAGATTAGAGACCTCTTGGAAAGCCTCTTTTCATCACTGCGGTTTGAGTTCTATTTTGATGGTGAATGCCTTCTTGTATTTTATTGCCTTGTTTTTCTCTTCTATGGCCAATATGATTTCATAATGGGCTTTGGAAATCTCTGTTTTGGTTAGGTCTCTCTTAGGCACTGCTATTTTGGTTTTTAACATAGTTTGTTCCTTTCTTCCTTCTTGTAGCATCTTTAAGCCTTCCTATAGCATGTCATATTCTTCTTTTATTTTTTTTGCCATGGATCCCATAGTGCTTGGACTTCTCATGGATGTCAAAAGTTACTTCCCCTTTGGCTGAAATCTCCCCTTATTTTTCCTACTGCTCCTTCTCGAGGTTTTCTATTTTTCCTATTCCTGTGTATATCTTCTCTGCCCTTCATGGTATTTGACTATTGTTGTTTCTATGTGTGTGGATTCTTTGTTGATTCCCAAGGTGTTACTACTTGTGGTGGATAGTCCTGCTTGGATTCATAGAGTTCCTCATGAGTTGGTATCACCCCTCTACTAGATGGGAAAGGGAAAAAAATAGGATTATGGCTTGCAGTAATGGTTGCACAAGCTGCTATATGTTGGCTTGTGTGGGTCTGACCCAGGTTTAGAGGTGATTTAGCCAAGCAAATCCCAGTACTACTGGCCCTTTTGGCAACAGGTCGCGGAGCGCGGACTGAGGTCTCACCCAAAGTAGTATGGGAGGGTGCTAGAACTAGGCTTCCACACCCTGGGAATGTTTGATGATCTTATGGAGGTCCGTGGTTTGACCCTGCGTGCACGTCGCTACACGCACTTGTTATTCCTTCGAAACTTGTGATGCTACTTTTGTGTGGCCCTACTCGGGGTGAAACCCGTATAATACCCAAGTTCCTTGCTATTTAATCCGTTATTACTTGATTACTTAACTTGTGTAAGATTAATTATTATTACAGCATATTCAGTAATCGTATCAGTGCACGTAATAAATAAACCAATATAAATGTAAAGAAGACAATGCACAACAGATACACAGAAATAGGAATTAACTTCTCTTTATTATTCTTCGATCCAGATTACAGACTTGACACCGCCCTTCGCACTCAGCTATGGACTCTACTAGGCCTCTACGCACTCAGCTACAGAGCCTCTTCCTACCACTACGACCCAATACACTTAGACACTTCTTCTATACTTGAACCATTCCTATTCTTCTTTCTAATTCACTATCTTTACACTTAGAGCCTCGCTCTATTATACACTCCCATGGTCCACGAACCATGGGTAGGTCGACATGACTTTACATTACATTACAATATTTTAGGGCAGATAACCCTATGACTCATCCTATACTTTACGCTCCGCGCCCACAATTTGCGGAGTCTTACAAAACCTTTGACCAAAAATTTGGCTTTGAGCCCCAAAACATGTTGTGGGGGTATTCCATGCCCAACAAGCCCCCAACACAATCATCGTGACTCGTCCCAAATCACTTGGTTGATGCGGTGATCTTGGCATGAAGCCCCTCCAACTGGTCCTGTATTACTCGAAGGTCCGCAACACATTGTTCTAGGGTTTGCTGCACCTGCTGCATGTGCTCTTCTGTTGCTTCTTTGTGAGGATATGCTATCTTGCTTAGTGCATATAGTCCCTGCATTTGTGTGAGCTTGCGCTCAATGTCAACTATAATGGTGAATGCCTCATCAATCTAAGGCTGGACGTGCACTTTGAGAAGTGTTTCTTTCTATCTTGCAGCATCCACTTACTCCTTCAGTGTCCTTGATTGTTGCATCTTTGCCAGCCATTGGGTGAGGATGACTGTATACGTAGTTCCTCTGACACTGTCATACTTCTCCTGTAGTTCGTGTGCCTCTGTTTCCAGGCACTGTATGTTGGGGTCCTCCTGCAAGGATGTGAGGACGTCAAAAGCTTGGTCCAACATACCAGTATAGTCCTACACTGCCTGTCCAATTTCTTCCAATCCTTTAACTTCCGAAGGAGTGGAAGGCTACGCCTTCAACTGTAGCTCAGCAATCTAGAGGTTCAGCTCTAGCTGTATGTACATTGTTTCTTCGTGTGCGCTTCGGAATCCACTTTCCAAATAGAGGATCTGCATCTGTGTTGTTAGGTCTACGGCGATGGACAAATTTGGGACTTGCCAGCATGCTTCATCAACGGTCTGCACGATCTGCTGGTTCTGTGACACCAGTTCATCCTGCTGCAGGTTGAGTTGTTCAATGTTGATCTTCTGCTCGCTCATCACCTGAATTGTGTGGCCCTCCGTGGCATGAAGCTCTATTGTTATACCATCCTGCAACTGGTATAATGTGTCTCACGGAACGGAAGCCAAATTTATGCCAAGTCCCTTGATCCTACCCATTGTGGCTCTGTCGTCCTCATTCTCTGTTGTTAGTGCTCCTTATGATAGCACTATGGTATTGGACATATTTGTGCATAGTAGCTATTCCACTGCTGATGTACCTATGGCACCATAGGCGGCTACTGTTCCTTCCTGTGGAGGTAGTGCCTAAAGTTCCTACAGCTGCGCCATTAGGGCCCCCAACACAATCTGTTGCTCTAACATGGCTTCCTGGAGTGCTTCCCTAGTGACCTCGCAAATCATGTTGGCGATATCATAGAGGTCACCTTCTATGAGTGTAATCAGTTCGATGTCCAACTTGGATGCCTTGACCTTTTTTCACGGACCTGATCTCTCCGTGACACTTGGCCATTTCAGCCAGGTGGACGTTGTGCTCGGGTCTGCACCTTCTACTGTGTCTTTTTCTCCTTGTCCTGTAGACAAGTTCTGGCCCTCTTCTCCCTGTGTCGTGGTGGCCCCTATTGCCTGTGCTACTGCAGCTTTTTCGGCAGCCTTTACCTACTTTACGGCTGCCTTTGCTACCTCGCAGGCAGCCCTTACCTCCACAGCCAACTATTCGTTGTGCCTTTGCTGGGCCAACTATGTGATAGGCAACTTAGTTTCATCCTTCTGCTTTGGTGCTACTGTTCTATCCATCTCTGCCAGATCCGGGGCATGCCACTCGGGAGGCCATGATTCTAGCACTAAGAAGATCACATCATCAATGGCAATGAAGGGGAGCTTGGTCCATTTCTGCATTGGATCCTTATGCGCCTTGATATACACATTGTGCATGTCTGCCTTAAATTCTGAAAAGCTCTATAGACTGTTGTACACCGTTGGGGACATGTGTGACCTCCTGTTGATCCACATTCGGACCCTCACCTCCATGAGCACCCAGAAAATCTTGGTTTCACAGATCCGCGTGGCGTCCTTAGTAGCCTAGAGCAACACATACTTTGCGGCCTCTGGTAGGTCTTGTTCAATATTAGGGAACTAACTGTCCTTAGCCAGTTCCCTTGTTACCAGTAGAATAAACAAGAGCAACCACGTGTAGTGGAAGGTCTTGCCTTGCTCCTGGGATTCATTGCAGTTAGTTAGAAACTCCTGGCAAAGGAACTCGGCCCAGCTGAATTGGACCCCCTCGGCACATTGTTCTGCTAGCTGCAACTACCGGCGTTGGTACCTCATCTCTGTGGCATTTCCTCATTACCTTCTCGGCCAGGAGTTGAGTGGCTACGTGCACCCTTTTATCTTTAATGCTACTGATTGCATAACCCCTCTTTTTCTATTCCAATTTGTATTTCTTCTTCATGCCCTCTGTGAGCGCCAAATCTCCACTTCTTCTGGCTATCTTCATGGGGTCCTTTCGCTTACAGGGGAGCTGGGAAATCCTATGGATAAGATCCGCCATGATGGGAATAGGCTCCTCCAGCCATAAGTACCCATCACGCACCAAGTAAAGCAACTGTCTGATGACGAAAATTGTGATAGGCCCATAGTGAAAGTGTAGAATTCATAGTAGATGGAGTAGTCTAGCCTTCTCCACACCGCGCAGCCATTTTCGTGACTCTAGTGTTGTAACTGACCCCTCCAAGCTCTGCTTCATGAGGTTCTCCATTTCTAAATGTGGGAACTTCTCGCTATCTGTGAGGTCCTAATCTTCAAACTTCATTGTGGACATGTGACCTAGGGGTGAACCCTCAAACATGATCCCATCAAGGAGGAGCATGGTTTGGAGTGCGCTCTTAGTGACATCCAAATCCTTGGGTATCTTAGCTTTCCCTTTCCATGGAGGGACGTACTTGGGCAATTTCCCTGCAGCACACACCAACTGGATGTCTTTTTCCATGTCTTCGGCTGCCTTTATCTCATCGACGAGAGCTTATAGGTACTGCTCCTCATCATCTACCTCAATGGTAATAGCCTTGCCCTTTTCTTCCATGGAGATTTTACCGAACCGCAGATTCCGCAAGGACATACGGACTGGTCCGCTGCCTACTTATCCTTCTTGGGCCTCGATGTTCGAGGCGATTTCAAAATTTCTGGCGCATCCCTAGCATCTCTCGGGACATCCTGCAACATGGGGTTCTGCACGGCTTCGTCGGTGGTACTCTCTACAAAACCCACACTTCTCCTGGTAGTTGTCATTCTGTTTGAACTGTCTGTGGTTGTTCACGAACTTCGGGGCTCAAATATCGCTTGATGCTCAACACTCTGTTCTCTACGTAATAGCTCAAATCTCAAATGAACAAGTGTTGTCTCGTGGCTAGCCTTTGGAGTTTTATAGCACATTTTGAATTTGAATTTGATCGTTCCCCCTACTTCTGAGTCATTAATGCTTTCTTGGTGGCAGATTGTCCCAAATCTTGTCCTTAGTTCGTGTCTTAAATGGCCATCGTCCGCTCCCTTTTGCCTTAAATCAGACATCCTATCATGAATAGTGACACCAATGGTCACTTCCTAGCCTACTCGCGCGGCAACGCAACCCACCATGCGCAGGTGCGAACCTTGGGACATGCCGGTTCTGCGCGCACCTCCCTTATCACGCAGTTCCCACACAGACTTGTTTAGGGTCTCGTGCTCTCTTTCATTTGCCTAGAGTGCTGAGACTGTGCCCCCTACGACTAGTCAGGTGGTCGTGCCACCTATGTGAGACTTCAACTCGCCTCTCAATGTAGTCCGCAGGAACTCCTCAATTGCCTTCACGATAGCTGGTGCCATGCATTCTACTATATGTAGTGCACTCCCCTGGTTACTGCATTTGGTGAGGTGTGATTGTAGCCATGGTAGCAGAGTCATGAATTCTCAGTGAGACTCATCTAATGTATTGGTATGATCATCCATATCTGGCCCTGTTATTCTTGGTTTCTCAACAAGACATGCTTGTGCGATCTCATTTTCCAGCCTCGTGATCTCAACATCCATCAAAATTCTTTTCTTCCTCAATCGTACCCAATCCTTTTCGAGTTCACGGAGTCTAAGGTTCCCTCACCAGATGGTTTCCTAAATCCTTAGATGTTTGTCCTCGCGTAGATGTGTTATTTCTTCCTTCTTGCCATTGCGCACTGGCACCAGTGCAGGAGCCAATACGTGTGGATTCCTTTTTGGATCTTGTTCCATAACTACGGTTAGCACTCTATTCTCACCTTTGGGATTGTCTCCGTGTTCAGGGTTTTGCACATGGTTCGGTAGGCCCATTGAACCACTAGCACACTTAGGTCCCAATCAGTTCGTTTCGCCTGGTCAACCTTGTTTAGTACTCTACACACCCTATCAAATGCTTCAACATGGATAATTGGTAGTGCGTGTCGCCTTTCCCGCGGTTGCGATTTGTTTTGATTCTCTATTCTGGGGCTGGTGTGCACTTGTTCGGGCTGTACAGCATATGTCTATACCCATCGAGAAAAGTGGGTGCGCAAGTTGTTCCACCCCTAGTGACTGACTTTCATTTGAAGCTAAGGTTTTCCGAAATGTAGGCACATCATCCTTCTACATCCGTGCTAGTCCTCAAAATTTCCTTGATGCGTGCCCCACCACCATGCGGGTGACGTGCGTAGTGCCCACTTCAGTGCATCGAATTGCTACTGTTCTAGGACTATGCTTTCAAATTGGCTCAAAAATTCATCCACCACTAACAATCCATCATAAGTCGGCAGCTCCCTTGCCTCTGTTGTCACGCAACGCAATGATCTAACCATCATGTTGCAATTAAGCATTGTTACTTCATGAAGCCGATTCTGCCATCACTCTACTTCTTCGTCTGAATCCGAAGTTTAGGAGCTTTCGCGCTCCCATGAAATTATCCCATCTATAGTCGGATTCACCCAATCCTGGTCTCACGCAGTTATCTTGTAAATACAATCGACATTTTCATCACTATCATCATCACGTACTGGTTCATTGTATCGTGCTCCATCAACTGGATCCAGGAGTACTACTACACGTAGTGACTTTTTCTCAAAGAGCATTTTGTGCTTCATCAAATTTATGACTCCGTTAATGTCGATAACCTAGTCTATTCCTAGTAGCGTAGGATAAGGATTACTGTCATCAACAATATCTATCACTTCAAAATTCGCCTGCGCACTTCCCCCTTAAATATCTACGGTTAGCCCTTGCAATCTTCCCATGGGAAAAATATTCTGTTGGTTCACCATTTGTAACTGAATAGGGGACCATTGTAATGTGGGTTTGCCCATGCATTCCCATGTTTTCTTTGGTAGTATATTTGCATTCGAACCCAGATATAGGATTATCTTATCCATTTCATACTCGTCGATTTGTGCAGTCAACCTCATTTCCCTTTCGGTGCACAATGCATGCTTCCCCAGTTTCTAGACCATGCGTGGTTCCCCTGACCCTGAACACCTAGAGATAAGTTCCTGTAGTCCCATGACTGCCTTGCTGTCACTTAGCAGTTTCATGCATGTATCCAGAAAGGTAATGAGCATTGAAGGATCCATTCCTGGTTCTAGTTGGTGCTTACTACCTAAAGTGGAGGCCTCCGTGAAGCTCTTCTTAGCTTCCATGAATGTCTTCTTCATGCATTCTAAATCAAAATCGGGTTACTTCGTAGGAGCCTTGCGAACCCACACACTCTCTTCTAGTTGCTTCCCCTTATCATCTCCCGTGGTCATACCACTTTTGAGCATCATGTTTACATTCGGGTCTTCTTCACATGGCTCAGACCTCATCATTTGTATATTCTGAGTCAGATGGGGCTGGAATACCACTTTTTCATGCATTCTTGCGATCAGCAAAGCGCAATCTTTTGCCTCATGATCAAATTAAGCACAATACAAACATGATATCCTTGTCGGGTCGGTACAATTGCAGGCATAGTGCCCTGGCCCTCTACAATTGTAACAAGTTAGTTGTCTGCGACCCCTTCCTGGTCCCATTCCACCTCGTCCTCGACCGTGTTCCTGAAATCAAGTGTGTTCCATCCCTATATTTGGGTTGAGGGCTCGCGTTTCGGTATACACCCTATAGGCAGGGGTTTGATCCATCATTTGTTCGTAACTTCGAAAGGTGCGTTCATCGTGGCCCACCAACCTATAGAGATTACAAAACAATTGTTAGGACATCTACGTATACTTCTACAACAAATGACAATTATCCATAGTGTTTTTCCCTCCTATCTAATAGATTTCACACCATAAAGCAGGTGTCATGCTTGGCCCTGTCTATTCCTCCGGTCTTAACAACATCGTCCCTCCTCCTGCCAAGTAGTTCGCAAACACTGGACAATGATCTTTGTCGTACCCCTGGCCTTTGCATTTTATGCACCATACTTCCTTGCGTGCCTCCAGTCGAGATGCCCTGTCCTGTTTCAAACTTTGCATTTCCAGACACAAATTTTGTAGTTGCGCGTGGATTTTTTGGACTCCCAACCCAGGATCTTTTATAGGGGTGTCATGTAATCTCATTTCCATTTCCAATGCTTCAGCCTAGGTGGAAAGTTTTTTCTGTGACAACGTCATCCTTAAGTGTGGTGTCAGAGATGCTACGAACCATGCGCGATGTTATCCATCTGTCAATGTCATATTGGCTTTGTGAATCGTACTCTTCAGCCTTTCATCTAGATCCCAGGGAGTCTCACCCAGGAGCATCGTGATATATTTAAACCCAATGATTGATTGTATTTCCGACTTTGGCCTGCTAAATTCCCTGTTTAGCGCAGCCTAGATTTCTCTGATTCCTACGTTTGGGTGGTCATTAGAATGCTTGATATACCATGTTAATACGCGATCTTGCAGTGCGCTCATCAGGGTAGCACTCTTAATATTGTCTTCTATGACACCTTATGCTTCCCATACTACTCTTACCATGAATCAAAATTGGTCCAGATCTTCATTCCACACTCCTCTGAATACCGGTAGTTTGATCACATTGACCATAATGAACTGTGGTGGTGGCAGAGGTGGAGTGGGTGGAGATGGAGGTGAGGAGGGTGAAACGGGTGGTAGTGTGGGTGGAGGTAGTAAACATAGAATTCACTATCTTATCAAACTGACTGCGCTTCTCAGAGAAACCTTCACAAGCTCTTCCTCGCTCTCCCGCGAGGGTGAAATTAAGGGACTGGTTTCTAATCCTTCACTACTTCTGCTTCTATAGATCTTCCCACTCTGTGTAGTCCTAAACATTAATTTATTCGCATAACCCGCTTTTCACACAATAACATCTTAGTCCAAGTGTTCAAAGGTTTGATATACTTACCTCATGGTCCTTTGAGAAAACGTCGCTTTTCCTCACTTTAGCTGATGGTTGTGTCTACGTCAAACTTATTGATAAATCCTCCTATTATCTGGTCAAGCCAATGGTCCACCCCTCATGAAATCTTATCTTCTGATGCTTCTAGTCTGTGCACTAATTCCAGAGTCCACACTATTGGTCTGTCGAGCCTACACCTTCCCTAGTTGTCTGCTAACTTCGCAATACACTCATACAGCTCTGAAGGAAAGGATGCAAAGAAAATCTCATGGACTTCCATATACAAGTAGCACTCCAACCACTATTCCTTAGATAATCGCGGAGTTCTGTTTTCCTGCATGGTGAACTCATGAATCTTCTTATCTAACCACTCTTCAATTTCTTTCTTTGTTGGGTTCCAGTGGCACGACATCAGACATCCCTTATGCAGATCCCAGTCTTGGCAACAGAACCATTTTTTGGCTTGTGTGGGCCTAACCCAGGTTCAGAGGTGATTTAGCCAAGCAAATGCCGATACTACTAGCCCTTTCGGCAATAGTTCGCGGAGCGTGGACAAAGGTTGTTGAAAAGTGTGCAACAAGAAATGCTAAATTTAGAATGTGATAAAAATAGCATGTCTAAAAATAGCAGTTTGGCCAGTGAGGTCATTGGCCACATTGGGTGAGAGGTGAAACTGCTAAAATTAGAAAGTTATAAAAATAGCATTTCTGGGTCCCTTCCTATTTATAACAGTGCCTAGTCTATCTATAGGAAGTAAAATTAGTTTTGGTCTTAACAGTAGTTGGAAATACTAATTAATTAATTCAGTTGAGTTAATTAGTTAAGGAAATTAGAATTTGAAGTCTTTGTGAGCATGCACATGAGTTGTCCCACTGATTGAGGAATTTATCCTTAATTTGCTCCACTGATTGAGGGAATAAGTATGAGTGCTATAATGAGAGAATTAGTTGACTTAGTTCTAACTAGTCAAGTCCAGTTAGATTATTTTAACAAGTTGTTAAAATAATAAAATATAGTTTGTTAATGCTTGCATGCATGTGACAACTATTATTTTAGATGACCGAGGATTCACTCATGGATAACTGTTGCATGTCAGTTCTGTCAGAGACCCAGTTGCGATCAGATGTGGGACAGTGTATTATCAGATGCTTTGATATTTCTAGTAAGTATTCCTTGCATGTAGAAGGATCTATTATAGGAGATTGGAGGACTTGTGGCCTTTATATTGAGGCCTAGGTAGTCCATGATTTTCATCTTCTGATTGAAGATCATCAGGATCTTCTGATTACAAAGAAAGTAGGATAGCTATTGAGCTGATTCTTTTTGTATGTGGTTGAGGATCTCCACTTGATTGATAATACATGGTTGGGGTTTTATGCTAGTGCTTTCCCCTAGATATATCTTGTGTTATGTGTGATTATTTCTCTTGATCAGTTATGCATGTTTCTACTTAATGTTGCTCATGAATTCGATTATGCTTCCGCTTAATGTTTTGTAGAAGTAGAACAATTATTATGCTTTAGGACATTGCATATATCAGTTTGTTCTATAGGGGAAATTTCTACATGGTATTGGAGCTGACTGATTTGTAGAAAAATTCTACAAAATTCTACAGAGGTCTCACCCAAAGTAGTATGAGAGGGTGCTAGAATCAGGTTTCCGCACCCCTGGGAATGTCTGATGAGCTTCTAGAGGTCCACGGTTTGACCCTGCGTGCACGTCGCTACATGCACTTGTTATTCCCTTGCAACCTGTGATGCTACTTCTGTGCGGCCCTACGCGGGGCGCAACCCATATAATACCCAAGTTCCTTGCTATTTAATCCATTATTACCCGATTACTTAACTTGTGTGTGTAAGATTAATGATTATTATAGCATATTTAGCAATCATATTAGTGCGCACGATAAATAAACCAATATGAATGTAAAGAAGACAATGCATAGTAGATACATAGAAATAGAAATTAACTTCTCTTTGTTTTTCTTCGATCCATATTATAGAATCGACACCAGTCTGCACACTCAGCTGCAGGGGTCCACGCACTCAGCTGCGGACTCTACTAGGCCTCTGTGCACTCAGCTGCAAAGCCTCTTCCTACCACTATGACCCAATACACTTAGACACTTCTTATATGCTTGAACCATTCCTATTCTTCTCTCTAATTCGCTATCTTTACACTTAGAGCCTCTCTTTATTTATACACTCCCATGGTCCATGGACCATTGGTAGTCTGACATGACTTTACATTATATTACAATATTTTAGAGCAGACAACCCTATGACTCATCCTATACTTTGTGCTCCGCACCCGCAATTTGCAGATTCTTACAAAACCTTTGACCAAAACTTGGGCTTTGAGCCCCAAAACATGCTGTGGGGGGGATTCCATGCCCAACACTATAGGAGGAGGTTTTCTTCCTATAACAGTCCTTCCTTCTCTTTCAGGGTCTTTTAACTATATGGGAGTGATGAGAAGGGATGTAGAGGGTTTGGAGGATGATGCTAGGGCTTAGAGGGAGTAGTGTAGTTCTGTGAAAATGGAGAGGATGTGGCCTGTGTGTTTTTTCAAGAAAATTTCAAAGTGAGACAAAGTGTAGGGTTTGTTCTTGAAAATATTACCTTTTTCTTGTGAAATTGGATGGATGAATGATAGATAGATAGTGGATTATGGTAGGAGAACCTTATTTACCTTTGGAAATGTCATGTTGGGTGGTATTTTCATTCGAATTATCTTTTTGTAGCTTTTTAGAGCCTTCCTGTAGTGCTACAGGATCTTCTTGTAGCAATTACAATCTTCCTGTAACAATTCAGAGAGGGGTTGTGTTATAGCTCCAAATCTCACTCTTATGGTTTTTGATGTTGTACTCATGGCCTAGGGCAACCCCTCCTTCCAGACCTGGTCCCAAAATTTAAAAAACAGTGTTTTATCCCTTATACGTGACATTGCCCTGAGTTAAACGCTTGTATACACGGGTTCGTGTATATCCAACCCGCGTGTATGTATTTAAACACTTAAAAAAATATAAAATTCCTTCTTTTCGGGCGGAGATCACGGGTTTTACCTGCTGATCACCTGTTAGTACTCGTGGCCCAACTGTTCCCAACCAACTCCTAACTAAAAAACTACTTTGGAGATGGTATAAAAAGACCTCAAAGGGAAGGCCTAGGAGAGAAGAGAGAAGAGAGAGAAAGGTTATTATGCTGAGATTTTTCCCTTGACCAGGTCTGAAGTCCCTTGTGCCTTCTGCACTTCCCCCATTTTGTATAGGAAACCTTTGTTTCCTTGTGTGTTGATGTTCATCCACCATTTATGACATCATGGAGAGAGTCATGGAAGGAGTTTTGTTAGAGGCTTGAGGCTGGAACGGATCCGGAAGGAAGCTTTGCTTGGAGCCTGCTGAAGGTGACTCAGGTGAACATATTCCTTTTTATGTACTTTATTTGTCTATAATAAAAGAAACACATGTCTTGGTTCCCGAATCGAATCTTCTTTATGTTAATGATATTCATGTTTTGAATTCATATGTAAATGGTTGTTTGGATTTCATAACTAACTACCTTTCTTTATAACATGAAGATGGTTTCTTTGTAAGTTTTTGTCCATGTATTGTTGTGTTCTTTGAATTGGTTGTTTTGCAGGACAAAAGAGAAGAAGGGAACTCCAAGAAGGGTTTGGACCCTAAAGGCCTTCTCAAACGTAGGACCAAAGGTACGTACCCTTATCATAGAATTTGCTTACAATAGCATAATGGCTGTATGAATGCATGTTTCTTTGAATAGACAACTTTTAGTCTGCTAGGGTTTCACCCAAAAAGCCCTAGGGGAGTAATTCCCTCTACCAGAATTGGCGACTCTGCTGGGGAAAACACTCTTGTTGTTCCTAGTTTGGGTGTTTTTCAAGCCAATCAGGGCTCAGCTGCCTTGTGTGCTTGCTGTTACTGTCTGGTCTGTTCTTGAACTTTAAGCTTTGCTAGTTTCTTCAGTTTGTCTTTTTTATTTTTCTTGAAGCTTTCCATATACGCTACTTTTCTTAGATACAGAGGCGTATATACGGTTGTTTCTTTGAGTGAACTAGCGTATACGCAGGTTTCCTCAAACAAAGTCGCGTATACACGCAATTTGTACTACAGTACAGTCGCGTATATATTGCAATTTTCAAGATTTATAAATCTTTTTAGTCTCTGGAGGTTGTCTGGTGGTTTGAGTCAGTCTGAAACAGTCATTTTCCAGTATCAGTCATTTTTTTTACAGCGAGCATCTTGTTCTGAATTCTCTCTGATTATAAGGAGTATTGGTCTTGTTTTTGTTGATTGCAAGCATCATCGTTTTTTGCTAAAGCACGCAAGATTTCTTGCTAGGAATCTTGGCTGCTCTATTTCATCAGGGTAGGAAGATTGAATTCAATCTTAGTGTTAATCTTGCTTTTGGTGACTTTTTGTTTGCTTGACAAAATCGCTTTTTGTGACCATCTGCTTCTTTGTTTCATGAAAGTTGTTGTTTGACACTTTCTTGGAATTTGTCTTTTTGATATTTTTGGTTTTCATTGCCAAGGCTTTCATTGCTGCTTTTGATTGTTAAGAGTGATTTCAAACACATTTATTTTTGTTGGGTTTTCATCCATTAAGTGGTGTTGATTCGCAAAAGTGTTTAATTGCCTATTCTTCAATCACAAGTTTCAGTGTTCTTGAGAGCATTTTTCGAAAAGACTTGTTTGTTTGTTGCTTTGAAGAAAATCTTTTGAAAATCTTAGTTTTGCTTTCTTGAACTTGCTTTTCATTTGGTTTCCTTTTAGAGAAGTGAAAGCGCTTTATGTTTGTCTTAGAACTTGTTTTTAGTGTTTAGACGAAATGAATGGAAACATCTCATATTCCATCTAGGCATCTTAAGTGGCAAGATAAAGTTTGATAAGCAAGCGACTTTCATTTTTGTTTTTAGAGTAGTTTTGAATCTTGCACCCCCTATAGGATATATTTGCATCCCCTTTTAGGCATATATAGCTTTGTTAGATTTTTTGAGTGTGAAGTGTGCAATAACGAAAAGAAAAGAAAAATTTGTTTATTAGAAGTACCTCTGAACCCTATAGAAATTGCTCTTCATCGAAAAACGAAAAAGTGCATATGCATGTAGTTAAGTTTTTATTAATTTCTTTTGCATCTAAAAACACCACTAGTTTCACTTCCATTACCTTGTGACTTAAAGAACAACCTAATAAAATCAAGCGCTAACTAAAATTCACTAGAACTTTTTGTTTTACTCAGTTACACCAACAAGATTAGGATTTTAGGGCCTTGGATTAGGCGAGTGGAGAGTTAACTCTCCAAGCCCATATAAACGTCAAACGTAGGAGTCTGAATAACGAGAGAAAATCCAATAGCGTTAGGAAGACCAGGAAAGCTCTGGATCTGGGAGTTAAGCACGAGGGTCTGTGAAGACAGGGAAGAGAGATACCCCCTCTCATACTTGTCCGAACTTACCTCACGACTATTCCGCCTAGCTTCTGCGACGAGTTGGTATCCATAGTTGCTTCTCCTAGGGAACTACACAGGTGGCTGCGGAGGGGAGTCTCATGGCACCTGAGGTTGACGTTGCATCACTCTCGACAGTACTACTGGAGGGCACCCTTTCGAAGCTTGGGGGCTTGCACTGGCGCAGGCTGTTGTTAGGAGGTCAGCGTAACTTCCTCTGATACCTTCGCTGATAGGACTGGGCCCTCATCATCCCAGACTATCCTCGGAAGGCCCCTTATTTCACTTTCTCGTATTTTGGTGTCCGGTCTTAATCACCCGGAGCGGAAATACTTGGAAGTTGTTTGACTGGCTGTATCTTTAGGGACTTTATAGTGTGTGGTCTATGCTCCTAGTTGGCCTAGCTTTCAATTTTTTGAGTCTTTAGTTAGATCATAACAAAAAATTCAAAGTGGCTGACCGGTCTCCAAGACAGTCTCAAAGACTTCGTGGTCTCTCGCCACCAAGTTTAGAGCCTTCTCCTAGAAGGCGCAGAGGCAATACTACCGGTGGGTTCCGTCCCACGCCGGTTGACGCATCGGGGATTGATCTTCCTCTCGGGGGCATTAGCGGCCAAGCAAGGCCTGGCACTTCTGAGCAAGAGAGGGACACTCCAGTCCTTTCTCGAGTTCGCTTTCAAGCAGAGAATAACGTAGAGGTAGAAGAACTTTCAGAGTCATTAGTGGCTCCTAATTCTCCACTACCATCTAGTCATCCAGACGTATTGCAATACGTTGGGACTCCGACGCATAGACCGTCAAGTCCAGGTTACGCTACGCGCTTACCATCGATGACCACTACTGGAAGCATGGCTTCTATGAGTGCTACGACTATGCAAACCCCAACATCAGTGCAAGAGGGAGGAACCATTTCCATCTCCTCTGCTTCCTTGTTTGGATCTTTTGCTAGCACATCTTTAGTTGGGTCTACCTCCATTCCGTCCACGAGTGGAAATGCCCAAACCAATGCTTTTGGTACTGGATTCTTCCCTTTTGGCACCCAATCACAGGGTATTCCATCGGTTCTGTTTAGTGCCGCTACGTCCATGATGGGCGGATCGACTTCATTCCAGGGTTTTCCTTTCGGAAGTGGTCATATACCACATTCCAACCTGACGGTAGGATCCATGCCTTTTTCTTCTTTAGGACAAAGCAGCGATCCTTTCCAAGGTTGGAATAACCCTGGGGTTAGTAGCGCGGGAACTGGGAATCCATTTATCGGCCAACAAGGGAATAGGCTGTACTCCACGGTTAGCATGTTTCAAAGTATTCCTCCCCTTGCTTCGGCTTGGAATCCGTATCAGGGGTTATCAACTCCCTACAATCCTTTAGAAGGAAACTTTGCTGGTTATGGAGGTTATACGGCCGGAGTTGGTCAAACTCCGAATTTTGCTAGACCACAAGGCTTGCCTTTTGGTTCAACCGGTTCTACTGGTTACTTCTGGTAGCCTGGTGCCTCCCAATTCCAGGACAATCTTTTCAGAGCTTTGGGAGTTCTACCCAGTCTGGGTGGAATCCCCAAGGTCCTCCTAGGCTTCCGTTTCTGGCAACGTTAAACTTGCCAGATCTCACTAAGTTAACAAATTACCCAATCAAGTACAATCCGAC
This sequence comes from Pinus tabuliformis, assembly GCA_031772625.1. Taxonomy (NCBI): domain Eukaryota; kingdom Viridiplantae; phylum Streptophyta; class Pinopsida; order Pinales; family Pinaceae; genus Pinus; species Pinus tabuliformis. The sequence goes on from CM062815.1 coordinate 845,827,975, forward strand.
CTAGCCTCCGGTCCCAACCAAACTCCCTTCGGACATTCCAAAATTCAAAGGGAAGAGTGGTGAAGACCCAGGCGACCATGTAACCACATTCCATTTGTGGTGCTCATCTAACTCCCTTATCGATGACTCGATTAGGTTGAGATTCTTTCAGCGCACCTTGACTGGTAATGCGGCCAAATGGTATATAGAGTTGCCAGGGGGCAGCTTTACATCGTTCGCTGACTTAGCCAATATTTTCTTAAATCACTTCCAGTTGCCTGTCCGCTATGATGCCGGAACTGAACTTTTGGCTACCTTTCGTCAGGATAAGGCAACCCACATTTCTGACCATATTCAGGAATGGAGATGGAGAAAGAGGCTCATTAAAGCCGAAATCCCTCCGGAGTACCGTCTCGAGTGGTTTTTGAAGTCCTTACAACCTGAGATCTCCAAAGATGTCTCCATGTCTAGGGTCTATTCTGAGGAGCAAGCCATTTTTAGGGCCCAGCAATTAGAATTGATCTACTCTCAGTCTGGGATCCTACAAAAGTACTTGCCAGATGCTCATGGATCTAAGTTTGATGTAGCTAAGTCGAAGCCAGGTCCGCACGCGGATGGTATCGTCGGGTCAGTAGACACAACTACCGTGAACTTGTTGAATCAATTGCAGCAGTTGTCCTTGCAAACTGCTTCTAACAACCAAGTCACATCATCTAATACCCCCGATTCCCAAACTTCTTCAATAAATGCCATCCAATCTGATAATCCCAAAGGAAATCAAAATTCCAATGGAAAAAAGAAAGGACGAGGTAAGAAAAAGAACCAGGATGGGAAGCCCGATGCAAATAAATCCGGCAACAACGCTGGTGGTGGTAGAAATGAGTCGAGAAAGAAAGTCAAGTTTCCATGCAAGTTGTGCAGTGGAGACCATCTAACTCATCTCTGCCCTAAGATTGAAGACGCTCAGCACTTGTTAGGACAACAAGGGACTTCTAGTTCTCAAGCTGTGTTAACCAACCCGTTTCCCCAAGGGCAGCAACTTCTTGCTGGCGCGAGTTCGAACCCTGGAACCTCCGCTGGGGGCAACCAGGAAGGGGAAAAATCGTCAAATGTTTTCATGATGGGTTCTAACGTCCATGTGGCTACTCGGTCACGTGATTATGGTGAAGCCAAAACTTCTAAGGACAAGACTGTTCCCAGAAGTACTAACCTTCATATTGAGCGACCCCCTGTCGAGACTATACCACGGATACCGAAAGGTTCCACTAAATGCGCGACGATTAATCCGAATGCCAGGGCTGCCCAGAATTACTCCATTGTGGAGGATCTGGCTCAGATTCCATGCGCCATGTCCACTTTAGAGGTTCTCCAGTCGTATCCAGCTCAGAGAAGTGCTTTACTCTCCGCAATTGGAGCAGTCGATCCAGCTAACTCTTTAGTGCTCACTTTTGACATGTTAAATGTCAAAAAGAGACTCCCTCATCATATGGCTTTTCAAATAAAGTCTACATACCGGAAAATCAATATTTTTCGCACCGTAGTAGATGAAGGAGCTTCCACATGCGTTATGTCGATGTCATGCTGGAAGGCTATTGGATCACCTTCGGTTGTTCCTTCACCCACTGTCTTGACTGCATTTGACGGTCATTCTCACAAGCCGCATGGGATTATCCCGACCTTTCCTATATGTGTTGGGGGAAAGGTCGTCAATATTGAAGTAGAGGTCATAGACGCTAACCTAGACTATAATCTCCTATTAGGAAGGAACTGGGTATACGAGATGGATGTCGTTGTTTCGACTCTGTTTCGTGTTATTTGCTTTCCTCATGAGGGGAAATCGTTAATGTTGACCAATTGGACTATTGTCCAGTTGATCCTCAAGCAAGCTCTGACTCTATTGTCCCTTTAGTGGATAACCCTCGCCCACCGACTGAGAATTTAGGAGTAGGGATGTATTCCTCATTGATCGGTACGTTCGACCTTCCCTCTCCTTTTGCTAAAATTAATGCTATTTCATCATCTAAGGAGTCTCCTCGAGAAGAGTTCTTTCGAAATCATTATTTTTCAGACCCTTGGACCTTGCCTTCACCTACGACCACATTAGTTGAAGGACAAGTAAATGGAATGGCATTCCCTATATCTGCAGCTAAGCTGAGATATCAGTCTATCATAGACTCTGCAGATAACCATTCTACTCCTTTTTCTGAAGAGGAGTTAGATGGTCATGTGGCCCCGGCTTGGAGCCTTGATTCCACCTTTGCCTTGGACTGCTTAGATTCGGTTCTGCCTTCTGAAGAAGCAATCCTCGAAGTAATGATGGGTATAGATTGACCTTGGGAAGACTTACACCATCGTTCGTACTTTCTTCCTCCATTGCAGGAAGTAGAATCTAGATTATCCGAGCTCCTTACTAGTGATGTTTGTACGGTGTCGAACCCTTTGGCTCCAGCACACGTTCGTGCCGAAGGTAATATGTCGGTAATTTCAAAAACGATACCTATAAACATCTCTAGGGACCCTAACGTCATCGAGAATATCTTCATCAGAATTAAGTGTTCCCCTGAAGAAATTCAAATTTACACCGACCTATTCAAGGAATATCATGATGTATTTGCTTGGTCTTATGAGGAAATGCCTGGCATTGATCCTTCTATAGTTCAACATGAGATCAAGACGTACGAAAACACAAAACCAGTTCGTCAAAGGCTTCGGCCGGTCAACCCTAGGAAAGCCGCAGCTATCAAAGCTGAAGTTGAGAAGCTGCTAAGGGCGGGTTTTATATACCCTGTTCCTCTTACTGATTGGGTTTCTAATCCAGTCCCTGTGGAAAAAAAGCAAGGAACAATCCATGTATGCATCGATTTTAGGGACTTAAACAAGGCTTGTTCGAAAGATAATTACCCCATGCCATTCATTGATCAGATCATCGACGAGTGTGTGGGTAATGAAATTTTTTCCTTCATGGATGGTTTTTCGGGTTATAATCAAATTTCTATCCGTCCTGAAGATCAACACAAGACAGCCTTTATATGTCCCTGGGGTACCTTTGCATATAGAAAGATGCCTTTTGGTCTTAAAAATGTTGGAGCCACTTTTCAGTGGGCCATGTCATATGCTCTCCACGACATCAAACATGTCATCGAGGCATACTTGGATGATCTCGCTGCTCGTTCTCAAAAGAGAACTGATCATCCTAGTCATCTTCGATTGGTTTTTGAACGTTGTCGTTTTTATAAAATCCAGTTGAATCCCAACAAGTGCATTTTTGCGGTTACATTCGATCGGTTGTTAGGGTTCATAGTGTCCAATGAAGGGATTTGGGTAGATCCCTTCAAGGTTGAGGCAATAGTTCAGTTGCCTCCCCCGTCCTCAATTCGTCAACTTCAAAGTCTTCAAGGGAAGGCTAATTTCTTAAGACGGTTTATAGCAAACTATGCCGAGATTACTAAAGGGTTCATGCGTTTGCTACGGAAAGGAGTTCCATTTGTATGGGATGACTTTGCGCAGCGGTCATTTGATGCTTTGAAAAAGGCATTAGTCTCTGCCCCGCTTTTGAGTCCACCGGATTATGGTAGAGACTTCCTTTTATATCTCGCCGCAGCAGAATCAACCATTGGTATGGTTCTAGTTCAGGAGGACGATGCTCTTGCCGAGCACGTGATTTATTATTTGAGCCGAGGCTTAATAGGTCCTGAACTCCGCTATTCTCCGGTTGAGAAGTTGGCCTTGGCAGCTGTCCACGCTGTCCAGAAGCTCCGTCATTATATCTTGCTACGCAAAAAATTTGTCTTAGCAGCGGTCAATCCATTTCAATTTGTCCTCAGTAGGCGAGTGATTGGGGGCAAATATAATAGATGGATAGTCATTTTGCAAGAATTTGATCTCGAGTTCTTGTCAGCCAAGTCTAAGAAATCTATGGTTTTCGCGGAGCTAATTTCTGAGCTTCCTTGTGGAGAGGATACTATTTATGAGGAAAGTTTTCCCGACGAACATATATTCCTCATCTCTTCACTCGACCCTTGGTATGGAGATATCATTGTCTATCTCCAGACTTCGAAGTTTCCCTCTACTTTCTCCAAGGATGAACATCGAAAATTACGTCACCTGGCTAGAAACTATGTTATCATTGGTGACACATTATACCATCGAGGGGTTGATTCAATCCTTTGGCGCTGTTTAACCTTAGAGGAAGCAGAGTCTATACTTAATGATTGCCACAGTGGAGCTTGTGGCGGTCATCTATCAAGGCTTGCTATAGCCCAGCGCATCTTACGTGCCGGCTATTTTTGGCCTTCACTCTTTAAGGACTGTGCGGAAGCCATCAAACACTGTCACCCATGTCAAATTTTTACTCGCAAGATGCGCGCTCATCCAGCTACCCTTTTTCCCGTTGTCACCGATGGTCCCTTTACTAAGTGGGGTATTGATTTTACAACTTCTAATCTGCCTTCATCGGCGAATCACAAGCACATTATTGTGGATGTAGACTACTTTACGAAGTGGGCTGAGGCCATGCCTACTTATAAGAATGATAGTGACATGGAAGCTTTGTTTCTTTTCAATCAGGTTATCTCAAGATTCGGTATCCCAAGAGAGATTGTCACTGACCATGGCAGTCATTTCCAGAATCAACTAATGTCCGAATTGGCTCTTAAATTAGGTTTCCGCCAAGAGCATTCGTCCCCTTATTATCCTCAGGCCAATGGATAGGTCGAGGCGGTCAATAAAACTCTTAAGACGATACTCCAACGGACAATCGATAAAAATCGATCCAATTGGCACATTATGTTGTATTCGGCTCTTTGGGCATACCGAACCTCCATCAAAACGGCTACTGGTTTTACTCCTTTTCAGTTGGCTTATGGGATGGAATCTATCTTTCTGGTCGAATGTGAAATTCCATCTCTGAAGTTGGCTGTTGAGCTTCTTCCTAAGACTTCGAATCTCGAGGAGCGCCTAGTTCACTTGGAACATCTCGATGAGCAGCGTCGAGATGCCGCCACGATGAATGAGGCCCATAAGAAAAGGGTTAAAACGCAGTATGATAAGTCTGTCCATCCTCGAGTCTTTTCTGAAGGTGACCTTGTCCTGGTCTACGACCAAGATAAGGACGCCTTGGGGGCAGGCAAATTTAAGCCTATGCGGTACGGTCCTTTCATTATTAAACGTGTTTTAGAAAAAGGATCGTATGAGTTAAGTGATTTTGAGGGAAACAAGCTGGCGGAGCCCTAAAACAGGCTCTATCTAAAGAAGTACTTTTCTTAGTTTTGGCCAGGCAATGGCTTCTTTGTATTTTATGTATCTTTGTACATATATCATCGATAGTTTTCTGATATCAGCACTTTTTGGTCTGCTTTGGCAGCTGTTGATGGATGATTTGGTTTATTTTGGGTTCGCCGATGGTGCTAGTCGGCACACTCTGAATCTTGCTTCCACAGCTTGGGTACTCTATTATCCAAATGGTCAATTGATGGCATCAAGAGGCGTGTGCATCGGTCCTGCTTCAAACAATATGGCCGAGTATACTGCTGTTATTAATTTATTATCCGAGGCAATCTCTCATGGGATCGACTCGTTGGTAGTTTATCTTGATTCTCAATTGATAGTGTCTCAATTAAATAACATTTATCGGGTACAGGATCCATCTTTATATCACCAGTATTTAAGGGTGAGGTTGTTGCAAAGATCGTTTACTTATATTAATTATTTGCATATTCCAAGATCTCATAATTGGTTAGCTGATTATATCGCTAATCAAGCATTAGACTGGCATATTAATCATTCATCACAATAAAATCAAGCATCAAAAAGTCAAACTGTATATATATATATATATATCATAAAGCGTCTCAAGTGTACATATGTGTGTCCAAAAAATATACAAAATTGGGACTCAAATGCCCATAATCATGTCTGGAATATCTAATGCCTCGGCTCAGGATGAGCATCTAAGTATGTCACTATAGCATTGGCCACGCGCCAAAAGATGCGAACCCAGTCACGTGGCATCCCAACCACATGACGCTGCATATCCTCAGGAAGGTCCTCTATGATGACCATCGGTACTCAGCAGCTCAGTCTTGCCAAGTGTCGCTGGACGTTGTTTAGAGTCCGTTTTCTATCAACACCTGCCTCTTCGGCTCCTTGGCCACGTCGTCCATGCCGCGGAAATCCATCTGGTCGCACTAGCCTAATGTCTGGAACATGATCATCATATCAGTCATTTGAATCTCATCAAAAATATTTTTTCAAAATTCATCATTATATTTGAAAAATCCAAAAAAAAATTATAAATTCAAAAAATCTTACCGATCTCGCCCCATGCTGCATTCGGTGGTAACACTAAATCAGGATCTCCTCGGAAATCTAGTCCAGCATAGGGGCAGTCGTCCACGGCGATGATCTGCTGATCCCACCAGGTGAAGAAGTCATCGTCAAATGCAGTCCATGGGACCTCCCCACCCCCCAGACGTTTCATCAGATCAGCCCACCGGCCCATGCGTGGATCACGTGGGGTGCTGATGGAAACTGCTACCCCGGGGCGGAGTGCGGGAACCTTCTCGAAAAAGAAAGTACACAAGATGATCCCATAGCCAAAGTTTTTAGTCTGACCCCTCCTGATAGAAGTGAGTTGGCTCTTCATGTTGGCCAGAAGAGGAGTACACCAGTCAAACACAGTAGTGAGACAATCAACTGCCACGCTCATGTTTTGTCGTGACGCCTGATGCAGAGAGCATGATCCGTTCACCGGAGCCATGGTAAACAGGATTATCCTAAGTGACAAACTCGCCACATGTGTGATGGAAATCTGGCTCCCAACCTTCTTGGGATGTCCAGGGCAGTATATCTGTACATAGTCCTCTATGGAGAGGACACTCCGTGGCCTGCCCCGGGACTGTACTACCTCTCCCCTTTGGGAAAGGCCCGTGATAAAATAGATGTCCTCCACTTCTACCCTGAGCGGCATCTGATCGATCATAAAAGCTTCCTCATCGACATCCCAATAATCAATGAGCATCTCAAGCAATCGCGTGTTCGCTTTCATATTTGGCAATTTGAAAAATTTAAGCAAACCGCATCCCCGGAGTGCATCTAATGCTTCTGGACTGTTCATAACTTCATTGTCTACCGCTGCATGTTCTCTTTCACGCCATGTGATAGGCATCCTGAGAAAAATTTGAGTTTAAACCATTATTTTTTGTTTAAAATGATTCGCGGCGTATACGCGGGTCCCTTTGCACACAGTCGCATGTAGGGCTCGCGTATACGCGGGTTCAATATTACCAACCCGCGTATACGCCGCGAGTGAATTTTTGACAAAAGTTCAACGGTGAAACCTCAATTATAAATCTTAAAAACTGTCACAATCAATTTCAAGCTAAGTATAAGGGTTACCTGGAGGTATTCGACGAATTTGAACGGTTGAATCTGGCTGTGGGAAGTTTGCTCCTTTTGCTCCAAATCTTTTGCTCTCAAACTCAAATGGTAAAAATGGTGAGTTCAAAATGCTTCTTATAAGTTTTGAAAATGCAAAATTTTTTCAAAATTTTATTTTGTTTGGCCTCATGTGGCTTTTAACTTGGGAGCTTGGAATGTCGAGATTGGTTTGTTTTTCAGGACATTTTGGACGTTTTTCGACAGTTCGAGACGGTTCCATGACTGCTGACCCGTCATGGCAGGTATCGTGTTCTCACTGGCATATAGGTTAGGGACACCATTTTTCCGTTGCATTATGCATACTAGCCTCCATTTGACCGATACATCTGCCATAGGGTCAATCCCATCGTGTTATGTTTCACAAGCCATCTTCACTCGCCGATTCTTTAAATCATGACATGATGGTAGAGCCATCCTTTACATGGGCATCCTAGTTAGCACCTCATTGACATTTGTTGCCCATGCTACTCCGATTTGAGTAGGCTCGGGAGTCCTCTGTAGTCCCGCCATGACTTATGCGTTGAAGACTCATTCCTCTTAGCTTCTCTGCTTTGTTCTGGCCTTATACCCTAGAGGCTCCTTTGTGTTGAGTTGTACTACTGCATTGCATGTTGACCACTTGCACCTTTTGGCCTGGAGCCGGCTTCACTTGGACTCGTGTTTAAGCCAAATTTTGACCATGACGTCTGCAAAATCAACCTTGCATACCTTTGACTTCTGCAGCTTGACACACCTTGACCCGTGGAAGGAACATACCTTTGAGTGTCACTGACCAGTTTTCACCTCCCGGCATTGAGCATAGGAACGTTCCTTTCCCGGGAACTAGATCATCTGTTTCACCGACACTCGTTCTTTCCACTGTACCATAGCATTCTTTCATTCTTTTTCCAGCTTAACAGAAAAAGACAAAGAAATTAAATATTCCAAAAAAGAGTGGGAATAGGGACATTATTTACATTTATTGTTGGCAGCTAGAGTCAGTCGTGTCGCCCTTGAACAAAGCACTCAAAACAAAGTCTCCTCCGCATGGGTGGGATTTAGTTTGACTTAGGTACGCCATAACCTTGTTATTGAGTCAGTTCTCCCCCGATTGGTTATCTCTTCCAATCATATGGAGGGTTCGTTCGTGCCTCCTGCATGGCGAACTTATACAGAGTCATCATATGCTACCACATAGTCACATTGAGTCGTGCTTTTGTTCAAGGGAAGTTAGCCTGAGTCGGCCTCTCTGCGGTGTCTCTTGACTCATTTTTCAGTCGGTCATCCCTGGTTGTCAGTGTCATGTCTATCATCACATCAGTTATATTGGTCCTTTACTCGTGCCGGTTTGAGAAGGTCCCCATTGACTTCTTGCTGGCGGGTCTTGTCCTTATCGACGACGACACCTTGCTCTGAGGATAGGCCTAGAGCCACACCCTGGCCCTATTTACATTATTGATAGGTCACCTTGTGCTCAACATCGATCAGTATCATGGGTCTTTGACTGAGTGGTTTCCCTTGTGTTCGGCATCAGCTTACATTATCACACATTGGGATTCGTGCAGTACCTTGGTTTCCATTTGACCCTATTGGTGGATACCTCGCCTCTGTGTCGGCTTTCATTATTGGTTGGTTCAGAGGGTTTCTGCCGTGCGCTAGCCACATCTTGTGTACGTCGAAAATGTACTTCGGTTGGGTTACTACATCTTTTTCGTCCGATTCCTTCCACATTATTGGCCTACGGATTACACTCGCACTAGATTGATGGAGGATGCCTTAATGCCTTCCTTCTAGCGGATCTTTCCCTATCGACTCCGACTCATTGCTCTGGGGCAAAGATCTAGAGTCCATTTGGCAGTACCTTGGGGTTTGCAGTCATTAGTGGCAGATCCTTCGCTATCGACAGTGGGAAACCATCATTGTCTCCTGATCGATAGATTCTTATAGGTGTTGGACTCCAGCTCATCTATTCACACTTATTAGTTTGTACTGGGTACCTTGACGCTCATTATCATTATCGGTGAGTAGTCTCGCGTTTGTTAACGGTATACATCAATGACCGGTAATCAAACGATTTCTCACATGGTCGACTTCAGATCATTTATTCCCATGGTGTAGAAATGTACCACGGCGGTCGGTGAAGACCTCAGGTTGTATCAGCATTCATTGGTTCACTTGACAGTTGCTCCTGTTGCTGCTAGTTGATACCACTCCACCTTATATGCTGCAGTTAGTCATGGCGACATTCTATATGCTGGTACCTGAGTTTGCAGTGTAGTACCATCCTATTCCATCATGTTCAGTTGGTAACTTTTGGGATCAGTCTTTGATATCAGTGATCCGTTGCATCTTTCAGCATCATTGATAGTCTTATATGTGATATTCAGACATGTACTTGTTCATTATGATCAGATGATCCATTATGTATCTTTCAGTCATTTATACTTATATACTTAGTGGATCCGCTTATACTTGATATGCGGACATGCTTTACCTTTTCTGAGCATGGGTATGCCCGCGTTAGACAATGTTTCTTTCTGATCTCCTTTGGTGGCTTGGCTGGCTGAATTCTGGTGAAGTCCTCCTCGGTTTTTGACAGACTTCCTTTCTATGTACTCGCATAATATATTTCGGCCATCATGTACCCCTTTTGACCTCATATATTAGGGGGCATCTGTTATAGCTCCAAATCTAACTCTTATGGTTTGTGATGCTGTACTCATGGCCTAAGGCAACCCCTCCTTCCAGACCTGGTCCCAAAATTTAAAAAACAGTGTTTTATCCCTTATACGCGACATTGCCCTGAGTTAAACACGTGTATACGCAGGTTCGTGTATATCCAACCCGCGTATATGTATTAAAACACTTTAAAAAATATAAAATTCCTTCTTTTCGAGCGGAGATCACGGGTTTTACCCGCTGATCACCTGTTAGTGCCCGTGGCCCAACTGTTCCCAACCAACTCCTAACTAAAAAACTACTTTGGAGATGGTATAAAAAGACCTCAAAGGGAAGGCCTAGGAGAGAAGAGAGAAGAGAGAGAAAGGTTATTATGCTTAGATTTTTCCCTTGACCAGGTCTGAAGTCCCTTTTGCCTTCTGCACTTCCCCCATTTTGTATAGGAAACCTTTGTTTCCTTGTGTGTTGATGTTCATCCACCATTTATGACATCATGGAGAGAGTCATGGAAGGAGTTTTGTTAGAGGCTTGAGGCTGGAACGGATCCGGAAGGAATCATTGCTTGGAGCCTGCTGAAGGTGACTCAGGTGAACATATTCTTTTTTATGTACTTTATTTGTCTATAATAAAAGAAACACATGTCTTGGTTCCCGAATTGAATCTTCTTTATGTTAATGATATTCATGTTTTGAATTCATATGTAAATGGTTGTTTGGATTTCATAACTAACTACCTTTCTTTATAACATGAAGATGGTTTCTTTGTAAGTTTTTGTCCATGTACTGCTGTGTTCTTTGAATTGGTTGTTTTGCAGGACAAAAGAGAAGAAGGGAACTCCAAGAAGGGTTTGGACCCTAAAGGCCTTCTCAAACGTAGGACCAAAGGTACGTACCCTTATCATAGAATTTGCTTACAATAGCATAATGGCTGTATGAATGCATGTTTCTTTGAATAGACAACTTTCAGTCTGCTAGGGTTTCACCCAAAAAGCCCTAGGGGAGTAATTCCCTCTACCAGGTTGAAATTTGATTTTTGAGCTACTGGGATGATGGAGAGGGGTGAGAACATCCATTTGGGTGGTTGATATAAATTGGATTGGTGGCGTAGATTGTTTTGGTGACTGCATCTCTGCACAAATTTCCTCTTTTAAGCATTGTCCCCACTCCTCATAATCATCACCCTTCTTAATTTGGATTTACACGTTGCATGAGTTATGAGTTAGATGCACTTAAATAGTTGAGGGTGGTCAAGAATTTTGACCCATCCTTAGCTTATAAAACCTCATCTCTCATGCATTGACAACAAATTTCTATCTATAATACGCTCAAGATAAGAGGTGAAGAATATTGCATACTTGTACCTACCTGATGTCGAGCTGTTGTAGATGCATGCATGTTGTTGTGGGGCTTCATATCATGATGGGTTGAAGGATCGACATGCATCTTATTGTTGAGTTGATGATCGGTCCATGCTACTCTAGAGGTGCTAATTTTCTTTCCTTTCTTCTAAACAAGGCTTCATAGCTTGTTGATTGTTTGACTGATAAGGCTATTGTGTATGTCTCTAGTGGGCTCCAGTATTGCAGAAATAATGATGCAACTCTTGGAACTCCCTTCTTTAATTTTATCAACTCGGTAGTTCGTAACAAACTTGGAAGCGACGGTGCTGTATGAACAAATACTAGCTTTTGCCATAGCTGTCACTTGGTCAGCTGGCACAAGTCCACTAGGGGCTTAAGCCAACTTCTATGAGCTCTTAGAAGAAGCTTTTTAACTGATGGATGAAAGCTAACTCAAAGGAAGCTAATCTACTTGCAGAAAGAAATTGAAAGCCAAAAAGAAACGCAAACCCTAGCAAACCCTAATTCTACCAGCTAGTCCTATTGATGCAAGGAAGAGGATGCAAGCTACTGAAAGGAATGCCATTGACTTCTAGGAAGGTAAAATTCATGTGTCTAAGTTATCACTATCTGAAGAAAACATCTTTTTGTATTTTTGAATAAGTTGTTAGAATTATCATGCATGTGCTTTTAACTATTTTTTACTGTGCAGAGGTGGATCAAGGAGGAGAAATACTTGGAAGAGGTCGGGAAGGTTCAGAGAGGGCCTAAGGGGTCCCTAACATCCTTCCAAAGAGTTTCACAGAGTTTGGCTATCAAGAAACCTCATTCCTGAGTTTCTACAGGAAGTCTGCAGGGGTTCTACAGGATGTTCTGTAATTTTTCTACAAGATGTTCAGAAATTGGATTTTGGAGCATGGATGGAGGGAAAAAGATGGAGGAATGGGTATGAACGTGAGATAAGGGTGTGAGGAGGTCCAAGACTTGGTGGATGGAGCTAAGGAATGGCGAGGATGGTTCGATTTGTTCAAGGGAGAGTGAAGCAATGTTGCACAAAAATTAGGGTTATGTGAGCAAATGTGGCAAATGTGAGGTAAGGATTCTAAGTATAGGGTGGAGTGGATGGTTCTGATGGAGAATAAGCAGGTGAAGGAGTGGTACAGGTGCTTTGCAAGTTGTTTTTCCAATCTGAACCAACAAAGACTTGTAAATTCAAAGACCTAATTACGTTGACCTAATTTGCTAGTTGTCAGTAAAGAGAATGAACAGAAGTGTGACCTGCAATGAAACTATGTATTTTAACTCATGCAACTAAGAAAACAAAATTCTGAACTTGTAACCAACTTCTACACATGAAAATCAAACACTAGTGATTGCATGGCAAAGAAAAATCAGTGTTTTTGTGGGCAGCAAAGTCATCCTAGTCACAGCTCCTGATCCCACTGAGGGAGAGGTGAAACCATAGATGTTTGTTGGCCCTTTTCTTGAAGCTTTTTCTGTTAACAACCTATCAACTAAATCTGAGCATGAAAAGCTATTTTACTCATCAAAAACAACCTAAATAACAAAACAAGATTTAAATCTAAATAGCAGATTGTATTCTAAGAATGCAGCAAAGACACATGAAAGTAAACAAAGGAGGTACTAGACGCTTGAGATGGGCCCAACCCCAAGAGCTACAACCTCCTAAGAGAGATTTAGAGCTGGTGCAAAGCTGGATTCATCTTTATTGAACAAGAAATATTACATTCCAAAAACTGTCCACAAGGAGAACTTGAAAATGTGCTGAAAGCAAAGCTAATCTACTGCCTAAAAATCGAACTACAAAATGACTACAACAGGACTATAAAGTGACTAACTACTGGCTAACCAAAATGAAGCCCTAAGCCTTCTTATTTATACAAATTGAGGACCCCAATAGTCCTCCTAAACTTTAGGGACTCGGCTGCCCAAAACTTGTAGTTAACAGCAGTCCTACTTTACTTGCTTGGCTGCCCTTGTGCTAATTGATTTGGTGGCCGTTGAACTCCGAGCTGATGGTGGAGAATTCGAGGTAAGGGCCCATAAATGAATGGGACACCTTCCTACAAATCCTCTCCCTTGTTCTCCCACGAATTTGGCTGCCAAGTGCTCATTAAAACCTTCAATTTTATCTCCAAATTGACCAAAAAGACTACACAAAGCACACATTAGACTTGTTGGCATAATGACTAACCCAATTCACTCTATTAGCATAAATATAATCAAAAACATGCAATAAACTAATGAGAATGGTGGATTAAGTCGAATTAGGAGGTTGAATGAGCCCATATAATTATCCATTTTTGGGGCTCATCAGTCTCCTGAACAGGATTGCACCTTCATTGATGGTGTGGTGTTCTTGTGTGTGTAGGTGCTTCTCTCATGAATGGAATACATATTCTGGTGGAGTTATTTTCTAAGGGTGATGAGTCCCTTCTTGGGTGTAGACATTTCTCTCTGATGCTTCCTATCGGTGGGTAGAAAACATATCAGAGATTTATTTTGACTACACAAGTTGCTACAAGAGGAGTTTCTTCATGTAGCAGCATTTTAATCCTTTATTCTATTCTTCAGTCGGCATGGTGGTGTTGAGGAGAGTGATAAAAGGGCATGTAAACAGGGTTGCATTCATGAGGAGGTAATTTAAAGAATGGAAAAATGGAGAACAATGCTCTTTGTATGTTTTTTTAGGTAGGACAGAATAAACATTCTGAGCAAGTTTATGTGAAATGGAGTGGATGAATGATGAAAGTGGTGTTGGGGGACCTCACTCAACCTTCCCTAAAAAAGACATGACCTTTTGACCCCTTTCTCTAATCAGATTTCCTCCTGTAGCTTCTTCTCGGTCATCCTGTAGCAATTTTGAACTTCCTGTAGCATTTCATGATAGGGTCCTCTACAAAAATTATTTTTTGCATATATTTCAAATGGTAGACTGTATTGAACTAAAATTTGGTGAGCATGTTTCCATCAACCCTATGCATCTACCCATTAAATATCTTGGCCAATGGATGCACGAATCTTGAGAAAATTTAATAATAGAGTTAGGTGATGGAGGCTGATTTGTTGAAACATGTGCACTGGAATTTGTTGAAATTACTTGGGCATGTTACCATCATCCATATCCATCTCTCCATGAAAGAACTCAGAAAATGGATGCACGAATCTTGATAAAATTTTAAAATGGCTGTAGGTGGTGGAGGTCCATTTCTCAAAAAGTGTGCATCGAAATTTGTTGAAATTTCTTGGGCATGTTACCATCCTCCATATGCATCTCCCCATGAAACAACTCAGCAAATGGATGCATGGTTTTTAAGATATGATAAAAACAATTTTCTGCTTTGTGTATTTTGGCTTCCTGTAGCAAAATAAAGCCTTCCTATAGCATTTTAGGACAACAATGAAAATGAATGGGAAAATCTTGGGAATGATGGGTGGATGGTGGAAATAGATGAGGGTGATGGAAATAGATGAGGGTGAAAATCTTAGGAATTAGGGGTGGATGGTAGCATCTGAGCAAAGGGGGAGAAAGTCCAAGTTTGAATTTCTTTGATTAGGATTTTGATCAAATTTTCTTTTGGTAGCTAACTTGTTTTTGTTGCTTGTAGAGGTTGGAGAGCACTTGCATTCATTAGAGAGATACATGGAGCAAAGGATTCTTCTTTTTTCATTATTTTTTTCATTTAGGCCTACTAGCTGCCTCAATGAGGTTGTCAACTAGTAGGTCTGCCTAGGCACCTCAAAGGAGGTTTTCGCCTAGGATCTTTTCTTTTTCTTTTTTTCTCTTTTTTTCCAGCCCATTGACTGAATCATGGAGGTTTTCAATCAATGAACCAATCTTAGGTGCCTCAAATGAGGTTTTCACCTGAGATTTTATTTTTTTCTCTTATTTTTCTTTTTTTTTAATTTTTTCCTATCCTATTCTACTTGAAGAAAACAAAATCATTTTCAAGTGTAGGAATACTTCAAATGGAACCACTTTCATAACTGGATGACGGATAAAAGCATGTGTAGGCTCGAAACATATTCTTTGACATGTACCTAAATGTAAGAGACCAAATTCTTGGACTGGATTGAGATTAGGAATTGTTGAAGAAGAGTGTGTTGTTGCAACTTAATGATTGTATGGAACCATATTTCAATATAGTTGTGATGCCTCTGGTCCACTTGCTGATTTGGATCATCTTGGATGTCTTCTTCTTCCATGGAATTAAGGTCTTCTTCTTCTTTTTTATTATTCCCTTGAACACATAGAGGATCTAATGGTGAACATGATGTAACTTCCTCAATCTCTGATTTTGATTTCTTCTTGCCATCATATGCAACCCATCACTCTTTTGTATTTTCATATGAATCTTCTTTTTTTGAATGTTGTCCTTAAATGACATCAAGAGAATCTCCTTTTTGTAATACTCTTCCTGAGTTAAGATGAATACCATAGAGATCAAGAGGAGATGTTAGGAAGTGTTGTACCTCAACATTGTAAGCGGGTTGAGCTACTTCCTTGTGTGTGTTTGGATATGGTGGTACAAGTACTTGAGTGGGAGTGGATCTTTGAGATGGATGTGGTTAGGGTTGTGGTTGTGGTGGAGGTGGACAATAGGAATAACATGGATTCGGTTATGGAGGATATTGAGGAAAATATTCAAGATATTGTGGATTTCTCCCATAAGGTCCTTTCCAACCTTGTTTCCAAGATTGGTTTTGGGGTTGAGATGGCCAAGGTTGCCAAGGAAAGGGTGTGTTCTAACTACTTTAAGATTGATGTGCATAACCTTGAAATTGTGAATTAGGTTCTTACATCATACTAGGTTAATTAGGGTGCCATGGTCCTCTTAAAGCTACATAACATAACTACTTTGGTGATTAACTTTCTCCATTGTCCTCTTGGTAAAATTCCTTCAACCTTGGTAATGATGGACAATATTTAACAACATCTAATTCTACATGGACAACACAAATATTAACATCTCCTTTTTCCTCATCTTGCATTCTTAACATTTCTACTTGTTCGTTTAGATCGGTAAGAATTTAAAGTCATCAAATAAATTTCCAAGTTTAGCTTGACTTACCAATATTGATGCTGGTTTACTTACTCTTGCACTGTCTCTTGATAAGCGCTTGCATGTTTCACAAATTTCTTCAAATGATAATTGGTATACATCACCTCTACTCATGAGATCAAGGAGATCATCCACCCATCTCTAATTGTTCTAAGTAAGAGGGTTTTTAGTGTGTCAGATCCTAAATGATGTAATTTTCCCCTCTTTAGATTATACATGAACCTCTATATTAGATCCTCAAGGCTCTCATTTTATTTTTTATTCATTCTAAATATTTCTTCTTTAAGATCATGATCTTATATTTTTCTAGAAATATCTTTTGCATATCATTCCATGATCTTATTTAATTAGTCCCTAAACTCATGAACCATTTAAGAGCTCTATATTTCAATGTTGCCGGAAACAATATCAATTTTTGAGTGTTTAATAAGTAACCATAAGATCTAAAAACAATTTCAAATTCGAAGAGAAAGGTTTCCAGATCCTCTGACCTCATACCATGGAAGTTGGGAAGGAAAGATGGAGGGATGTTCTTCATATGCACACTGATATAAGTATCTTGAAAGGGAAATCCAAGAGGATCTTCCTTATTGTCATCATCTCCATCCATTTCTCCTACATTCTCTATCACCCCTTCTTCTTCCAACTGCAAAAATGAATGGTGATGTGGCTCTTACTTGATCTGAAAATGATAGATCATCCTCTAACACTTAGCAAGTTTGAAAATGTGTCTTCAAAAAAACCTGTTTTTTTTTTTGTTCCTTAAAGCATGAATTAGGTCTTATGTGTAAGTTAATTATAATAAAACATGACACACATAATTCATGTAGACACCAAGAAGATAAAACATGAAGTTTGATGACGGAGTTCACCCCTCCTGGGCTACATCTCCAAGCCCTGCTCAAAAGGCTAGGTTGCTCATATTTCATTGTTAAAAATGAGGTACATAAATATGTTGATTACAATGTGGCTATTTCCCCTTCAAGGAAATGTTATCCTGTAGAGAACTCTCACAAAACAATATGACAACCTAAAATCACCATGTCAACTTCAAAAATATGAGTCTCTTACAAGGACCCTAGACCTCATTTGAAAATGAGCATACATGCAACAATAAGCACATAATTGAGACTCCCCTCAACTTGACATAGGGAGGAAAATTTCCATGAACTAAATTATGCAAGTATCGACTATCGCAAATGATAAATGGACTCTTCCAGTGTGTCCAGAGCCCACCAAAACCCCTGTTTTGATTCTTAAAACACTCAATTTGGCTTCCGTATGGCCTCAGAATGCCATTTTCAATTTCTGCTCCAAAGCTAGCTCACAACTTGCTCTCAACACCACCTCTACTTCTGATGGCATAATGGCACAACACCCACTTCTCTTCTACCTTCGCTCTGGTGCATTGGCAATACATTTATAATGTTTCCAAAACTCTAACTTTAGAGTTCGGTTCAACAAATTTGCAAACATAGAAAATATTAAATTTGGTGTAACCACATATATTATATGGTTATAACTTAATACCAAATATACATCAAATGCTATTTCAAAACTATATCATATAGTTTTAATATGTTTGCAACTCCCAAGCTACATTAAACGTATGGTTTGAATCTTTGCACCGATGGATTATTTAACATATGAACCCGCACCATGTAATATGGCTTATAACCATAGTCTTAACATAGGCACTTCAATATGTCAACTCCCCGCACGATCGAACTTTGGTTGCAACATATTGCATATGGTTTGAACATTGATCAATGGTGGTATAACCCTTTGATCCGTGGCACATTCGGAATTTGGATATGGCGCAACCATATGGTTTTAATCTCTGCACCAATGGATATATACCATATATAACCCAAAGTCTGAACCATAGTCGTAAACATTAATCCCGTGGCATTATTTTGGCGATTCCATGGCATATGACTGTTATAAAATAGCTTGACATTGGACTACGGTAATAAGTGGAGACTTCACCCATAACCATGGTGCCACCTCCCTCCATATGTGGCATTGGAATATGCACTAATCTAACTTTGAGTCTAGGCATAGAAAATATAACAAATAGTTATACCATAATGTTGAACATTGATCCAGTGGTGTCATGTGATATGAATCTGTGGCGCATAGTTAACAAACCATTGGACTGTAACATATCAATCCCGCCTTCCGAGAGTTTTTTTGAATTTAGCACGTTTTATCTGGTTGAAATAGCGATGATATAACATTAGACCGATATATTAAATCTCCCTGTTGTATATACGGTAACCGAAGTTTTAACATAGCACAGATCATATTAACTCCACGCCAACCCAACCGTGACATATGTTATAACACATAGCTGCTATGTTTGGATCACCCCCATTGCAATAACAATGAAACTTTAAATAAGACTTTTGTGCCATTGTTTATCAAGTAACATTGTTGGTGTGGCGCTGTAGTGCTCTCGTTTTGATAGATAGGTGAACGGTTCTAATCTCCGAAAGGCCCTATAGACTCATAAACAAAACAAACTTTTAATAGGCTACGACGGTTAGGTCCAACCCTAACCCTCTTATTTATGTAATAGGGTCGAGTCATAGTTATAGTTAGTTAAAGAGTCAATAAAGCCCATATTAATAATTGTAAGTCGTTGACCCGCATTTAAAGAAGGGACCATAGTTAGTTGCAAATGGGCCATGGTATTAGATAGATGGTATTAATAAGAACCATGGCACTGACCTATGGTATTGCATGTATGAATCCTATATAAAGGATAGAGACTCCCCATTGAAGAGCATCATGTCTTATTTTGTAATCGAGCTGTGCTCTATTGGAGGTTGCCCCCTCGAAGGGGCAAGTGAACATTGCTTTCTTTTCTGAATAATAAAATACATGTTGTTATTTCTCATTGGTCTATGTTCTGGGTTATATTTCTTCGCATATTTGGTATTCTGGTATCTTCTCGTAGGTCAAGAGCATAACAAGTGGTATCAGAGAACTTTCCAGGGCCAGTGGGATCTCCATTTTTAGCAAAATTGTTTTTGGCTAGAGATGTGTTCTAGTGTGTTTAAGCCACGGGATCTATCGTTGAGCGCATAAACCTGCAGATTTGGGGAGGCATGCATGTAGGAAATACAAGAGGTGGTCATGCTTGTTGGACTCCCTTCTAACCCCTGTGGGTACCCCTTCGAGTAGTAGCGCATTAGACAGAACCGTACACGGACTATCTTCCAAGTACCCTCTGAGTATATTGGAAGCCCCCTAGGCTCACTTGAAACCTTGCCATAGATAAACCGTCAACCGTCTTGCTACTACAGTACACCAAGAATAGCACTCGGGGAGATTACTCGCGCGTACGATAGGTTAGTCGGGTAGTACGGCTAAGGGTACGGTTGATCCTCCTTAGTTAGTGCCCTGAAAGATTGGGCTGAGTACTACTATTGGACCCTTATGTATATTGTGATCTGTAGCACCTGACACTCCTTGAGACCATAGTTCCCTTGTCTCTTTATAGATCGTACATCATCTTTGCTAGATCAGATATAGTAGGTTGGCTTCTATCACAGCCGCAACAATTAGATCCGCCATTCAGATCTAATAGCGGGGCTTCGATCACTACCACATTCCTACTCATACTCTGCAGTTGAGGGTTTCGCTGACAGATTTGACTATTTGTGTAGGGAGGCTTGTGGCTCCTATCCCTTGGCGTGATTCTCGTAGGACAGTGGGCAAAATTAACTTTTCTAGGAATCGGCTACTGCAGTATTGCTAAGCGAGGAGTAAAACTCCTTTCGGAGTAAAAACAAGAAAAAAAAAAGAAAGGAAAAAAGGAGTTGTCTGAGACCCTTCGGGGATGCTTATAGGAGACTTAACCCATAACAATCAGGTCGATGGGCTGAGCAAGGTGGTACCATTCACTTGTCAGCGTCAAAATTTTGTGTCGTCCCAAATTTTTTTCACAATAACGACAAGTGCACCGGATCTGTGCATGGTACAAACCAGAGCTCAAGTTATGGCCAATGAGAAGATAGACACCCTTGAACAAAAGTTGGAGGAATTAACGAAGCAGATCTAGTCCTTAAATGACACAATCACAAAGGGCAAGTTGGGGGTACAATCAGAGGCATATGCTTTTAATGAAAACCATGAGGGCGAATCTAGCCATTCTCTTCACTTCTATGGAAACCACCAACAGTCCCATCCTCGACCACCCAAGCTGGACATGTATAAATTTGATGGCTCTCATCCGGCCATATGGCTATCACAAATGGAGCAATATTTCACATTGAATCACATCAGAGATGATGAGACTAAGCTAAGTGTGGGAAGCCTTTACTTGGACCAAGAAAGATGGCAATGGTGGCAGTGGCATCAATGATGCTATGCAAGGCCAATGACTTGGCAGATATTCTCAAAAGCCCTTTCTGATTGCTTTGACCATGAATCTAACTTTTTGGGTCGTCTTACTAAGCTTCGACAGATAGGCACAATGCAAGAATTTATTAAAGCCTTTGAAGCGTTAGCCTTCCGCACAGGAGGTCTAGCGGATGAATTCTACTTGGAATGTTTTATCAGTGGTGTCAAAGACGCCATACCAGCCCACATTCATATGCACCACCCAGTCACATGGATGGCAGCTTACACGATAGCTCATGAAGTAGAACGCGCTTTAGCGGCCCAGTCGACTCGTCCAAATTTCATAGCCAAGGGATGCCCCACCAAGGCTCCAATCTCTACCCAAAACACTTAAGGTTCAAAAGGTGTCACCAGCGGAAATGGCGTAAAGAAGAAAGCAAGGATTGTGTTACTACTATGATGAGAAATACTCCCCGGGGCATATATGTAAGGAACCCAAATTCTTTTAAACTGTTGCTACTGATCAAAGTTCATATAAGGAAGCCTGACCATTTGAGGGACCAGAGGAGGAAGATGAGGACAACCAACCAAACAATGAGCTCCTAGCTACTCCAGAAGAACCAGTTATGTCACTCCATGCTTTGGCAAGAATTTCTTCTCCCCAAACTCTCAAAATGAGAGGTTTTATTAAACATCGCCCTGTAGTAGTCTTGATTGATAGTGGGAGTACACATAACTTTATCCATCAAAGAGTCACCGAAGTAGTGCATTGTTTTGTTAGAGCAGTCTCTAATTTCTAGGTCCATATTGTTGATGGGGGGACAATGAAATGTGAAGGCCACTGTGAAAATGTCAAACTTCAAATGGGGGATTATCACCTAAAGACCCACATGTTTTCCATCAACATGGGTGGGTGTGACATTGTCTTGGGTGCTGAATGGCTCCACACACTCGGCCCAATCACAATGGATTTCTAGGAGTTATATATGATCTTTAAGCAGAATGACCACACGCATACCCTTCGCGGACTCCAGGCAGGTGCTCCTTCTATCATCAGCTCGCATAGGATGGAAAAGTTGTTAAAATAGAGCCACCATGGAGTTATAGCCCAATTTAATGCCATCCAGGCCTTCGAGCCCACTTCTCTTCATATTCATCCTGAGATGCAACAGGTCTTAAACAACCATCTGTAGGTCTTTGACAAGCCTCATGAGCTTCCACCCTCGAGAGGGGAACATGATCATAGCATTACTTTGGTCCCAAGGGCACAACCACCAAATGTGTGCCCATAAAGATATCCTTTTGCCCAAAAGAATGAAATTGAAAAAATCATCAAGGAACTCCTGGAAGCCAGTGTCATTTGTCCTAGCATTAGTCATTATTCATCGACTGTGGTCATGGTGCTCAAGAAAGATGGGGAATGGCATATGTGTCTATAATTCAGGGGCCTCAACAAGTTGAGTGTCAAAGATAAATTTCCCATCCCGGTTGTTGATGATTTGCTGGATGAACTGAATGGGGCTCAATTCTTTACTAAGCTTGACCTTCGCTCGGGCTATCACCAAATTCGCATGAGAGAAGTAGACATTCCAAAGACTGCTTTCCGAACTCATGAAGGCCATTATGAATTCTTGGTCATGCCATTTGGCCTCTGTAATGCCCCATCCACTTTTTAGAGCCTCATGAATCACCTGCTCAAACTATATCTCAGAAAATTTGTCCTTGTTTTCTTTGATGACATCCTCATCTATAGCCTCACCTG
Organism: Pinus tabuliformis; assembly: GCA_031772625.1. NCBI lineage: Eukaryota > Viridiplantae > Streptophyta > Pinopsida > Pinales > Pinaceae > Pinus > Pinus tabuliformis. Next base: position 845,850,584 of record CM062815.1, read on the forward strand.
GGAAAAACAACTTTAGCATGTAGACCTACTCTTGCAACTGCTCTGGAAGTATAAATTATTTGTCAAATTGTCCAAGTGCTCTTTTGGCATGAAAGAAGTCGAGTATTTGGGCCACATTGTGGGGCGTGAAGGTGTTAGGGTGGATCCCAAAAAGATCCAGGGAATGCAGGATTGGCCTCAACCAACGACCTTGAAGAGTTTGAGAGGATTTTTGTGTCTCACCAGCTACTACCACAAATTTGTCCGCAATTATGGTTGCATTGCTAGACCCCTCACTCACCTTCTCAAGAAAAATTCATTCCTCTGGAATGATGAAGTGCAATAGGCATTTATAGCTCTCAAACATGCCATGTGTTCCACTCCCGTATTGGCACTACCCGATTTCACCAAATCTTTTGTGATTGAATGTGATTCTTCAGGTATGGGTATTGGGGCTTTCTTAATGCAAGAAGGTCAACCCTTGGCCTTCACTAGCCAACAACTAAGTGGGACAAATTTGGGACAATATACCTATGAGAAGGAGATGATGGCCATCTTACATGCAATGGATACTTGGCGACCATACTTATTGGGGCGGCGTTTCCAAATCCGCATAGACCATCAAAGCCTTAAATATTTTTTGGAGCAATGCCTATCCTCGCCACAACAAAATAAATGGCTAGCCAAAATGTTGGGATATGATTATGAGATAATTTACAAGAAAGGGCATGAAAATGTCGTAGCGGATGCTTTATCACACTAATTTGACGAGGAAAGCACCCTGGTAGCAATCTCTCTTCCCATTCCAGAGTGGATTGAAGAGGCTTGCAAGGAATGGTTTCCCATCCTTAGCTCTCCCAACGCATTAATAAATTGCAGGCAGATCCAAATTCCACAGCGGGCTTCTCTTGGCAGGATGAGGTTCTTCGCTGCAAGGACAAAGTAGTGATATCACCAACATCCACCCTCAAAAGTCGCATTTTGGCAGAGTTGCACTTATCGCCCACTGCAGGTCATTCAGGCTTTCAGAAGACTTATGCTTACTCGGCGTTCATTCTTTTGGACAGGCATGAAAAAGGACATTCTTACTTTTATAGCTGAGTGTTATGTGTGTCAGCGCCACAAAGGAGAAACAGTCAAATCCGTAGGCACCTTACACCCATTTCCCATCCCTACCTCAAACTGGATGAAGGTTTCTATGGATTTCATTACTGGTCTTCCGAAGTTAGGCAACAAGTCAGTCATCATGGTGGTTGTGGATAGACTTTCTAAGTATGCTCATTTTTGCACCCTACCCCACCCTTTTACACCTGCTTTGGTGGCTCAATCTTTCATGGACCAGATCTTCAAATTGCATGGCATGCCCACTTCCATTTCGTCTGATCGTGACTTGATCTTCACCAGTAACTTTTGGCAGGAACTCTTCAGGCTACAAGGTACCCAACTACAACTCAGTACTTCCTATTATCCCAAAACTGATGGTCAAATTGAAGCAGTCAACAAATGTCTGGAGACCTACCTCAGGTGTTTCACTTTAGAAAAGCAACATCTATGGGGACAGTGGTTACCTCTAGCCAAATGGTGGTATAATACTAACTATCATGCCACCACCAAGATGAATCCATATGAAGCAGTTTATGGTCAATTCCCCCCTTCACCTACTTGTTATATCCTGGGATGGTCTAAGGTACAAGCAGTGGATCAACTCCTACAGAACCATGCAACCATGCTTTCCCACCTCAAAGAGAATCTCCATCAAGATCAAAATCGCATGAAGTAACAGGTAGACCAACATCGTTCAGAGCGCACATTTCAAGAAGGGGATTAGGTATTCTTGAGGCTGCAACCATATAAGCAAACATCACTCATAGACAATGGTTGTCAGAAATTATCTCCAAAATTCTACGGACCGTATCAAATACTTCAGCACATCGAAGAAGTAGCCTACAAGCTAGCCTTGCCACCCATTGCAAAAATCCATCCCGTCTTCCATGTCTCATGCCTCAAGAAAGTGGTTGGGAACAATTGCAGAATTCAAACCAGTCTACCGGAATTGGATGAAGAAGGTTCAATCTGGCTCCAACTTGAACAGGTTCTTGACACGCGAGAATGGCACCTGCGCGGCCACATGATCAAGGAAGTCCTCATCAAGTGGAAAGACACCTCTCCAGAAGATGCAACCTAGGAACCAACCACTGTTCTTCAGCAGTTTCCGCAGCTTCAGCCTTGAGGAAAAGGCTATTTTTATGGGGGAGGGCATGTTAGGGTCCAACCCTAACCCCCTTATTTATGTAAAAGGGTCGAGTCATAGTTATAGTTAGTTAAAGAGTCAATAAAGCCCATATTAATAATTGTAAGTGGTTGACCCAAATTTAAAGAAGCGACCACAGTTAGTTGTAAATGGGCCATGGTATTAGATAGATGGTATTAATTAGAACCATGGTACTGATGCATGGTATTTCATGTATGAATCCAATATAAAGGATAGAGACTCCCCACTGAAGAGCATTGTGCCTTATTTTGTAATCGATCCCTGCTCTATTGGAGGTTGCCACCTTAAAGAGGCAAGTGAACATTGCTTTCCTTTCTGAATAATAAAATATATGTTGTTATTTCTCATTGTTTTATGTTCTGGGCTATATTTCTTCGCATATTTGGTATTCTAGTATCTTCTCGTAGGTCAAGAGCATAACAACAAGGAGGCTACATGGTAGCCATCCATTGGCCCACGTGATGCTCCATTATTGGCTAAATTTTTAAAAATCAACCAACCAATCACAAACTTGCGAAATTCAACCAATCAAACTTGGACACTTGTCAACCTTCCATTGGTTCTGGAACCTTGACCACGAAATCCTGAAGTGGAACCTTGCCTGCTAGAACCATGAGCATTGACCGTTTACTTTGACTTTTTGCCCAACTTGACCTAAACTTTGACTTTGCATAACTCTTTTATATGAAATCCATTTTTCAAACTGGACATACTGTCAGAATCAGCGTGAAAACCTCTTTGTCTTAGCACTAGTTTTATGAGACTCTAAGACTATAAAATTCTGAGCATGTCAGGAACTCTGGCCATTCATGACCATACTTGTCTCAAACATTACATATTCAACATGACTAGACTCAATCAAGATCCATCTTGGATCATTCCCCCCAACTAGAAGACTTTTGGGCTACCAAAATTTTATTACAATAAGGAGTTTATTACATCATTTATCAGTACATAAACAATCTTGACCCTATTTATAGACTCCAATAGACTTACTGATGTGATTCGAAATCATAGACACATAATTGACAACTTACATATAAGGCATGAAATCTTCCCAATTCCAAGTAAGAAACTTCTCTAGAGACTTATTTTCTTCCTTGTCAGTTGTCATTGGTTCCCCTTGACCTAATTGTGATGTTGTCAATTCATGTGGTAGCATTGGACATATGTTTTCTAAATGTCCTTTCAACTTACACTGTGAAAAAAGTCTCTCTCCTGAGTTTGTATTGGTCATCTTCTTGCTTGACTTCTCTAAGCTCTGTTTTGATGATGCCGAGATTTTTCCTGACTATATCAAAGTATTTACTAGACTTTTCTTTACATGCAGTGTCACATCATCCTTCCGCGGATGAGTCCTTGTAGCATGCACCTTATTGCTGTAAACCTTCTGCTTCCATCATTTAGCTAGACAATGGTTGTTAAATCCACAGAAAGTACATGGATAAGTCTTTTTAACAATCTTAGTAATAAAATTTTGATTGAAATACTCACCTTCTGAATCACTGCTAGAATGATTCATCTTCTTACCTTTATGATCCTCTAGCTTTTTTGGTGTTTTCTCAGGATGTAATGACCAACACCAATTTGCAATGTGACCTTTGTTTCCATAGTAGCCACATGTTGATTGATCAAATCCCAATCCTTCGTGTTGGGGTATTTCCTGAACAGTTATTGTTTGGAGTCTATCTTGGCCATGCTTATCGAGGACTTTACCTTGCTGATATCCCAATCTGTTCATCAGCTTCATACCAATTCCTTTGGTATGTTTCTCAAAAGCTCCAATCTCAGGATCACTTGAAATCTCTCCTTCCATTTGGGGAATTTTGAGGTCTAAAAGGGGCCTCCTAAGAAAAATGTACAACCAAAATAAACCTTATAAGGCCCAGTAGGAATAAAGATGATGGTTTCAATCATAGGTGATGATTCACCATTTCTGAAGTAAAAAAAGTAAAGAGATTAAAAAATAATAAAACAATAAAACTACTTTTTCAACTCGTATTTTCAACTTATCTCCCTAAGGTTTTACTCAAATTTTGAGTGGGAGTACTCATTGGATGCAAAAATTAATTCCTCATCCAAGGAGTACCCATGTTGCATACTTTTGATTGACCCTGCTAAACGGAAATGAGAAATACATGAAAAAATGTGATTACAATCAAGTTTTTCATGTATTTGTCATTTTTCGTGTAGTAGGGTCTATCGAAAGTATGCAACATTGGTAGTCCTTGGATGATGAATCAAATTTTGCATCCAACAAGTGTTGCCACTTGAACTTTGAGTATCACCATAGGGAGATAAGTTGAAAATACAAGTTGAAAAAATAGTTTTTTTTTTCCCCTCTAAAATTTGATGATGTAATCTAATTTTATTTTATTATTTCCACTATTGTTTTATAATTTCCTTAGGATGCCCATTTTAGATGATTTAACATACGAACCCGTGCCATGTAATATGGTTTATAGCCATAGCCTTAACATAAGCTCTGCAATATGTCAACTCGCCCCACCATCGGACTTTGGTTGTAGCATATAGTATATTGTTTGAACATCAATCAACAATGGTATAACCCTTCGACCTGTGGCACATTCAGACTTTGGATGTGGCACAACCATATGGTTTTAATCTCTTCACTAGCAGATATATACCATATATAACCCAAAGTCTAAACCATAGTCATAAACATTAATCTAGTGGCATTATTCTAGTGGTTTCGTGGCATATGATTGTTATCAAATAGCTTGACATTAGACCACAGTAATATGTGGAGACTCCACCCATAACCATGGTTCCACCTCCTGCCATATGTGGAATTGGACTCCATGCTAACCGAATTTTGAATCTAGGCATAGAAAATATAACATGTAGTTATACCATAATGTTGAAAATTGATCCGGTGGTGTCATGTGATATCGAACTCTGGCACATAGTTAACAAACCATTGGACTGTAACATATCAATCCTTCCTTTCAAGATTTGCTTTGACTTTGGCACATTTTTTATCCGGTTGAACTGGAGGTGCTATAACATTGGAGTGGCATATATATAAATATATATATATATATATATATATATATATATATATATATATATATATATATATATATATATATATATATATATATATATATATATATATATATATATATATATATATATATATATATCTAAAATGCCCCCATTGTATATATGGTTGACTTGAAGTTTTAACATAGCACAAATCATATTAACTCTGTGTCAACCCAATCATGACATATGTTATAACATATAGCTGCTATGTTTAGAGCACAAATAACTAACATTGGGTTTGGCGGGGCTGCCATATATGGTGGGCTCTGCCAACCCTTCCCCCATTGCAATAACAATGAAACTTTAAATAAGACTTGTGCGCCATTGTTTAACAAGTAACATGGTTAGTGTGGTGGTGGAGTGCTCTTATGTTGATAGAAAGGTCGGCGGTCTGAATCTCCTGGAGGCCGTATAGAATCATAAAAAAATTAAATTAATAGGCTACAAGGAGGCCACACAGTAGCCATCCATTGACCCACGTGGTGCTCCATTATTGGCCAAATTTAAAAATTAACTAACCAATCACAAACTTGCAAAATTCGACCAATCACACTTGGACACTTGTCAACCTGCCATTGGTTATGGAACCTTGACCATGAAATCCTAAAGCGGAACCTTGTTTGCTGGAACTGTGAGCGTTAACTGTTGACTTTGACTTTTTTCCCATCTTGTCTTGAATTTTGACTTTGCATAACTCCTTCATACAAAGTCCATTTTGCAAACCAAACATACTATCGAAATTAGTGCGACGAGCTCTTCGACTTGCTGTTGGTTTCCTAAGCTTCTACGACTGTAAAATTTTGAGCATGTTAGGAACTGTGCCCATTTATGACCATAATGATCTCAAACATTACATATTCAACATGACTAGACTCAATCAAGATCCATCCTAGATCATTACTACACCATGTGATCAAATCAGGGGGGGCGTTGGTGTTGGAGATTTTTTTTTGAATAAGAATGCTAATGTAATGCCATTTTCTGTTCTTGAAATGAAATTTGCCTAATGCAATTTTTTTGTTTTTTGTATAAATTAAAAATAAGTAAATCAACTATGGAATAAAACAATACATACTTTGACACCTCCTCGATAATGGTGCCAAAAAGTGATGAGCCTCAGTATTTTAACAAGAATGTTGCAACTCCCAAGGCTACCAACTTTAATTATCAACTGGGGTTCATACAAACTTAAGAGGTATCGAAACTATATGTGCAGCATACAATGTGTCCTTCCTTCATTGTCATGATGTAATTGAGTGAATGGAATGAAATCAAATCCTAAACTAATTGCAGAAATGGAATTGCTTGAAATGCAAACCTTAACCTATTGCAGGAAAGAAAATACTAGGAAAGAATACCTATTCTAATTTTAAAAAGGATCATGAGTTAAATATCAATCATTACATTTCAAAGAGTTTAGATCCATTGACAGCGTTCATTGGATGCAGAAATCAATAAAATCATCATTGTATTATCTAATTCATAAATCTGTCTGTTAACCCAAATTGCTAAGATGTTTGGTAGGGGTAAAAAGGCAAGTCCTAAGTGGTGGTTGTTCCTCCTCAACCATTTATTTAGAGCCTAGGGGTTATGATTCAACCCTAACGGAAAAAACCGAGCTTTTTAAACAAATCTAGAAAAGTATATAGATGTTAGAAGAGTGCTACAGGAAGATACAAATGTTGCTATAGGAAGTTACACTCTGCTAGAGGAAGTTACGGGATTTGTTACAGGAAGATATAATTCACCTAACAACCAAGAAACTAAAATCGAAATTGGAAGGGACGAATTTTTTGATTAAATAGGATATCTTATGTCTCCATTACAGCTTGAATCACTCAAAATTACCCCTCTTAACACATGCTAAACAATAACAGAAAATTACTAGTCTAAAATCTAGCAATTTGAGAACTAGTGAGTTAGTTAATCTATCAAATACCTATCGTAATCAAGTTAAAATTAAATGGGGTAAATTTTTTATTAACTTTAATTTTTTAATGATCTAATGCAAGTGGAATCAACTCTATTTAAGCTCATTAGCATGTTCTAAAAAATATCAGAAAATTACTACTATTTTCCACAAGGGACTTCCAGAAATTTAGATTTAGGAATAAGAAAACTAATCCCAGTGGCTCGATTACTATGAGCTTCCAAAGTTGTTCTAAGTATGAAATAATTCTTGTGATCCTACAAAATAACATACTTCAACCATTTAACCCAATCCTACAATAAGAAATTATTAATACTAAATGAAGAGATAGAAAAAAAATAAGAACAAGAGATACATGTGACTAAGAAGTGAAAATAAGAAAATTAAATTATACAAAAGGGCTGTGAGTCTCCTGGGATGGCCAATCCCAAGGAAAATCGAGTCCTATGAGGAATACCAAGATTTAGAAACTAAAAATGGCACCAACTTTCATTATTTCCATCAATACAATTACATCCCTGCAAGAAATGAAAGTGGAGCTACAAAAATACAAGTTTTATCCACAAGATGACTAAGAAAAACCAAACCCTAGAGGAAAATTCGAATTGGTACTTATACAAAATTATTATGAAGCATTATCCATGAAAGGAGGAAGATTTCCCCTCTAAAATCCCTCAAATAGTGGATCTAGTTCCCAACGCTGGGAATCTGCATTAAATGACGGGGAACACATTCCTAGATTTTCTTAATCATTGGAGCTCTAGAATTTGTGCAATAATTTCATAATATCTTGTTGATTTATCATCCAATATTGATCCTCTTGTAGTACGGAGCAAGTGCCTAAATGATCTCCTCTTCCAAATCTTCATAATCTGCCCAATCTTCGTACAATATTCTTTAAAAATAAATAATATTAGGCACAAGTATGCAATTATCCAGAAGCCTTCCCAATGAACATATTAAATTTAAAAACATGTCATCTAATGCAAAATATAAGTTTAATGTTTTGAACGATAGCTAGATGAGCCTTAATTTATGTCTAATTTTGAGGCCATCACTACGCACAAAAACAATGACTTTTTACACCTATCCACTAGCCTTGAAATCACGAAATTTTCAGTGTGTCGGCCTTACATAAATTAAGTTGAAATTTTTAGAGGTCTTGGGAAGTTTGGAGGCATCTTGAGACTATCATTTGGTCAATTAAAGTGTCTTCCTATCATTGCATTTAGGGTGCTACACACGGGCTAAAACATAGCATCTTCATCTCTTTCATTACCAGTGAGAAATTGTGGTCTCTCTATATTGTTTTAGTCATTTAAGGTTTGAGAAGAATATTCAACCTAGTCCTGAAGTCCCAACCTTGATAAAACATCAAACCTTAAGTTTTGTATCTTCAAATTCTTACTTTTAGTAATGGCAACTCCTGAGAAGAAGAGGAAGACAAAGAGAGGATAGATTGTGAGGTTTAAACCACAAGATCTCTCACTTACCAACTTAGGCTAGCATTAGGGAAGCCTTTGAGAAAACAGGTTGTGTCAGATTCTATGAAAAGATACAGGGGTATAATGAGGAGGTGACCAAATAATTTTCCCTTAATTTTGATGGAGATGAATTAAAAGTTGGTAAACTGAAATTCATTGTGTTATAAGAAACCATAGCATCAACCACATAAATACGTTTCTAAGGAGAGAAATGGTTCATTGGAATGCCTCTCGAGTTAGAACATTATAAGGATTTCATGAACCAATCTATAAAAACTGGGAGTTTGGTGTTGTAGTGCCTAGTGACTACTTATTAGAACATTATAGTAGGCTTCTCAAGGTCATTCAGAGGTACTTTTCTTTTAAAGGAAGATTGATTGGGGTCTATCAATATGACTTCATGCTCCTCATACATTTCGCATGTAAAAAGACCCTAAATCTACCCTTTTTACTCTTCATGAGTTTAGGCAAGATGGCTCAGAGAGTAAGAATGAGGAAGGGCATCTTTGACTCAGCATTAATTCATTTTTCACTGATAAAATTCTTGATATTAGAAGAGCAGAAAAAAAGAGAGAGGTATCGCAGGATTTTTGAACCTCACCCAAGTTTACAGTTCAATCTGTTGGAAGTCCATCAAGCCACAGGGATACTCCTTCATCCACCACTAATACTACTTCTTCACCCCTAAAGAGTTCTATCAATAAAATATACCCATCAACAGTTGAGAATTCACCAAAGAAAAAGGCCAAAAAATTACAGTTCTCGCCAAAGGTAGTGGAGATTCCAGTGCTAAGAAATCCACTCACAAAGATAGCTGCTAAAAGGTTACCATTGGAAAAGCCAACTAAATAACTTGTTGAGCCTAGGGAAATTCAAGCACAACAAAGTTATATGAATGAGAAATACAAGAAAATCAAGGAGTTAGAGAAGTAGTTAAGAGAATACCATTTGGTTATAGCCCAACTACAATAAGAAAATAGGAAACTAAAGAAGACCATCTTAGGAAAAACACCTCAATCTAGGGAAGATCTGCCTATGGTTGAAGCCACACCAGTTGATGTCAAATCCAGGGGCAAAGGAAAGGTAATCAAGCAATAGGTTAAGAAGGTAGAGACACCATCAACTAGGGTTACAAGATACTCATCTAAAAATATACAAATCCAAGAAGGAAAGAAAGTGAAAGAGGAGAAGGAGGATGAAAGGAAGTTCACCTTCATGAGAATGAATAAGAATTTAAACGAGGCCCAAGATGAAATTTATAAGCTCAAGTAGAAATATGAAGAGGTCATGAATAGATCAAGTGATATTATGGAGGCCCAAGATGAAATTTATAAGCTCAAGTAGCAAGATGAAGAGGTCATGAATAGATCAAGTGATATTATGGACATCTACCATCCATCCATGAATAATCACAAATACATGTTGAGCAGATCCCTTCCTCTACACAAGAAACTAAAGAACATCTACAGACAACATTTGACATTGAAGAAGAAATATAGAGAAATGAAGGAATGTCTTCAACAGGCACAATAGAGAGTTTAGGAGGAAGATAGATGGAAGATATATTTTCTTTTTGAGGTAGTTGAAGCAAAGAAATCAAGTGAAAATACATGTTAACAGTTGCCACCCATAGATGTTGCACACAGGGTGGGCAACAATATTATAGTTTCTTGAAAAGGGGAATTTTTGGAAAATTTTGGCATTTACAGTTTAGAGAAATCCTCATCAGAGTCAACAATTTATCCACCAACAGGTTTTGAAAAATGTGCAGATATCCATGTAGTCAAAGAAAGAACAATTTTTTGCTACACACACGTGTTGCGCACAATTGCTGCACACAAATACAGTTAGCCATATTTTGTCTTAAATTTTGAATTTTTGACTTCTAGTAATAGTTTTTAGCATGTAAATAGATGGAAAATTATCCTAGGGATTGTGTTTAATGTTTATTGGTCAACATTCTAAGCTAGCGATGTTTTAAACTTGGATTGACTACAAGGAAAACAATTCCTATTTTCAAGTATATGCACCATATTTTGAATGTATCTAGTTAAAATTATTTTTGGTCAATGAATTCAACCACCTAGGATAGGATATCAAATATTTGATGATGTATAAGGATATAAAAAACATTGTAAAGGTAGTTTCTGGTTGAGTTTAGAGATAAGACCTTTTGTGCACTGTAATTTTGAAGATGTTTCCGACTGAATGAATGGAATAACAGGTGATTTGCAGGGATTCTTGTCTCAAAATTTTGGTGTCTTGTGCTCCCTTGACGTGTGATTTATCTTATGTGTTTTTCATCCCTTTAATGTACAACTCTCTTTCTTAGAAAAAACCAAATGATTGATTAAGGATTCACCCTTAATGATGCTTTGATCAGTTTTCCAAGTTATAAATGTTTTCATCTTTAGAACAACATTTTAGAATGCATCTATTGTTTCATGATCTAATTTGATTGTCCTTCACTTGTTATTCCTTCACCTTCCTCAAAAATTTAATCTCAAACCACCACCAAAGCTGCCTACCTCGCCCCTATGGGGAAACCCTATATTTTCCCATCATCTCACTAGACAGACAACATATTTTGATCATGTTTCCATGCCCAATGGTTTTCCTCTTTTTCTCATCCAAAAATATCTAAAAACAAAACCCTTTGAGCTTACTACCTAACCTAACATCCTATTTGTTGAGTAAAATGTTGGAAATAATACTGAGAGGGGGGGGGGGGGTGAATCAATATTATCAGATCAATATAGTGTCTAAAGCAACTAGCGTATATCCAGAAATCTTATGATTCAGTTAGCTTATCTTTAGTAAATGCATCAGAACATTATTAATCATATTAATAGTAAACAGGTGCAGTATAACAGAACAGATCATCACACAAAAGCCACACACATGAACACCAAGATATAAGGTGGAAACCCAATGTGGGTGAAAACCCCCTGCTGCAAGTCATCTCAATCTTCTTCTTAATAAGAAAATCCTTTTACAATATTTGTACTAGTGCAGTCTTATACCAGTACGGGAGCTACAACCCCCTTTGCTCTTGTACTAGCCGATCCATTTACTAGTACGCAGGCTGCTACCTGCTACAATGCTCCAAAGATCTCCCTTAACTTTTGTACTAGCTTAGATACTAGTACGTAGGCGCTGGCCTACAATCTTCTCTCCTCCAGGTACCACGTTTCATCAATTTTCAGACTGGATACACTGAAGCACAACACGTAATTTGAAAGGCCATGTTTCATCAAATTTTCATACTGGACCCATAACTATCATTGAAGCTCAAAACAATCATCAAACTCTGAATCACTGAAACCCTGTTAACAACACCGTCACCAGAACATAGAGCAGACACAGAACTCTGCAATAACCATCATACCCATCTGCAACTTCAAATATCAAGCTTTACAATGTATACATTACTTCGATGAATCAAACCCGTGTGTATACGCGCTTTTGCCAAAGACAACCCGCGTACAGATCTAAAAATAATTTCTCATAACTTGCAGTTGTACCAGACATCAGTCATACTCATAACACTTATAGAACAATACATGCGTCAGTATGTAGATCTAGAATAAGCATCATAAAGATAGTTCATTTCAAACCATTTGATCCTGATCTCTCCTTAGATCTTGTTCTCCATCAGCCGGTGAGATCCCTCCTTAGCTCAAATGCATCATCAACCCATAACCTGCATACTGGATCTCATACTTCTTCAGATATTCAAGACTTTTCCTATATGCTTGCCTGATGATCTTCTTCTCCTCTTATAGTCTTAGGCCTTGCTCAATACCATGGTCCAAAACCATAATAAATCAATACCAAGAGCCCAATACTTGGGATCAACACACTTGTCGAGATACCATGGTCCGAAACCATAGGTTCAAATACCGAGGACTAACTATCACGGACCAAAAGTAAGTATTCTGACATGTACGCGCTTTTCCGTGCATGAAACTGCGTGTATACCCTACTTGGTATATACCGAACCTGCATACACGCGACTTGGTATATAGTGAACTTGCTTGTATACGCGACTTGGTATATAGCGAACCTGCATATATGCGACTTGGTATATAGTGAACGTGCTTGTATACGCAACTTGGTATATAGTGAACCTGCGTATATATAATTTCTCTTCATACTTGTAGTCTGATCATCAATTCCTTGCTGCTATCCTTCTGCACTATGATTTGCCATTAGTGTGATTTGCCATCAAGGACAACACTTGTCTCATAATGCCAACAATATCCCCCTTTGGACTTGATGGCAAAGCTAACTTGTCACACTTAGAACTTGATCTTCTTGTTCCTTTGAGTTGTCCTGCAACCCATGCATTTAGTCCCATCTGTAGATTAATCTAGTTATATGTAATTGAAATGTTCTTCTATGAGAGGGTTGCCATCAAGTACAACACATGCATCATAATGCCAACAATCTCCCCCTTTGGACTTGATGGCAACAACACCAAATCACTCTCCCCCTTTGACATCAAGGGCAAAGGGTGGACCAAGATATTCTCTTTCCTTGATAAACATTCTGCTGTCCATACTCCCCCTGAGTACCTGTTGAAATCTACAAATGTGCTCCCCCTTTGTATATGCCAAAGTGTACCATTCTGTCCATGCTCCCCCTGAGTACATGCCAAGTCTCTGTACTGCTGAAGTGTGCTGTTCATGCTCTTCCTGACTGAAGGCAAGATCTGCAAAAATATGTTCTTCAAGAAGAACCATGACTTATACATTATAAGAGACCTTCCTATCACCAAAAGACTCAATACATACATCCATCACCCAACCAAGTGGGGATCATCCACCCAACCAAGTGGGGATACATCAAAAATTTACATATGACAACCAAGTTCATTACATATTCATCCCAGGCATAGTGGGGAAACCAAAATAGGCCGTTACATGACCTTGACACCATAAAAGAGATATCACAAAAGGGATACATGACATAGAGAAGAAATATCTAGAACAAGACTTATGAAGGTCACCAATAACTAATAGCAGCAGCATTTGTCAATCACCATTCAGATCAGCAACCGAGATTTCCTTTTGTTCTTCCTCTGCCTCTGTTCCAACTGAAACCAGCTAGAACCAAAAGCTTCTAAGATAATGGCAACAATGCACCATTGGAAGTTTATCTGCTCCCCCTGAACCTGTGCCAGATGGTCTCTGTCATACCCATATCAGACTTTCTGCAACCAACATCTGTCCCTGCTGATTTCCTTCAAAACTCCATATACACATCTGCATCCACATAAACTAGCGTATATACGCGGATAGGCCTTATGAAACTCACGTACAACCATTTTCATATCAGCAGCCTGTAACTGTCTTGCAACAAGGTATGTCTGAACATAGATGTCAACTCCTCCTTTTAAACATCCTCATGAAATAATTCACATTATATGTGAAACCACCATAGCCATTACATCACTATCAAGATCTACAGGATCCAAGTATCATTACTTGGGAACATCTGCATAAATCAACATATGTAAGTATCATCCTATCATATAGATAAGAATTCATCACCATGTCTCCAAAAAAGCAACTTTGAGTAGTCATCCATGTATCAGCACTATATATCTTGAGCTCAAGCTCACTTGACAAAAACTTATTGATATCATCAACAACAACAATCCTTATTCACAAGAGTGCCTGCATCATAACTGTATGATGACAGCAGCATATGAGTGACTCATCATCAAGTGAAGAAGATGTGTATTCAAGCTTTGTACTTCTCCTTATCCTTATCACCATGTAAGCACCATATATGCATCATCAAAGAATCAACCATAAATCTGATCTGAACATCAACTATGTAACCTCAAGAATCATATCATGGACAACTCATAACCATATCATAGCAAAATATATCATTTAGCCATATAAGCATCATCACCAAGGACTATCAACCATAATGCCAATAATGCAATATTAAGGACATATTCTCCCCCTCAACCTGTGCCATCTGTTTGCTGTTAGATCTGAACATGCATAGATCATTAGTAAGCATCAAGACATCATCATCATCAAGTTAGGATTAAAACACTTCTAGCATCTTACAAGTATCAAGACATTTCAAGACATTCTCAGCAGACTGTAATTGTTAACCAATAGAGCAGATACTGGATTGAATCATATCAGACCCCTTTTATGAGCCTGTCCCCACTGCTTTTCCACAGACTCACATATACGCGACTTTGCAGTGTATAACTCGCGTATATACGCGACTTCCATTTATGAAACTTGCGTATGAGTTTCAGGACACTGAAGTTTTACACCTTCAGCTCCCTCTGAGTTTATTATGTCTGTGTTGTGCTGAACATGAGTATTTTGTGCTGTGCCACATCTTTCTGTCTGTACTTCCTTCTTCTTCCATATCTTCAAGTGTGATGTTGTTTTCTCCTTTTGGTGTGAAGTCCGTGCTTTGTTCTTGCATTCCTTTGCTATATGTCCAAGTTTGTTACATGCATAACATCTTACATGTTTCATATTTCTCCTGTAGCAATCAACAGCTTTGTGACCAAACATATTGCAAGCAAAGCAATATCCATTAAAGTACCTTGAATGTGATGATCTTTCTACATGATGGTCTTGAACCCTTCTTCTTTCACATCTAGCTGCAACATGTCCAAGATTATGACATACATAACATTCAACATTATTCATAGGAGGAGTAAAAGATTTTCTTTGAAGATTTTCTTTCCTTGGTTGATGATGAGATTGACCTTTCATCTCTCTTTTCTCCTTGTTGATCATTTTATATTTCTCTTTAGAGTTCCTTGCCTCACCTTGTGAACTAGATTCACCTTCAATAGATTCATGAAAACCAAGACCAGTCTTGATAGCAGGAGACCTTTGACTACTAAGAATATCATCCAAGGCTTTAGTACTATCTTGAAATCGCAACAGTTTATCCTTTTCTTCTAATTTACCTTTCAAGATATTTACCTCAACTTGAAGTTGTTCCTCCTTTTCTAGACATTGCTTCTTCATGTCTTCTTCAGCTTTCTTTCCTTCTTCCAACTGATGCCTTAGTTTGAGAATCTCCTTTTCTTGTTCTTCATTCAGATCCTGCTGCATTTGACGAATTTTGAAGGCACATTCCAGTTGAGATTTTAAGCTGAGAACATCGTTTACATGTTTTTCAATAGCTTGGAGTAGATCTTTATTCTGCTTCTTTGATTCTTCAAGATCTTCCTTTAGCGAGCGGTTCGTGGCTTCAAGACTTTCATAGTAACTTGATCTATCTCTGAGTTTCTTGATGGTTATGCTTCTTTTATTGGCTTCATCTCTTAGTGATGTTACTTCACCCTGCAACTTTTGACATTGATTTTCCTTGTCCTTGAGTAACTTTCTTACCTTGTTTCCTTCCTCTAATTGAGCTCTTAGTTTGGTAACTTCTTCTTTGAAAGCACATTCCCTTTTGTTCAATAGATCTTGTTGATCTTTAATTTTGTCTGCAAGCCTTCTAAATACTGCCTCTATTTGATACTTTTCTTGCTCACCCATAAAAGCATGTTCAGTAGTTTCACTATCACTTCCATCTCTTTCACAAGGAAATATAGCTGGAACATCAGAGGATAACACATTCATACCTGATAATGATTCTGAATCTGAAGAGCTTCTTATACCTAATCCCCAATCGACTCTCCCACTGTCATTGTCCTTCTGATATGTCTTCTTCTTCTTATGAGCTTTCTTCTTAAGCTTCTTTCCCATTGTTCCACGGATCCCCTTCAAGGGATCAAGCTTCTATCAAAGGACCTGCTCTGAAACCAATTGTTGGAAATAATACTGAGAGGGGGGGGGGGGGTGAATCAGTATTATCAGATCAATATAGTGTCTAAAGCAACTAGCATATATCCAGAAATCTTATGATTCAGTTAGCTTATCTTCAGTAAATGCATCAGAACATTATTAATCATATTAACAGTAAACAGGTGCAGTATAACAGAACAGATCATCACACAAAAGCCACACACATGAACACCAAGATATAAGGTGGAAACCCAATGTGGGTGAAAACCACCTGCTGCAAGTCATCTCAATCTTCTTCTTAATAAGAAAATCCTTTTACAATATTTGTACTGGTGCAGTCTTATACCAGTACGGGAGCTACAACCCCCTTTGCTCTTGTACTAGCCGGTCCATTTACTAGTACGCAGGCTGTTACTTGCTACAATGCTCCAAAGATCTCCCTTAAGTTTTGTACTAGCTTAGATACTAGTACGTAGGCGCTGGCCTACAATCTTCTCTCCTCCAGGTACCACGTTTCATCAATTTTCAGACTGGATACACTGAAGCACAACACATAATTTGAAAGGCCACGTTTCATCAAATTTTCATACTGGACCCATAACTATCATTGAAGCTCAAAACAATCATCAAACTCTGAATCACTGAAACCCTATTAACAACACCGTCACCAGAACACAAAGCAGACACAGAACTCTGCAATAACCATCAGACCCATCTGCAACTTCAAATATCAAGCTTTACAATGTATACGCTACTTCGATGAATCAAACCCGTGTGTATACACGCTTTTGCCAAAGACAACCCGCATACAGATCTAAAAATAATTTCTCATAACTTGCAGTTGTACCAGACATCAGTCATACTCATAACACTTATAGAACAATACATGCGTCAGTATGTAGATCTAGAACAAGCATCATAAAGAAAGTTCATTTCAAACCATTTGATCCCGATCTCTCCTTAGATCTTGTTCTCCATCAGTCGGTGAGATCCCTCCTTAGCTCAAATGCATCATCAACCCATAACCTGCATACTGGATCTCATACTTCCTCAGATATTCAAGACTTTTCCTATATGCTTGCCTGATGATCTTCTTCTCCTTTTATAGTCTTAGGCCTTGCTCAATACCATGGTCCAAAACCATAATAAATCAATACCAAGAGCCCAATACTTGGGATCAACAC
Source organism: Pinus tabuliformis (assembly GCA_031772625.1). Classification (NCBI taxonomy): domain Eukaryota; kingdom Viridiplantae; phylum Streptophyta; class Pinopsida; order Pinales; family Pinaceae; genus Pinus; species Pinus tabuliformis. Next base: position 845,868,289 of record CM062815.1, read on the forward strand.
ACTTGTCGAGATACCATGGTCCGAAACCATAGGTTCAAATACCGAGGACTAACTACCACGGACCAAAAGTAAGCTTTCCGACATGTACGCGCTTTTCCATGCATGAAACTGCGTGTATACCCTACTTGGTATATAGCGAACCTGCGTACACGCGACTTGGTATATAGTGAACCTGCTTGTATACGCGACTTGGTATATAGCGAACCTGCGTATACGCGACTTGGTATATAGTGAACCTGCTTGTATACGCGACTTGGTATATAGTGAACCTGCGTATATATATTTTCTCTTCATACTTGTAGTCTGATCATCAATTCCTTGCTGCTATCCTTCTGCACTATGATTTTCCATTAGTGTGATTTGCCATCAAGGACAACACTTGTCTCATAATGCCAACAATCTCCCCCTTTGGACTTGATGGCAAAGCTAACTTGTCACACTTAGAACTTGATCTTCTTTTTCCTTTGAGCTGTCCTGCATCCCATGCATTTAGTCCCATTTGTAGATTAATCTAGTTATATGTAATTGAAATGTTCTTCTATGAGAGGGTTGCCATCAAGTACAACACATGCATCATAATGCCAACATAAACTAAGTGAGAGAGCCCTTTGCAGGCTAGAAGGGCTAGATTCTTGGCTAAAGTGGTTTGTGGTTACCTCTGTAATTTTCCTCCTAAGCCTATCAAAACTATAGAGTGGTGACAAATAGTAAACATTGTTGAGTACAAAATTTCCAACCCTTTCAACTAATGAAAATGTTGTTTAGATAATTCTTACAACTAAAAACAATGTGTTTTTCTTGTTCTTATTTAACAAACATTTAAAAATAGAAAATCAACTAATAGATGCTAATCATGAGGAAATATCTTCCATTTCTCATCTCTTGTTTTTCTTTAACTAACATTTAAAAATATAAAAGCAACTAATACATGCTAATCATAAGGAAATATTTTCCATTACTTTGGTGGATTCACCATTGACTTTGGTCTCCTTTTCTTGCAAATATGATTTTCATACAAAGAGATTATTGAACAATTGAGCAATGAGTGGGGTCTTGAAATTTCAATATTGAGTTGACACCTGCAAAGATGCTTAACAATGTTAACATATTCCTTTTTAATTTTGTTCATAAAATAAGTGATTGAGATTGAACATTCCTTGGGATTCATTAGAGAAATTGTGATGTCTAAAATGGGTCTCTTAAGGAATATTATTATTATTATTATTTTTTGTATACTTGGAAAGTCTCTATTTATCATCTATTTTCCAAAACTTTTTACATCCATTTGCTCCAGGTAGTCGCCTGCCTGGAGGAAACCAGGCGGCCACTGGTCAGTGTTAAATCAAAATTTAAATAAGTTCATAGCAATCCATCCACTATTTCTATATTGACTGTCTCTACTAACATCTATAAATAGAAATATAAGCATGTTTGTTTTCTTCATCAAATTCAAAATTCAAAGCATTCTAGTTTGCTTGATCATTCCTCATCTAAGGATATTACCGGAGCTGGTGCCTTTGTGCTGGATCCTGGCATCTCGCTTCTCTGTTCCATTTTCCACTTTATCTCTTTCAGGGTCTGTTCAATCCTTCCTAAGGCAAGATTGTTCCGGTAAGTCTGTATCTGTATGGTCGTTATTTCCCTTAGAAGTTCAGCTTGGACTGGGTCCTTCTCCTTTTTGTCTTCTTGTTTTTCGAATTCTTCCCCTTCCATGTGCTCGTGGTGGAGGGTCATGGCCCATGCCACTACGTTTTTCATAACCCAGTACTGGTGCAGGGTTTTTCTGAACAGGGATTGTCTTCCATTAGTAGTCTCGAGGTCTTGCAACATTCTTTCCTATTCATCCATAGGTATATCTCTGTACCTAAGATTATCTCTTAGGTCTCTCTCCCAGCTTGATATCTAGTCTCTTACCTCCTTCGGGTTTCCTTCCATGTAGGAGTCAATAATTGTCTTCATTTGGTCTCCATTTGGCTTCCTACCTCTTTTCTTTGTCTAATCACTTGTTCCTGCTTCCTTCTTAGCTACCCTCTTTCCTCTTCTGGGTGCCATTCTACTTACAACTTGGTGGTTGTTTCCTGTAATCTTGTGCTCACTGACCTGTTCTAAGTGCCTTCCCTGTTCTGATATCGAATCTATCACAGAACCAAGCATTTGTCAGACATCTTGTTTTGGTTTAAAACATTTTCCCCGATTTCTTTCTCCTTCCTCCTTCTTGAGCTTCCTACCTTTTGGTTACCCACCAGTCTAGGTTTGGCTCCATCTCTTTCTATTCCTAGGGTCATGAGGTATCGGTGGGTTCTTCTCTTATCCCATCCCATGCAGAAGTTCAACTCCTACCTTTTCTGCCTCCTCCCTCCTGGGGGCTCGCCCTTAGATGATGGTAGGTGGAAGAGGTATCCCCTGGACCTGGTTTTCTCAGGCTTTTTTACAGGGTTTCCACTGGCTGCACTCCCACCCCTCCCCCTTAATTGTAGTGTCACCACACTAGACATCGAGGATTTCCTTTCCCAACTTCCTTCTCTCAGTTCTACAGGCATTTTGCCTTTCACACCTATGGGGCTATCTATGACCCATATTCTGTAGGGGGGGGGGGGGGGGCGCTGAGGAATTTTTGCTTAGGGTGGCCCTCTTTCTCATAGGTTTCTATGCCTCTCCTCTCACTCTCTCTGGCCAGGATAGACGAAATTTCTTCAGGGCTGTTTTGCCCCATACCACTGGAACTACTACAGGAATTTATATGAAGATGCCAGATTTGATTACAGTACCTATATCCTAAAGGCCTACTTCTTAAACATTTAAAGCTTTCTAAATTTTGAGCCAAAGGTGTTACATACCAGCTTACCAAGCCTTGCCTTTCTTCCACCTTCTGCGTCTTCTTGCTTCCTCCACTTCCATTCTCATCACCTTTCCTTGTCTTCGTCTACATGCATAGTGCCTCTTTCCTATTTTCCTTGAGATTTGTCTCTTTTTTGTTCCCAGCTCTTGTCTTTACTGCCAGCTGTCCTATATTATTCCTGGCATGGATCCCTTCCTCTCTATCTCAGGATGCTGCCCTACTGTCCTGTCTATCATTGTCTTTCATTAATTTCTTTCCTCTCCCAGCTGCTCTTGCCATAGTAGTTCTGACTCTGATCTGCCACTTATCTTTATTCCTATGCCTGCCTTTGTCTTCTCTGTCCTGCCCTTTCCTCTAACATTACTTTCCGACTCCTACCCCATCCTCTCGGGAGGTGTACCTCCTCTGCCTTGCTTCGTCATCCTTCTGATCACCTCTCTGCTCCTGTCCTGTTCCTCCCTGGTCCTTTCCTGTAGTGGTCCTTTTCCCTCTTTGCTTTGGTCATCACTCTTCGATTTCTCTAGATGTTTGCTCGTATTCCTATCCTTTTCTATGAGTTGTATCAGTTGTGCCAGCTTACATCCAGCTACTGGTCTCCATTATTGCATCCCCAATTCACTAGGCAATCAGCTGGTTCATTACCTCTTCTTCTCACATGGGATGGTAGTGTGTATGCTATCTTTCTCTGTGTTGTAGGGAAAACTATCCAACACGGAATGACCCTATCCCACTCTAAGGGTGATAGTTCCTTAGCAACAGTCAAAGCAAAGCTATCTAAGATTACTTCTTTATGACATGCAAAAGAGGAAAGGAAGAGATCCACTCATCGATGTCTTGCGCGAATGGTCGATCCAATCTTCTCTCTTTGCTGCTTGCTCCCAGCTCCTTGTCTTCTCACGGGCCCAGCTACACAAGATCCTGTAAACAAGACGAAAAAAGGAAACTACAAGCGGCATGCATTCATAATTGATTCAAGGATTAGCATAAATCAAATACGCAAGTAAGACAATACATCATTGAAACACATGCGAATAGAAGAACCTCAAATGCTTTATTAATGGAAGAAAGTAAGGTTCAGGTGGTGATACAACCATAAGAGGCCCAATCCAGCATCACCTTCCCGACAGAAAGAAATCTCCTCTTCACCTCCCTCAAGCAATCACCCAATAATCTCAACTGTAAACCAACAACAATTCTTTGCACAAAATTCCGGCCTCCAGATCCCATGGGATGAGATCCTTATATAGAGTTTTGGAGTGAAGATAAGTCAGCTTGATGTGTGACTGTTGTCCTCTTCAACCCCAGTTGTTCTTCAGTTCTTGAGTCCACTTGGAGATCTTACCTTCCACTTGGAGTTTTAGAACCTCTTACTCTTCACTTAGGCGAATCTTTTGATCCAAGTGTCATTTTGGAAGCTTCCTGGGCACTGACACATTGAGGAAAGATTCCTCCACATGTCCAAACTCGCTCAGCGCAGGTAGCCTTTGATGAAGTTGACATTCAGCGCAGGTACACCATGGAGCAGTTGACATTCAGCGCAGATGCTCAGTGGAGCAGTTGACATGATCCAGAATTGACCTGTTTTTGAGTGTTTTTCAGTGGAGAACTGATCTGAAGTGCTGTGGTTTGCTGACCTTGTTCCTCTAGGGGTAGGAACAACATGTTTAGGGACTTTGGATCCCTCAGATTATTGACATTTCATGCTTTATGCTGTAAGGCACAAAAATGTCTATAACAGTTGCCCCCTAAAGTATGAGGTCGTTTATCGGGTGAAATGCTTTATCAGGAGGATCCGAAGTTCATTCAATCGTCGGGAGGTGACCTGTAACAAAATACAATACAATACATTATTTTTCATACTGCTTTCATGATCTAGCTGATGCGGGCATTTCCCATGCTCAGCTTTATAAATACATTTTTCCGTACATAAACAGACGATCGTCTGATGGTAGACTGATAATTCTCTGCTGAAATTATCATCCTTTATCTAGGATGATCATCTGCTGCACATGTCAATGTCTTTATCTCCTGAATATATATCGCAGCCCGGATGGATGAAACTAGATCCGGGGTCTTCAAACTCGTCCGATCTTCACTCTAAGTAAAAGTCGATCCATGTGAGAATTTCTTGGAGTCGAACATGGAAAGACATCGCTTGATTACCAGTCAATAATGTAAACTGTTAACAAGCGCAAGAGGAATCACTGATAATGATGATGACCCTCAAGGTACTGCAACACAATTCATGTGGTGTGAATATAGGACTTGGCGTCGAACACCACGCAAAATCTCCCGGTCGAAGGTCATTGATGTATACCTGTCGCCAGAAGTGAGAAACTTGCCATTGAGGCATGCAAGCTTCAAAGTACTGGGGGGGTGTTCCTAGATCAACTTCTTGGATAATGAGCCGATGTCGACAAGAAGCGATCTGTCAAAGGAGGGCCTTAATGAATCCCACATCAGTGACACGGAACGGAGCTAGTGATTGTGATGATGGTGAAAACGATCTGTGAAATATGATTCAGGGTGGCGGTCATGAAAGGATGAAAGATGATGTATGGCAGTGGATGGGACCCGGTTGACACTCTCTGAACGACATCTCTTGAACATATAACGACACTGATGTGATGGATCGGTAGCATTACCCCAAATGTGGATGGTATGGCGAGACCATGGTGAAGGGACCGGTGAATGAAAACAACCCAACCCGATGTTTTACGGAGGCAAAAGTGTCATGTTCAATAGCGACTTGCTACCATTAAGCTTTGAGGTTCTCCCAATTTTTCCCCAGTCATTTCTGACCAGTACCTCTTTATTTTTGTCAAGCTTGAGGAGGATAACATATGCTTGTTCTATAACCTGCCCTTCGGGCAAGCCCATCGCTATGTTTTAACGAGCCTAGCGATAGGGAAACTCGTTCTCGTCTAAAGACAAGTTTGTCGCTATTTAATATATTTTAACGAGTCTAGCGACAAAGACAACTCGGTCCTTTTCATTTTTAGAGAGTCTAAAAAGGTACATAAAGTTAACTCCAAAGGTCCTTTTTCGTCATCTAATCCCTTAAGTCTGAAAAAGTATAAAAAAATACAGAAGGGATGAGTGTTCGATAGCTTTATCGAGCCAAACTAGACAAGCGCTCAATCTTTTTGTGCAATAATCCCTCAGGTCCAAAAAGATTAAAATCTAGAGGAGGGATAGCTCTTCCGGTCCCTTTAACGCGCTGGAAGGCCAAAACTCGGCAAACTTTTCATATTTTACGAGTCAGTGAAAAGAGCTCAAAGAAGACTCGTATTTTGAGGAACGAGTGATAAACAGGGATAGCAGCAGATTCCAGGTACAGGTTGGAATTTTCCAATCACGGCAATGTTACAAGGATGGCTAGGTGAAATCACTCTTCGCAGCTGTTCCTAAAAATAGGTAAACAATCAAGTGGATGTGAATGATCGGCCAAATGACGAGTGGAGGTGACGGTGCAAACACGACCAAGGCTTTTATGGCTGATGAATTTACGGTCTCAAATGGTTATTTACCGGTTCATTTTTCTGAATGAGCTTGAACTCTGGGGAAGCTTGCTCACCTGTGCATTTATTTTTTAACGAGCATGAACTCTTGCTAAAACTGCTCGGTTTTGCGTTTATTTTTTAACGAGCATGAACTTTGCCAAAACTGCTCGTTTGATAAGATCAAATTCATATTTTACAATGACTAGCTTTTCTTTTTCAGAGATAGTACTGTATCATCAACTGCTGCAACAAACTTGTTAGAAATGGATAACATGAGGTAAAAATTCTAATATTTCACTTTGAACTACGTAAAAAGCAATTAAAAGGTGTTTTTACCTCTCATTTTACCATTTCATTTGCATTTGGCTTGTTGGAGCTTTGGAGGTGCCTCTTCCTCTTGATTTTTCACCAGTTGATTCCGGGAGATTCTGTGGACGATTCTCAGCGCCGTTTGGACCAAGTAGGAGCTAAACCCTAGCTCTCTCTTTTCATGGTTTCATTTTTCAGTTTTGTGCCTGTTTTCTTGCCCCCATGAGCCCCTGGGGTTTCACTAGGGCGTTCTGCCATCAGCGCAGGTGCCCCATTCGAAACCTGCATTGGGGTTCAACTGTTCAAAGGCATTTTGACCCTCAACGCAAGTGGGACCCTTCTCTACCTGCGTTGGGCGTAGAAAAGCATCTTTGTTGCACAATTTTTCATGAAAATTTTGCCATTTTCTCATCAAGTCAGGGATCTTACTCCTCCTCTTGTTTGTTTTGCAGAGTTTATTGGAGCAGAATGACTCTTACATGGTGAGAACGAGAGCACGAAGAGGAGGACATGATTTCCCTCCATGATCCTATCACGGTGAACGCACTGTGGAACTGTGGCTTGCTAAAATTCTTCCGCATTTCTAGCATGAGGGCACAGATACTTTTACTACAGTACCTACTTGATGCTTGGGATCCTGTTAACCAAGTGTTCCAGATTAGGGGCAAGTCCATCCCTTTGACCATAGTGGACATTTACTTCTCGACTGGGTTGTCAAGGCGGGGTGCCCCCATTTCTTTGTCCGGTTCGGCTCGAGGGAGTGATTCCGTGAGAGACTATGTCCGTCAGTATTGTAGGGAAGGATCCCAGCCGAGCAGAGACGGCAAGGTTACTATCCATGAGGTCACTGACAGGTCTCTCAGGTCTATTCTGTACACGATTTGTAGGATGGCCGGTAGTGCATCCCCTCATGTTGCCAACAAGTCTTATGTGCAGTACGCCCTGGAGTGTCCTCAGCCGAAAGTTTTTAACTGGTGTGATGCAGTACTGGTTCAGATGAAAAGCCAGTTGACCAAAGTAAAGGACGGGAAACTGAAGAGTTTTGGTTTTGGTTCAGTTCTGACTGCCTTCGCTTTGGAGAAGATACCACTGATGCAACCTCAGTACATTGCACTCGACTTGCCTTCTCCCACTGAGCCACGCATGCAGAGGTGGGTTGACCACATGTCTAGACATGCAGGTCAGTCTCAGATTACCTTTACTAATACCTTCTTTAGGTGGTTCGAGCGGCAGGATATGGCCTTTTCCGAGTATCCATATGTTGGCATGGATTTCCGAGGTGATCCGGATTTAGTGTTACCGGATGGCGAGCAGTGGGGCGATCTTGGTAAAAATTTTGATCTTATCACTGTTTACTGTTTTTATTTATAATGTCCTTGTGCTTTATTTTATCAAGACTCTAATCAAACTCATGTGTGCATGCAGATGTTGGTCCTGTCCGTCCAGCAGTTCGTCCGAGAGCTCCGGCCGCTGCCCCAGCAGGGGAGGCTCCTGGGAGAGCTATTCTCCGCGACCTTGACTTGGCCGAGACTCTTGCAGCTGTGCAGGAACAGGTTGAGGGTCTTACCCTTGGGATTCCGGATGTACGGATCGACGAGTTGCCTCTACGATTGCAGCGACATACTGCTGGTGTTCCTAGACGATGGACTCGTCTTCTGCGCATGATTGCACAGGCCGTGGCATGTTATCATGAGCATCACTAGGCTAGGGTGCCCCCCAGCCATTTTTGAGTTTTTTGGGGTCATATGACCGATTTTGTCTTGGTTACAGAACATTATATGTAAACCGTAAACAGTTATATATATTTTTGATTTTCGGGGTTTATTCCAGTTTTTATGTGATCCATGTATGAAACATTGCTGATGCTTCTCTTTTTATCAATTTTGCAAATGTCTATCTAACACATAGTTTTCCAACGAGTCAGTTAATGTGTTTAAGTTTCTGGAAATGTGTTGATATTGGATAAAATCAAATTGTCTTTCCAAGATTTTAACTCTTAGGAACTTGCGATAAATAGCTGGATTTCGGACAGAGTAGGTACCATTGAGCTGTAGTACCACGAGCTGTGAGTCTAGCCTGACGACTAGTCGGCGTATGCCATGGGTGATGGCATCAGAGAGGAGCTCTATCAACGCGCTGTACTCAGCGATGTTATTCGTTGATTGACCAATACATACCCCCCTGAAACTCACTAACTCGCCGCTTGGGTCAAAAATGGCCCATGCTGCAGAGGATAGGTTCCTCGAACTACGAATCGCTCCGTCGGCATATCCAACCCACGGTTCCAATGGATTTGACATCTGCAATAAGTTTAAAAAGCGGATTACTTAAACCGAAACAAACGCTTTAGCGAGAACAAAAAAGTAACAAAAGCATACAGGTTACTATTAGGCATAGTAACGCTTAAGGTACAACCCGTTGCGGGGTTGCGCCAGTGGAATTCCGTCATAATCTACCAACTCGTAGGCTCCTTTTGCTAATACATTTTTAACAATATAAGGGCCCATCCATAAGGACTTAAATTTCCCAGCTCCCAATTTATCGGATTCTTGGTCATAAAGCAAGACCAAATCACCTTCTGAGAAGACACGGGGTTTGACATTTTTGTCGAACTGCGCCTTGACTCGTTTCTTATGGGCTTCGTTGGCCAAAGCGGCATCACGACAGGTTTCATCCAACTGGATTAATTCCAAGAAACGAGCCTCTTCTTCCGAAGTTCCGGGGAGGAGATCAATTGCGAGTTTAAGGGACGAAATTTCACACTGGATTGGTAGGATTGCTTCCAGGCCATACACTAGTTGGAACGGTGTGAACCCAGTGGCATTCCTTACCGACGTTCGGTAGGCCCACAAAGCCGAGTACAGGATTAAATGCCATCTTCTTTTTTGAACCCCAACCATCCTTTGCAGCATGCGCTTCAGGACCTTGTTGATTGCTTCAACTTGTCCGTTAGCTTGCGGATAGTATGGAGTAGAGCTGTCGTGAGACAATCCTAGTTTGGCAGTTAATTCAACCATCATGTGATTGCGGAAATGCGATCCATGATCTGTGACTATGGCCTGTGGTACGCCGAACCTGGCGACTACATGATTAAAAAAGAATAGGGCAGCTGTTTCACCAGTATTATCCAATGTAGGCATCGCCTCGACCCATTTGGTAAAATAGTAAACTGCGAATATAATATACCCATGCCCCCCGGTCGAGGTGGGGTTACATTGCATGAAATCGATGCCCCATTTGGCGAAAGGCCCCACAGCTATTATTGGCTGTAAAGGAGCGGGGGGTCTTCTGGTTTTGCTATCAAAAATTTGACAAGCATGGAAACTTCTAACTGCGGTTATGCAATCTTTGAACATGGTTGGCCAGAAGTATCCTGCTCGTAAGATTTTTTGTGCTGTAGCATATCCAGATTGATGCCCCCCATAGGTGCCTGAATGACATTCACTAAGGGCTTTTTCGGCCTCCTCATGGGTTAGACACCTTCTCAGAACCGTATCGACACCACGACAGTAAAGCGTATCCCCGACGATCACGTAGTCTTTTGCTTGGTATCGTATGCGTTTTTGTTCTGAGTGGGAGGTGTCTGGCCGAAACTTTTGGGTTTGGAGATAAACTATTATATCTCCATACCACTCATCACTTGCTGATATCAGAAACAAACTTTCGTCCACGATTGATTCTTGGGATGTTTCATCGTTGGACGATGATGGGAGATCGCATAATAATTCTGCGAAAACTGAAGCTTTCTTTGATTTGGATTTCACAAATTCCATATCAAACTCTTGAAGGATAGCTATCTATTTTGAATATTTGCCCCCAAGCAACTGTCGCGACAGTATATAAGTCATGGGGTTGCAATCTGACAATACGGTAGTCTTCCTGAAGAGGACATAATGCCGAAATCTTTGTATCGCTTGAACAGCAGCAAGTGCTAGCTTTTCAACATGAGAATATTTACTTTCTGTATCATTTAAGTTTTTACTTAAATAATATATAGGGTGTTCAATTCCATCGACTTCTTGAACTAAAACCATTGCAATGGTCGTATCCGCTGTAGCCAGATACAGGTTAAAGTCTCTTTGATAGTCCGGGGCGTACATTAATGATGCTTTTACTAGCGCATCTTTCAAAGCATCAAAGGAAGCTTGCGCAACCTGGTCCCAGACGAAAGGCACAGCCTTTTTCAAGAGACGGGTATAACCTTTAGCAAGTTCTGCGTAATTTGGAATGAAACTCCTCAGAAAGTTTGCTTTCCCTTGGAGTTTCTGAATCTGAAGCAAGTTCGAAGGTGGAGGAAAATTAATGATTGCCTGCACCTTGCAAGGGTCGAGACGAATCCCATCCTTGGAGACTATAAAGCCAAGTAAATGACCAGAACCGACGCAAAACACAGATTTGTGTGGATTGAGTCTTATCTTGTAGTGTCGGCAACGTAGAAATATTGCTCTTAAATGCTGCGGATGATCAGTCCTCTTTTGCGAATGAGCCGGAAGATCGTCGAGATAAGGTTGAACGATGTTCTTGATGTCATGGAAAGCATAATTCATTGCTCTCTGAAACGTCGCCCCTGCATTCTTTAAACCAAAGGGTAATTTTCGATAAGTGAATGTGCCCCACGGACAAATAAATGCAGTCTTTGACTGGTCCTGTGGGCAGATATTAATTTGATTATACCCGGAAAATCCGTCCATAAAAGAAAAGATTTCACGTCCGGCGCACTCATCAATTATCTGGTCAATGAAGGGTGTAGGGTAGTTATCCTTTGGACAAGCTTGATTTACATCCCTATAATCGACGCACACTCGTATTGTTCCTTGTTTTTTCATTACAGGGACAATATTCGATACCCAATCGGTTAGAGGAATCGGATAGACGAAACCACCATGGAGGAGCTTTTCAACTTTTGCCTTAATGGCAGCGGCTTTCTTGGGGTGCACCTGCCGAAGCCGTTGTCTTACTGGTTTGACATCAGGATACATCTTAATTTCATGTTCAACGATACTCGAGTCAATGCCCTGCATTTCATCATATGACCAAGCAAAGACATCTCTAAATTCGCGGAAAAGAGCTTTATATATTTCTTGTTCTGAAGGGGAACAACCTTTGCCGACATAAATATTCTCTACAACATTTGTTTTGGTCGAGATATTTATGGCTATAGTCTCTTCAATATTGGATAGGTTTCGCTCGGAATCCACCGTATTTACAGTATTTGTTAGGAATTCAAACACTGAAGGGTGATAAAGTCATTTTGAGTATCTTCCGGAGGAAGGGAACGATGGTGGTTATCATCCCATGGTGCCCCCTCAATCAACATTGACCGCAGGATTCCTTCGTCACTTGCATGCACTCGTGACCAGGGATCCAAAGGGGTACCATATTCTCCTGACCTATCTACCCAAACGCTTGACGAGCGTTGACTTGGGCTCACCTCCCATGCCTGAAACATTGATTGCTACAATATTTCGATCGGGCTCGGGTGCAAAACCATTGCACAATCCATGGTGACTTTGTCTTTTGAGACCTTCGTGGAAGATATCATGTTGCAGGTTGCTACAAACGGTACGTTTCCTATGTACATAGGATTCGGTAGCGAGAAAGTACCCATCATTGTGGGATCCTTCAACAGGCCTACTCCGATATCTTGAATTGAATGGTCGTTCTCATGGATCATGGGAATGCTTCCTGTAACTTGTGAACCATTAAGGAGGAAGTTCTGTTGGTCGACGACCGTAATCCCTCCTTCAAACGGGAATGCGATCTTCCTAAAATAAGTCGACACGACAGCTGCCATGGCATAAAACCATGGTCTTCCCAGTAGGATGTTGTAATCAAGATTTCCATCTATGACTTCAACGTCAATTTCTACTGTTTTTCCACCTAGTTCAACCTTCAAGTTACTTAGGATATCGTAAGGGGTATATGTCCTACCTTCGAATGCTTTTAGTGTTGTCGAAGATCTTGACAAGGTTGGTGACCCTAATGTTTTCCAGCAACTCATCGACATAATACACGTAGATGCCCCCTCATCAATAATTGTTCGATGAACAGTTTTGTTGAGGGCTTTCACTTGGACAAGGAAAGCTAGTTGAGTTGGTAACTGAGGGTCATACCCTTTGTGATCAAAGGATACAAGATTGGAATCCTTAGGATCAACCCCTCCTATTGCCGATAACAATGCCTGCCTTTGGGATGGACAATTCTGTAGTACTTCAAGAGTTGACATAGCGGATGGCGATTGGGCCAAATCTTCTACTATGTTATAATGCTGCGCCGCTCTGGCGCGAGGATTAAAGGTCGACTTGTGCACTACACCCTTAGGCGGTTTTATTGTTAATTCTGGCATTATGGGTGGGACAACTTCTGTCGAAGTTGTTATCGAACTACTTGGTTGATCTTTACCTTTTTCGTTTGACAGTTGCGGATTCCCGTAATCTTTGTTCCTTGTCGAAATCAAAGCATCATTCTGTTGCTTAGAGATCGATAACATTAGCACTTGCGACGGGGAAGCATTTCCACTATCAACCATATTTTGACCTGGGTTGGGGAATGGATCAGTCAACACAGCTGGGTTCTTTGGACTCTTAAAGAATCTCTTGAGTTCAGCTTTGTATGGACAATCTTGTGTCCGATGAGATTCATCATCGCATATATGACACGGCCATTTCTGTTTCCCTTTCCCAGGACGGTTTGAAGAAGTTTTTTCAGGTGACGGATCACCCTGTTGCTTCTTCTTCCCTTTGTTTTTCTTCTTCTTGCTTCCTGGTTGATTGGTTTCTTTGCCTTTATCTGCTGATATGGCATTTACTTCCGAAGCAAGAATCTCTTCATGGGAATTTTGATCTGAAGTCTTACGGGCTTTCTGAGATGAAGCCTTTTTCGATTTCGTGCTTGTAGTGCCAATCACGCCATCTCCGGCATGAGAGTCAATATTCGATTTAGGAGGTGGAGGAATTGAAAATTCAGGCCTAGGGGCGTCAGGTATTTTGTCGTAGAGCGTGCCAGACTGAGTATATACTAAGTCTAAATATTGAGCACGAGCGATGACTTGCTCCTCTGTTACGACTCCCCCTTTGGCCACATCTTCCGTTATAGCCGGAAGTAATGACTTTATAAACCATTCAGCTAATAGCTGATCAGGAACGTACGTTTTCACCATCCTACGATGACGTCGCCACTCATGTATATGATCGGATATGTGAGTAGCTGTCGTCTGTTTGAAGTTGGTCAGTATTTCGGTTCCTGTTTCATACCTGATTGGTAATTGAAAATGGGTTAAGAAAGTCGTGGCTAAGGAGCTGAAATTGTCGAAAGAGGCTCTTGGCAATTCAATATACCATTTAGCCGTCGGACCTGTCAATGTCCTCTGGAAGAGGCGAAGTCTTATCGAATGATCGTTTAGAGTGTTCGACGAACACCACAGATGAAAAGTCATGACGTGATTCGATGGGTCTTCACCTGGATTTCCATTGAATTTAGGAATGTCCGAAGGAAGTTTGTGAGGAATCGCTGGCCACTAATGGGCATAAGCAATCAGATCGTTCATCAACCGATGTAAATCGGGTAACTCTAGAGTTGCCACGAATGGCAGCTGTTGACTCAGATTAGGCGAAGCGTACCCAGGATACGATGGAATCGCCTGAGCAGTTGGTCTTTGCATACCAGCATAATGTAATTGATGTTGGTATGATTGATACGGTTGGTGGACTACCCCACTATAAAGTGGTTGGTTTTGACCGTGTTGTATATACGGTTGTCCACTGTTCGGAAAAATCTGCTGCTCGGTACCTTGGTACACTTGCTGGAATTGCGGTTGTTGGTACTGCACCAACCATGGTTGTGCAGCCATGTGCTGTTGTGCTATACTAACCACTGGGCCAAGATGAGGGGTTATGGTACCCGTCTGTACTTGTGTCGCCCCGCCAGTTGGCGATTGTGGTTGAGTCGTAGGGTCAAAGGGTTGTTGCATTACAACCTGAGAAAACTGAGGTTGACATACAACAGGCATCGTTTGAACTTGTGACACAGTTACAATCGCCGGTTTCGTCGGGATGTTCGTCACAGGCACTTGTTGTTGCATAGAATATACAACTCTTGGTTGTTGGGGTAGCATAGGTACCCAACCACTTGTAGTTATTCCATTATAACTTGAGTACGGTTGTGAACTCCCGTATGGGTAACCTCCCGGAGGGGGTAACGAAAAGGCATATTGCCCCCCATACGGTGGTGGTCCGGAACTGAAAGGAATTACCAAACCTTGAGGACCGGATTGCCCAAACTGATTTCCGAAAGGATCAATTTGTTGAGTTCCAACATAAGAGTTACCGGGTATTATCTCGGGGGAACGAACAGGAACAGTCCACATTGTCGTCATGGCCCCCGAAGGGGCTCCTTCCAACTGTTGAGAGCTAGTTGGGATAGATGGTATGCCGGCGAACATTGTCGGAGTGACTGCAGGGGGTTCTGCTATCGCTGTGTCATTTTGCATAGTCCTAGATGTTGATGGTTGTTCAGACATTTTGAGTCTATCCAATAGATTGCCTAGTGATTCTACAGGAACTTCCCTGGGTGATAGGCTAGCTTCTGATGCAGAAGGAAATAGAGTGACCCCTGCTCCAAAATGGGTTGGAGTAGTTTCTTGCGGATCTTCCACAATTTCCTCTATTGCAATCAGACCCGGTGGAAGAGGAAGACCGTCAGGTCCGTAAAATATTTCTGGTGCCGAAGAAGGGGTTGTTTCGATAGCGACAGTTGTTTGAGGAGCAAGACTCTCTGAAGCGATTCCTGATGGAACTGATTCAGTAACACAAGTATTTGCTCTCAGACTAGGATCAGTGTTACTGTCCCTCTGGGGCTATTGAACTTCTTCAATATAGGCAGGGTTTCCAGAAATGTTTGGAGTAACCGGAACCTCAGATGTCGTTGGAACACTTGTTCTAACTTTGATAGGAGATTTTGAACCGGTTAAACGAGTTCGCTTTGCCCGGGCTGTTTTCGATTCCGGAGACAAAGACGGTTAACTCGTAAGCCTCCGCGAACGATGGGGCATCGATTGACTTTCTTCCACGATTGCGGATTACTTGATCAACCAAAAATACACGGGGTAAAATGTGTTTTCGAATTGAATTAATTTTAGACGCTTTTAAGACACAACTTGCTTTTTCACTTTTTAAGAGTCGAGAAAAAGCTAAAGATGACTCTAGTCTCCTTCGATGTATTAACGAGCCCGAAGTGACAAATGCTCGGATGGACTTTTTCAGTTATAGAGTTTGAAAAAGGCCAAAAGAAACTACTCTGGAGTTCTAGGCAGAGGGTGTGCCAAACCTTTCGCGAAACCACAGAATACGTTTTACGGTACGAGTGGTCGATCTTCGTGAATGCTGTGTTCACTGCATCGCGATCAGTAGGGCGGCCGACACGGCTTCCTATGGATAAAGGCTTTGTTCCTATAGGGGTCTCCCAATATACGCGACGGTACGCGGGAGCACAAGTCCGTATTAGTGCTATCGTCCCTCAGGAGGAATCACCCACCTTCATAGAGATCGACAGTCACTATGTTTAACGACGCCGGAACACATCTCTACCTAGACCTCTACTGTGTTTCGTTATGTTTCAAAGCGTTGTTATGTAAATTCAGTTCGTTTTAGGTTGATCTTGCTTAGCAGTTTGCCTTTATGGATCACCACGTGATGTATGATACAACTCCTAAATGCAGTCTAAGAATGATAAGCAAGCTTTTTCAATTCTTTCAACTTATGAAAATCTTAACTACTGAGGGAAAAGAAAGACATCAAATTTTCACACAGATCATAGAGCACACACTGATGCACTTTTCCTAAATCGACATGCAAGCTGTCAAAATGCACATGCACAATGCAGGTATTTCTTTTCTTCTTCCTTAATGTTGATGTATTACAAAAAGAAAGCTGTTGTATAATTTCGAATTCAATTTCAAGTGAAAGTAAACAAGCTTTTGTCCAAAATCAAAAGAACACCTTAAGATCTACTTGTTTCAACACTAGAAATATCGAAATTCGAACCATATAACGAAAGCAAATGCTCAATCAGCTATGAACAGCAATAAACTAACTCTTAGAATCAAAACGACACTTTATCACAGGTCTAGATCTAAGAGGCCACAGCAAGACTAGTTCACTTTCGTTATGGGAAACTGTAAATGAAGTAAGAAATACAACAAGAACAATCACAGTTTCTTCATACAATCGAGGCGGAATGATGGCAAAGAAAGGTAGTTTCAGATGGGTATACAGGTTGATAACAGGCTGCAAAAATAATACTGAAAATTGGGCAACAGAAGGCAGGGAACCCCAGTTACACAATGCAAGACTGGTTCAGCGTAGGCTCTGCACTGTCAGTTTGACATTCAGTGCAAGTAGGCCCTTCGGGACCTGCCTTGAAACGCAGAGAGCCTTCACTACAGTGGCGCTGGAGAGAAAAGTTTCGTTTCTCTCAGGTTCCGGGTCACAGATTGCTCAAAAATCAACTGTTTTTGGCCAAATCAGAGGCTATCAATCAAGTATACTCTAAAGGATGATTAAAGGAAGATGAACACTATCACAAAGTGCTATTAAGAGTCCTTGTGGATCAGCTCTTCAAATCATAAACATGCCCAGAACTGAGCTAGAGTAGCTGGCCTCTACTTTGCATTCGAAGGACTCAAATGCAGTTTGATTCGGTACTCCCTTTGTTTAGGAAATGAATAGCAAGAAACACAAGCTACCAACAAGATACGATCCCCAGCGGAGTCGCCAGTCTGTTGTAGGGAAAATTATCCAACACGGAATGACCCTATCCCACTCTAAGGGTGATAGTTCCTTAGCAACAGTCAAAGCAAAGCTATCTAAGATTACTTCTTTATGACATGCAAAAGAGGAAAGGAAGAGATCCACTCACTGATGTCTTGCGCGAATGGTCAATCCAATCTTCTCTCTTTGCCGCTTGCTCCCAGCTCCTTGTCTTCTCACGGGCCCAGCTACACAAAGATCCTGTAAACAAGACGAAAAAAGGAAACTACAAGCGGCATGCATTCATAATTGATTCAAGGATTAGCATAAATCAAATACGCAAGTAAGACAATACATCATTGAAACACATGCAAATAGAAGAACCTCAAATGCTTTATTAATGGAAGAAAGTAAGGTTCAGGTGGTGATACAACCATAAGAGGCCCAATCCAGCATCACCTTCCCGACAGAAAGAAATCTCCTCTTCACCTCCCTCAAGCAATCACCCAATAATCTCAACTGTAAACCAACAGCAATTCTTTGCACAAAATTCCGGCCTCCAGATCCCATGGGATGAGATCCTTATATAGAGTTTTGGAGTGAAGATAAGTCAGCTTGATGTGTGACTGTTGTCCTCTTCAACCCCAGTTGTTCTTCAGTTCTTGAGTCCACTTGGAGATCCTACCTTCCACTTGGAGTTTTAGAACCTCTTACTCTTCACTTAGGCGAATCTTTTGATCCAAGTGTCATTTTGGAAGCTTCCTGGGCACTGACACATTGAGGAAAGATTCCTCCACATGTCCAAACTCACTCAGCGCAGGTAGCCTTTGATGAAGTTGACATTCATCGCAGGTACACCATGGAGCAGTTGACATTCAGCGCAGATGCTCAGTGGAGCAGTTGACATGATCCAGAATTGACCTGTTTTTGAGTGTTTTTCAGTGGAGAACTAATCTGAAGTGCTGTGGTTTGCTGACCTTGTTCCTCTAGGGGTAGGAACAACATGTTTAGGGACTTTGGATCCCTCAGATTATTGACATTTCATGCTTTATGCTGTAAGGCACAAAAATGTCTATAACACTCCGCAATTTGCTTATCTCCTTGACTATCCAAGCGATTCGCCAGCTGTGGCTTAGAATTTTTGCTGGTGTTCTATTCTGTAGCTATTTGAATATGTCTATAGCTAGCTTTGAATCTCCTTCTACCTGAAGTTTCTAATACCCCTCCCCTATGGCTATTTCTATCCCCCTTTTTAGCGCATGGAATTCTACTTCGTTGTTCGATGCATTTCCACAGTCCATTGCATATACCCTTAGCATCCTTCCTCTGTCATATCTGAATATTTCTCCAATGCCTACCTCCCCTGGGTTTCCTTTTATAGCTCCATAGAAATTCAGCTTTATGAAGCCCTGCTGTGGAGTCCTGTAGTAATTGTTGTCCTCTACGTCTTTGGCTTGGGTTTTCCTTCTAGTCATATCTATTTTGCTTATTTTTAGTTGCAAACAGTTCAAAATTTGTGTCTCTTTTTGGTCTACTTTCTAGTCTTCGTCGTTCCACTTCTCTATAATTGTGGTTTCTCTTATGTTCTCGACTATTTGGTTCCATATATCATTCATTGCTCTACCATCTTCCTTAAAAATCAACCAGTTCCTTTCTTTCCATATGTTCCACAGGATGAACCCTATGGAGAGATTCCAAGCTCTATTCAGGATTGCATTTTGGTATGGTTTGCTCCTCGATTTTTCTATTGTTAATTTCATACTTTTTGTGTCTCTATCACTGATTTCGAAGAGCTGCTAGTGGTGTCACCACAGGATGTTGCTAATTCGGTAGGTGTTGGTCAGGTGTTCCATAATTTCCTCTTGTTCCTGGCATAGTACGTAGCGCAATGGGCCTTGCGTCCCCTTCCTTCACAACTGGTCCCAAGTTAAAGCTCGCCCATGGGTCATAATCCAGGTAAACAACGCTATCTTCAGCCAGGTTTTCATTTTCCAAATTATGTCCCATTTCTTTGTTTCGGGGTTGCTAGTACTACTTACTTTTATTTAGTATCCTTCTGCTATCGTGAACATCCCTTTAATTCTTTGTCCCCATATTATGATGTCCGTCCCTTCTTTGACCGCTATTTTTCTTGTTACCATCTCCTTTTCATGGTTTTCCTATTGTTCTATTTCAAGTTCTTCTTGCCAGTGTTCATTTTTTTCCATTTTCTCTGGTATCTGTCCCTTTTAGGAAGCCAGTACTTTCGGACTGCGTCTTCCTCCATTTAGGTGGTGAATTGGTGATTTTCTTGAAGTTGGGGTTGCTGACGAAGTTTTTCTCTCTGTTGCCATGCATCATCCCAGAAATTCACTTTGTCCCCCTCCCTTATTTTCCAGAAGCTATGTTCTCTTATCATGTCCCTATTTGATCTTTCCAAGTTCCAAATTGCTAAGCATTTCTTTTCCAATTGGCTTCTCAATTTTCCTTCTAGAGATCTCGCCATCCCATATTTTTTCTCCCACAACTTTTTCCACAAGTCTTCTCCTCCTTGTATCCATCTCCACCACAATTTTTCCCCCATTACCTGGTTTAGAATATATGGATCTCGCAGTCCTAGTCCTCCTTCTGTTAATGTTTTGCTTAGCCATTTCCAGGATAGCAGCACCCACTTTTTAGCTTTGCTTGTCCCTTGCCATAGGAATTTTTTGAAAATCTCCACCATTTTTTGACATATTGTTTTTGGTATAGCTTGGCTAGTCATTTGATAAATTGGGATGGATTGGAGGACCAATTTGAGGAGGATGGTGTAGCTCGGGGTGTTCAAAGCCTTGAAGTTTAGTTGTCCATTCGTTTTTGTATCTTTCCCATCAGGCCTCCCTAGTTAGCAATTATATTTTGCTTATCACTTAGTTGAATGCCTAGATATTTGGTGGGGAATTTCCCTACTCTAAATCCCATGGTTCTTGCCAAGAATGATTGGGAAGTCATTTAAGTGTTGAAGAAGTAGATTTCCGATTTTTCTTTGTTTATCTGAATACCTTTTGCTTTTGTAAATTCACCGAGGATTTCCATTAATTTCTTTTCTTATTTGAGGTTGGCTTGTCCATATAGCATAACATCATCCATGAATTGTTGATGGGTTAGGGGTATTTCATCTCCCCGAAGTCTGAGTCCTTTTAGCTATCTGCTATCCACTCTAGCTTTTATCAGTCTTCCCTGGCCATTAACAACTAGGATGAACAGAAACAGGGATAGTGGATCCCCCTGCCTGAGTCCTCTCGACGGGTTAAAGGCTTCTGAGGGTGTCCCGTTTAGCAGTATGGACATGACTGGCATAGTTATCATAGACATTACCCAATCTATCCATCTGTCATCAAAACCATAAGCTTTGAGGATTTTCTAAAGATATTCCCAGCTTAGCCTGTCATATGCTTTAGCTAAGTCTAGTTTGATCATCATACCCTTATGTTTTGAGTTCTTCAGTGAATGTATTGCTTCTTGAGCTACTATAATTGCATCCACTATTTCTCTCCCTTTGATGAATCCCGTCTGTTCCTGTGAAATCAGCTCTGGGAGTAAAAAGTTTAGTCTATTTACCGTTATAGTAGCTAGGATTTTGTAAATTACATTACACAATGCTATTGGTCTGAATCCTTGTGTTTTTTCAGCCATTTCCATCTTCGAAATAAGGGCGAGGAAGGTAGCATTCCAAGCCGGGTGCATTCTTTTCGTGCATCTAGATTCTTCCACTTTATTTACAATATCTTGACTCATGAAGCTCCATGTGGCTTGGAAGAATTCCGAGGTATATCCATCCGGTCCTGGTGCTTTGTTCTTTGCCATTACCTTCACTGTCTCTTCTACTTCTGTTTCTGTTATAGCCCTTAGAAGTGCCATTTTTTGTTCTCTATTCACCATTTTGGGTATATATTGGCATATTTTTGCTATATCTTCCTCTCTATTGCTTTGCATTTCTATCAAGATTCCTTTGAAGTGTTGTACCAATAGATTCTCCATCTCCTCTTTCTGATTTTACCTGTTGCCTTGGCTATCTTTTAGAGAGAATATCCTATTGTGCTGTTTGTGCTATTGCGTAGCCTTGTGGAAGAATTTTTCATTTCTCTCCCCCTCTTTCAGCCATTGTATTCTCGACTTTTGTCTCCATAAGATTTCCTCTTGCTTTATTCTTTCCTCCAGCCTATTTAGTACCATTCCTTCTTCCTCTACTAATTCCCCAGTTCTCCTGTCTTCTGTGATTTTTTGTTGGATTCTTTTCATTTCTATTTGAAGCTTTTCTTGGTCATTTTGAATATGTCCAAATTCCTCTCTATTCCACTTCTTTATTTTACCTTTGATATCTTTTAATCTTAGCTATAAAGTGTGCATTTTGTTTCTTCCATTTATTCCAGTCTCATTCTCCTTCCACCATTTTTCCATTTTTTTTTTTTTAGGTTAGATCTCTCAACTAGAAAGCCTCGAACTTGAAGGGTCTATTCTAATTATGTTGGTTCATGGAGATTTCTAATTTTATGGGCCAATGATCAGACCCCTGGTAGGGTAAGATTGTTGCTTCATAGAAAATGTCCTTCCCTATGAAATGTTCTGTTGTAAGGAAACTATCAAGCCTGGAAGCTATTTGCTTGCTTACTCCTCTACGGTTGTTCCAGGTGTATTTTCCATTAATGGTATGGATGTCGATCATTTTCAGTTCTGATTGTATGTACCTGAATCTTTCCATGTCAGGTTCTTCTCTTTGCAGTCCACCTTTCTTTTCACCTTTTGAGGTTTTCATATTAAATTCTCCAGCTATCAGCCACAACTTTTCTTTGTGCATGTTTCCTAACTATTGTAGTTGAAGGAGGAAGCTTCCTCTTTCCATTGGTAGATGATGTCCATATACAGCCGAAACCAAGAATCATTCTCTATGGCCTATAAGGCACAATCTCCCGGTGAGTATCCTTTTCTTTCCTATCCATTAATCTACTGTGACTTCCGTGGGGTTCCATAAGATTGCAATTCCCCCTGTGCTTCCCTTTGCATCGATTGTCATACATTCATATGTAGGTTTGATTTTGGTTAAGATCTCCTCCATTTTCCTCCCTGTTATTTTCATTTCCTTTAACAACATTATTTGGGGTCTTTCTCTTTTTATCCTTTCTACTAGGTATCTCTGTTTACCTTTGATGTTAAGTCCATGTATATTCCAGGATGTAATTATCATTGGGTGGTTGGGTTTGTTTGGTGGAACACCACCGAGACTAGGACTACTCTTCCAGTGTTGACTAACATCTCCCCCATGATCTGTATCGGTTCCTGAATGTTTCGCCTGCCTATTTTCTTTCCTTCTTTCACTTTACTTTGTTGATCTTTATTATTTTCTAGTTGAATGCCTAGTTGTTCCACCATTTCTGTCTTTCCCTGATCTTGTTTTTCCTTGTATTTTTGAAAGGTTTCTCTGTATAATTTTTTTTCCTCTTCTGGGATGAACCTTTCATCCAAATGTCTCCATTCGTCTAGAAGTTTCCTTAGGATTTCTTCTTCTGATGTTGGATCTTCCCCTCTGCTGATATTGATTTCCATTACTTCACTTTCCATATTCTCTCCCTTTTCCTTTCCTTCCTTTTCCATTGCTTCACTTTGGGTTTTTCTCTTGGTATGTTTTGTGCCTTGGCTTGTGCTACCCTCTTGTTCTTTCTCCTCCTGGTAGTCCATTATTTGAATTTCCTTATCTTCTTCTTCTTCTTGTAGAACCTCAAATCTTTTTGACTTATTTGGTTTGGTTTGTAGTTCCTTTCTTCCTTCCTTGGGGTTTTCCTTTGTAGGCCTTTTTTTGTTTTTTTATCTCCTGGAACCCTTCTTTATCTTCTTGATTTTTCCTCTGTTGCTTGTTTCTCTATTCTTCCTCTTTTGTGTTGAGAGGACATTCCTTGAAGAGATGTCCATATTCATAACACCTTCTGCATCTGAAAGGGATATGCTCATATTCCAATGTTTGTTGCCAGACCTCCTCATGGTATTCTAGCTCAACTGACCCCGTGATCAGGTCAGCTATGTTCATATAGACACAAATTCTTGCATATGAAGTGTATATTCCCTTCTTTTTTGATTCAGCTATTTTGACAAAGCTTCCTATGGTATTTCCTATTCCCTCCAGGA
Source organism: Pinus tabuliformis (assembly GCA_031772625.1). Classification (NCBI taxonomy): domain Eukaryota; kingdom Viridiplantae; phylum Streptophyta; class Pinopsida; order Pinales; family Pinaceae; genus Pinus; species Pinus tabuliformis. Next base: position 845,891,823 of record CM062815.1, read on the forward strand.
TCTCTGGATCCCAGAAGTCCATTGGTAATCCGAATAGTGTTACCCAAACCGAGGCTGCTAGGAATTTTTCTTTATCAGGGTTATAACATTCCTCCTAGTATCTCATGAACAATATTGCATTATAATGAAAATAGGGACCATTTTCAAACACTCTTTCTTTGTCTTGCAGGTTTGAGAAGATTACTGTAAAGAAGTCTCTTGCGCCCAGCTTTAGTTCTATGTGGCCTTGGGGCTGCCATTTTTGATGAATCCACCTGGTGAGGTCCTTCTCCGATGGCCAAACTCCTATAAACTTGCATATTAGTGCATGGTCCTTCATTTAGCTTCTATAGCACTCCATTTTATTCATTAGAATAATGAATCTTGGTTTTTCCACTGCGCACGGTAAGCACTTGCCTCTGTTGCCTGCCTACCATCTTGCTCTGAGAACAGGTCCCTGTATCTTTGTCTCCTCATCCAAGTTGCTCTTGCTCGGTCCTTCTCCTACTACTGCGTCTCTATAGGAGGGGATCTCTCCCCTCCTGTCTTCCTCTATCATTGTTGTAATCTCTTGGTTTCAGTGCCGCTTTCTGACTGCGATCTGTGGTTTTTTGCGCCGCCTACCTCATGGCTGCATGACCATTAGGGTTACAGAGCTCCAAAAAACCTAATCCTCCTAAGGAATATTATAAAATAGTAGTTGAAATAATAAAATAAGATCAGATTACATCATCAAATTTTAGATGGAAAAAAAGATAAAACTATTTTTTTCAACTCTTATTTTCAACTTATCTCCCTATGGTTTTACTCAAATTTCGAGTCAAAGTACTCGTTGGATAAAAAATTTAATTCCTCATCCAAGGAGTACCCATGTTGCATACTTTCGATGGACCCTCCTACAGGAAAATTGAGAAATACATGAAAAAACATGATTGCAATCACACTTTCATGTATCTCTCATTTTCCGTGTAGCAAGGTCCATCGAAAGTATGAAACATGGGTAATCCTTGGATGAGGAATTAAATTTTTCATCCAATGATTTCTCCTGCTTGAAACTTGAGTAAAATCATAAGGAGATAAATTAAAAATACGAGTTGAAAAAGTGGTTTTTAATTTTTTTTTATCTCCTTACTCTTTTACTCCAAAAATTTTGAATCATCCCCCATGGTTGACATCATCATATTGAATCTTGTTGGTTCTTATAAATTTGATTTTGGTTGTACTTTTTTGTTTTGAGGCCCATTTTTTACCTCAAAATTTCTCTAATGAGAGATGATTTCTCGAATCAAGTTGTTGTCCCAAACTGATCTTATTAATTTTCTCCATCTAATTATCCCTAAACTATTTTACAATACTAAGTCAAGTTGCTCATGGGTATGTTTGTCCTACAAAATACACATTTGGATCTTATATTCTATAATGATATCCAATGCTCCATCCAATATTTTTGTGCAATTTTTTCTTGTCCCACTATTATTTCCTGGTAGTATTCACAGTTACCCAACCATGTATTCAAAGAGACCTGATAGTCAATACGATCTTCATCAGTTGATGTTGGAAGGTATCAAATAACATATTTATTTTTAATTCCCAAACCTTGAGGTTGTCAAAATAGATTTGAGCTTATTTCTACTCTATTAATTAAGACTTAATTTGATCAAATAATTCAATCAATCTATCATGTTATTGCTCAATATCGTTATTTTTTTTTATAAAACTCTTCTTGTAAATCAATAATCTGGTATTAATTGTTAGAGCCTCAACTTTTATGAACTTAGTAATTTATTTATTTGTCTTTAAGTCTTCAACCCGTGTTTCTAGAGTATTTATTTACTCTTCATATTTACCAGATATCTCTTCGATATAATGTATCTCCCTTTCATAGAGATCTTTTTCCATTATAACATCTAAATTATATTTTTCAGTGAGTTGACCTATCTGTTTCTTATATCCTTGATCTAATCCCATTTCCTTATTCGTGAATTGACTTTATAGCTCCAAAGCTCATTCTGTCTCCTTCAATTAAGTAGTAAGTTTGCTTGTTGACCATTTGTTTTCATTTGCTAAGGCACCTAAGGCATTAACTATTTTTTAGCAAAATCCTCATCATTTAGATGTGCAATATTCCATAATATTATAAACTCTTGGGATGATTCTTTAGCTCGTTCCATTTTTATTTTATCACCTCTTTCTTTATCAATGATTTTCTTTTAGATAATGAAAACATAACTGATTAGAGGAATAACTATGTCCTTCACATGTGTTATATTATCTAAGTCCAAAAGAGTAGATGATGGCTTAATGGGGATCACAATTATTGGGTGAGTATTAATTGTGGAGGATATAATCAGAGTTTTTGAAGTTGTAGGTGTTATGCCTTGATTATACTCCCTTCTAATATTTTTATGAGTGGGTCTAGAAATAGTTTGATGATTTGCATCCGTCTGAACATCATCCAATATATATTTTCTTTGTTCTATTCATTTTAATTTACATCCTATAAGTTTTAATCCTATACATGTTCACCCTGTACTTACTTGTGCTCTTTATCTACACTTTCTTACTCTTTCTTTTTCTTCTATTCATTTTATATTTGTCCTTCTAGTTCTCTATATTATCCTTCTCCTACTGCTCTTGATCATAATTCCTTTTAACTTCCCTTTCCTTGTCATGCTATTCTTCATCTATGTTTTTGCTCTATTTTCATTGTTCCAACTATTTGCTTTAGTTTGCTCATGATTTATTTGTTGATCTATATGTTTTCTTTTAGAGGCAATGTCTATAGTTAACCCTGATTCTACTTGATCAATATTATAATCTAGAGTATCTCCTTGTGTTATAGCTCTCTTTCTCTTAGAAAATCATTTTTCCTATTCAACCAAAAAGTGAGAAACATAGAGGCTTTTGAGGAATCTTGGTCCTCAAACCTTTTAACAATTTCCTCATAGCACCAAGCCCCTTGGAAACTTACACCATCATAAGAACGTTCAAGAATATAAGCTATAAATATCATTGTAGAACAATGATTTTTGACTATTCCTTTTAGATCATGTCTCTTCAATGTCCTTTGAGCTAACCATATATTTTCAAGTTGTTTTTCCTCCAAGGCAAGTTGAGTATTTGATAGTGAATAAATTCTCACTCGAAGGGAAAATGTGGGCCAAATCCATTTTTAAATTTTGCTAAGATGGATGCAATATCATTAATGGCCACAATTTGATAAGCAGTCTCCCTCAGAACTAACCTCTATTGGGAATATTTAGGAAAGTATGGAGCTTCCTCACAACTATATATTCTCATGTATGAAGTTATTTATCAAAAAACCAACCTCCCATTTCTGTAATTCCATGCATAGAGTCTTGAGTAAATCTGGGAAGTGGTTAGTTTCTTAGAATGAAATGCAAAGGAATTATAATTTTTTCACAGATGTCATAGAAGAAATTCTTGCATTTGAACTCCCACAATTTTGAACAAGATAAATGTATGGGATCTTGAGTTGGATATCAATGCTAGTTCATTAGTTTAAAATGAGTCTTGTAACATACCACATCTACAAAATAGGCAAACATAAAGAACCCTGAGAACTATCATATTGGTACCTCTTGAGACCTTCTGACTTCTTGTTAGAGATTAGCTAAAATAATCTAATCCCAATTAAATATAATTCCCTTCTTCATGACCTATTGAATGAGTGGTACCCATTCAACCTAAAATGTTTTAATTAGATTCTCCATAAAATTGGCATAACATCGTAGCAAAAAACATCTGAAGTATTTTAAACTTTTGAACATGTTTCAATTTATCTTTTATTTTTTTTGAAAGAATCATAATCATACCACCAATCTCATTAATTTGCACAATGTGGTTTCTACTTCAACTACTTCTTTGACTACAAATTTGTCAAAAAATTTCTTCCCTATACTTAGTTCTAATGGGCCTAATTATACATATTGTAAATATATTTAGTTCTGAATGAACTTATAATGTCTTAAGAAGAATTGACAACTATACATGTTTTTACATCAAAATTTGAAATGATCTAGTATACCATGTCATAATAGGGCACAAGAGTTGGCTAAGAGGCAAGCTTGTGTAGGCCCGACCATTGAACATCTTTAAAATTGTTGAAATATACATCAGGTTCATCTTCAAAATTTCCTCCCTCCAAGTATTTGTAAATTTCACTCCATTTTAAGAAATTCTTGACCCTAATGCAATGAAAAGTATCTGAGAAGAACACTGAGTTATGATTTTTATCTTCAACTTCCTTTTTAAACTAAAATTATTTACCCTTCCCCTTCTTAGTCATACTATCTCTTAAGAATATGCATTTTGATAAGATCAACCATTGTAATAATGAAACCAACATAAATACATGAAATATTTTCAACTGTGAATCATATTAACTAGAGTTGTAGCTGTGAATTTGTTGTATTATCATTTGGCAACAGGAAAATTGATAAATGACTATTCTAACAAACTGAGAATGAAATTAAAGGACACATATACCATGAACCATCATTTTTTATAATCATCACTAGTAGTGAACATAAATCACTAAGTTGGCTAGGTTGAATAATGCTTGTTTCTAACATTTCTTGAACCATACACTTAATCTCACTCTGTTATAGACATTTTTGTACCTTACAGCTCTAAGCATGAAATTTCCATAATCCAAGGGATCCAAAGTCCCTAAACATGTTGTTCCTACCCCTAGAGGAACAAGGCCAGCAAACCACAACAATTCACAGAAGTTCTCCACCAGAAACTGCTCAAAAACAAGTCAAATCAGGATCATTTCAATGGCTCCACTGGCCACCTACATTGCAAAGCACCCCAGTACACTAGCTAGGTGCGTTGCAACGCACCCAAATGCACTACCAGGGTGCGTTGAGCGGGAAATGACAAATGGCAGGGCGAGGTGTAAAGACTGTGGAAGCTTCCAGAATCTTCCTCCATGACACTTGCCTTGCTAAGTTCGACTAAGTGATGAGTAAGAGGCTCTTAGTCTCCAAGTGGAAGCAAGAACTGATAGAGAGAGAGGACACTAGTCAGATCACAAGCTGACTCATCCTCTCTCCAAACATCTATATATGGATCTCTTCTCCATGAGATCTAGAGAAGGGAATTTTGATATTGCAAAGAATTGCTGTTGGTTTGAGATTGAGATCATTGGGTGCTTTATGCTTTGAAGGGAGGTGAAGAAAGGGATTTCATTTGCTGGGAGGTAGATGCTGGATTGGAACTCTCTTGGTTGTATCTCCTCCTGAACCTTGTTATTTCATCAATAAAACTATTTGAGTTTCTCCTACATGTTGATGTGTCTTTGATGTATGATTGCATTAATATGTTTAGCTTATTTCTAATCCTGAGCTAGTTATGAATATGAATCTATGTCTTTGTGTAGTTTTCCTTTTTTGTGATCTTGCAGGAACTCAGTAAAGCTGGGCGAGCGAGAAGGAAAGTAGCTGGGAGCTCTCAAAGAGAAGAGAAACCGGATCGAGGGACAAACGGAAGACACCGGTTAGTCCATCCCATCTCTCTTCATTCTTAATTCATAAAGGAAGAATACTAGAATAGTTGTTTCTGTTTGTTGCTAAGGCACTATCACACCTTAGGTGGATAGAATTGTCCTGCATAGGCATTTTTCCCCACAACAAATTGGTGACTCTGCTGGGGAGATCTGTCTAATCATTTTATTTGTGTTTCTATCATTGTTTGTTTCATAGACTTAAGAGCAGAAATCGAACTGCATCTGCTATTTTCAGATGCAAAGTAGACAACTGCTGCTTTGATCCAATCACTAGATTTGTCTATGATCTGAACAATGGACTCACAAATGATTTGATGATCCTTTGTGATAGACCTTAGCCCTCCTTCAAATCATCCCTTTGATTGTACCTTGCTTGTTGCTTTTATTTGGCCTGAAACCGTAGATTAAACTACAAACCGTGACCCAGAACCCGGAGAGAACTCTCGTTTCTGCTCCAGCACAGGATCTGTGAAGAGATTCTACATTTCAACGCAGGTCCCGAGAGGGCTACCTGCGCTGCAATTCAGTTTCCCTGTTATACAGGTGCGCTGATCAGCTTATGCCTTGTGCAACTGGGGTTCTTTACTCTGTTTTGCCTTGTTTTGATCTCTGATTTTTGCAGCCTGTAACCAGCATAGGTACCTGTCTGATAACCCCTTTTCTCTGCCTTAATTCCGCCTCCTTTGTACAAAAAGACTGTGAGTGTTTTTATGTGTTTGTGGCATCATTTACAGTTTTCCATTGCAAGAGTGAAATAGTCATACTGTAGCCCTTGATTCAGATCTGTTGATTGTGGTCTTAGGAGAGAGTTCATTGGCTGTTTACAGTTGGTTATACATTTACTTTTGCTTTTGGTTTGAGTTTGTCTCTTTTAAGTGTCGAAACAAGTGTTTATTTCGAAAATCGTAAAGTGTTGTAATCTCTTCTACCCTTTTTGATTTCGAAAAAGTAAACTTGTTTGTATTTGTCATTTAAAAGCAAATTCAAAGTTGTGCAAAAACTTTCTTTTTAGGCATCAATATTAAGAAAGCGAAAAACAAACACTTGCATTTGTGCATTTGCATGTTGATAGTTTGCTTGGATTGATTTAGGAAAAGTGCATTTGTAGTGTGCTGCTTGCTCTTTGAGAAAATATGGTGTCTTTCTTTTCCCCTTGTAGCTAGGATTTTCATTGTTGAAAAAAGAGATAAATATTTGCTTGTCATCTTTTAGATTGCATTTAGGAGTTGTATCTACATCTCGTGGTGAACCTCAAAAGGCAAACTTCTAAGAAAGATCAACATAAAATAAACTGAATGAACTTAATAACGCTTTGTAACTTAACGCACAACATAGAGGTCTAGGCTAGAGACGTGTTCCGGCGTCATAAAACCTGGTATCTGTTGGCCTCACTGATGGTTGGGTGATTCCTCCTGAGGGACCAAAAGTGCCAGTACGGATTGTACTCCCACGTACCGTCGCGTATATATTGGGAGACCCCTATAGGCTTAAAACCTTTATCCTTAGGAAGCCGTGTCGACCGCCCTATTGATCGCAATGCACCGAACACAGCATCCGGGAAGATTGGTTGCCGTACTGTAAAACGTATTCTACAGTTTTGTGATTGGTTTGGCACACCCTCTACCTAGATCTCCAGAGCAGTTCCTTTTGGCCTTTTTCAGACTCTATAACAGAAAAAGTCCATCCGAGCATTTTTCACTTCGGGCTCATTAAAACATCGAAGGCGACTAGAGTCATCTTTTGTTTTTTCTCGACTCTTTAAAACTGAAAAAACAGGTTGTGTCTAAAGCATCGTTAAAATTTATTTTAAATGGAATAATAAATCACCCTTATTCCCACGTTGATCTTTCATTTGAGAAAATGGAGCCCTCCAACTAAGGAATTCCCCTTGGTGGGAATACTAATCCCTTCTCCTCTTGGGGAGATGTTGGAGCGCCCCATATGGCCACATTGTCGCTTCCAGGACTGACAATCGGCTTGCCTGTCTGGCTCTTCTCAACGAATGTTGTTCAAAACACCACTATTCCTGAACAATCGAATAAGCAGTTAGACCAGTCCAGAGTTGCCCGCCAACCTTCCACTTCCTCTAATTCTTCCTCTCCTCCTTCCTCTTCGCTTGATGGAGCTGGCAAAGCCAAAAGCCAAGCTCCTAAGGAGAAGAAGGAAAAGAAGAAGAAAGAGAAGAAGAAGAAGGAGCCAAAGGCGACTGGGGGCAAATGAATGGCGTCTAACGAAAATCCACACACTGCACTGGCCAAGCCTAAATCGCCATGTGTCATATGCAAGGGAGACCACTTTAACAGAGATTGTCCTTGCATCCCTCGGATATTAAGGGACTGGTCTCCCGCTTGCACAATTCGGTGGCGTCCAACCTCTGATAGCCATGTTGACAGCACACCGTCAACTAGTGAAAGTGAAGCCACAGGACAGAGAGTGAAAGCTAGATTTCCCTGCAAACTGTGTGAAGGCGACCATGCCATCCACCGTCGTCCCTTCATAGATGAGGCTAAAAGAGTTTTGGAAGATCGCCCGGTTTTACCAGCACGACTTCCTCCTGGATATCAAAAACTCCTGCCAAGTCCTTCACCAGTTGAAAACCCGGCTGGCCCGCTCAGGTGGTCAACTGAAGCACCTATCATTTAGGATAAACCGTCTGAATCCATACCTGACGAAAGTCAAAAGGTCGAGGCGGCAGTTGACCCGGTCTTGCCTTCAGAGGTTCTATCTTCAAATGATACCATCACAGAAGAGAATAAAGATGACACCGTCCAAATTCTCTTCATCAACACAGACTCCGACGAACAAGGGGGCAATTTTCCCATTCCTTTATCGCAGGAAGGAACTTCGTCAGAGTCATACTCGGCCGTATACTCGGTCCCACCTCCAAGCAACCTAGTTGTCTCCTTTGATTGGAATCAACTAGGCAGATCCCGCTTACCAGCAAGCATACCGTTCAGAATTATCGTTCAAATATATAGAATGGTTATGGCTGGTACCATCATTGATGAGGGGGCTTCTGTGAGTATCCATTCCTCTACTGCTTGGTAAGCACTTGGTTCGCCATCGCTTCTGCCTGAGATGAGAAATCTGACAGGCTTTGATAAAGGAACCAGTCGACCTTTAGGGATTCTTCCCAATGTACCCATAACATTGAAAAGGAAGACCGTTCAAATGAACATGATGGTCATTCAAGGACCCTTGGATTATAACCTACTCCTTGGACGAGACTATATTTATTGCATGGGAGCTATCGTCTCCTCACTCTTTAGAGTAATGTGTTTTCCGCACGAAGGAAGAATGGTCAAGCTCGTGGACCAGCTTTCATTTCCCGGATCACGCATCGCAAATAGTCATATACCGTCCCTAAATGGTCTCTTCACTCAAGAAATGTCTCAACCCACGGTCCGTCCTCCCGATGAGCGCGAGTAATCTGGAAGGATATGACTGGAACCCAGGGGGCATGCATCCTGGTCTGCTTCGGCAGGAAAACTTTGGGTATAGGATAGGTTTCCGCGGGAGAATATGACTAGTCTGTACCCCGTCCGTGGGGAAGAGGGGTTATTCTAGAATAAGATTCTTTTGTCAAAGTTATGTGAGTTGGCGGGCATCGTCACTCACCTTTGTTTGTTTCGAGAAACATCGCCAAAGAAGTGTTTTGTTTACATCGTAAATAGAACAATCTTTGGGTAACCTGAAAGAGGTAGGCCTTTCCCGATAGAACAAATGTTTTGTCTGCAAATTGAGGGGTAACCTTGAAACCATATTTTATACCTGGGGGCATGCAAACCTTTTGGAGTGCAAGCAAGGGGCGGCTATTTATTTTTAAAATTTTTAGGTCCTCCCTTTAAACCTGTAGGCTAACCCTTTAAACTCGTAGGATTAGTCGTTTCCTAACTTGCATAAAGGAAGGATGTGGGGCAACGCTCGAAAGATTGCCTAGTTTTTCAATGAGACATTCTTATCATATGACTGGATTAATCGAGCAGTTTTAGCACATAGTTCATGCTCGTTAAAAAATAAATGCAAGATTCGAGCAGTTTTAGCATATAGTTCATGCTCGTTAAAAAATAAACGCAAGATCCGAGCAGTTTTAGCACATAGTTCATGCTCGTTAAAAAATAAACATAAGATCGAGCAAATGTTTCAACCCGCATTTAAGCTTGTTAAAAAATGAACTATCCTCCGGTAAATAACCACCGTGAATGTAGTACTTCAGCCATTAAAGCCTTGGTCGTGTTTTCCCGTCACCTCCACTTTTCATTGGCCGATCATTCACCTCCATATGATTGTTTACCCATTTTGAGGAACAGCTGCGAAGAGTGATTTCACTAGCCATCCTTGTGACACTGCCGTGATTTGGAAATTCCAATCCTTCCCTGGAATCAGTTGCTACCCATTTTATCACTCGTTCCTCAAAAGACGAGTCTTCTTTAAGCTCTTTTCATCTGACTCATAAAATATGAAAAGATTGCCGAGTTTTGGCCTTCCATCTCGTTAAAGTGACCAGAAGAGCTATCCCTCCTCTAGATTTTAAACTTTTTGGACCTGAGGGATTATTGCACAAAAAGATCGAGCGCTTGTTTTATTCGGCTCGTTAAAACTATCGAAAATCCATCCCTTCTGTATTGTTTTATACTTTTTCGGACTTAAGGGATTAGATGACGAAAAAGGACTTTCGGAGTTAACTTTATGTACCTTTTTAGACTCTCTAAAAATGAAAAGGACCGAGTTATCCTTGTCGTTAGACTCGTTAAAAGTATTAAATAGCGACAAACTTGTCTTTAGACGAGAATGAGTTTCACTATCGCTAGGCTCGTTAAAACATAGCGATGGGTTTGCCTGAAGGGCAAATTATAGAACAAGAATATGTTATTCTTCTCAAGCTTGAAAAAAATAAAGAGGTACTGGTCAGCAATGACTGGGGAAAAATTGGGAGAAACTCAAAGAAACTTTATTGGTAGCAAGTCGCTCTTGAACATGACACTTCTCCTCCATACCACAATCGGGTTGGGTTGTTTCATTCATCGGTCACATCACCATGGTCTCGCCATACCATCCATATTTGGGGTAAATGCTACCAATCCATCGCATAAGTGTTGCCATATGTTCAAGAGAAGTCGTTCAGAGAAGTCACCTGTGTCCCATCCACTACCATACATTATACTATTTCATGACCGCCACCCTGAATCATACATCATCAGATAGTTTTCACCTCCATGAAAATCATTAGCTCCGTTCCGTGTCATTGATGTGGGATTCATCAAGGCCCTCCTTTGATTGATCACTTCTTGTCGACATCAGCTCATTATCCAAGAAGTTGATCTAGGAACACCCCCTCCAGTACTTTGAAGCTTGCATGCCTCAATGGCAAGTTTCTCACTTCCGGCGACAGGTATACATCAATGACCTTCGACCGAAAGATTTTGTGTGGTGTTCGACGCCAAGTCCTCTATTCACACCACGTGAATTGTACTGTAGTACCTTGAGGGTCATCATCATTATCGGTGATTCTTCTCGCGCTTGTTAACAATTTACATCATTGACTGGTAATCAAGCGATGTCTTTCCATGTTTGACTTCAAAACAATTCTCACATGGATCGACTTGTACTTAGAGTGAAGATCGGATGAGATTGAAGACCCCGGATCTAGTTTCATCCATCCGGGCTACGATATATATTTAGGAAAATAAAGACATGGAAATGTACAGCTTTGCAGCACAGATAATCATCCTACCAAAAGGATGATGGCTCTATCAGAATCATCAGTCTATCATCAGACGATTGTCTGTCCTATGTACATGAAAGTGAATTTATAAAGCTGAGCATGGGAATTCCTGCCTCAGCTAGATCATGAAAAAAGTATGAAAATAATGTATTGTATTGTATTTATTACAGGTCTCCTCCCATCATTGAAAGAACTTCGGATCCTCCTAATAAATCATTTCACCCAATAAACGGCCTCATACTTTAGGGGGAAACTGTTATAGACATTTTTGTGCCTTACAGCTCTAAGCATGAAATTTCCATAATCCAAGGGATCCAAAGTCCCTAAACATGTTGTTCCTACCCCTAGAGGAACAAGGCCAGCAAACCACAGCAATTCACAGAAGTTCTCCACCAGAAACTGCTCAAAAACAAGTCAAATCAGGATCATTTCAGTGGCTCCACTGGCCACCTGCATTGCAAAGCACCCCAGTACACTAGCTAGGTGCGTTGCAACACACCCAAATGCACTACCAGGGTGCGTTGAGCGGGAAATGACAAATGGCAGGGCCCTTGTGCAAGGTGTAAAGACTGTGGAGGCTTCCAGAATCTTCCTCCATGACACTTTCCTTGCTGAGTTCGACTAAGTGATGAGTAAGAGGCTCTTAGTCTCCAAGTGGAAGCAAGAACTGACAGAGAGAGAGGACACTAGTCAGATCACAAGGTGACTCATCCTCTCTCCAAACATCTATATATGGATCTCTTCTCCATGAGATCTAGAGGCTGGAATTTTGATATTGCAAAGAATTGTTGTTGGTTTGAGATTGAGATCATTGGGTGCTTTATGCTTTGAAGGGAGGTGAAGAAAGGGATTTCATTTGCTATGAGGTAGATGCTAGATTGGAACTCTCTTGGTTGTATCTCCTCCTGAACCTTGTTATTTCATCAATAAAACTATTTGAGTTTCTCCTACATGTTGATGTGTCTTTGATGTATGATTGCATTAATATGTTTAGCTTATTTCTAATCCTGAGCTAGTTATGAATATGAATCTATGTCTTTGTGTAGTTTTCCCCTTTTGTGATCTTGCAGGAACTCGGTAAAGCTGGGCGAGCGAGAAGGCAAGTAGCTGGAAGCTCTCAAAGAGAAGAGAAACCGGATCGAGGGACAAACGGAAGACACCGGTTAGTCCATCCCATCTCTCTTCATTCTTAATTCATAAAGGAAGAATACTAGAATAGTTGTTTCTGTTTGTTGCTAGGGAACTATCACACCTTAGGTGGATAGGATCGTCCTGCATAGGCATTTTTCCCCACAACACACTCCCTTCTCTTCTCTTCTCTGCTACATAGTCCCTTGGGAAATCCATTCACCCCCTTCCATGCAACCACTCACCTTCCATGTTCCCCAAAATCCCATTTCATGGGCGATCCATCCCTTGGAAAGTTTTCCTCACATTGAAAGATACAAAACCAAGGCATATACCTGCCTCAAGACCATCATACCATTCATATCCTGCTCAGGGAAATCAATGGACAATATTGGGTACCAGTGTCCCACAATGGCCCTGCTCCCGAAGTACTCTACCAACATACTGCTACATGTTCTGAATTCTTTTGTTGTTGCTACCAATTCTTGCAGTTGATTTCAACCACCCAACCAAGCATGTTCATGTATTCCTATTCTAAGCACATAATTTCCATTATGCTCAAAATAAATTCAAATCATACCTCATTGGTAGCTTTTCAATAAGGTACACTCGCAATCCTATTTACTTCCTGTCAAAACAAGTCAAACTAACTGTTTGACCAAAACATCATGTATAAACATATCACATCTCATTAGCTCAAAATCATCATAGATCAAAATCATAAATCACATGTAACCATCATAAACCATAATCATAGATCACATGTAATCATCATAGACCAGAATCACAAGTCACTTTCATAGTAAAACTGAATAAAATATTGGTACTTATCCTTTAATCATTTCTTAGCTTATACCTTTTTCCTTATTTCGTATGCACTTTGGATATGTTGTCGCACCCGAAAAACACCTAGTTCCTTCTCCTCAACCGTGTGCACACATACATTGTGTACATCCCACACATAAAACCACACACAACATACCACACCATGCAATACATGCATCTACACCTGACATACAACACATACACCTACACCCAGTGTACAACACAACAAAATACCTACTCCTACGTCTAGTGTATGACACAACACAACACGTATATGTACACAATGTACGTCACAAGACATACATCCACACAAAATGTGTGACACCATAAAATGCATATGCATACACCCGATATAAAACACAACTCATACATTTATACTCGATGTACAATGCCACCAATACATGTACCCACACAGAGTACAACAAAATGAATCTACATGTCACGATGCGATGACTACACAATGCACATACATAGTACCCCATCTAAACAACAGAAGATGTATGTCATGCACATAATACCACACGTACACCAGTACTATATGTATCACATGTACACAATACCACCTATACATTTCAATCATCCGCACAATGTGTGCGCAACATCACATGTACACGACACCGCCTGTACAACATGTACACAATACCACATGTACATAGTAACACATGCATGACATGTACACAATGCCACATGCACACAGTGCCACCTGTAAAACATGTACACAACACCACTTGTACAATCATGCACACCACACCATATGTACATAGTATCGATGTACCACATGCACATGAGACCACTTGTACATAGCACTGCATTTCCAACATGTACATAGCATCATATGTACACAAAACTGCATATCCAACATGCATATAGTACAATATGTACACAATACCGCATATCCAACATGTACAGACACTACATATGCATGATACTGCATGTGCACAATCATCACAGTTGCAACATGTACAACATATGAACAATAGTAGTACCGCATACAAAAGCACACTTTCTCTACCAATAAACCCTACTCCTAGTGTCCTATATATGCTTGTCCCAGCATGTTGCAGACCACACTTCTTTCATCTCACTGATGTATCCTTCCACATTACCTGTCATAACATAAACATAGGCATAATACAAGTATACAATATCAAGTCATAACCACATGATACTGACCTATTATATTTGTAATGACTACTCTTCCCACTTTATTTCTCATGAACCCATAATCTTTTCATGCCATTCACCTACATAAGAAATCATTCCTCCATAAGAATGATCCCTGACAACCCTATCAAACAATGACATAGATACATGCATATATAATCATTGGCATAAAAAAATAATCATCATGTTAGACAACGACATACATACATACATATATATATATATATATATATATATATATATATACACACACATAAATGTTAGCGTTAATAATCATGATTCATGATGACCCTATCAAACATGACATACATACAAACCTACATGTATACATATATAAACATCAACATAATCATGATCATAACACAATTACCAAATATCAAGGTAAAGTTTTAAGAGAACTTTGTTATTCATGCATGACATGGAGAACAATAGTTCCCCTCATAGCCAAGGCATCTGACATCTCATATCCATTTAATTTACCTTTTTTGGTTTTCTCATGTTTGTACTATCACGGTCCATTTACCTCAGTGAACCCAAGTAGTCCAAATGACTTTCATAGTCTTACCTTTCATTGCGCTTCCTCATGCACAAAGATTTATCTGGGTCTTACATTACTTGTTGGGTACCACACAAATATCCCATGAGTTCTATTAACTTTCTTCTTTCCCAATCAATTCTCCAGACTCAAAACATAAAAGGCAAGAACAAAAACAACAACAATAAGACCATGAAAACTGAAAACAATACAACACTGCAACAAAGTGTCATATTTATGCACCAGACACAATCAAAATCACAAATCAAGTGCAACAATCGCAAAATACCAAAAGCATAAGGATAAATTAGACACCATGACTCAATCCCCATGGTTTCCAAGGAAAGCTCGACTTGAGTCTTCTTTGGTATTTGATGGCAACCTCTCTTGCCATGTAACTCCCTGCATCATGTGTCCATTAACACATAACTGTCAATGCATAAATAAACATAGAAATACACTAGTTACCTTATCTTGTTGTGCCAAGCAAGTTTATTGCAACTAAAGACGTCCACGCCATCTCTTAAGGGACTCTAATCCTTTGACAGATCCACCTGTAACTAAGGACTAGCTAATATACCTGTCAAGTACATGTTCATGAATATAGCACATATCCACATAATGTCAAACAAAATCAAGGTTAAGAAGACTTTATGTATGGAAAGAACTCATTTATTTGGAATTAGGGTTTCCAAACATAGCCCAAGGAATTCTTTCCCATTCATTTCTTTTACCTTTTTACCTTGTTGCAATCGAGGCTTATTTATATAAACACATCAACTATTACCTTGTCACATTAATACCAAGCATTTTTCCTGAAACTTCTCACACATGTCAACCACATGTTCTGAATATCAAGACAATCATATCTATCAATTTGAAATTAAATTTTAACAAGACTAATAATCACGTTATAATCCATAGTCAACTTATAGTGTTTAGACATAATGCTACAACTATCACCTACTTACACGCAAGTACATATCAATTGTCTCGACACATATGTATTAATACAATCATCTTAAAACAAGATCATTTGAACACATACTCATATTATGCAATTAATCAAACATTCCACCAACTTTCAACCATACCATGTTAAATGAATCAAATAGACACCAAACGCTCAAACACCAAATAGATGTTATAATCAAACAGTCAAGCATAAGGTATATGACACAAAAAATTCATACCTTAATGTGTCTCAGGGGAGGAAATCTTGTCTGCAAAATCAATCTAGTTAGCATGATATAACTTCATGAGATATTGAATCAAACATAAATAATATCATGATATCCAAATAGTCACTAGCTAGCATGTTTACATCATATCTCATATAGAATTATCATTTATGCATAGCAATGACATATGTACAATCAATCTAGATTAGTACAAAACAATGCAACACAACAAGTCAACTCATACTTGAATGTCGTAGCCCTTGTTATCACTCAGGTTGTCCCTTTTGACTCCCAAAGGGATACGGCCGAGGTAACCACAAACCAACTTTGGACCGCAGGCCCTAGCCTGCCTGCGGTCAGAGAGGGCTCTCTCTTTATGATTTAGCTTTGTTGAAAGGGGTGATTTTAGGCTAGATATGCTGCACAGGGGTTTGATTGAGTTTTGGCGGGAAAACAGATACTTTCAGGTAGAGAGGTTGAGTATAGTTTGAATGTTTCAAACCATTGGGCGTGGAGTCGAGGAGGGTGACTGCTGTTGTTTTTCTTTATACATAGGGAGGGGAAATGGAGCAAGGTAACTGAGGCAGAAGCAACTTTTAGATTCAAGGGATGGCAAGAATGCTAAAGAAAGAGAGGCAATTAAGAATCTCTCCAACAGATTAGCAAAGGGGGTCACAGGCGCTACCTAGGAGCAGTTAAGAATTCCTAGATAATTGGCCAACACAGGCGAACTGGGGTAAAAATGAGCCAAATGAAATTCAATGTTCATAACCAATTCGTTAGAAGAAAACATCAAGAAATAGCAGGAATTGAGCATAGAGAGTCGTTAACTAATTCTAGGCTATTCTTTTTTCCTGCTATTTAGATAATGGCAAACACATAAACAGAGATAAGAGGCACTTATTGCTTCAGGCTGCAGCGCAGGAATTCCATCTCCAACTCTTCAACACATTCATCAACAATAGACAGTCGTTCTCCAAGCTTTAAGCAATCTTTGATTACATAAGGATTCAGGTATACACAACGAGTCTCTAGTGAAAAATACCAATTAACCCACACTTAAAACTATACAGAGTGTGGTATATATAGGGCAAAACTCTCTGCAGAGTTTCCTTTATTACATTTTTGACCTAATTAGGTCATAATAATGACTACTTGACCTAAGTCTATCTAAAAATAAATGTAAAGAATGTCTCGGACCGTGCTCAGGGCCGATGTGTCAAAACTGAATGAATGATGTTGTCCTCGGTGGCTTGCTGCAGTGCTTTCTGCAATGAATGGGTATGGTCTCTGCTTCCTTGCTGTCCTGGTGCTTTAAATGTTTTGACAGTGATTTGAAAGCAAGGATGGGCTGATGCTTTTCGATTTGATTTTCTGTGGGCTTCATCAATGCTTCAGGTGCCTCGAGCCCCTACAAAATCATGACTGATCCTTTCTAGCGTCCTTTCTTCCAATGATACTCTCTGACAAAATCTGGGCTGCTGATCTGCTCTACTGCTTGTCTAATCTCCAGTAAATGGTCACTGCTTGGCCTCTGTATCATCTGGAATTGTCTTCTGATCAGTTTGGTATGCTCTGTGAAGAAAACGGATCATTTCTGCGCCTTTTCGGGCTTCCTGGGGCTGCATGGGGCAAAGATTCCTTGAATATTCCCTGAAGATTCCCTCTGGCCCAAAAAATCCTACGATGAGCGCAAAACGCTCATCAAAAACTGCCTCAGAATTCGATTCTGGGGCTCCGAAGTGCGATTTTCGCGCCTCTGCATCAAAAAGGGTTGATGACGTCAGCATTGTACGGCGGGTGACGTCAGCATGACGTCAGCAGGGTGATGTGGCGGGATGACATCATCACGTACGGTCGATGACGTGGCAGGTACGGTGGCAGGACACGTGGCAGGAGGCCACGCAAGCGGGTGACTGTACAGGGGAGGTGATGTGGACATGACTGCGCAAGGGGGGGTGACGTCACCGGTCAGGGCGGTAAGCGGTAAATGGTGTACCGCTTATGGGGGATGGTGGTTTCGGTGGGAGGGGCTCCGCCACAGCCCAGCGCATGATGCGTGGCGGGAGTACGGCGGCATACCGCCCATCTCCCGGACGCTAAAACTCGGGCGCTTTGGAGATGGGACGGCCTGCCCACCGTAGATCTGTGGGGCGGGGGATCTAACGGTTGGCGGCAAATGCGAGGTGACGACAGGTTAGTGCGGGGAATATTCGCAGGAATATCCCGAATTTGATAATGCGCGAGGGAGTGGGTTATAAACTTTAGAAAAGAGGGTTTATGGGTTAAATGAAGGCGCGAATTTTGGGGTTAGGGGCGGAATGTGGGTTTTTATGGGTTTGCGGGGTTTAAGGGGGAGGTTACTAGCTGACCAGATATCAAACCAGTTCCTTAATGACTCGGATGGGCTAAAAAACAGTCCCAAATGGAATGAGATTTCCCGGACTTAATAGAAAATATGGCTATATTGCCAGGTAGGGGTATTTACATAGGGGATTTATCTATACGATTTTAATAGGGGAAGGGAAAAATAAATATGGAGCTATATAATAAGAAAGATGTTAGTGAACTCCAGCCTGAGTACCTCCAACTAAAAAAACTGCCTCAAAGCAAAAATGGATTGCTTTATCAAAACGGGAACACAGCAGTGGCCCAGCCTGCTTTCATAGATACTATCTGGCCATCTGTAGAAAATATGGAGCATTGCAGCATGCATAGTATGACATATTTGGCATGTAAAATTGTCGATCATGAAAGATGATTAACCTGCTGCAGTAGGAGGCTAACAGTGGCTCCACTTGGGGATGGCTTTTCCTTGTGAAAAGTCAAGAACAGCAGGTCAGACTGCCTTGTATTCATTTGGTACTGTGTTCTGCAAATTTCTCTTGGTTGGTTGCCTTACTAATCATACCTACCTACCCTAATCAGCACTTAATTTGTTGTTTAATCAATGTAGCCACTTAGGCAAAAAATCACATGAGTGGGCTTTGCTACTTATGATTGCTAATGAAACCAATTGAGATTTTACAATTTGTTATGGCTTTATCAATCTTTGCGAAGATCAGGAAGCTACTGACCTCCTTTGGGGTGTTTAAAATACTGTACAAAACTGTGCTGTAACATATATATACAACCTTTGGTTGAAATAAAAGAACTGTATAAAGGTTCAGGATCACTACCATGCTTTGGAAACGGGAGATCATTGTCAACTCGATATTGAGCCTTGCAGCCTGTTGGTGGAGAGGTGCAATGATTTCTTTCATTATTCTGCCTGCCAGTGGATAGGTCATTGAGTACTTGCAGGAGTGCCTACAATTTTTTACAATCTGGCTCAAATAGGGCCGGACTGATCTGCGTGGGCTGCTGGTCTTCTTCTTCTTTTGAATGATTCAGATGGCTGAAAACAAAGAGGCAGGGGATCCCTTTGGATCATCTGGTCATATGCTTCTGCTTCTAGGTCTTCCTCAATATGATATTCAATGGCTCCATTTTTGTTTCCTCCTTGACTGTCTGATGATCTTTAACAACATTTGAAAGATGCTGCTCTGATGTGCAAGGGGGTTTTTCAACAATCTCTTCCAAAGACAAAACACAAAAACTTGACATAAAATCGCTTTTAAAATACAATATATACAGCAAAATTTGGTGCAAGAGAAATAACATGGTATTCTTGGATGATAGTCCAAGTCGAGAGCCTGATCTGCTTTTCAATTCCTTCAGGTTCATTTCTCCAACGGAGTCTTTATTATGAGGATGAAGTGGAGTCGCCAGGTGGACGATGTAACCTTAAGTGCCTGATCTCTATCCACCGTCACAGATCAGAGCTGAACATGAAAAACCCTGAAGAAAGGAACACTTTCTCCAGAAAACGAGGCGAACTGGTCAAAATTGAGGATTTGCACTAATAAACATATGATTCATTTCCCCAGTGGAGTCGCCATTATGTTATCACTCAGGTTGTCCCTTTTGACTCCCAAAGGGATACGGCCGAGGTAACCACAAACCAACTTTGGACCGCAGGCCCTAGCCTGCCTGCGGTCAGAGAGGGCTCTCTCTTTATGATTTAGCTTTGTTGAAAGGGGTGATTTTAGGCTAGATATGCTGCACAGGGGTTTGATTGAGTTTTGGCGGGAAAACAGATACTTTCAGGTAGAGAGGCTGAGTATAGTCTGAATGTTTCAAACCATTGGGCGTGGAGTCGAGGAGGGTGACTGCTATTGTTTTTCTTTATACACAGGGAGGGGAAATGGAGCAAGGTAACTGAGGCAGAAGCAACTTTCAGATTCAAGGGATGGCAAGAATGCTAAAAAAAGAGAGGCAGTTAAGAATCTCTCCAACAGATTAGCAAAGGGGGTCACAGGCGCTACCTAGGAGCAGTTAAGAATTCCTAGATAATTGGCCAACACAGGCGAACTGGGGTAAACATGAGCCAAACGGAATTCAATGTTCATAACCAATTCGTTAGAAGAAAACATCAAGAAACAACAGGAATTGAGCATAGAGAGTCGTTAACTAATTCTAGGCTATTCTTTTTTCCTGCTACTTAGATAATGGCAAACACATAAATAGAGATAAGAGGCACTTATTGCTTCAGGCCGCAGCGCAGGAATTCCATCTCCAACTCTTCAACACATTCATCAACAACAGACAGTCGTTCTCCAAGCTTTAAGCAATCTTTGATTACAGAAAGATTCAGGTATACACAGCGAGTCTCTAGTGAAAAATACCAATTAACCCACACTTAAAACTATACAGAGTGTGGTATATATAGGGCAAAAATCTCTGCAGAGTTTCCTTTATTACATTTTTGACCTAATTAGGTCATAAGAATGACTACTTGACCTAATTCTATCCAAAAATAAATGTAAAGAATGTCTCGGGCCGTGCTCAGGGCCGATGTGTCAAAACTGAATGAATGATGTTGTCCTCGGTGGCTTGCTGCAGTGCTTTCTGCAATGAATGGGTATGGTCTCTGCGTCCTTGCTGTCCTGGTGCTTTAAATGTTTTGACATTGATTTTAAGGCAAGGATGGGCTGATGTTTTTCGATTTGATTTTCTGGGGGCTTCATCAATGCTTCAGGTGCCTCGAGCCCCTACAAAATCATGACTGATCCTTTCTGGCGTCCTTTCTTCCACTGATACTCTCTGACAAAATCTGGGCTGCTGATCTGCTGTACTGCTTGTCTAATCTCCAGTAAATGGCCGCTGCTCGGCCTCTGTATCATCTGGAATTGTCTTCTGATCAGTTTGGTATGCTCTGTGAAGAAAACGGATCATTTCTGCGCCTTTTTGGGCTTCCTAGGGCTGCATGGGGCGAAGATTCCTTGAATATTCCCTGAAGATTCCCTCTGGCCCAAAAAATCCTGTGATGAATCAAAAACTGCCTCAGAATTTGATTCCGGGGCTCCGAAGTGCGATTTTTGCGCCTCTGCATCAAAAAGGGCTGATGACGTCAGCATTGTACGGTGGGTGACGTCAGCAGGGCGATGTGGCGGGATGACATCATCACGTACGGTTAATGATGTGGCAGGTACGGTGGCGGGACACGTGGCAGGTACGGTGACGGGACACGTGGCAGGAGGCCACGCAAGCGGGTGACTGTACAGGGGAGGTGACATGGACATGACTGTGCAAGGGGGGGGGGGTGACGTCACCGGTCAGGGCAGTAAGCGGTAAATGGCGCACCGCTTATGGGGGATGGTGGTTTCGGTGGGAGGGGCTTCGCCACAGCTCGGCGCATGATGCGTGGTGTGAGTATGGTGGCAATACCGCCCATCTCCCGGACGCTAAAGCTCGGGCGCTTTGGAGATGGGACGGCCCGCCCACCGTAGATCTGTGGGGCGGGGATCTAACGGTTGGCGGCAGATGCGAGGTTACGGTAGGTTAGTGTGGGGAATATTCGCAGGAATATCCCGAATTTGATAATGCGCGAGGGAGTGGGTTATAAACTTTAGAAAAGAGGGTTTATGGGTTAAATGAAGGTGCGAATTTTGGGGTTAGGGGCGGAATTTGGGTTTTTAGGGGTTTGCGGGGTTTAAGGGGGAGGTTACTAGCTGACCAGATGTCAAACCAGTTCCTCAATGACTCGGATGGGCTAAAAACAGTCCCAGATGGACTGAGATTTCCCGGACTTAATAGAAAATATGGCTATATTTCCAGGGAGGGGTATTTACATAGGGGATTTATCTATACGATTCTAATAGGGGAAGGGAAAAATAAATAGGGAGCTATATAATAAGAAAGATGTTAGTGAACTCCAGCCTGAGTACCTCCAACTAAAAAGACTGCCTCAAAGCAAAAATGGATTGCTTTATCAAAACGGGAACACAGCAGTGGCCCTGCCTACTTTCATGGATACTATCTGGCCATCTGTAGCAAATATGGAGCATTGCAGCATGCATAGTACGACATATTTGGCATGTAAAACTGTCGATCATGAAAGATGATTAACCTGCTGCAGCAGGAGGCTAACAGCCCTAACCATCTTCATAAGCCAATCCAACTTAGTGTGATACATATAACATCAAAGTATAAATGTTATAACCCTAATAATCAAGCTAACTATCATATAACAACCATAAGCTATGCATCATGCTCATCAACAACATATAACTAAATTATGAAGCTAACCATCATATAACAATAAAAAGTTAACCTATAACATACTCATCAACAACATATAACATAATCATCAAGTTATCTGATATAAAACAACCATAGAAATTCATACAACCACAAGTTACTATCATTCATGACTATCTGACACATGTGCATATAACTACACCATTCAACTATCATCTATTATGTATGTAACCATAACATCAAAATACATGTACATAAGCCTAATGTATATAACAATCCTTAACTTCCATACCTGCACACCCAACATACAAACTTGTATGATGATCTTCTGTTATCCCAAAGTCTAATGTTGCAACCTCATTAAGATGATCTGCATCTCCTGCTCTATCTCAACCAACACATTAACATCATAACATAACAATATCACCTTGATGACCTAAATTTCATACCATGACTTCACAAGGCATGTTTGAACTATGATCCGGACTTAAACAGGAACGCAACAAATTACAGAGATAACCATAAACACAGATATGCAGCGGAAATAATACTTCATTTCATTAATGTAAAATACTGAAATATGCTTACAAACAGTAATGGAAACAAACCAACTAGGGCGATGGTAGCTTATCTCTGAGAAGAGATGTGGTGGCGACATGCCTCTGAATTGTCTTACAATGAGGATCGAAGGCATATTTATTGTTTAGAAACAATGGAAAACCCTTAACATTCCAAAACCTAACCCTAGAAGATGAAACGCCAAACTGTGGGCCCCGTTTGGGTAAATTGGTACATCAACTTCCCGGGGTCGTAACTTTGGCATACGATCTCCGTTTGATGCGTACAATAGCTCGTTAGAAAGATCTATCTGAGCACTACTACTTTGGGAGGCAACATCCGTCCACTGACCCATGTTGCCCCAGATTTCCCAAAAAATGTCGTTTAGGGCCTCAAAACAACTCTGGAAGTTCAGGATCCGAAAAACTGCTAAAAATAGTAATTTGTGCTACAATTTAGGAAACTGAAAAAAATGAAAGAGATAGTTGTGGGGGTCCAAATGGGATAGGTGGGTGGCCACCAACATCCACCTGGATCATTCCTCCCCCCTTAGGAAGCAATGGTCCCCATTGCGTTGAGTTCCTCCCTGAGATGAGGAAGCTTCTGCTGAGCTGGATCTCTAGTGAGTTGTTCTGCAATCTCTAATGTGTCTAGAAATGGTGGGAAGCATGGTCGACGACGGTCCACATTGATCACTTGGTGCAAGTGAAGGAATGGAGGAATTTTGTGCTTCAAAGCATTGTTGCCCGTAGCCTTGGTACTGGTGTAAGGACCATGTCGAAGTGGTCTGAGTTTCTAATGGGTTCTGGTAAGACGTTCTCTCTGCAGATGCAACCAAACTTTGTCACCCACCTAAAACTTGTGTGGTACCCCTGTGGGTGAGGAGAAGTTGTTCCTGTGTTCTGTCATGACCGTATCCCTTTGCTGCTGCTGCTGTGTGGAGGAACCCTTTGCGGGGGTCATGGATGTAGCAACGATCTTCCCCTTACTTTGGGAGCGAACCAGACAGAAAATGAATTTCCTAGTCTTGGAGATGAGCTTGCTGCCTTTCTTGGCAGTGATCAAAGAGGTGGTAGTAGGCGGGGCTACCTTCGGTATCTTGTATAATGAATTATCCAAAGAAATAATGACAGCGTGAGGCCTTGACTCATACACAGCATGTCACCTCCACAAGTATGGTTGGCCTAATAGTACATCACAAACATCTAGAGGTGTAACATCACACAATACCTCGTCTGTGAAGGGCTTGATGCTGTATGGAAGGCGGCACTGCTGGCGAACTTTGAGATCTCGTCCTTCATGAAGCCACCCGATATTATACAGTTGCGGGTGTGGTGTAGTTGGTAGGCCCAACCGCTTCACAACCTCTGCTGAAACGAGGTTCTTTTGGCTACCACTGTCGACAATGAATTGCAGCGGCGAACCCTTCACCCACATCTGTGAGTGGAAAAGACGCTCCCCCTCCTCTGGGTCTTCGGGCTCATTCTTCTGGATCTTGGTAGTGGCAACAGTGGTGCTGGGATCCACATCAATGATCTGCTTCCATTTTCCATTCCCCTCATCGGGTTCTGGTTCAGGGTCGGAACATGCATCTGATTCAGAAGCCTTCAACTCGACCACCAGCGATTGCTTGGTTCGACACTCACTTGTGTTATGAGTGGGACTCTTATAGAACTCACACCACTTTCTTGTGTCCTTCTTCGGCTTCATGGTGTTGTTATTTTCTTGCGGCTTCGATGGGTTGTCTTGGGTCACCCCACCTTGGCTTTGTCCTTTAGGCTTTAGATTTGTAGATCCAAAGTCTTGCTTCTTCTATTTGAACTTTTGCTCGATTTTGACAGCGTATCGGTATGCCATGCCGAGTGAGGAGATGTTCAAGAACTCCATCTCTTCCTAGATGTATCTATGTAGGTAGCTGCGGTATTTGAGTACCAGATGCAGCTCAAAATATCTGATACCCAACTATGTGCGAAGGGTATGAAAAATGTTCATGAACTCTTGGCACATCCTGGTCTCGTCCCTGCCGCAATGTGGTCCATTTGATGTATTTGTCCTCATAGCTTTTGACAGGGTAGTACTGCTCCTTGATGGCATCCCAGAAGTCATTCCAAGTGGGTGTGGCTAAAAATAGTGAGCCTGTACTTTCATCCTTCTGCTCGTAGTAGGTTTCCCACCAATCCTTGATGTGGGGGGCTACTTTGAGAAGAGCGAAAAAAAAATTTCCCGACTCGAAAATTCACGAACAGAAAAATAACCCTCTAGCATATTTAACCATTTATCTATGGCATCCGCGTCTATTTGACCCTTGAATATGGGGATTTCAAAATTAACTTGTACCTTGAAGGGTGTGGCGTTCCCAGAGTAGCTGTTGGAAGCCGATGTGTCGCCTCTGGGTAGCCGTTGAAGAATCTGCGCAAAGCTATCCATCATCACATTCCTTTGTCACTCGAGGGCTTCTTCGAGCAAGATTTTGATAGGATATCCTACCCCCTCATCTTTCTTCTCATTCGCCATGGGAGGGCGTCGGGATTTGTGAGGCTGGTCTTGCAAAGGTTCGACCAGTTCAAGCCCTAACTCCTTATATCCCGACCTCGTTGGGGACATGCAAAGAAAAATAGAGAAAAAGCAGACCACTTTGATACCACTGATCCGAACTTAAACAAGAACGCAACAAATTACAGAGATAACCATAAACACAGATATGCAATGGAAATAATAATTCATTTCATTAATGTAAAATATTGAAATATGCTTACATATAGTAATGGAAATAAACCAGCTAGGGTGATGGTAGCTTATCTCTAAGAAGAGATGTGGTGGCTACATGCCTCTGAACTGTCTTAGAATGAGGCTCGAAGGCCTATTTATTGTTGAGAAACAATGGAAAACCCTTAACATTCCAAAACCTAACCCTAGAAGATGATACGCCAAACTGTGGGCCCCGTTTGGGTAAATTGGTACATCAACTTCCCAGGGTCATAACTTTGGCATACGATCTCCGTTTAATGCATACAATAGCTCGTTAGAAAGATCTATCCGAGCACTACTACTTTGGAATGCAACATGGGTCTATGGACCCATGTTACCCTAGATTTCCAAAAAAACGTCGTTTAGGGCCTCAAAACGGCTCCGGAAGTTCAGGACCTGAAAAACTGCTAAAAATAATAAGTTGTGCTACAATTTAGGAAACTGAAAAAACTGAAAGAGACAGTTGTGGGGGTCCAAATGGGATAGGTGGGTGGCCACCAACATCCACCTGGATCAAACAACTATTCAGGCATAACTATAACCAATACCATACATGCATAACAACAGCATACAAACATATAACACATGAGTACAAAACCATATACACATCATTCTAATAGAGTCTAGTCATCAATGCATGACCATATCAACTTCACAAACTATGACCTCATGCATGACAACAACCATTACTCCATTGTACACATTTCCACATGCAACTATCAACATGCATAAGCAATGCCTAATGAACTACACATGCACATGAACACATGTAGTCGAACATAAGTGATCAATTCTTCCAACCAACCTACAAGACTGATACATGTAGCCAAACATACAATAATGTAACCAATCATACAAGGATGTAATCAAGAGACATATAATCAAATTGTAAGTGACATACAACAATATGTAGCCAATCACATACTTACGATGATGCGTTCCAAAAAATCAACATTAAGTTCCTCATGACAATATTACTACAACCATGATCAACATTAAGCAATGCAATAAACACATGGAATGCAAGTGTAAGAGACACACATGCATCTGACATGAATGCATGACCAAGCACCTTTACCCAAGGAGAGTGTAACCACACTCTAATAGAAATCTGTAACACCCTCCTCCCACATCCACCCAAGTAACCATTCCAACCTTGGTAAACATGAGATGAGAGACTACTATGATGGGATTCAACCTCTTATGTGTCCTTAATGAAGCGAAATCGATGGAACATCACACACAGTCATCCAGCAACATTAGGAGACCCCTCAAGAGACAATTTAGCCACTTAGGCAACATGTCCTTGAGTTCCATTGTTGTTTGAGCAACTTAGGGCAAAGTAACACTCCATAGACACTACCAAGGCGAGTTATAATGCTCCCAAGACAATGCCTAGGTTAGTTATTGATGAGCCCCATAAATGGGTAATTATATGGGCTCTTTTTGCCTCCTAACTTAGCTTAATCCACCATTCTCATTAGTTTATTGCATGGTTTTTGATTATATTTATGCTAATAGAGTGAGTTGGGTTGGTCATTATGCCATGGAGTCTAATGTGTGTTTAATGCAGATTTTTGGTCAATTTTGGAGATAGAGTCAAAGATTTAATGGACAAATAGCAGCAATAATTTGAAGTAGACAAGGGAGAGGATTTATAGGAGGGTATCCCCCTCATTTATGAGTCCCCACTTTGAATTCTCCATCATGCAGCTCGAAGCAAAAGAAGCCACATCAATGCACCAAAGGGGAAGTCGAGCTAGTGGAGGATAACTTCTGTTTATCTCAAGTTTTAGGAGCCAGGCCTCCCTAATTCTAAGGAAGCTGTTGGGAGCTTCAGTTGTATAAGTAGAGATGCCTAGGGCCTCATTAGGTTGTTGGAAGTTAGTCAAATTTTCAAATTTTTGTTGTAGCTTTGCTCTGCTCAACTTCGAGCTTACTTTTGTTGACAGTTTCATGTAATCTTATTATTATTTTGATAATGAAGATGAGATCTTGTTTGAGCTAGCATTGAGTTACATCAGAGGGCTGAAGCTCTTGGGTTAGGGCCTAATCCAAGTAGCCAAGCTCCTCTTGTTTTGTATTTATATGCTTTGTTTCAGTTTATGAATTAGTTGCAGTTAGATAGATTTCTTTCTTGGTTAAGAATAGGTTGCTTTTGGTGATTTAGAAGGATGTTTCCATTTTAGTTTGTTGTAGTAGGTTAAATAGTGATAGGAAAAAGATACAAAAAGGCCATCAATAGAGCCTTGGCCTCCTTTCCTCCCTCTGGGACCATGAACTGAGGCCAAGACCCTCTTGCTGCCACAAAAACACAGATTTGCCTTTTCCATAGGATTTCTGGTGTTGCAGTTTGTTAGAAGGTTAATGCTTTGCTGTAGATCTATTTCACCATGCTCATTTCTGTCTTTGCAATAAATTTCCTTCCATGCTTTCTTTCCATATAGCATTTTTCAGCATTTACTTTCCTAGATCAGAATTTAGACTAGCTTGATGCAAAGTTCTGTTTTTTGATGTAGCTAGTTTCCTTGCTTGCTTAATCTCATGATGTGAGTTTCAGTTCTCTTGCAGCAATCCTCTTCTCACAATAAGTCAGCCAACCAGCCATCACCATTTCTCTTTGATCTATGTTCCACAGGTCACCCAAAGTCCCTCACAAATCTGCCTTAGCTTTCTGCACTTTTCTCATAAACTTTCCTCTCTTTCCTTGAACAAGTCCAACCACCTTTCTCTTTCCTGATCCTTCTTGATGAACCCTAGACACCTTAACACATCACCCTAGCCTTCAGCTACCCTTTCCACCCACTTTCCCACCTTCAAAACCTCCAAAAATGCTCTCGACATCCTCCTGTAGACCTCCTATAGATCCCCTGCAGCCTCTTGTAGATTTTCCTGTAGGTGTCTTTTTGAAGTCTGATTGTACGAAAAGCCTCCAGAAGGCCACTTGGTACCTCCTATGACCCATCCACACCTTCCTAAACCTCTTAAAACTCCAAAGTCATCCTCCATAGCCACCTAATCGTTGCCACATTCATAAACAAATAAATTACATGCATGACAATTTCACCTGAAAATACATAAAAATCCAAAAAGATGGTTTTTTCTCATTTCCTTCTAGAAATAGCTTGTGTAGATGTTGTTTAATTCCTAAGTAGGTAATGGCATTCATTTTATGGTTTTTCATCTCTCTTTTTGCAAAAGTAAGATTAGTTGGTTAATTAGGGTTTGCTCGGTTTACTTCACATTTCAGTCTTCTTTTCATTTCTGCAAGTAGAGTAGCCTCTATAGAGTAAGATTTCCTTTTTTCATCACATATAGAGCTTCTTTTGTAATCCATAGAAGCTGGCTCGAGCTTCGAGCGATCTTGCTCCAACTGACCAAGTGACAGCCTACAGTAAGAACTAGTACTTGTGCATACAGCACCGTCACTTCCAAGTTTGTTACGAACTACCAGGTTGATAAAAGTAAAGTAGGAAGCCTAAGAGTTGCAGCATTATTGCTACAATACTGGTGCTCACCACTTATAATGCTCCCCATACACTACCCAGGTGAGTTAGTCTAGGCTAACACTTTGTGGGCCAACAATACTGAAAATTGAGCCATTTTTCTAACCCAAACTTCCCGGTCTCTGCCAAGAACTTGTTGGAACCTTCAAGAATAATTAAATACATGATAACAATGCTAACGATTCAAAATCAACCTCAGGATTAGGCTTGAGCATCCCCAGATAGGATTGACATTTTGTCAAGCACTTTGCTTCAATATAATGTACAGGTCTAAGATACAAGACAAAGCATAAATGATTGAAATAACTTATGAAACATCACCAGAAGGAAATTGGCTTGTTTGAAACTTATTTCAAGAGCATTAAGGAAACTTTAATTCCTTAGAGCATATATCTGAAATTATAGAAAACCAATATCTAAAAATTGAACAAATTACTTACCAATATTTCACCTCAATAGGGTCCATGTTTCGTGTACTAAAACATCCCAAAAAAAATAAATTAAAGAAAAAATGTTGAACTGACCTATTTGAGACTAGTTTTAGGAACATTTAGGAGCCTAACTTCCCTATAAAATATCTCCAAAAATATAGGAAACAAAGATATGAAATTTGAACCAAATGTTACCTAATATTTCTCCTAAATATTTTCAAATGTTCACAATCTGAAAGCTTTTAGAAAATAAGTTATAGTGAATATTCCATGATGACCTATTTGAAGCGGCAAAACCCTCAGATCATGACCTCTGATACTGGATCTTATAAACCTTATGCCTTAAAAATTATGAGACACTAGTAATTAAAATCCTATTTCAAGGCGGGGGGACTACTTTTATAATGATTACAATGTACACTATAGTATTTGATCTTAATATTGGCTCTCCTTAGCGTGTGTATATAGGAAAAAAAGATGCAATTATAATAATATGGGACCATGTTGGGTTCTATCCTAAATAACATATAGCAGTAGAAATGTAATAACTCAATATCTAGGGCTTAATAAGGGATTTTAGGGTTAACATGGGTCTTATATAATGCTTAATAAAGAGTATGTGAATCAGCCATTTAAATTGTTATCACTCAAGTTGTCCCTTGGCACCTTAAGGGATATGTCCGAGGTAACCACAAACCAATCTTTGGACTGCAGGTCCTAGCCTACTTGAAGTTAGAGAGGGCTCTCTCTTTGTAATTTATCTTTGTTTAGGGGTGATTTTAGGCTAGTTATGATATACTTGGGTTTTGTTTGAGTTTGGTGGGATGGAAGATGATTCAGACAGAGTTGGCATGCAACATATGAGAAGTTCAGACCATTGGGCATGGAGTCAAGGATTAAGGGCTGCTGGGTGTGTTTTCTTTGGTAGAAGAGGAATACAGAGCAGGATAGCTACACATGGACCAATATTCAAGCTGGAATAATGATGGAATGGATTTCAGGGAATGAAAGGGAGTCAAGTAGCTTTCATTATGCTAACAGAGGGAAGTTGAGTGAACATTATGCAAGAGCAATCAAGAATTCTTAAATAAAATTCATATATGAAGGAACTAGCGTAAATATGAGCCAAGAGGTATTCATATCCATAGCTAATTCAGAAGAAAACATATAGAAATAACAGGAATTGAGCATAGAGTGCTGCAAAGCAAATTCTAAGCTATTCTTCTTTTCTGTTATTTAGATCATGATACATTGATGATATAACATACATAGAAACTGAAAATAGGGGAGAAAGACTTATTGATCCATATAGAAGCACTAGAATTCTGCAATCAGCTCTTCAGCCATCGAATCCACACAAGACAGTTCATAAATCAAGCATTCCAACAATCTTTGTTCATAAACGTTCTCAGAAATATACAGCGCAAGTCTAGAAATGAGACTATCAACCAACCAACCCTTTAAACATTGCTCAGGGTGGTTCTTATAGGAAAAAATATGTACAAAACAGATCTGAGACAGATCTGAGGAAATAACTCTAGAAAACCTAACTTCTACTGCAAGAAACATGAAAATATCTATCAAATGCTGCACTAGAGGCAACAGCATCAAAACTGAGTTAATATGGCGTCCTTTGAGCTATGCGCTGTTCATTATGCCATAACTGTGCTTTGGAACCTGAAGCGTCGCTCTTATGTGGCTTTAATGGGCATAAATTCTGATTTGGTGAGCTTTAATGGCTCTAAGCTCATTCCTGATACTCTTTGACTTTTTGCGATCTTCTTTAATGCTGATATGCTTTGGGCTTTAACTGATGCGTTGATATTCTTCAACTGATACACTTTTTGGCCGCTCTGATACTCTTTAACCTGAATCGGGGCACTTTCCTTCCACTGATACACTTTAGACTGTTAAATTGCCCCTTTTTTGCCACTTTAAGGCAAAAATAGCTGCTGCTGCGCTTGATGTGGCCTTTAGAGGAGTATCGGCGCTTGGACGATCAAAATACTAACAGAAGTGAAGAAAAGATGCATAAATGGCTAAGTACTGTCCACTGGTGGCTTGCTGAGGCCAAAATCTTGTTGTCTGGAGCCTTTTTGGGCTAAAGCGATCGAAGAATGGCTGAGAAATGTTCATAATCCTTTGGAGTTGAAGCGCGCGCGGGCGCCGAATAGAAATTAGAAGGAAAAAGCCCCTTTTCCTTTATAAAGCAAAAATGCTTTTAAACGTGAAATTTTATGAAAAAATGGGGCCGGAGCGACACTGTAGCACAGAATTAATCAGGGCCGTTCGATCGCGCGAAGGCAGATCCAACGGCTAAGATTAAATCGCAATATTTCTATCGGGGGTGAGCAATGGGCGGAGTGCTTTATGTACAAATGGTTAGCGATATAGTGATCACTGATATTGCATCGGCAATCGCATACCGGGGTAGAGGCTTAACATATATGCGATGGAGCGATGTGATATGGGGTGGAGCAATGCATTTTGGACCGTTGGATCTGGGGGCAGATCGGACGGTTGCCACGCGATCGCAATATCGTGTTGGTGGGGATCATGGGGTGCGGGCCTTTGAATACATATGATTGCGATAGCGAAACAGCGATAAGGCTTGCGATGCGATGAATTCACGATATAATGGAAATATGTGAAAATGCATGCTTTTGCGGTAAAACCAAGATTAAACGGTAAAACATGGTTTTGCGGAGATATATGAATAAGAGGAATATTGCGATAGGGATGGTTGCGATAGCCGACTCGTGATATCGCTTCGGATGCGATAGCGATATCGCATCGGTGGAAGGATGGGGACTTGAAATATGTGCACAAAACCTTTGCGATTGCCGACTGCGATAATCGCATCAGCGGGGTTATATCGGGGAATGTTTATATATAAGGGGCCAACACTGCTGCGACCTCCGATAGCGATATCACGTCGGAGGAGGGGGCGATTGAATCAGAAAGGGATTTATGCATCGGAAGGGGCATTTGTATGATCAGAAGGGGATTCTTGAAATCAAAGGGGGGTTTTTAATGCCTTTGAAGGATTTTTAATGCATCGGAAGGGGTCCGTGTTGGCATTATGTTTCTGGTATGGCTATATGTTACAAATGTTGTACTTGATGGCAACACCCATGGCAAGGCTCTCAATATGTTGAAAATTAAGAAGTACGCAGGAGATTAGTTCAGAAAGTGCGTACCCGCAGGTACACCATGAAGGGACGGCGGCCTGATACGCAGGTCAGCCGTTCAGGAGGTGCGTACCCCCAGTGCACACATTTCAAGGCAGAGAAAAGCACACGTGGGGTTTCTTATGTTTAACCTTTGGTATTTAGCTGATGGCTTTGTGTTATTATGATGTCGGCCCGTGGTATTAATCCATGATTTAAGGAAGAGCTTTCCTATATAAAGCAAAGGAGATCATTTGGCTTGTGTATGTTTTGGGTTGAATATCTTATGAGGGCTAGATCTGAAATATTATGATCTCTTGGGAGTATGTCTAGATCTAAATAAGGCGAATCTACTGATGGATTGAGATCTCTTCGGCGCATGTTCAGATCTGTAGATCTGACTGTCTGGGTTATTTCTGAAGTCTTGAAATCATCTATGCCTGAAGGTACGCAGGAACGAAGCGTCCTAGGTGCGCCGGTACGCAGGCACAGAAGGGTTGCAGGTGCGGAGGTCCGCAGGCAGTTCAATGGATACAGTGCGTATGTAAGTAGGCGAGCAGTTGAGTAGGGTGCATACGTAAGCAGGCGAGCAGTTGAGCAGGGTGCGTACGTAAGCAGGCGAGCAGTTGAGCAGGGTGCTTACTGTAAGCAGGCAGTACATGGGTGAAGCTGCTTACTTCTCTTAAAATCTTTGTTTATCATTGCTGTGTTCTGGGTTTGGTCCTATTATTGTTGATCTGGTTACTACAGTTGACTGGGTGATTCTCTTATACTTGATGACCATTTGATGCTTATGGATCCAGTTTGAAAATTTATGAAAAGTGGTCCTTGTAAGAAAAGAAGTAGGGGGTTGTAGCTCCCTTCCAGGAGAGACTGGAAAACGAGAGAGAGAGAGTTGTAGCTCTCTGCAGGTTGCAGCCTGCGTACTGGTAAAGGACTGCACCAGTACAAAATCATTGTAAAAGAAGTTTCTAATTTGAAAGAAGATAGAGACATATTGCAGCAGGTGGTTTTCACCCACATTGGGTTTCCACCTTACATCTTGTGTTCTTTGGTGTGACTATCTGTTTTCTTTGTTCATGTTCATTATTTTATGGTACTGACATGCAAAAATAATTCAAAGAACAAATAAGGAATATTTATTAAAAGAATTAGATAATAGTGATTCACCCCCCCCCCTCTCAGTATTATTTCCAACAGTCCGAAGAATGGAAAGAGGGTTTTATGCCTTAAAAAAGGTTAAAACAAGGTTAATGGAGGGTTTTTATACATCAGAGGAGGGATTTTATGCATAGGAAGGGGTCCAAATGAATTAAAAGAGGGTTAAATGAGAAAAATGAGGGCTCTTACTAAGTTTCAAGTAAACTTAGTAATTCCCAAGCATATTTTATGGTTATTTTTCAACCAAAAGGAGGGGATATGTATATAGAGGAACTATTTAACATATTTTAGTAGGGGGAGGGGAAATAGATAGGGATTTACATAGTAGAGTTAGAAATTAATATGAATTTTGATCAGAAAGCGCTAAGGAAAGAAATCTTAGGCTACAAAGGGGAAATAGGACTTTATAGAAAAAATATGAGCACCTCTAAGCAAAGAAGATCTTTACTTAGGCAAATGTTATGGAATATGATGATTTTTGGAGATATTAAGTAGATCTTAACATCTTTAGGGGAAGTTAGTGATTGATTTGGGGAAAAGGAAGAAGGGGAAGTTATACATGCCTCGCTTGAGCTGCTCTTAGGGGAAAATTGCCTTGCACATGTGATCTGGAGTAAATAAACACTTTGAAACACAAAATTGATCACAACTCCTTATTCTGCAACCTCAAAACTACCTACCCAGCCTACTTACCTAACATTTTGTCTTCTTTTTGTTTGGGTGCACTTGAACTAGCAAACCCAGCTTTCTCTTCTTTTCTTTTTTGCTATCCTCCTATCTAAATCTACCCTTATATCTTCCAGGGGCTCAGATTAAGCTGTTGAGCACCCTTGATTCTCTACCTATCTACTAATCTGCCAAGATTAAACAGTTTGGACAGATATTTATTCTCTATCTTCTAAAACAAGAAATTTAAACCTAGGGGGGCCAAGATTAAGCTGTTTGGCCTTCCCTTAACTATAACAAAAGTGGTTATTGCTTGGAAATATGGAACCTTTGTAGCAATGGAAAGGATGAACATATTTGGCACTTCCACATTCAATCATGAAAAATGACACCTATTGTAATAGGAGGGTAACAATGGCTCCACTTGGGGATGGCTTTTCCTTGCAAAAAGTCAAGAACAGCAGGTCAGAATGCCTTAGTCTTCAACTGTTGCTGTAATATGAAAATTTCCCTTTGCTGGTTGCCTTATTTATATATATGACAGCATGCTTGAAGAGCTTAGGGCCTTCTCTTCAGGCTTCAACTGTAGCAAGCTTACTATCCAAGCAAAAACCAAAATCCTACCTATTTACTCTAATCAGCACCTTCTTTGTTGTTAGGTGAAATGAAACAGCCAATGCAGCCACTTAAGCATTATATAAATCAGTGAGCTTTGCTCCCTGTGCTTGTTGGTGCTTGAAATGGGGATCTTGCAATCTGATATAGCTTTTTTAACCTTTGAGAAGATAAGGCCATGCCTGATCTCCTTTGCTGAATCTAAACACTGTACAAAAGGGTCCTGCAACATATATGCATTATTGCTGAGCTGATTTAAACAACTGTACAAAGGTTTAGGATCACTATCATGCCTTGGAATAGGGAA
Source organism: Pinus tabuliformis (assembly GCA_031772625.1). Classification (NCBI taxonomy): domain Eukaryota; kingdom Viridiplantae; phylum Streptophyta; class Pinopsida; order Pinales; family Pinaceae; genus Pinus; species Pinus tabuliformis. Next base: position 845,927,637 of record CM062815.1, read on the forward strand.
ATCACCAACATTTGGATATTGAGCTTTACAACCTGCTAATGGAGAAGAGCAGTGATTTATTCCATCATTCAGCCTATCAGCTGATGGACCACACAGAACATGGAATGATACTTGCCATTTATTACATTCAGGCTGAGATGGAGCTTGACTGATTTGCACATGCTGCTCCTCTTTTTCTTTAAATAGTTCAGATGATTCAAAACAAAGCGTTATGGAATCAAGTTGGATCATTTGATCACAATTTGCTGCTTCTAAGTCTTCCTCTGAAATCTGATATTCAATGGCACTTTGGGGCTGCAAAACTAGAGGTAATGCATTATGAGCAAGGATTTGAATCTCCTCTAGATGGTTAGTATCAAAGCACGCTGACACTTGATTACAAACTGCATGATAATTATCCTCAATAAACTGAAAAGAATTAGAACAAAATGGCAAAGTTCCTTCATTGAATTCGAAATTTTCTGCATTTTCCTCCCTCTCTTCATAGCTGAAACGATGAGGTTGATCACTGGGCCCAAGCTGCTGAGCCTGAACTTGGTTTTCTCCAAAAATAGCTTCTGATTCCTCTGCAAGGTTGATATGGATTTGAGGAGCATAATCATCCTCATATTGATCGTATTTGGGCAAACAGCGGAAAGAAGAAAAGCCATTATATTCACACAATAGATCAGGAGACTGCTCCACGTATTGCTCTGTGAATATGTCATTTGGTTTGAGGGAAATGGGCTCATGAATATAAATTTCTTCCCTTTGCAAAACAGATGTGTTCTGGCGCTCTAGACCTTTAGCTATCAATGTGGCCTTTTGCATCATTTCCTCTGTTTTCTGTAACAAACTGTGAATTCTTTCCTCTTCCTCTGCTTTCCGCATCTTGTCTCTAATCTTCAGATTTGCCTCCACGTCCACGGCCATGTCCTGCATTTGTTTCATAGTGGACAGGCTTCTTTCTCTCAAATGAAATTCAATTTCTGCATCAAAAGCTCTTGGATAATGCAGCAGAGCTAAATCAGGGGGAGGTCTTATATTTAAAGGCATAGAATGATAGATTTGATTGAATCTGTCAGAAAATTGTTGAACTGATTCACTAGGGTGCCTTTTTAACTAATTGTATTCTTCAATAAGCATGAGGAAATTGACTTTGGTCATCCACCTATCAAGGAGGAGTTTGAGAATCTGCTCAAGATTAGAGATGCTAGCCTCAGGCAAGGTTTTGAACCAAGCTCTAACTTCACCTTGCAAAGAAAGAGCGAACAGCCTAACACTAACATCTACATGATCCACTTCAAATATGTTAAGATAGTCTTCAAAAGCTTGGATATGCTTTTGGGCAGAAACACCATTCTCTCCATCAAATCTTGGGAGATACTCGGGATGATCTTTGGGTAAAGGATTGAGCATGGGGGGAAAAATGAGTGCCTTATATCTATCAGGAACTTTATGAGGCACGGAAGTATCTATAGGGATTGGATGATTGGGCTCGATTTTTGGATTCTCCTTGGCTGTATGATGATCTTCAACAGCATTAGAAGACTACTGCTCTAATGTGCAGGGAGGCTTTTCAACAACATTTTTCAAAAGAAAACTATAAAAATTATCTCTAAAATACAATATACATAGCAAAACTTTATGGATGAGAAGGAACATGATTTCTTGGACAATGATACAGGTCAGAAGCCTGATCTACTCATACAGCTCTTTTGGGTTCATTTCTCCAGTGGAGTCTTTATTATGAAGATGATGTGGAGTCGCCAGGTGGAAGGTTTAACTTTGAAGTGTCTGATCTTTGTCCACCATCACAGATCAGATTTGAACGTGAAATTAATTTTGAAGAAAGGGGCACTCTCTCCAGGAAACCAGATTTTTTTGAGATTTTTATGATTATTTTGCTTTTTTGGGATTTTTCAAAACAACTTAAAGAGGTAGACTGATCAAATATGTGGAGTTACAGTAATAAACAAATGATTCAGGTCCCCAGCGGAGTCGCCAATGATGATATCACTCAGGTTGTCCCTTGTCTCCTTAAGGGATACGGCCGAGGTAACCACAAACCAATCTTTGGACTGTAGGTCCTAGCCTACCTGCAGTCAGAGAGGTCTCTCTCTTTGTAATTTAGCTTTGTTTAGGGGTGATTTTAGGCTAGTTATGATATACTTGGGTTTTGTTTGAGTTTGGTGGGATGGAAGATGATTTAGACAGAGTTGGCATGCAACATATGAGAAGTTCAGACCATTGGGCATGGAGTCAAGGATTAAGGGCTGCTGGGTGTGTTTTCTTTGGTAGAAGAGGAATACAGAGCAGGATAGCTACACATGGACCAATATTCAAGCTGGAATAATGATGGAATGGATGTCAGGGAATGAAAGGCAGTTAAGTAGCTTTCATTATGCTAATAGAGGGAAGTTGAGTGAACATTATGCAAGAGCAATCAAGAATTCTTAAACAACATTCATATTACCTTACTGAGTCAGGTGTCTCCTAGCATAGGTCGGTTCCTCATACTCCTCAACATAATTGTGTGGCAGAATGTAAGAATTGAACCTTATTTGAGATAGATTTATGTCTCTTACATGCCAAATAATTATCAATAAATTTTTGGTATAAAAATGTCTATTGTGTTTATTATCTAATAGATCATGTTCTAGCGAGTTTTTAGTTCCATGACTCAAAACAAATGTTGGTGTGGTAACAAAATTTCATTTAGTCACCTTAAAACCTTCAGATATATTTCTTGGGCACATATCCCAACAATTGTATAAATAATTTCGATTCCAATATTCATGCTTTCATCATGATGGGATATTCTAAAGAGTTGGGATCTTGTAAATTACTTGATCTTTTCAAGAAAAAAATTATTATTAAGAGAAATGTGATATCTCATGAGAAGTCATTCAACATTAAGTTATTAAATTCTTCTGGAAAATTTTACAATGATCCCCACGATGTTGTCAAACAGAATGGATCAATTCTTGCTTTTTTCAATATTTTGACCAATCAATTCACTGGTGTTCCTAAGTTGATCAGTATTCATTCATCTCTGAATAAAATTGTAATTTCTCCTTATGTTTTTTTTCTAAAACTTATATCTATTCCTTGATATCATGTTTATCTTAGTGGGCTACAATAATACAATTGAAGTTGTTGGACTTGGTGTTGGTGATGTTTCCTCAGGCTGATATACTTGAAGTCATAAGCAACATTGTAATATTTTGTTTATGTATCATGGTCATGAAACTTGTAACGCATAATCATATAGTGATGCACAGGGGCCAAATGAATGGGAACAATCTATGCATACTAATATGTATTTATTTTGAAGAATCACACTTGGGAATTAGTTTATCAACATTAAAGGAAGAACGTTGTGAAGTGTCATTGGGTATATAATAAAAAATTCGCTTTTAAAGGTTGAGCGTCATAATTCTATTTTTGTCGTGAAAGGGTTCTCACTGTAAGAAGGCATCAACTACATCAAAACAATTTCTCTTGTTGCAAATATGAATTTTGTTCAATTGATCATTTCCCTTAATTCTCATTCTGGATGGAAAATTCATCATATGGGTGTTATGAGTGCCTTCCTTCGTATTGCCTTATCTAACAAAACATAAATGAAGAAACCCCTTAGTTTTGTGACAAATTCCAATATTTTATATCAACCACAAAATCCATTGTATGATTTGTCAAAGTAACCCCCTCAAGCCTAGTGCGCTAATATTGATCAATTATTTCTCAATATTGGGTTCAAATATTGTGAATATAATCACAATATTTATGTCTTGCATTTTTCTTCAATTCAATAGTTGATTTGTTATCACCTTTGAGATGATTGACCTTGTTCTTCTACATTTATTTCTTGGTCTCCAAGTTCAACCATTATTTGTTCTTTTTCTCTCTCAATCAAAATGTGTATTCAACTTGTTGAAACAATTTAATATGGATGATTGTAAGCCATGTTCTAAACCTTTTCAATTGGGTGTCAAGTTGAAAAAATAATGTCAAACCCTCAAGGTTGATGCCACCCTTTATCAGTAATTTGTTGGTAGCCTTAATTATTTAACTAATGCTTGAAATGCTATTTTGTTTTCTTGTTAGTGTGGTTTCCCAACCCATTCAACATCCACAAGAAATTCAATAAAAAGATGAAAAGATTTGTTTTATACATTAAGAGTACCACTCATTTTTTATCACATACAATTGATATTCAGATTCATTGGTTGGTTTCATTGACATCGATTGGGTAGGTGAGAATGATGAAAAAAATCCATTTTTCGCTATTTCGTTTTCCTTAGTGCTAGACCATTGATTTGGTCCTGCAAGAAACAACATGCAGTCCCTCTATTAACTACAAAAGTAAAATATCATGGAGTTATAAATGCAGGGATAGAGGTAATTTGGATTTGTTAACTCTTGTGAGAGCTTGGGTTTCTTATTGAGACCTCAACTACTATCTATTTTGACAATTAGAGAGAAATTTAGGTTGTTTATAATATTGTTACACATAGTCAGATGAAGCACGTTGAAATTCATGATCACTATTTACAACAATTGGTTCAAGATAATATTGTCACTCTTATATATTGTATAACTTATGATCATCTTGCTAACATATTTACAAAGCCTTGGATTAAAGCCAAATTTTATTATGCTACATGGTATGCTTGGGCTTTAGGAATATGCAACTATTGGGGGGGGGGTTGGGGGGGGGGTGTGTCTTATAGAAATAATTTCACCTCATAAAATGTTATAACATTATCTTTATGGGGGTTTGTTGGAATCAAATGTTATAATCATTCATCACACAACTGAAGCTTCTCGAGATAAGTAGTCAAAGGATTTACTTACCATCGATGGTTACTTAAATTGAATACTAGTGGAGTGGTCAATTGAGTGCTCATCAAGTTGATTGAGTGACAAAATAGTAAAGAGACGGTGGTTAGAGGAATAAATTGGAAAATAGAGTGAAATCAAGCAATCAACTAGTAGATGAAGTATGATCCAACTAGAACAATTAACTAGTTGAAGAGAAAGTGTTGGATTTCCTGGAAATAGTTGGAATAAATGATGCTTATTTACGAACAAACTATCTATAATTCAAGTAATTTGGTTAGATTTGGATAAATATCACACCATATGCGTCAAATACGTATCAATGGATAATGGATGGATATTGAATTCTATTAATTCATTACAATGCATCGTAATGTTATGATCATAATGTGCTCTACTTAGGTGCTAAAATGGTGTCTTTAGATACCTCCCATCATATTGGAGTATTATTTATCTTCTCTTTATTTTTTTAAATTATGTTACCTATTCTCTATTCTTAGGTTCTCCTTACTCCCATACAAATTTAAGTAGTTTCCTTAAGTAATATGATCAAGCTCATGTTTTTTTTGTCTTTTGGCACTAGAGTATGTTGATTTGACAAGTTAATGTAAGGAATATCTCACCAATATATTTGGAAGAAGATAGGGAATTTGTTACCTAGACTACCAACATGAAAACTAAGGTTGATTAAGTTACCCAAGCCATGCCACTAGAGATGAAACTTGAGCCTACCAATGCAATTGATTTCAAGAAACAAACTACCCTAAATTTCAGGATTTTTGAAGGGAAATATTCTCACCTATAAAGGGGGACTATTCCCTACTAATTATATAAGTTAAGGACTTCTGACCTCAAGAAGGCTAGTTCAAATTAGTCCAATTTTCCTTTTTATTATACATATATATTCCCATCCAAGAATAAATTCATATTTTTAAAGTGTATCCATTTTCTATATGATAATGTAAGGTTCGTGTTTATCTCATTTTTGGTGAGTTCCCTAGGTTCTTGAGTTCCTCGGGAAGGGCCCACCAAAAGGTCTTCAAGAATTACTATGAATTTTAGTTTCTTAGTCTTATTTCATGTCTCTTTTAACTATTCATAAATTATTAATATACATTTTCATGTCAACGTGTTTTTCTTTTTCCTATAAGAAAGAGAAATCCTAGAGATAGTTACTTGATTGAAGCATATGGATGGTTAATGAGTTTTTCCTAGAGTTGATTGAAGATACTTTCATGAGTGTCAAGAAATTTTATACTCATTTACAATGTTCTTTGATTAACTGAGTAGTTTCCAATAATAGCACATAGTTTCTCATATGTTTGTGACTATTTCTATAGAACATCCCCGAGTCTTTCATTTAGGAATTTTCTCCCAATTAATTTGCATTTTTCTCATAACACCATCAATGGACTTGGGCCTTGAGGTTCAATAGTAGTGAAACCAATAATTGGATAATATTCCTTAAATTTTGTTATGAATGTTTGTGTTTTCCTATACTCTGAATTTTATAACTTAGATTACTGATATTTTTGTTCGGGTAATCTAATAATAACGTTATATTTTTTAATGTAATGATATCACTCCTCCTCATGTACAAGATTTCCTATAAGTTAGATTAGCTTTGGTTTATTACATAGGATTTGTCAAGCCAGGTAGTAACTCCAATAGGCAGTAAAACTGATTCGTGTTATTCCATTGGTAGGTTATTGTTATATACAATAGGGAGTGACTGTTCAGTTCATCTCCCGATGACTGTTCACATTCCTAATTTAATTTTTTACATAAAATTCACCCAATCATGAAGATTAGGTGTCAACATTCCCCCCCTTAATCTGAAGGGATGTTGGTGAGTCCAAGCATCATTCTGAATCGTTCAAGCTTTTCCCTTCCAAGTGCTTTGGTGAAGATGTCTGCAATTTGCTCATTTGTGGAACAATGACGGAGATGAATTGTTTTGGCCTCAACATGATGTCGAATCAGATGATATTTAGTATTGATGTGCTTCGTTCGATCATGGAACTTTGGGTTCTTGGCCAACTTTATTGCAGAGGTGTTGTCAATCATGAGTGGAGTTGATTGTACTTGTTTTACCTGCAAATCTTCAAGAATTTTCCTGAGCCACACAATTTCTTTCGTTGCTTCAACTGCTGCCACGTATTCTGGTTCTGTTGTGGAATCTGCTGGAACTGATTGTTTGCGTGATCTCCAGGAGATATCTCCTGATCCAAGACTCATAGCATATCCTGAAGTATATACCCCAATTTCTTTGTCTCCATCGAAGTCTGAGTCAGAGTATCCAATCAAGTTGAAGTCATCCACCTGTGTATACTTGATCCCAAGGTCTTGAGTTCCCTTCAAGTACATTAGAACTCTTTTCGCAGCAGACCAATGTCCCTCAGAAGGCTTTTGCATAAACCTGGAGAGGATTCCAATAGCAAATGAAATGTCTGGTCTGGTAGTAGTGAGGTAGATGAGACTTCCTACAGGCTGTCTATACTTTGTTGCATCCTCAAATTCCTTTCCTTCAATATGTTATCACTTAGAACTAATATTTTTTTTTTGTATATAGTTGTTTGTCCTAGTCCAAGTACGAAGGTCTGTGTCAAGTTGATTTCGTTTTATATGTCTTACTTAGGATTTGAGTGTTAAAGTTCTTAATTTAAAACCATACTCAATTCCTATTGGTCCTAATTCATCCATCATCGTTCCATAGTCATGTCCTATCCATGTCCAAGTCATCATGTCTTTTAGTGATTTCGCAGCGTAATCCTATTGGCCCGTTTCGCAGCGCAATTATGGTTTAGCAGTTTCGCAGCGCGTCATCATTAGGCCGTTTCGCAGCGCATTATTAGAATTTCAAACTAACAGCGCTGCGAAATCATGGATTCGGGCTTTTTGCAGCGAATCTTTCCTGAAAGGTCAAGTCTGTTATCCGAGTCATTAGTTGTGTCCACTCATGTCAGGTTTTGTACCTTTCGTATCATGTTTAAACACTCATTTGCCACTATCCCACTAATAGCTCTGTTAACATGCTCGGAAATATCATTCCCAAGGGATTTTACCGTGCATGTACTTAATGATAGTCATAAATGCTGCATGAGTGACAAAGAATTTGGATTTCAAGCGAATTTGGTTTTCAAGCGAGGCTGAATAAAAAGGAACTGAACCACCATTGCAACTGAAGCTATTAGACTCTGTGTGTGAATATTTTGAAAGGAAAATGGAGAGAAAAGAACACAGATCCGGTAAGTGCCAGAGGACTGAACCTGAGGGCTTGGATATAGCGTTGAGGGATGAAGGCGTGAAGAAAGCGTTCAAAGATGCCGGCTGCTGGAAATTTTGCAAGAAGCTGCAAGGAGGACATGCGCAGGTAACCAAAGAATTTGCGCTTAATTTCACTGGGTTAAATTCGAAGGTAGCCATGTTAGAGGTTCAGGTGTCTCCAGAAGCAATAGCTGTTGTAACAGAGATTCTAAGAGGACGGGAAGAATGGTTTAAAAATTTTAAGTTTGATATGAATCCCTGTAAGGAGTTTTTAAAGGAGGCATATGTAAATGAAGACTTAACAAAAGCAGTGCCCAGAAATTATGTCAAGGAACATTATGCTCTTCTTCTCACCTGCATTCAGAAATACTTGACCTGTGAAGGGAGGTACAATAAGGTCTATTCTTACCATTTCAAACTGCTCTTGCATTTCACGGGAAAAATCTCCATAGACATTCCCTTTTATTTGTTTTGCAGTCTGAGTAAAATGTGTGATAAAGTGCAGTTAAGGAAAGAGGACTGTGAAACCTCTCTGTTTCATCATGGTTTGATTAAATTGCTAGTTTTAGATGGCCTCCAAAAGATAGGCAGAGACTAGAATTCGTTTATTTTCATGGCCGGATTTCAAAGCAAGACTGACCTTACTCCACAACCAGTCAGAGAACTCACCATAGCTGAACTTCAAAAAGAGGCAAGAGCTAAAAAGCAAAACAAGTCAGAGCCAAGAAGACTAGTGAAGCCATTGATCATTCAAGAACCACCTCAGCAGTCAACAAAAGAAAAATCTCAGGATAAGAAGACTGTACCTGAAACAAGTAGATCTGAAGCAGTTTCAAGAGTAAGGACAAGAAGCCAAATAAACAAAGAAAAGGGTAAAGCCATAGCTGTTGATGAGAGCCCAGTGTCTAAGGCAAGTTTGAGTGATTTATTACAGGCCATTGAATTTGAACAGTGTGAACCAGTTCATATTGATTTGACACAGTCACCGCAAGAAGGTACCAAGAAGTCTAAAGCCTCAAAAAGGCTTAAATTCGATGAGCCAGGTGAAGGATATATGTTCAAACCTAGAAGACCTATTACAAGGAAGCAAGTAAAAGAAGTGTTGTCAAAAACAGAGGAAACTAGGAAAGTTAAGCAAAGTGACACAAGCAGAACAGCCATCACATCTCAAGGAGACAACATAGCAGTCATAAAGAACCAGTTGGAGGCAGCTAAATATGAGATTGCCAAACTAAAGCAAGTAGTTAGAAAACATGCAGATGTGTATACACATTATCGTAAAGCTCTGTGGGGAGGGACTGAAACCTATCAAAATCAATTGAATTCAGTAGTCGATGGCCATGCACAGTTTCATACATGGACAGTACCAACCATCCAGGAGGCCAAGTACATAAGAAAGATAAATATGCACCTAAGAGCTGAGAATAAAGCTCTGAAGAAGAAGATTGAAGGCCTGAAGTTACAACTGTATCAGTTATCTACTAAATGAATTTTCTCTTCAAGAGAGGTTTTGTTCCAAATTTTTGTCGTATCTGCTTAGTCTTATTGTTTTTGAAGACATGTAAATCCTTGCTATATATATGAAAGATCGAAGGAAGTTTTGGCAAACAAACGTTTTGGTGATAAAGGTCTCGGGTCAAAGGTAAGCTGTTTCAAATAAAACAGCAGTTTTGTAGCGCGCTACGAAACTGCTGAAGGTGTGGATTTTAACGCAAAACAGGCAAGTTTGCATTTTGAGCGGAAATTTTGGAAAGGGAACGCCAAAAGAACATGCAAGATATCAGGTGGAGCTACAATAGTCGTTCAGATCAAGACAGGTGTACCTTGAAAAGGGTGGAATATTTTAATCCAAGTTAAATTTCTGTTATAAAGCCACTTTATCACCGTTCAAAGGGTAAATGCATGGTATACAAAGAGCTGTTGCCCGCATACATATCTATTGATGCAGCCTCCAACACATCAGGAACGTGGCAGCGTTCCATATTTTGAGTCATTAAAAGCTAGAAGACATGCTGCTGTGCATTTGAGAAATTTAAGGAAAATTGGGGCCGAGAAGCAAGGGACATCTCCCAACATGACTAAGCAGTTAAAGGATTTAGCGTTCAAGGTCGATATGGAGTACTAAACATCCAGCTCAGCCATATCAAAAAAGGACCAGGTGTCAAAGAACAAGGAGAAGTCATTATGCGTGGAAGATAGAGTTAGAGTTATAGTTAGTTTAGAACTCTTAAACACTACAGTTAGTTCCTTAATGTATTTATGAGTTAGTTCAATATCTAATAGGTGTCATTAGAGGCAGTTATCGAGCTCCCCTCATGCTGGAGGAGGAAGCTCGAAGTAGTTAGAATAATGATTCTATATATAGCTGAAACATCTATGTAATGAGGGTTGGAGATTTTATAAAACAGAGTGCTGTTTTGGCTTATGTAAAGAACTGAATTCAGTAATATAAGTTATCTGCATTTCTTCTCAGGATTCATAAAGCATTTTCATGTTCAAGATGTGTGATTTTGTTTTGTCTTTCATGTCTTTTTCAGTTGCTTAGATGAGTAATCACTCAGAATTCACTTATGCTGCTCTGACTTCGTGTACCCATCTATGAACTGTGGTTTTATAAGAGTTGTGTTTTGAACATTTAAATGTCACATGCCCTGACTTCTATGTAAAGGTAGTATCATCATTTGCTGAGGTTTGGTAGACTCCATAAGCCCAATGGAAACTTATGTAATGTTTGTCCAGCCTTCATATTTGTTAATTTTACTTCACAAGAGTTAGCCATCTTACTAATAGTCAAAATCAATAACCTTTGAGAGAGCCCTCTCAGGCTAAGGAGGCTAAGCCTTAGTTAAAAGATTGGTCTGAAATAGTTACACAAGGTCTACCTGATCAGCAGCCTTTCAGGGCTTGATTTTGTGATAACATTTTGGTGCGTCTGCCGGGAGCCTGAAGATTATTCATTCCCGAAATTATGAAGCTGAACTTCTGAAGGTAGCAGGAGCTCAGAGGATTTTCGAGGCTGCATTCTACCTTGGTGACTCCAATCTTAAAGTTTAAAAGGTGGCTTCGAGAGGAAGATATACAAGGAGTAATCCTGACCCAGATCCACCTACTCCTGTGGATAACCCAAACATCATCTCAAGGAGCAAGCAAAGATTTTCTGATATACCAGGTACTTCATCTGTATCAAAATCTTTGTTTCCTGAATTTTCTAGAAGTCCTGAAGATAAGATTGTAGATGATAAAATCCATGAGGTATTGTTGAGGTCTGAGAACGAAGAAGAGCTTATTGGAATCATTTTGGATTTACAAAAAAGAGGCATTGATACTTCATCTTTAGTGTCACAAAAGGATAAAGAAGAGTTTTGGGAGGTTGTTACTTCAGAATTGCTATTAGAGGAAGGGGACTTGAATCAGCTCAAAGAGCTTGACCCTTTTGAAGTTTTGCTCAAATCTAAAACTGGTTTACCTCTCCCAAATTGGAGTTCTTTTGTCAGTGGTTTACAAAGTCCAAATAGCCCTTTCTGTACCCATAATTTATCTTTTGCCTCTGCTAGTCCAAATAGTCCTTAGACAACATCTCATACTAGTTCTGGTTCCACTGGTCATACAATACCTATTATCACTGCTCCTCCATTCATTATGGCTATACCTGCTAGGTATGCTCCTCTAGCTCTCCCTGCTGTTTTGCATGATCTTCCTAGTAAATATGCTGCTAGAATTCCAACATGGGGAGGAGATGAAGATATTACAGCCGAGGAACATGTGGATAGATTCAATGATTTTGTTGATAGGGAAGAAGTGGATGATGAAGATGTAAAATTAAGACTGTTTGCTCAAACTTTCATTGGGGAAGTCCGAAAATGGTTTAAAGCCCTTGGAGCTGGTAGCATTCATAGTTGGGCTGAATTTGAAGATAGCTTTCTGAGGAAATGGGGAAACAGAACCAATCCTGTTCAAGCCCTCACTGAATACAATAGTCTAAGAAGAGCTCCAGATGAAACTGTCCAAAACTTTTCTAAGAGGTTTAATAAAGTATATAATTCTATTCCAACACATTTGAAACCTCCTGGAGCTTTGGCACAGTTGAGATATGCTGAGTCATTTGATTCAGATTTCTCTCTTTTACTCAGAGAAAGAGAGTTTGCTACTCTTGCTGACATGCAAAATGATGCAGTTAAGGTAGAAGTGAATATGCTTGCTGCTAAGAAATCAAAGATGGCAAAGACTAAGATAAAGGAAGAGGAGAAGCCTTCTACCTCTGCTCAAGAAGACAAGTTTGAAACAATGATGAAAACCATGGAGAAATTGATGGACCGATTAGCTCTTGGGAATACTGCTGCTCCCCAAGCACAACAAGAGCCTCAATTTAGGAACCCTCAGTTTAGAAGGCCTCAGAATCAGCAAAGGCCAAGAGACAACAGAAATCAGCAGGCAGATCCTCCAGTGAGACCTCCTTTCCAACAAAACTTGGTGGATGAAGAAGAAGAACCTGAAGTCCCTGAGGAATCTATCCATTGCTTTGATGAAGAAGACTTAGGAATTTTCTTAACTAAGGAGGAACATGATGAGTCCAGCATGGTAAAATCAGAAGAGGATCCTTCAGATTTCTTAAAGGGTTATCAACATGCTATATTTGAGATACAGAAGCAGTACAATCTTAGAAATCGAGATGTTCCTATTACAGCAAACAAAGCACAGCCCAGGAAGAATATCTCAAAGGCAATTGAAGATAAAAAGGAAAAATGAAAGGTGGTTGAAGGTAAAGGTGATTCCCCTCTTGATAAAAAGGATATTCAAACTCCTTCTCCTCCTAAAGAAGTTGAAAGGTCTACTTCTATTTTTAACATTGAGAATGAGATTGCAAAAATTAAAATATCAGTCCCTTTCAATGAAATTCTCAAGGTAGACAAATATAGAAGCAAGATTTTTGAAATGCTTAATTCTCCACCAGGAGTGGCTGATATCCTAAATGTACAAGAGGATAATCCTATTATCTGTGTAGGTCCAAGACTTGAGGATGAACAAAATGATGAGTTTCCCCCTTTTTACATAAGCATTAATATTCATGATATGACTCTACATAATGCTATGTTGGATTCAGGGGCATCACATAATCTCATGCCTAAGGTAATTATGGAAAGACTGGGATTAGAAGTAACTAGACCATACAAGGACTTATATTCCTTTGATTCAAAGAGAGTTCATTGCATTGGTTTAATAAAAGATGTTGTTGTGGCACTCACACAAATCCCAGCAAAAACAACTGTCATGGACATTGTTGTTGCAGACATTCCACCTAAGTTTGGGATGCTTCTTTCAAGGTCATGGGCAGCAAAAATCAAGGGTACCATGCAAATGGATCTAACATATGCTACCATCCCAGTGTTTGGTGAACAAAGGAGGTTGTATCGTGAAACAAGGATGGCCTACATGGTAAGCAGCAAAGACAAGCCTCAAAATTTTCCTATTTACTCATGTGATACCGGTCTTGGATCAGCTATCCTTTTCAATGAATCAGTTGGAAAAGAATCACAAGATGAACATGCAGAAAATCAGTGTCAAGAAGGACAGCAAAGAGATGAAAGAGACATCACAGGTTGCTGGTCCTTATACTTTGATGGAGCAGCAGGAAAAGAAGGGGCAGGAGCTGGGATTTGGATCACTAGTCCAACTGAAGAAAGTAAGTTTTTGTCATACAAACTAAACTTTGATTGTACCAATAACATGGCTGAGTACGAATCTCTGGTTCTAGGCTTGGAAACCTTGATAAAGTTGAAAGCGAAAAACATTGCTGTTTGTGGAGATTCCGAATTGATTATTAAACAAGTGCAAGGTACATATCAAACAAAGGATGCAAGGATGAGAGCATACAGAAATTTAGTGTTGGAATTGTTGGAAAAATTTCAATCCTATTCCTTCAGCATAAAAACTAGAGATCAAAATTCTATTGCAGATTCTCTTGCTGTTGCAGCTAGTCTCTTTATTATTCCCAAGCATTCTTCTGAGAGCTATGAAGTGGAGGTTCGCCATAGACCAGTCATCCCAGATAATATCATAAATTGGCAAGTCTTTGAAGATGATCAGCAGGTAAGAAATTTCCTTGAGTTGAAAGAAGAGTTTGAGCACAATCAAATAGATCAGCAGAATATGTTAACAGAGTCAAGGGAAAGTTCTGAAGTTTTACAGCTACAAAACAACATAATCCCTAAAGGCCTCATTCCCCTTGAAAAATTATTTGATCAAAATGATGTGTTCAAAGCACCCAGATTGCAAGCCAATGAAGAGGAAATAGAAAGCTGTAATTTAGGTGACTCAGTTGTGCCTAAATTAGTCAAGATTTCAAAATTCCTATCAGCTGATATGAAGATCAAATATGTTGAAATGATGAAAAAATTCATTGATGTTTTCGCATGGAGCTATGCTGATTTGAAACAATATGATTCTTCAATTATACAGCACACCATCCCTATTAAGCAGAATGAGAAACCTTTTAAGCAGAAGTTAAGAAGGATTAATCCTCTTCTGATGCCACTGATTGAAAAAGAAGTGAAAAAGCTTTTTGATGCCAAAATTATTGTTCCAATCAGATTCTCAAATTGGCTTGCTAACTTGGTACCAGCCAGGAAAAAGAATGGGGAGATTAGATTTTGTATAGACTTCAGGAACTTAAACAAGGCTTCATTGAAAGATAATTACCCTCTCCCACAAATGGATTTCATTTTGCAAAATATTGTTGGTTCACAAAGGATGTCTATGCTTGATGGCTTCTCAGGGTACAATCAGATCCTTGTTCACCCAGATGATCAGGAGAAGACAGCTTTCACTACACCATGGGGAACATTCATGTATGCAAAAATGCCCTTTGGCCTCATGAATGCAGGAGCAACTTTCCAGAGAGCAATGGACATTGCTTTCGCTGAAGAAAAGGACAAATCAGTGGTGGTTTATCTTGATGATATCACAGTCTTTTCAAAGAAGGAAGAAGACCACTTAAAGCACCTTGAAAGGATCCTACTAAAGTGTAGGAGGTTTGGTATTTCTTTAAACCCAACCAAAAGTATTTTTGCTTTAACTTCTGGCAAATTACTTGGACATATTATTTCTGAAGAGGGAATTAGGATTGATCCTAATAGAGTTAGTGCAATTCAAAGGTTAGATTTACCAAGGAGTAAGAAAGAGATTCAATCCTTTCTTGGAAAGGTTAACTTTGTTAGAAGATTCATTCCTAACTTTGCTGAAGTGGTCAAAAACATAACAAAGATGTTAAGGAAAGGAGCAGATTTTAAATGGACAGTTGAGGCAAAGAAATCATTTGAAGAGATCAAGAAAGCACTCACTCAAGCACCAGTCCTCATCAGCCCGGATTTTACCAAGGAGTTTCTGATCTTCACATTTGCTTCTGAAGACACAATTGCTGGAGTTTTATTGCAAAAAGGAAGTCAAGGTATTGAACAGCCCATTTCTTTCTTTAGCAAGACATTGGCTAATGCTGAATTGAAATATAATATCCTAGAAAAACAAGCATATGCATTGGTGAAAGCAATTAAGGATTTTAGAATTTATGTGTTGCACTCTCATATTGTTGCATACGTGACAAACGTTGTTATAAAAGATATTCTTACACAAGCTGATCCAGATGGAAAAGAGGAAAGTGGATAGCAAAACTGTTGGAGTATGACATTGAGATCAAACCCACCAAGTTGGTAAAGGGTCAAGGCTTAGCCAAATTGTTGACTCAGTCAAATCTGGATTGTATGGGTATCAATTTAAGCACAGAAATTTCTGAAAATGAAGAAGAGTTGGTCCAAATCAATGAGAAATTTTTGATCTCAGAATGGTATAAGGATGTAGCATTTGTCTTGTAGCATAATAGAGCTCCTAATAACCTTTCAAAATCCAAAGCTCGGTTCACCAAGTTGAAATCTCTCAGATATTTTGTATATGACCAAAATCTATTTTGGAAGGATGCAGGAGGAATATTATTAAATTGTCTCATTGAAGAAGAAGTTGATAAAGTAATTGATGAATTTCATAAAGGGGATTGTGGAGGCCATCACTATTGGAAAGCCACTGCAAACAAGATTTTGAGAGCTGGATATTTTTGGCCAACTATGTTCAGAGATATTTATAAAAAGATAGCAACATGCCATGAATGTCAAGTATTTGAAGGAAAGAGAAAGCTCATACCAATGCCCTTGGTTCCTATTTATGTTGAAGCACCTTTCCAGCAGTGGGGATTAGATTTTATAGGGGAAATCCATCCTCCTTCATCAGGACAGCATCGCTGGATTCTCACAGCCACCGATTACTTTACAAAATGGATAGAGGCAATACCCACCAGGCAAGCAAATGATTCAGTAATAATTTCTTTCTTAGAAAATAACATATTATCAAGGTTTGGTTGCCCAATCAAGATCATCACAGACAATGCTCAAGCTTTTAAGTCGAAAAGAATGATTAATTTTTGTCATCAATATCACATTTCCCTTGGTCATTCCACTGGTTATTATCCACAGGGAAATGGTTTAGCTGAAAGTTCAAACAAGAGTTTTGTGAGAATTATTAAGAAGCTGCTGCAAGAAAATAAAAAGGCTTGGCATTTGAAACTGAAGTATGCCTTGTGGGCTGACCGGATTTGCACAAAAAGGTCCATTGGAACATCACCATATGAGCTTGTGTATGGGGCAGAGGCTATATTTCCAACATCTCTCGGAGTACCAGTAATGAAGCTGATTCAAGGATTAGAAGAGGAACCAAATGCTGTACAACGAAGGATAAATCAGCTAATAGCTTTGCAGGAGAAAAGGAACGAGGTGTTTGACAATCATCAACAAAGCCAGAATAGGATCAAGAGAGCATTTGATAAAAAGATTAAAGAGGTCACATTCCAAATTCATGATAAAGTCCTGAAATGGGAAGCTAGAATTGAAGAGAAAGGAAAACATGGTAAATTCGAGAATTTGTGGAAAGGGCCATATCAAATTTCTGCTTTCCATGGGAATAACACCTACATTCTGCAAGAAGTTGATGGAACACCATATGCTGGAGGACCTGTTAATGGCAGGTTCTTAAAGCATTACCATTGATTGAATCTCAGCCAAGTAGCTCACAAACATTGTATATAACCATTTTATTAGTCTTTCTTGTTAAAGATAAATGACAAGCTGAACAGGAAGCTTAAGCCCGAGGTGAAGGCCCACAAAGCTAGAAAGGAATGCTTGTCAACCTTGTTTATGTTTTCAGAAATTGAACAAAGCACTGGACCTACAAGTTCTTAGTGTACTACAGGAGCACACTATCCCAAGTGGAGCCACTGTTATCACTTAGAACTAATAATTTTTTTTTTGTATATAGTTGTTTGTCCTAGTCCAAGTACGAAGGTCTGTGTCAAGTTGATTTCATTTTATATGTCTTACTTAGGATTTGAGTGTTAAAGTTCTTAATTTAAAACCATACTCAATTCCTATTGGTCCTAATTCATCCATCATCGTTCCATAGTCATGTCCTATCCATGTCCAAGTCATCATGTCTTTTAGTGATTTCGTAGCGTAATCCTATTGGCCCGTTTTGCAGCACAATTATGGTTTAGCAGTTTCGCAGCGCGTCATCATTAGGTCGTTTCGCAGCGCATTATTAGAATTTCAAACTAACAGCGCTACGAAATCATGGATTCTGGCTTTTTGCAGCGAATCTTTCCTAAAAGGTCAAGTCTGTTATCCGAGTCATTAGTTGTGTCTACTCATGTCAGGTTTTGTACCTTTCGTATCATGTTTAAACACTCATTTTCCACTATCCCACTAATAGCTCTGTTAACATGCTCGGAAATATCATTCCCAAGGGATTTTACCGTGCATGTACTTAATGATAGTCGTAAATGCTGCATGAGTGACAAAGAATTTGGATTTCAAGCGAATTTGGTTTTCAAGCGAGGTTGTTTTCAAGCGAGCCAGAATTCAAGCGAGGCTGAATAAAAAGGAACTGAACCACCATTGCAACTGAAGCTATTAGACTCTGTGTGTGAAGATTTTGAAAGGAAAATGGAGAGAAAAGAACACAGATCCGGTAAGTGCCAGAGGACTGAACCTGAGGGCTTGGATATAGCGTTGAGGGATGAAGGCGTGAAGAAAGCGTTCAAAGATGCCGGCTGCTGGAACTTTTGCAAGAAGCTGCAAGGAGGACATGCGCAGGTAACCAAAGAATTTGCGCTTAATTTCACTGGGTTAAATTCGAAGGTAGCCATGTTAGAGGTTCAGGTGTCTCCAGAAGCAATAGCTGTTGTAACAGAGATTCTAAGAGGACGGGAAGAATGGTTTAAAAATTTTAAGTTTGATATGAATCCCTGTAAGGAGTTTTTAAAGGAGGCATATGTAAATGAAGACTTAACAAAAGCAGTGCCCAGAAATTATGTCAAGGAACATTATGCTCTTCTTCTCACCTGCATTTAGAAATACTTGACCTGTGAAGGGAGGTACAATAAGGTCTATTCTTACCATTTCAAACTGCTCTTGCATTTCACGGGAAAAATCTCCATAGACATTCCCTTTTATTTGTTTCGCAGTCTAAGTAAAATGTGTGATAAAGTGCAGTTAAGGAAAGAGGACTGTGAAACCTCTCTGTTTCATCATGGTTTGATTAAATTGCTAGTTTTAGATGGCCTCCAAAAGATAGGCAGAGACTGGAATTCGTTTATTTTCATGGCCGGATTTCAAAGCAAGACTGGCCTTACTCCACAACCAGTCAGAGAACTCACCATAGCTGAACTTCAAAAAGAGGCAAGAGCTAAAAAGAAAAACAAGTCAGAGCCAAGAAGACCAGTGAAGCCATTGATCATTCAAGAACCACCTCAGCAGTCAACAAAAGAAAAATCTCAGGATAAGAAGACTGTACCTGAAACAAGTAGAGCTGAAGCAGTTTCAAGAGTAAGGACAAGAAGCCAAATAAACAAAGAAAAGGGTAAAGCCATAGCTGTTGATGAGAGCCCAGTGTCTAAGGCAAGTTTGAGTGATTTATTACAGGCCATTGAATTTGAACAGTGTGAACCAGTTCATATTGATTTGACACAGTCACCGCAAGAAGGTACCAAGAAGTCTAAAGCCTCAAAAAGGCTTAAATTCGATGAGCCAGGTGAAGGATATATGTTCAAACCTAGAAGACCTATTACAAGGAAGCAAGTAAAAGAAGTGTTGTCAAAAACAGAGGAAACTAGGAAAGTTAAGCAAAGTGACACAAGCAAAACAACCATCACATCTCAAGGAGACAACATAGCAGTCATAAAGAACCAGTTGGAGGCAGCTAAATATGAGATTGCCAAACTGAAGCAAGCAGTTAGAAAACATGCAGATGTGTATACACATTATCGTAAAGCTCTGTGGGGAGGGACTGAAACCTATCAAAATCAATTGAATTCAGTAGTTGATGGCCATGCACAGTTTCATACATGGACAGTACCAGCCATCCAGGAGGCCAAGTACATAAGAAAGATAAATATGCACCTAAGAGCTGAGAATAAAGCTCTGAAGAAGAAGATTGAAGGCCTGAAGGTACAGCTGTATCAGTTATCTACTAAATGAATTTTCTCTTCAAGAGAGGTTTTGTTCCAAATTTTTGTCGTATCTGCTTAGTCTTATTGTTTTTGAAGACATGTAAATCCTTGCTATATATATGAAAGATCGAAGGAAGTTTTGGCAAACAAACGTTTTGGTGATAAAGGTCTCGGGTCAAAGGTAAGCTGTTTCAAATAAAACAGCAGTTTCGTAGCGCGCTACGAAACTGCTGAAGGTGTGGATTTTAACGCAGAACAGGCAAGTTTGCATTTTGAGCGGAAATTTTGGAAAGGGAACGCCAAAAGAACATGCAAGATATCAGGTGGAGCTACAATAGCCGTTCAGATCAAGACAGGTGTACCTTGAAAAGGGTGGAATATTTTAACCCAAGTTAAATTTCTGTTATAAAGCCACTTTATCACCGTTCAAAGGGTAAATGCATGGTATACAAAGAACTGTTGCCCGCATACATATCTATTGATGCAGCCTCCAACACATCAGGAACGTGGCAGCGTTCCATATTTTGAGTCATTAAAAGCTAGAAGACATGCTGCTGTGCATTTGAGAAATTTAAGGAAAATTGGGGCCGAGAAGCAAGGGACATCTCCCAACATGACTGAGCAGTTAAAGGATTTAGCGTTCAAGGTCGATATGGAGTACTAAACATCCAGCTCAGCCATATCAAAAAAGGACCAGGTGTCAAAGAACAAGGAGAAGTCATTATGCGTGGAAGATAGAGTTAGAGTTATAGTTAGTTTAGAACTCTTAAACACTACAGTCAGTTCCTTATTGTATTTATGAGTTAGTTCAATAGCTAATAGGTGTCATTAGAGGCAGTTATCGAGCTCCCCTCATGCTGGAGGAGGAAGCTCGAAGTAGTTAGAATAATGATTCTATATATAGCTGAAACATCTATGTAATGAGGGTTGGAGATTTTATAAAACAGAGTGCTGTTTTGGCTTATGTAAAGAACTGAATTCAGTAATATAAGTTATCTGCTTTTCTTCTCAGGATTCATAAAGCATTTTCATGTTCAAGATGTGTGATTTTATTTTGTCTTTCATGTCTTTTTCAGTTGCTTAGATGAGTAATCACTCAGAATTCACTTATGCTGCTCTGACTTCCTGTACCCATCTATGAACTGTGGTTTTATAAGAGTTGTGTTTTGAACATTTAAATGTCACATGCCCTGACTTCTATGTAAAGGCAGTATCATCATTTGCTGAGGTTTGGTAGACTCCATAAGCCCAATGGAAACTTATGTAATGTTTGTCCAGCCTTCATATTTGTTAATTTTACTTCACAAGAGTTAGCCATCTTACTAATAGTCAAAATCAATAACCTTTGAGAGAGCCCTCTCAGGCTAAGGAGGCTAAGCCTTAGTCAAAAGATTGGTCTGAAATAGTTACACAAGGTCTACCTGATCAGCAGCCTTTCAGGGCTTGATTTTGTGATAACACAATAGATGTGAGCTTTAAGTTTTGTTCCATTGGAGTAGTAAGAGGATTTCACTCTGTCATGCCAAATCTGTTTAACAAATCTCCAATGTATTTCTTTTGAGAAAGAAATATGGACTTTGGATGTTGGGTTACTTCAATGCCAAGATAGTAATGAACATAGCCCAAATCAGTCATTTCAAAACTTTTCCCCAATTCCTTCTTTATGGATGCAATGTAGCTTTCATTGTTCCCTGTCATTAAAAGATCATCTACATATACCATAAGATATACAACTATTTTTCCAACTTTCTTGACAAATAAAGTTGCATCATCAAGATCAAAATGATTGAAGTTGAGTTTCAGAAGATGCTCAGTTAGTTTTTCATACCAGGCTCGCGGTGCTTGTTTGAGGCCATAAGAGGACTTCACAAGTTTGCATACTTTATGTTCATGTCCTTTCACAGCAAATCCTTCAGGCTGGGACATAAAAACATTCTCTTTTAGATCTCCATTCAAGAAGGCAGTTTTTACATCCATTTGATGGACTTTCCAACCGTTCTGAGCTGCTAGTGCAAAGAGTGTCCGGATGGTGGCCCATTTTGTTGTGGGGGCAAAAGTTTCCTCACAATCAACCCCTTCCTTCTGTGCAAAACATTTTGCCACAAGCCTAGCTTTGTGCTTGTCAAGTGAGCCATTAGCTTTGTACTTGTTCTTGTAGACCCACTTGCAGCCAATTGGTTTGGTTCCAAATGGAGGGTCAACCAGCTTCCAAGTGTTGTTCTTTATGAGGGCATCATACTCCTTTTGCATCGCTTCTTTCCATTCATTATGAGAAGTAGCTTCTTTAAAGGAAGTTGGTTCAAAATCTGTAGACAAGTTCAATTCACAATCATAAGAAACATCCATATCAACAGGTGAATTAGAGTCATCTACATCACCTCCATTTTGTTGGTTTGAATTTCTGGTCCCTGTTTTTCCAATTTCATCAGGATGAACACTTTCAAGTGTCTTTGTCAGCCACTTTGGGGGACCTTTCTGAGATGGTCCAAGCTGCTCTGTTGATTGATTTGGGACTGAATCAAGATTGAGTCTCCCAATTCTATCAATTACATCACTTAAAGCATCATCCGTTGTTGGAGTTTCATTCGGGGGAGAGTGTTCTTCAGAAGAAGATTCCACATGTTGATATAGAATAGGAATCCCCCCTTCAAGATGTGGAATCTGATTATCAAATTCTTGAAATGATTTTGTTTTTGCGAATCTATCCAAGCGATCAAGTTGCCACTCAACAACATTGTTAGATTTGGATGATTCAAGAAAAATTACATCTCTAGATACAACAAACTTTTTATTTACTTCATCATAGAGGCAGTATGCTTTAGAGGTGTTTGAATACCCTAGGAAGATACACTTACGACTTCTAGCACCAAGTTTGTTTCTATGTACCTTTGGTATCAAAGCATAACAGGTGGAACCAAAGACCCTGAGATGTTTTACCGAAGGAACATGTCCATGCCATAATTCCTAAGGAGTCTTGTTTCTTATAGCATTAGATGGACATATATTCTTTATATATGCAGCACATAGAACAACATCAGCCCAAAACATTATCTTTACATTTTTGAAGAAAAGCATGGATCGTACCATATTCAAGATTGTTCTATTCATTCTTTCAGCTACACCATTCTGTTGGGGATTCTAAGGCACGATTGTTTGATGTTTGATCCCATGTTGGTGAAGATAGTTTTCAAATTCATTTGATGTATATTCTTTTCCATTATCAGTGTGAATAGACCCAATATGAGATTGTGCATCATTTTCAATCCATTTATGAAAATTCTTGAATGTTTGAAAAGCATCAGATTTGTTCTTCAATAAATAAACCCAACACATTTTGCTGTAGTCATCAATAAATGTCATGATATATTTATTTCCATTTTCAGAAGGAACAGGCATTGGACCACATAAGTCTGAATGAATGAGTTCAAGCTTCCTATGTGCTCTTGAATATGAATCATGAAAAGACTATTTGCTATGCTTTCCTAGAATGCAAGCATCACATTGCTTAAGTTTCCTAGGAATTGTAGGCAAACTAGCAACACCATTTTTTTTTCAATAAGTGGAGACTGTCATAGTTTAAATGTCCAAATCTAGCATGCCATAATAAACTTGATGGAAGTGTACCTTCTTGATGATGAGAAATATATGAGAAATGTTGTGCATGAGCAAAGGTTCCTTGCAGTTTGAGAAGCCTTTCTTCTTCTATTCCCCTCATGACAAGTGAGTGGTCAGATGATTTTCTTACCTCAAGCTTGCCATCAAACATGTGAATGGAGTGACCTTGCTGGTGGATGTGGACCAAGGAAAACAAGTTTCTCTTGAGCTGTGGGAGATATAGAACATGATCCAGAAGAAAGTCTAGAAGACCAGGCAGTTTAAGCCTGATTTTGCCAAGCCCTGATGGCTTGATTTTTGATTGATCTGCAAAGTATACTGCTCCATCAACATTGTCAGTGAAATATTCAAAAAAATATTTTCTATGAGTAATGTGATAGGTTGCTCCTGAATCAAGCAACCAATCATTTTTCCAGGAAGTAAGTGAAGCATTAAACAAATCTTCATTTACTCCAATGTTACATTGTGCCTCAATATAGTGAGCGGATTCATGTGCTTTACCTTTGTCTGTATCATCAGTTTTACCTTTCTGTTGGTTTCTTTTCTGCTCAATTTTGTCCCATGGTAGCTTGCATGTAGAGGCATCATGTGATCCATTTCTTTTGCAGTGAATGCAATGCAGATCTGCCTTTTCTCCTTGAGAATGTCTGCCCCCCCTGCCTCTGAAATATCTTCCTCTTCCTCTTGTAGAATCTTGAGTAGGATTCTTTTCTTTATGAGCAAGGCACACAGTCTCTTCAGAAGACTCAGGGGTTGTCTTCTTTCCAAAATCTTTCTCTCTTTCAACAAACTTTTTCACAAGAGAGTCAAAGGTTATATCTTTGAGATTTCCATTTGCTTGCAAAGACTCAAGATAATTGGAGTAAGTAGGATAAAGTGCCTTGAGAAAAGCAATAAGAGGGATATCCAGATCAACCTTAGTAGATTTGATATCATGCATTATATACTTTACTTCAGATGCAAGAGAAAGAGGATCATTATTTTGCAGTTCAAGAGTGAAGAGTTTAATCATGAGTTGGACAACTTCAAGCGCAGAATGTGAGTCATAAGGTTCTTTCAGTTTTTGAAGGGCTTCAAAGGCAGTTGAATATGATGAAATATGGCGACTCACCTCTTCATTTACAGATGCTATGATTAATGCATAAGCTTTGCTGTTCTTGTTTTCCCAAATGACAAGCTCTTTGTCTGAGGTAGGCTGTACTGGGTCATTGTCTCCTTCTCCGACACACACTCCTTTCCACAACTCATTGAAGATGAGGGTGTGTTTTATCATCCGGGATTATTCAGGATAGTTCTCCTTGCCAGTGAGAACTATTCCTACCAAGGAGATGATTGAATGCATTTTGTAAAAAAAAGACTTATGCTGATAGAAAAACAGTTCTGGTGATATACTCAAAAAGGAATTCTCAAAAGATTTCAAATCCACAATGTGACCCATATAAATCCATCATTGTATAAATTTACCTCACATAAACCTCATATAAGTTTCATATAAGTCCATCATATAAATCTCATAAAACTTCACCTTATAAATCTTATGTAAATCTCATAAAACTCCACCTTATAAATCTTATATAAATCTCATAAATATTCACCTATAAATATCATGGTCATGCACATTCTTTGCACTGTAATTTACAGCGGTCAACCTTGGCAAAGCATTAAACCAAGTTATGGAGGCCAGCGCTCAAAACTTATTTGAAATTTGAACTATTCAAAATGTATTGAAACCATTCACCATACCATTTGATCGTATATCATTCAGGCATGTCAAAAATACCATTCGAACTTATTTGAAACAGGCAGCAAGTGTATTTATTTGAAATATTTAAAGTATATGTCAGCAGCATTCAAAACTGCGTTCAAAACTTATGAGAGTTTCGCAGCAGTAATTTAAAAACGCGCAGGCAGCACTTATTTGAAAAGAGCAGCATCATTCCACCAACCTTAAACCAGTACAGTGCTACACCGTTGAGTCACAGCATCAACACTTATTTGAAAACAACAACATTTGTAAAAGCACCACGAACAAGGGAAGAGACCTGGGCTCATCAACGCTTTCACTACCATTCAATATCATTCGATATATGAAAATGTTCATACAATATGATAGGATAGGCAACATTCATTTGAAACAAGCATTCGATACCATATTAAAAACGTAAAGGAAACAATGAAATACTGAAGCCCTTCAAATTGCATGTACCCCTTCTTTGTATCACAGAGGAATTGAACCAACCGTTAAACATATATGGGCTCTTGGTACACAAATGTCTGTCAAACGTAGCAAACGTATTTCAGGCAGCATTTAAAACAGTGGTGATACCGCTTCCACTCATCACGCTTCCGCTGCTGGGCTTATCATGTTTCAACAGTGTTAATGGTGGTATGTTGATTCAACAACGTTTGTCTGCCTTCTGCTTTGGACAGAGGCGTTCTTCAAAAAAACGTAGACGCATCAAGTAATCATTCACCAAATTAATCCTTCAAATGATAGAGGTGTTGAGGACAGTGCTCAGGTCAGAACGACAGAGGGCAGTGCTCAGACCAGTGTACAACCCACAGTAGCAAAAATGAAGGGAGTTACAACTTATTTTGAGAACTTGGCTCTGATACCATGTCAGGCCAGGTAGTAACTCAAATAGGCAGTAAAACTGATTTGTGTTATTCCATAGGTAGGTTATTGTTATATACAATAGGAAGTGATTGTTCAGTTCATCTCTCGATGACTGTTCACGTTCCTAATTTAATTATTTACATAAAATTCACCCAATCATGAAGATTAGGTGTCAACAGGATTTCCTTGAATGATTTCCTTATAATTAGATTTTCACTAAATAACCATGAATTGATTATCTAAGGCATCATAGTAAAAGCAAGGGAAACATTAAACCTTTATTAGCTAGGATCACTAGTCTAATTAGATGCATCATAGACAAAATAAACTATGGCTTTCACATATAGTGTATAGCACCTGTTAAGTTTGTATGAACCATAGGTTGATAATTAAGGCTGAAAGTAAAAGGGGGATAACATTATTCCTATAATTCTAGAGGTCTTCAATTAGGGTGTTGCAACCCCATCATCCTTAAAGAAAAACCAACCTCATTGTTCACACCATTTTAGGTGTATTTCTCCAATAGTAAGAGACCATCAATTGTGTATTTTATTTGTAGCATTGCGCCATCCTAGGTGTTAGCACTCTGTAGTTTTCTTAGGATGAAGAGGAAACCGTAGAGGTAACCACAAATCACTTTAAAACTAGGATCTAGCCCTTCTAGCTTTAGAGAAGGCTCTCTCTGTATGAATGTTCAATTATTGTCTTAGATTTTAGGCTAGATATGAATATCAAAGATAGGCTTTCTAATGTTGTGATTACAGGGTGAAGGAAAAGTCCATTAGGCATGGGAAGTTGATAAATTCACTACGGGCTGATTGGGTAAGTACCAAGAAGTCAATTTGAATGTCTCATTTTTAGTTGTTTTATGGAGTTGATTTTATTTTTCCTACTTCCTTAGGGATTCTAGTGTTGAAATTCTTACATGAAGTAGAGGTAGAAACAAATGGTATGCATAGGCGAATCAATCAAATGATACAATTGCAACATACTAGAGAGGAGGTTTATAATAATACTCAACTAATCTAATAGGAGATCAAGAAGATTCATGGCAAGAGGGTAAAAGAGGAATATTTTCAAATTGATGATCTTGCATTGAAATGGGATGCAAAGAATGAAGAAAAGGGGAAACATGGAAAGTTTGACAGTCTGTGGAAGGGGCCTTAGAAAATTGCAACCTTTCATGGAAACAATGCCTTTTTGTTGAAGGATCTCATTGAGGATTTGCTTGTTGAAGGGCCTGTTAATGGAAGGAAAATCAAACATTACTTAAATTAGGTCCAACTGGTATTAGACATAGTCATTGTAAATATTACTTTCTGTTTTTAGGATTACAAGTGTGGGTGGTTTCTATCAGAGATTGAAGCTCGAAGTGAAGGCCCCAAGTATCTTATGAGTTACTGTTGTTTTTAATAAAAATTTAGTTAGCCAAGGTCATGGTTAGTCGAAGTTAGTCTCAATTGATCAAGAGTCAAATAACAACCAAATAGATAAGGCTACTAGTCTATGGTGTTCTTGGAACCTCACAGGGAGGATTCCATCCCCATTGGAACCACTGTTAGGGTCTTATAATATAATGATCAAGGTATGTTTGTCTAGCTATTTATTCTAAGGGATGTTGTAACTTATTTTTTACTTTAGTTTTTTTATCTTTTCAAAATAAAAAAAGATAGAAAAGAAATAAAGAAAGAAAAATAGGAAAAGAATGTAAACAAAAACAACACAGTAAAAATATATGAAAAATTTAAAAGAAATGTCCCAAATAAAGCGCGCTAGTTTAAATACTGCACTAAACCAGTTCATTGATTTTAATCATTTTTATTTTTGGACAATTGTTGTTTAATTTGTAAATAAATCAATGATTTGATGTTTTATTTGTTTCAATAAAGTGATCACATAAATAAATGGATAAGATTTTCCCAGCCTGAATCAATGAAAGAAGAAAAGTTTGGGGCCCTACAACACTTTTGTAAGTTAACGGGGGGGTCTAAAAGGTGGCTATTTGGAAACCATTAAACCATTCATGGTAGCCCCACAATGAGTTTGGGGCCCCCTCCCCTGAAATATCTTACTGCCTACACCCCCCCCAACCCCCTCGACATAAAAAAAACAACTTTCCTAATCCTACTATTGCTCCCACTCAATTCACACTCTGCCACTTCTAATTCTCCCTTCTTCCCCCACCATATAACAATTTTAACCATTAAATTCCCCAACAATTGTTATATGGATATTTAAATGGTTAATTCTTCTCGCCAACATTTAATTTCCCTGATGAGACGGACTGAAATGGTTATTTTCCCATTTAATCACTCATTCAACCATTTTAAAAGCTACACATCACCCTACATACATTCCTTTCACTATTCCATTTATTACCAGTTTAGGTTTAGTCTTGAAATTGGCAAGCATGCCATCATCCTCCTACATCAGCGATCATTGTAGTTCGATAATTTGATTCCCTAGATTCTAATTTTCAATCAAAAATGTCGTCCCATAAAGGAAAATCAAAGTTGGTTGTAGAAAGCCCTACATTTCCCCCTATTGTAAACCTTGATAAAATTCCCCTAGTCGACACATAGTATAAGATAGCATAGACCTAGTGTGAGTTCTATATGTATGAACTCCACAACTAGGCAAACCAAAATTTCTTAGATGTTAGCGATGAATTGAGAATTTGGTAATATTTTTTTACCCCAATTCATTTTTCCCCAAACCCATGTATTTCCAAAATTTGTTACATGGTTTCATCTCAGATATCTCCCTAGTCAGAGGGTTGTAAATTCCCATAAGAATGAAACTCTATTTGCAATTACACCTGAATCTATCTCTCAATCACTCTAGATTGATCCTCAAATTACCTTATAACCTTTTTCCACTGATTTACTCATGGATATATCAGAAACTCACCTTCCCTCTGTTGGCATTATGAGACAGGTTTGGAATAGGCTTAGCTCTATGACATAAGTGTTGTCCTTGATGGCACCTCACTCAATTGGAAGATCACAGTTCAAGCAATCAGAATGGAAGAAAATGAGGTATACGTAGGTTCATCTTAACAAAGTCACTTATACACGTGGGTGTACCGATCAAAAGGCGCATATACGTACGCACGCGTTTTCATGCAGACGAAAGCGCATACATGTGGGAAAACTTATGGCTGGTCCATGGTATTTAGTCCGACATATTTGAACCTATGGTTTTGGTCCTTGGTATTGCATCTAAAGTATTGAACCCAGGTATTGGGTCCCTAGTATTGGATCTCTATGGTTTTGGACCATGGTTTGAGTAAGGCCTAGAATATAAAAAGGGAAGGAGATCATTTGGCTTGAGTGTCAACTTATGTGTTGAATATCTTGAGAAGAGCAAGATCTAGAATACTGGTGTTTGGTTGGTGAGTTATAGCTGGACCTGAATCAAGGAGGAACCTGAGCATTACAAGATGGTTAAGATCTATTGATGGGTCGAGATCTCAAGGCTTGAATAGTAGTATCATTGTGTGGTTTTGATTAATTATATTTGGCGCATGATTAGATCTATAAATCTGATAATCTGGGTTTAACTGATGTCTTATTAAGAAAAAGATAAGTTATCTTTTATAGATCTGTATGTAGGTTCGATGCATCGGAGGCACGTATACACGCAGGTCAATCAAGTGAAGACTGCATATACACTGGTTGGATTTGACATAGCTGCATATGTATGCAGGTTTCTATTGGTGAAGTAGCGCATGTCTTCTTGAAATATGTTTTAGCCGCTTCTGTTTATTGCTGCAGTGTTCTGGGTTCAGAATTGGTGTCTGGTTATTGGTGTTGTGTTCTGGTTACAACATTCTAAGAAGTTATTGGTTGATTCAGTATTTGTACAAGGAAGTTGGTTGATTGCAGATCTACCTGATGTTTGATTGATGTTCATGGATTCAATCTAAAAATTTATGAAACGTTGTCTCTGGAAGAAAAGAGAAGGTTGTAGCCTTCTATAGGTCAGCACCTACGTACTAGTACCTCAGCTAGTACAAGAGCTAAGGGGGTTGTAGCTCCCTTCCAGGAGAAGTTGGAGAACGAGAGAAGGTTGTAGCCTTTTGCAGGTTGAAGCCTGCGTACTGGTATAAGTCTGCACCAGTACAAAATCATTGTAAAAGAAGTTTCTAATTGAAAGAAGATAGAGACATATTACAGCAGGTGGTTTTCACCCACATTGCGTTTCCACCTTATATCTTGTGTTCTTTTGTGTGATTGTCTACTCTATTTTTCTCCTGGTTACTGTTATAAGGTACGGACACACAGATTAAGGATCAACATATGAAGATTAAATTAAATTTAAAGTCTACAAGTTATATGCAAGTTGCATTAACCAGAGTTGCATATATATGTTGTTTTCACTAACTGAAGTAGCATATACAAATCTGTGTTGAATTGAAAAAGAATTTGACTTAATAATATTGATTCACCGCCCCCTCTCAGTATTATTTTCAACAATTGGTATCAGAGCAGGTCCTTCAGAGAAGCTTGATCGCTTGAAGGGAGATATTTCATCATGAGCAACTACGAAAAGGAAGCATCAATCAGACCACCAATTTTTGATGGGAGCAACTTCGTCTATTGGAAGGTAAGAATCACTGCCTATCTTCAATCTCTTGGTACAGAAGTTTGGGATAGTGGAAATAGGATACACATTTCCTTTAGCAACTCCTACAGATACAGCTGGTAAGAAGCAGTATGAAACAAAGGCAAAGGCTGTCAATACTCTATTAGGGAGTCTATCTCAATCAAAATTTGTCAAGGTTATGCAGCTCAAAACAACAAAAGAAATATGGGACAAGATTGTTATAAGCTATGAAGGAGATGATCAGGTAAAACGAGCAAAAATTAAAACTCTCAGAATTCAGTATGAAAGTCTCAGAATGTACAATGATGAAAGTGTGGCTAACTATTTCCTTCGTATAGATGAGATTGTTAATTGTATGAAAAACTTGGGTGAAGAAATAAAAGAAGTTTTTTTGGTTGAAAAGGTTCTAAGATCTTTGTCTCCTAAGTTTGATTCAAAAGTTTCTGCCATAGAAGAAAAGCAGAATCTACAAAGCCTTACCATGTCACAGCTGCATGGAATCCTAACTACTTACAAAATGAGAAAAGTGGGACCATCAGACAGGAGAGAAGCTGCATTCAAAGCCTCATGAAAAGGAGATTACAATGAGTCAGAACATATGTTAGAAGAAGAGGAAGAATCTAATTTTGTCAAGAAACTTCAACGGGGAACTGGAAGATTCAGAGGTAAGTTGCCTTTCAAATGCTTTGCTTGTGGAAGAGTAGGTCATTATGCTACCAAATGTCCTCATAAAGATAAACTTGAAAAAGGTAAGGAACCTGTTAGATGGAACAGAAAACAGAATGTAAGTAAGAAGAGCTATTATACTCATGAAGACAGTGATGGATATTCAGTTAGTGATGAAGATGAACAACGTAATGATTATAGACTTTTGATGGCTTTTGAAGATGATGATTTCTTGGATGCTATAGATGAAAAAGGTCTCTATGAAGAAATTTATAAGCTCAAAATTTGTTTATAGGAAAAGAATGTGATTATAGATACTCTGACATTCCAACTCTCTGAAAGAGAAAAACAAAATGAAAAGTTAGAATGTGAAATTGTGGGACTTAGAAAAGAAATTGAGAAAACAAAAGCTCTTAATCTTAAATTTGCTAAAGGATCTGAAACTTTAGATGAGATTATCAAAGTGCAGTGTTCTCATCTAATCAAGACAGGTTTTGGATATACTGAAGAAGCCTCTCAAGCACAGAAGCAAGCACAAAAGCCATCCACCTCCAAAAGTTATCTTGATGCAGCAAGGAGAAGTGAACAGGTTAACAATCCACAACAAAAGCATAATGCTAATCACCAGGTAAATCAAGGACAATTTACCTCAAGAATGAACAAAGACTACTAGGTAAATCGGGGCAATCTGCTTCAAGGATGAACAGAAGCTACAACAAACCACAAGTAAATCATTCTCAATTTGCCTCAAGAATGGACGTCAATAGAAACTACAATCAATTGGTTGGTAGATTTGATAATTGCAGGAGTTTCTTTAATGGCCAATGTTTCTCTTGTCATAACTTTCGTCACAAAGCAGCTCAATGTGTTGCCTACAAAACAATCATGACTAGAGAAGCTCAAAAACAAAGGAGTATGACTAGGATCATGAAAAGGACCTACAATAACTTTTTTGCTCTTGAGAATGAAGTAGAATGTTCTATTTGTAATAGCTTCGCTCATGAAGATTCTGAATGCAGGAGTAGGTTTTGGCAAACAACTCAGAAGGAGCAGGTTTCATTGGGTCCTAAGACATGGAAAAAGAAAGAACCGCAACCAGAAAGATGTGGGATAGCCTTATATGCAGAAGGAGAGGAAAATTAGTGGTACATCGATAGTGGATGCTCAAAACATATGACAGGTGATAAAGATAAACTTTAGTCATATATTGCCTTAGAAAAGGAGAAGAAGGTTTCCTTTGGAAATGACAACCCTGCACTCATAAAAGGTAAAGGTTCTGTTCTTTTGAAAGAAAAGGTCAAGGCTGGAAATGTTATGTATGTTGATGGCTTAAAGCATAATTTATTAAGTGTCAGTCAAATGTGTGATCAAGGAAATGAAGTAATATTTCGATCAAATGGATGCATTTTTCGTGAGCTTGATACAGGAGAAACAATGATCAAAGGCATAAGAACTCCAAATAATTTATATATACTCAAGGGAGGACAACAACAATGCTATCTAAGCAAGAATGATGAACACTGGCTATGGCACAAAATATTGGGGCATCTAAGCTTCTCACAGATAAGGAAAGCATGCAAATATCAGGTGGTTCGTGATCTACTTGACATCAAAATTCTAGACAATACTATATGAAAATCATGTCAATTTGGTAAGCAGACTAGAACTAATTTGCCTGAGAAGGAAGGATCAGCTAGTAGGCCACTTGAACTTGTCCATACTGATGTATGTGGTCCATCTAGGAAAAGGTCACCTCAAGGAGAGGAATACTTTATATTGTTCATTGACGACGTGTTGGATAGGACTTATGAAGCACAAAGATGAAGCTTTCGAAAAGTCCAAATCCTTCAAAGCCTTGGTGGAAAACGAATCACATCACATAATCAAATGCCTCAGATATGATTGAGGAGGGGAATTTACCTCGAATGAATTTTTCGATTTTTGTGAAGAAAATGGAATAAGAAGGGAATTCTCTATTGCAAGGACTCCTCAGCAAAATGGAGTAGTGGAAAGGATGAACAGAACGGTTCAACAAATGGCTTGTGCTATGCTTGATGAGTCTGGAACTCCCGCAACCTTCTGGGGTGAAGCCGCATTTGATGCAGTTACTATTCTCAACAAGACAAATGTCTGGATAAACCACACTCAGACTCCTCATGAACTTTGGTATGGTAAGACTCCCACGTAAAATACTTCAAAATTTTTGGAAGCAAATGCTACATCAAGAAGACTGATGAAAATCTTGGCAAGTTTGAACCTAGAGCAGATGAAGGCATTCTCCTTGGTTACTCTCCCGACAGCAAAGCATACAAGTTTTATAATAAAAGACTTGGAAAAATTGTTGAAAGTATTGATGTAGTGGTTGATGAAGAAGGAAACACTCCTAGGCAGGTAAAATCTGAAGATTTCGAAGATGATGAGGACTATCCATCAACATCAAATCAAATTCATAATGAAGAAGAAACCCATGAGGCACTAGAAGAACAGATAAGGATAGAAGAAAAGACTCCATCCAGGTACGTTTAGAAGAATCATCTAGAAACTCAAATTTTGGGGCAAAAAGAGGCAGGTGTACAGATAAGAAGATCCATTTCAGAAGCTTCAATCTATCTAGCATTGCTCTCCTCCACTGAACCACAAAATGTAAGAGAGGCATGCAAAGATGAATGCTGGGTCAAGGCCATGGAGGAAGAACTTGAGCAGATTGAAAAGAATGACACTTGGGAGTTCGTTCCTAGACCAAAAGATAAGAATGTCATAGGAACAAAATGGATATTCAAAAACAAGCTGAATGAAAATGGAGATGTTATTAGAAACAAGGCTAGGCTTCTTTGTAAAGGGTATGCTCAACGAGAAGGCATAGACTTTGAAGAAACCTTTGCACCAGTTGCTAGACTTGAGGCCATTAGAATGTTCCTTGCTCTCTCTAGCTTTCAGAAGTTCAAAGTATTTCAAATGGATGTGAAATCTTCCTTTCTGAATGGAGACTTGAATGAAGAAGTGTATATTGAGCAACCAAATGGGTTTATCCTTGGAAATGATCCAAAACTTGTATGCAGACTCAAAAAGGATCTCTATGGCCTTAAACAAGCTCCAAGGGCTTGGTATTATCGCTTGGATAAGTATCTTCATCAACAAGGTTTTACAAAAGGATCAACAAACAACAATCTATATATAAAAATTGACAATGATAAGTTGCTAATACTTGTAGTGTATGTTGATAATATCATCTTTGGCAGCAATGAAGAAGACATGAGTCAAAGCTTTGCCTTGGTGATGCAAAAAGAATTTGAAATGTCCCTGCTTGGTGAGCTCACATATTTCCTTGGTTTACAAGTCCAACAAAAAAAAGACGGTATTTTTCTATCGCAAACCAAGTATCTCAAGCAAATCTTGAAGAAATATGGGATGGAGGATTCGAAACCAGTTTGTACCCCTATGGTAATAGGATGTAGTCTTAGCGTAAATCATGAATCAGCGGCAGTACATCAACCAACCTATAGATCCATGATTGGTAGTCTTCTCTATCTAAGAGGTACCCGACCAGACATTATGCATGTAGTAGGAATAATTGGAAGTTTTCAAGCAAATCCAAAGGAAACTCATCTTCAGGCAGTTAAGAGAATTTTCAAGTATCTTCAAGGAACTCAAAACTATGGCTTATGGTATCCTAGAGGTACAGATCTCACACTTCATGCATATACAGATGCAGATTAGGTAGGAAGCATGGATGACAGAAAAAGCACTAGTGGTGGTGCATTCTTTATGGGTCCTAGATTAGTATCTTGGTTCAGCAAGAAACAAAGTTCTATTGCATTATCTACAGTTGAAGCAGAATATGTAGCTACTGCAACTTGCTGCACACAACTCCTTTGGATGATGAAAACAGTGCAAGACCTTCAAATCACTTGTACTCCACCTATCTCCAATTTTTGTGATAATACAAGTGCAATCAGTATTTCAAAGAATACTGTCATGCATTCAAAGACTAAGCACATACCGATCAAGTATCATTTTCTCCGGGAACAAGTGCTTGAACAAAAGGTCAAATTGGAGTATGTTCCCTCTAAGAAAAAGTTGTTGATATCCTCACGAAACCACTGCCCAGGGAGACATTTGAATACCTCAGACAAAAGCTGGGGGTAGTTGATGCATCATCTTGCTGTTGAATCTAGTCTATTTCAGAGATTGATGGTCGTACGCGAGTTTAATGTGGGGAATACGCGTACATATGCTGGTTTCTGTGGGTATAGTCGCATATATGTTGGAATGAAGAAAAGCAGTGGGGCCAAGCTCAAGATGAAAAGAGTCTAATATGGGTCTGACAGAGACCATTTGGCACAGGTTCAGGGGGAGCATATATTCTTCTAATAATGCATTGTTTGCATTATCCTAGAAGATCTTGGTTCAAATTCACAGTTGGTTTGATTTCAAGTGGAACAGATGCAGAAGGAGAACATGGGTGCTGGTCTGAATAATGATTGACAAATGCTGCTGATGTTGGTTATTGATAACTGTCAGAGTCTTGCTATAGATGTTTTGTCTCTATATTTTATATTTCTTTTATCAAGGTCATGTAACAGCCTATTTTGGTTTCCCCACTATGCCTGGGATGAATGATGTAATGTTCTTATTTTATCATGTATCCCCACTTGGTTGGGTGGATGAGTTAATACTGGTATATTCCCACTTGGTTGGGAGATGGATGTATGTATGAGTCTTTGGTGGTAGGAAGGTTAGTTATGATGTATAAAGTCATATTTCTTTTGTAGAACATCTTCTTACAGATCTTGCCTACAAGTCAGGGGGAGCAGAGTAGAGATTTTAGCATGTACTTAGGGGGAGCATAACCCTTTGCCCTTGATGTCAAAGGGGGAGAAGACTTTGAGTGACTTTGGGCTGCCATCAAGTCCAAAGGGGGAGATTGTCGGCATTATGACACAGGTTTGGAACAGGTTTGGCTTTATGACATAATTGTTGTCCTTGATGGCAACTCACTCAATTGGCAGATCACAGTTCAGGCTATCAAAATGGAAGAAAATGAGGTATACATAGGTTCATCTTAACAAAGTCGCGTATACACATGGGTGTACCGATCAAAAGGCGCGTATACGTACGCACACATTTTCATGCAAAGAAAAGCGCGTACATGTGGGAAAACTCATGGTTGGTCCATGGTATTTAGTCCGACATATTTGAACCTATCGGTTTGGTCCTTGGTATTACATCTAAAGTATTGAACCCAAGTATTGGGTCCCTAGTATTGGATATCTATGGTTTTGGACCATGGTTTGAGTAAGGCCTAGACTATAAAAGGGAAGGAGATCATTTGGATTGAGTGTCGACTTATGTGTTGAATATCTTGAGAAGAGAAAGATTTGGAATACTAGTGTTTGGTTGGCGAGTTATAGTTGGACCTGAATCAAGGAGGAACCTGAGCATTACAAGATGGTTAACATCTATTGATGGGTCGAGAACTCAACGCTTGAATAGTAGTATCATTGTGTGATTTTGATTTATTATATTTGGTGCATGATTAGATCTATAAATCTGATAATCTGGGTTTAACTGATGTCTGATTAAGAAAAAGATAAATTATCTTTTATAGATCTGTACGTAGGTTCGACGCATCTGAGGCACGTATACACACAGGTTAATCAAGTGAAGACTGCGTATACGCTGGTTGGATTTGACATAGCTGCGTATGTACACAAGTTTCTATTGG
The DNA here is from genome assembly GCA_031772625.1 of Pinus tabuliformis. NCBI lineage: Eukaryota > Viridiplantae > Streptophyta > Pinopsida > Pinales > Pinaceae > Pinus > Pinus tabuliformis. The sequence continues at coordinate 845,964,501 of CM062815.1, forward strand.
TGAAGTAGCGTACGTCTTCTTGAAATATGTTTTAGCTACTTTTATTTATTGTTGCAGTGTTCTGGGTTCAGAATTGGTGTCTGGTTACTGGTGTTGTGTTCTGGTTACAACATTCTAAGAAGTTTTTGGTTGATTCAGTATTTGTATAAGGAAGTTGATGTATTGTAGATCTATTTGATGTTTGATTGATGTTCATGGATCCAGTTTGAAAATTTATGAAACATTGTCCCTGGAAGAAAAGACAAGGTTGTAGCCTTCTATAGGTCAGCACCTACGTACTAGTACCTCAGCTAGTACAAGAGCTAAGGGGGTTGTAGCTCCATTCCAGGAGAAGCTGGAGAACGAGAGAAGGTTGTAGCCTTCTGCAGGTTGAATCCTGCGTACTGGTATAAGTATGCACCAGTACAGAATCATTGTAAAAGAAGTTTCTAATTAAAAGAAGATAGAGACATATTGTAGCAGGTGGTTTTCACCCACATTGGATTTCCACCTTATATCTTGTGTTCTTTTGTGTGATTGTCTGCTCTATTTTTCTGTTCCTCATTACTGTTATAAGGTACTGACACATAGATTAATGATCAACATTTGAAGATTAAATTAAATTTAAAGTCTGCAAGTTATACGCAAGTTGCATTAACCAGAGTTGCGTATATACACTGTTTTCACTAATTGAAGTAGTGTATACAAATCTGTGTTGAATTGAAAAAGAATTTGACTTAATAATACTGATTCCCCCCCCCCCCCCCCCCTTCAATATTATTTTCAACACCCTCAACAAGCCCATATTTTTGAGTCCCTTTTGCCTGAGAATTCTGAGTTACCTAGAACTAATCCCCCATATTCTGCTTCTATATTTCCTAAAATGTCAAGGAAATTTATTTCTATGGTCACCTTCTTATCAAGTTGTCCTACAAATCAACGGGTAGATGAAGCAATAATAGGATTTTTTTTAGTGTTCTCTACTGGTGAGAAGCCCTCGATCATTTTAAATTACATTAAGTTTCTCTCAGATATTATTCATGATCAAAGTTTGAAGTTTTCTACTGATGTTGTATTCGAACACCAGTCAATTCTTGTATATTTGTTGTTTTTTCATCAAGCGGAGAGATTCAAGTTTCAATTATAGAAGTTGGATGCATAGGGAAAACGATGGTTAGTCATTCACTATACTTCCCTAGTGAGGAATAATTCAGAAGAATGCTCCTTCAGTAATTTTGTAGATTATTTCTTTCATGTGTCCTTATCTCTTCTTAATAGTGATGTTATACCAAGGATTTCAATAGAAATCAAGATATTTTTACATCTTACCGAGCAAGCCAAGGTTGTCGACTGGTATCTTTATCAGAACTATCCAAAAAAATAGGATATATGGATGTGAAATCCCTCCTTATAGGTTTCCCGTTTTTGTGCCAATCATAATATTTGCCTTAGAATATATTAGGCAAATGATGAATATGGATGACTTACATTTTGTATCAAGAAAGTAGAAGGCACAGTTCAAGATAAAGGCACACATTGGCCTTTTCATCGTCAATACCATAGAAGCAGCAAAGGAGGAATATGTTTTACTAAATCAAATAAAATTTAAATTTATTTTCACATGCTCTTATGATCCTTTAGGGATAATTTCAAAATTAAGAGTGGAGTAGAGGACCACACCTTATGTACATACACCTAGACTAGAAATAGAGCAATATGAAAATCAAGAGGAGTGGACAGAGAATAGACTACAAGAAGCTTAAGAAAAAAATGTTAGTCATACATCCTTAAAAACTCCTATCTCAAAAGAAAAGGAAACTAAGATGTCAAGGGAAATTATGTCTCCTACAAACTAAGAATCTCAAGCTACAAACCTTCTAGTTTTAAAGAGAAGAAAGAAAACAAACATTGAGGAGGAATACTCAGAAGAAAAGGGCTCATAGGAGAAAACTACAGTTGTTATAACATGTTTTCCCACTACTTATTTCACACATATTGAAGAAACAAAAGAGTCTCCTGAGGCTTCTTCTTCTCAGATTGCAACACAACAAAATATTTTTTCCAAGTACAGAGAGATTAAGAAGAAGAATGAAGCATTGAAGGTCACAACTTATTCATAATTATGGAAGAAATATTATATATCTAGCATAGATGGTTGTATGTGTTTGACACAGAGAAGGGACAGTTCCCATTAGCTTTCTTGGAACCTACAATTCCAGTCCCTAGAAGTGCAGAAGATTACAAAACATCTATTTTTGATTTTGACACCAAGAAGATTCATGCAATTGATTAGATTGACTTGCATAAACAGGCTGTTGAGATGATATATTCAACATTAACAAGCTCATCCATGGAAACCTCTAAACTACAAGCCTCTTTGAACAATATTCATTCATAGCAGAAGATGGAAAGAATGTCATCCTTGGCCAAAGACACGAGAACTAAATCTCTTGAAGATTTGGTGGTTAAACTAGGATATGATCCTAGTGACATTAAATTAGCTGAGGAAATGATAAAATACAAAAATGTTGATATTCAAGCCCTGAGAAAGAAGCTCAAGATTCCAACTACAGAGAACCCATAGGCCAAAGAAATTACTCAGCTCGAAGTAGAGAAAGAAAATTTGCTTAAGTTGATATTTGAGAAAAATGTTCAAATTTAGAAGACGGAGACAGATATGGAGATCCTTTTGAAAGAAAAGGAACATTTAGCGGCCACAAGTACATCATCATAGTAAACATCAAAAACAACCTCAATAGAAAGAACATAGTCAACCATAGCGGACTCCTATGAAAAGTTAGTGAAAGCTCTAGGAGATTTATCATTGACCAACAAATAAAAGGAAAGATTGTTAGTAGCATTGAAAAAAATGGAAGAAAATAAAATTAAAGATGACAATGCATATTTAGCAGAAGTGTAAAAAAATTTCAAGCTTAGTCAACAACTTGAAAATTATGAAGACCAATCATTAATAGTACAAATATTATAAGAATTTAAGAAAAATATATGGTATAATATTAATGCCAATATCAAATAACCATGGTCATACTTTCAAATTATATTTGAGCAAGAAGAGTTGGTACAGAATATCAAGGGAGAAATTGAAAAAAAAAATTTGAGATTGAACACATGCTAACAGAAGCACACATAATCATCCAGGTGCTGAACTCAAAAACTAAGGATGATCTTGAAGAACTACAAATTTAGGACAAAACGAACATAGTCATGGTGGTAAAATGAGTTATAGCAAAGAAAATTATTATGGTACAACTATAAAACAATTGTAAAGAGTTAGAGCCATAGGTGAGAAGATTCAACAGAAAATCCAATCTATTGTAGGAGAAAAAACTTCGAACTTTGAGAGCTTCTAATGGAAAATTGATTCCATTAGAAACTTACCAGGACCAATTGTACATCATAGCTACGAATAGATCTAAATTTTCCAACGTAAGGGGGGAAATAAGTGGACAAGCTTTCATTGAAGGTTTACAATATGGCTTATTTATCCAACATGAAATGCATCACTTGTTTCTTAATAAACAAACTTTTGAAACATATACATAGGTGGATGAAAGATTAAGAAACATGGTAAACTTCCCTATTCTGAGTGAAATCAAATGGGATAAACTACAGGAGCTCATCGAGTAAATTAAGCAGAATTCTAGTGACCAGTGATAGAAAAAGGGAAAAAAAATGCTAAATATTAGGATAAGTCAACAAAAGAGAAAATTTATAGCTATAGCTAGCAACAACAATCCTCTAAGTGTGTGCAAAACATCTAAATCAATCTAGAATTTGCTACTATTTAGTTCTATTTTTGAAATATCTACATCATTTTAGTAGATATTATTTTTGAAATAAATTTTGTTTCAGGTCCGAATATTTTTGAGACAGGCTCTATAGAGATTTTGTAAAAAAAGGTAGAATGGTTGATTGTGGAGAAAAGAGAAGATCCTTATTTTTATTGTAAACTGTGGAGTTTTATTGGAAGTAATCAATTCAGAAATATAGAGGCAATATTTTTTCAGGATTCTTGTGTTAGATAAATGGTGATGTTTCTCTCTTTGTAAAATTTTATTTCCTTGAAGTTTTCAAATGAATTCTCTTTCTTGATTGTTCATAAGAAGATTATGAGTAGAATTTACTCACAATACTCTTCTCTGGCTTATTAAGAAACCTAAATGTTTTCCTTCTGAAATTAAATATAAAATTAATTTTTGTATGATTTATATTTAATTGATCCTCACTCTTATTCATCTCATCCATACCACAAATATTTTTTAAGATCCGGAGTTTTCCTACCTCGCCCTGTTTCAACTACTATGCTTATTTGTGATTGATTACTAAACATTGTTATGACTCTATGCCCAATGGACTTTTCCTTCACCCTGTAATCAAAACATTAAAAAATCTATCTTTGATCTTCATATCTAGCCTAAAACCTAAGAAAGTAATTGAAAATTCATACAGAGTATTAACACCAGAAAATCATACACCTACTAGTACAATCTAGAAGACATTAAAAGTGTCTAGCCAAATGCATAGGTGGAAAATTTTCCAGCCGAATACATTACAAAGATTCAAAAAAACAAAGGTTCTCCTAAGGTCCAAATTTTATAAAGGAAATCAATTAAGGCCGTGCGTATGTTTCTTCGATAAACACACACGTGGCATATCATCAAAAAAGTCGTGTGGTTGTAAAAAAGGGGACTTAGTAGGCTAGGACCACTCTAGACACTTGGAGCTGATTTCTTGATACGAGGTCAGACTAGTACAACCGAATTCGAGTCGCCTTGGAGAAGTGCATCCCTCAATGGAATCCTCTTTTCCTTCTCATGTGTATTTATCATACATGTAACAAGAGAGGGAAGATGGATTCAAAAAATTCTATATAAACAGGCCATGGGAGAGACAATAGAAGAGACATTGTTATGCTAGCCAAAATTCTTTTAAGCAAACCACCATTTCATTGTTGAACCAAGGAAGTGAAGAGAACTAGCATGTTGGCCAAATTTCTTCTAAGAAACCCAAAATCTTAGAGAGTGAAGAAAAATCCATCGTTTTAAGAGTATTCACACTTGTTTGAGAGAGAGGAGAAACTTGCAAAGACATTGAGGAAAAGAAAAATCCTTGTTGAGGATTATTGAGCTCCCTAGCTCAAGGAATTCCCTTAAATTTCTCTAGTATTCTGATTATATTCAACCTCTACCACTAGCCATCAATAAAGGGAGTTTTCTCATATATTATTGATGTCTTTTCTCCAATTGAGATTTTTTATGTTCATGTACCTCTTTGTTTAAGTTTATGTTTTTGTATTCATTATATCCATTATTTACAATGTTGTGTTTATTTAAGTCTATCCACTAACAACACCAATATGACTGTGATCCTTTGAAGGTAACAATCCACTGCTAAGGGGGTGTTCTTTGGTGCACTTGTGCTCTAAAATCACTACAACATAGAGAGATCCCTCTCTGAATCTAGAAGGGCTATATCTAAACATTAAAATGGTTTTTGGTTACCTCTCCAGTTTCCTCTTCAGCCCAAGAAAACTACAAAGTGCTAACATTATGTCAACCATAATGGGGATCTCGAAACTAAATGTTCCCTTGTAAACATTAATTTCAAAGCTTTAAACCTATTTCCTGTAGGTGACAGTGAGTTAGAAATCATTAGGCTGAATTTTTCACCCAAAAGTTGTGTTTAAAACTAGTTGTGACAAGTTTTCTTGGAAATCTGGCTTCTAGAAAGATCCACACAATATCACATCTAGATCTTGATCCTCCTAAAGTTGTAAGTTATCCTGAGAAGTTGATTAGGAAAAATAAATTTTAAGAAATTCAAGCAAGTAATAGTCCTATCCAGAGATATCAAATCCTTCTTGAAAGTATTATAATAGTTGATGACATTGAATTTGAATTGCCTTTTCAACATAGCCTTTTTAGATCTAAATCTAAAAACATTGTGTCTAAAATAGTCCTTGACGAATCTAAACTAATACCACTTATCCCTGCATAAACAATTGGTATTTCAAAGCATGATGGAGATATTTTACAGCAGTTCCACAAACTTGAGGATTTATGATACGGACCTAAACTACAACGCTTACAGATATAATCATAAATACATAGATGCAGCAGAAAAACACTTCATTTCATTAATAGAAAAATTAACTATGCTTACAAACATAATGGAAATAAGATAGCTAGGGTGATGGTAACGTATCTCTTAGAAGATATGTGACAGATACATGCCTCTGAACTGTGTTACAATGAGGTTGAACGACCTATTTATTATCGAAAAACATGAGAAAACCCTAAACAACCAAAACCCTAACCCTAGGAGATGTAACACCAAGAGTTTGTGGGCCATGTTGGGTTTAGTTGGTCAGTCAACTTCTTGGGGTCGTAACTTGGTCATATTATCTCCATTCGGCATGTATGAAACCTTATTGGAAAGGTCTCTTCGAGTACCATCAGTTGCATTGAACGCCCCTGCCTATTGCTACAAGCCTATAGTGGACCCAAAAAAAGGTCATTTAGGGGGTCAAAGCTGCTCTAGAAGTTCAAGACCCGAAAAAATTCTAAAAGAAGTAAATGTTGAACTAAATAATGAAACAAATGAAATTGACTAGGAGCTCTTGGTGGAATGGGAGGGTGGCCACAAATATCTATCTAGATCATTCCTCCCCCCTTAGGAAGCAATGGTCCCCATTCCATGTAGAGCCTCCATGAGGTGAGGAAATTTCTGTTGAGCTTGGTCCTTGGTGAAGGAGTTGGCCTTCTTTGACAACTCGATATAGTTGTACCTCTGTTGGCGAGTGTTATTAATCTAGGTGTCCATGATCTAATAATATGTGGCTTGTTCCATGCAATTTGGGTTGAGCTATGTTGGTGTGAGTTGTTCTGCAATGTCAGACGTGTCCAACAATGGTGGAACGTATGGCCAAAGGTGGTCTACATTGAACACTAGGTGTAGACCAAGGAATGGTGGGATGTTGAGCTCAAAGGCATTGTCATCGACAACCTTGGTGATAATGTATGGCCCATATCGGAGTAGGTGACCCTTGTGGTGGTGTCCAGTGAGGCACTCCTTCTGCAAATGTAGCCAAACTTTTTCGCCCACCTGGAACTTGTGCAACACTCGATGTGGATTATGGCACTACTTGTACTTACCATTCACTCTGTCCAATATATCACAAAACTGTTGGTGGATGCGTTGAATGAGCTCAATGAAGCTGTTAGCCCTTTCATCTTTGGATTGAACGTGAGCTAAATCTACCTGAGTTGCTGCAAATGGTATGGCCACATCAATAGGGCATAATAGCTGAAATCCTAGCCCTACCTGAAAGGGGTTGTGTCCTATTGAGCTATGGAGAGCTCTGTTGTAGTTATGTTGGACATAGTGGAGACTTTCATCCCATGCGCATGGATGCTTTGAGTTGTACATGCGTAGGATGTGTATGATCATCCTGTTGACAACCTTTTCAGTTTGGGGATGCAAAGTTGTGGACTTAGTAAGTTTTGTATCCAACATCGACCAGAGACTTGACTAAAATGCACTCAGGAATCTGCTATCCCAATCTAAGACAATGGAATGTGGGATACCAAAGTGTACCCACACTCGCTCAAAGAAGAGATTAGCATTAGCCTCTATTGTTATACTCTTCTTGCAGGCCGCCATGATGGCCATCTCAAAGAATTTGTTGATGACCATGAAAATGCAATCGTTGTCATGCTTAGTAGAAGGTAGGCCTGACATGTAATCTATGGAGACAGATTCCCAAGGTCGACTAGGAGTAGGTAGAGGAGGATACACGCCTTTATTCTTGATGGTTGATTTGGCAATGGCACAGGTGATGCAAGATATAATGTACTTCCTAGCATCCTGACAAAGTTTCGGCCAATAACAATATTTCTGCAATACCGCCACTATTTTCTCTACTTGAAAATGTCTAGCAATTCAACTATAGTATGCCTCCCAAATCATCTTGGCATGCTCACTTCAAGGAACACAAACGTGTTCTAGGTGGCATAATAGTGCATCCTAATGGGTGAAAATTTGGAACTTGCTTCCCTTCCAGGAGTGTTTGGTATGTGCTTCCCATTTCTAAATCGCTCTTGTAAAGATGTGGCCACCTCGATGTCTCGTGCCCACAAAAGTTGAGCATAGTGATCAGCTGAGGCAATCAATGACATTATTGGTGCTTGCATTCTTATAATAATGTCCAAATGGAATTGTTGTAGGTAGGTGGACCATTTCTGATGGTGATCATTCTGCAACTTCCCTTGTGTTTGTATGAACTATAGAGGTCAGTGGTCTGTGTGGATGACCATTTCCTTCCCCATAATGTAATGCTTCCATTGACAGAATTCTTGCAAAATGGAATACATTTCTTTATCGTAAGTGGGGTACTTTCAGACTGTGTCTGGAAGTGTCTCACTGTGGTAAGCCACTGGATGTCCATGCTAAGTAAGAATTGCACCAATAACATAGTCGGAGGCATCTGCCTCAATCTAAAATGGTTGTTGCAGGTTTGGTAATGTGAGCATTGGTGCATAACATAGGATATTATTCAGCTCAAAGAATTCTTATTGTTGGGTTTCAGACCAAAAAAAAAAAATCTTTCCCTCTACCCTTGGTGACTAGACGAAAAGGTCAAGTGATATGAGAGAACCCCAACAAGAACCTGCGGTAGAAGTTGGCAAGACCCAAAAAGTTAGAGATCTCTGTTAGAGTGGTTGGAGTTGGCCAATCCCGAATAACTTGTATCTTGGATGGGTTCAAATGTACACCCTTCTCATCAACGATGTACCCTAGATATTGAACTTAGGTTAGGCCAAAGGTGAATTTCTCCAAGTTAGCACACAACTTGTGTTGTTGTAAGGTTTGAAGGACTTGTCAAATATGGTGGAGGTTCTATTCTCAACTTTGGCTAAAGAACAAGATGTCATCTAAATATAACAACATGAATGCATTAGTTAAGGGGCGTAAGATGCCATCCATCAGTCTCATGAGGGTTGTAGGCACATTCATCAATCTGAATGGCATGACCAACCATTTGAAAAAGGCCCTCCTTGTGTTTGAAGGCAGTCTTCCACACATCGGAGGATTTGATAGGCACCTGGTGATAACCTAACTTCAAGTCAATATTTCTAAAATATTTTCCCCCCTTGAGCTGGTCAAGAAGGTTATCAATCTGCAGGATTGGGTACCTATTCGGACAATGATCTTGTTTAGCATCCGGTAGTCAATACAGATCCTCCAGGTCCCATCCTTATTCTCTACCAATAAAATTGGGCTCCCATAGGGTAATGAGCTTGGCTTGATGCACCCTTTATGCAATAGTTCCTAAATATGCCTCTTGATCTCATCATTCTGCATAACAAAGCATTGATAGATTGGTCCATTGGGTAGCTGCGCACTTGAGGTCACAACGATTGATTGCTTGACCTGGTAGTGTAAAGGTACCCCTGTAGGTGAGGCAAAAATACCCCTGTACTCCTCCATGACCTTGTCCATTTGCTTCTGTTGTGCAGAGGAGCCTTGCCTGGAAGTCGTGGCTAAAACATTCTTATTTCCTTGAGGGCGAATCATAAGGAAAAAAAAATTCCTAGTCTGGGAAATGATCTTACTGCATTTCTTTATAGTGATTAAAGAGATGGTGCTACGCGGGGCTAGCTATGGTATCCTGTACAACTTATTAGCCAAAGTAATAATCACAGAGCGAGGTCTAGACTCATATACATCATGTCCCTTCCACAAGTATGGTTGTCCTAACAATTTATCACAAACTTCAAGAGGAGCAACATTACATAGTACCTCATCCGTGAAGGGCTTGATGTTGTAGGGAAGGCAACACTGTTGGGTGACGCGATGATCTCGTCCTTGGTGAAGCCACTCGATGATGTACGATTGTGGATGTGTTTTAGTATTTAGGCCCACCCACTTCATGACCTCTATTGAAATGAGGTTATTTTGGTTCCTGTTGTTGACAATGAACTACAGGGGAGAACTCTTCACCCACATCTGTGGGTGGAAGAGGCATTCCCCCTCATCTAGATCATCAGGCTTAATCTTCTAGATCTTGGTGGTGGCTAGAGTGGCACTTGGATCTACACCAATGATTTTCTTCCCTTGGTTAGTTCAATTATCAGGTTCTCATTCAGAGTTGGAACATGCGTCTGGTTCGAAAGCCTTCAGCTTAGCCACTAGTGACTAATTAAACTGACACTCACTTGTATTATGAGTGGAGATCTTATGGAACTCACACCGTTTTTCTGTGTCCTTCTTTGTATTCGTGGTGTTGTTATTTTCTTACATCTTCAGTGAGTTGTCCTAGGTAGCCCCAGCTTGGCTTGGTCCTTTGTTTTGTGGTTTGGGTGTGCCTTTTCCTTACTTTGGATTTGGAGATCCAAAGTCCTGCTTCTTCTGTTTAAAATTCTTCTCAATATTGATGGCGTACTGGTACGCTGTGTTGAGCAAGGAAATGTTGAAGAACTCCATCACGTCCTAGATGTGCTTGTGTATATAACCGCGGTGCTTGAGCACCAAATTCCGCTTAGTATCCTTGAAACCCCAATTTGTGTGAAGGGTATGGAAAATATTTGTAAACTTAGACACATCTTGGTCCCTTCCCTTCCATAACATGGTCCACTTTGTGTATTTATATTCATAGCTCTCGACAGGGTAATATTGTTCCTTGATGGCGTGTCAGAAAGAATCCCAAGTGGGTGTTGCTAAAAACAGTGAGGGTTCACTCTCGTACTTTTGTTCACAGTAGGTTTCCAACTAGTCCTTGATGTGTGGGGCAGATTTGAGAAGTGAGAAAGTAATATTTTCCCAATTGGAAAAGTCATGAACTGAAAAATATCCTTCCAACAGATTTAACCATTTATCAATGGCATCTGCATCTATCATGCCTTCAAATATTGGAATATCAAAGTTAACTTGTACCTTAAAAGGAGTGGCGCCTACAGAGTGGTCGTTGGATGAAAATTCATCACCTATGGGTTATCATCGAAGGATCTAGGGAAATTTATCCATCATCACATCTCCCTTACACTCGAGGGCTTCCTCAAGTAACATTTTGAAAGGATCTTTGGCCCCCTCATCTTTCTTTTATTCCACCATGGGAGATCGTCGGGTTTTCCAAGGTTTATCTTGCAACGGTTCAGCCAGATCAAGCCCTGAATCCTTATACCCTCACCTCGTCGGGGACATGCAAAGAAAACAAGGAAAGAGTAGATCACTCCGATACCACTGATTTGAACTTAAACAGGAACACTTACATACATAATCATAAAGACAGAGATGCAGCAGAAAAACACTTCATTTCATTAATAGAAAAATATTGAACTATGCTTACAAACAGAATGGAAATAACATAGCCTAGGTGATGGTAGATTATCTCTAAGAAGAGATGTGGCGGCTACATGCCTCTGAACTATGTTACAATGAGGTTCAAGGGCCTATGTATTATTAAAAAACAAGAGAAAACCCTAAACAACCAAAACCCTAACCCTGGGAGCTGTAACACCAAGAATTTGTGGGCCCCATTGGGTTTAGTTGGGCAACCAACTTCCTGGGGTCGTAACTTGGTCATATTATCTCCATTTCGCGCTTCTGATACCTTGGTTGGAAAGGTCTCTTTGAGTACTACAATTTTCATCGTAGGCCCTACCTATGGCCACAGGCCTACAACAGACCCAAACAAATGTTGTTTTGCGAGTCAAAACTACTCTGGAAGTTTAGGACCCAAAAAACTGCTAAAAATAGTAAATGATGAAATAAACAATTAAACAAATGAAACTGACTAGGGGGTCTAGGTGGAATAGACAGGTGACCACCAATATCCACCTAGATCAATTTAGTTCATCAATTGAATAAGGTGGTAGAGCAATCATCCACATTTCAAACGACTGTTACTACATCTTTTGTTCCCTCAGTTACTGTTCCTTTGATACCTTCTCATTGCTCTTCTCATGTAACTTCTATTGCTTTTACTCCTCCATTTACAACAACTTAGTAGATTGTAGTTTCCTCACCTCTACCACCTTCATCATCAAGCACTGTAGTGAGTACATCCATCTCTCAGACCATAATCATGGTAGCTTGATATTCCGCACGGGTTTTGTAAGCGCCTTTTAATTTCATGCCACAAAACTATTGACAACGCATACCTCAATTTGATGATACTGGGACAATTAAAACAAAAGAACACATAGATAAAAATGAATGATTTTACAAACCTTGAAGAGGTATACGATGATGGTGTGAAACTAAGACTTTTTTCCCAAATCCTAGCGGGAGAAGTTAGGAAGTGGTACAGAGGGTTGGCATCATGCAGTATTTCTAATGTACAACAAGTTCATCAAGTTTTCCTTTCTCGGTGAGAGGTAAAGAAGAATCTACTTCAATTTCTTATAGAATATAAAATTTTGAGAAGAGCCTTGGGTGAATCAGTTCAATACTATACAAATAGATTCAATGATTCTTATAAATCTATTCCAGTAGAAATAAAGCCTCCATAGGGTTTGGCTTTGCTTCGTTATCCAGATGGATCCATTGTTGAAATTTCTTACCAATTAAGAGAAATAATTCCAACTACTTTGGAAGACATGCAGAAGGTTGCAGTAAATGTAGAAGAAACGTTACTAGCCAAAAAATCTATGTTAAAGTCTGAGAAGAGGGTAACTATCAAGGAGGAGACTTGAACATCATCAGATATTAAGTTAGATACTTTGGTTTAAACCATGGGGAATATGATGGAGAAAATGATCTTGACATATAGGGCTACTGCAAGAGAGCCTCAAGGATCTCCTCAAATCAGAAATCAAAACTTTAGAAGAGACCAGATCCAAATCAAACAAAGAGACCAAAGAAATCTAGAAAACCAAAAACAAATCAAACCTCCTTTCCAATAGAATTGTGCAGAAGAAGAACAAGAACCAGTGGAAGAGCAAGAAAATGATCAAATTAATATTTTTGGGAAGGGAGAAGTATGCAACTTTTTATTGACAAATGAGGAACAATATTTGTCCTTACAATCACAACAAGATGTCATTCCTACATAATCATAAGACTACAGAAAAGGTTATCAAAATTCCATTATGGAAGTCCACAAGAAATATAATTTGAGGAACAAGAAAGTCCCAACAAATTCACCCAAAAAGAGCCAGGGTAAAACACTTTCCACTAGTTATACAATGGATGATTCTTCCAAAGAAATTCCTAAAAACAAGATGCAATGGTTAAGAAGGTAAAGAAGAGTTCATCATATTTTAGTCTCAAGAACGAAATATCAAAAAATAAAATTTTTGTCCCATTAGTTGAATTGATGAAAAGGATGCATATAAAGGTAAAATTTTGAAGGCATTGAAGGTAGATAAAGTATTAGACATAGTGAATTTAAGTGATGATCGCCTAGCGTTACTTTTTGGTCCAGAGGTTGAGGGGGAAAGTTCTCACGAAGATAATATGCCACCATTCTATATCAACCTTAACATTCATGATTTGATTTTTCATAATTCCATGTTGGATTCGGGTGCTTCACACAAATTAATGTCTAATGTGATCATGGAAAAGTTTGGGTTGGATATAATCAGATGATACAAATATTTGTTTTCTTTTAACTCCAATAAAGTGAAGTGTCTTGGTTTGATAAAAAAATTATGTGTCACCCTTACAAAAATTCCAGCTAAGAGTGTGATCATGGATGTGGTTGTGGCTGACATCCCGTCAAAGTATGGTATGATATTATCTAGGTCTTGGGGTGCAAAAATTAAAGGGCTCGCTGCAAATGGACATGTCATATGCCACTATCCTAGTGTTTGGATAGCAAAGGAAGTTGTATAGGGAAACTCTCATGAAGTACATGGTAAGAAATCAAGATAAACCAAATAATTATCCTATTTATTTTGTACCTTCAGACATGGATTCATTTATAATGTATAATGATATATGTTTGGAGGATGAGGTTTAAAACATGGGAAACAAATCATAAAGAGAAAAAGGTGTGATGCTGGAGCCTAAAACAGAAAATTAAGATGATGAGTAAGGCTTATGGAATATGGATTTGGATGGAACTATCAACAAGGAAGGAGATGGGGCTGGTGTATGATTCTTAGACTCAAAATCAGGCAGGTCAAAAAATTATGCCTATAAACATGCCTTTAAATTTACCAACAATGTTGCTGAATACGAGGCTTTGATTTTGGGGTTTCATTTTTTGAAATGGTCAAGAGCCTAAAGGATCTCAATGCATGGGGATTCATAATTAATCATTAAGAAGATTAAAAATGAGTATTCATCCAAACACCATACATTGAGGGCATATAGAAATGATGTCCTAGATTTCCTGCAATGTTTTCTGGAATATCATCTGTCTATGATTCTTAGAGATCAAAATGTGTTCCCTAATGCTTTTGCCACCTTAGCTAGTACATGTAAGATGCATTTCCATCTGAATACGAAATATGAAATTGAGGTAAAACATAGGCCGATTTCCCAAAAAATGTGAGATATTGGCAAGTTTTTGACAATGACAAACAACTAGATAATTTTCTGCAATTGAAGGAAGAATTTATTAATTTTCATAATGATGGGGGTAGTAAGGTTGATTATGATAAAGATAAAATTTACTTCAATCAAATTAAAAAAATAAATGATGATCATGAATTAGATCTTGAAGTTTTGCAGCTGAAAGACAATGTGATTCTGAGAGGTTTAATTCCGTTGGAAGAATTGTTTGATTTTAATGATGTAGCACATAAGCCTAAGATTCAACCTACTGAGTCTGATGTGGAAGACTATAATATTGGGACTGAAGATAAGCCAAAAATTGTAAATATTTATATGTCTATAACTCCATGAGAGGAGCCTAAATACATTAATCTGTTGAGGGATTATTTGGAAGTTTTTTCAAGGGGATACAAATACTTGAAGGCCTATGATAAAAGTATTATTCATCACACCATTCCTATCAAATAAGATTAGAAACCTTTCAATTATAAGATAATGTGAGTGAACCCTATTTTTCTGCCCTTAATTGAGAAAGAGGTAAGAAATATTTTTGATGCAAAGATTATTATCCCTTTGATATTTTCTAAGTGGTTGTCAAATCTAGTACCAATGAGGAAGAAGACCTAAGAGATAAGTTTATGTGTCGACTTTCGGAACCTCAATAAGGTTTCTCTCAAGGAAAATTACCCCTTTCCAAAGATGGATCACATATTGCAATGAGTATTTGGTTCTAGCATAATTTCATTGCTTGATGGTTTCGCTAGTTACAACCAGATTTTAGTGCATCCAGATGATCAAGACAAACCATCCTTCACAATACCATGGGGAAAAATCATGTATGTGAAAATGCCTTTCAGACTTGTTAGCCTCCTGCTGCAGCAGGTTAATCATCTTTCATGATCGACAGTTTTACATGCCAAATATGTCGTGCTATGCATGCTGCAATTCTCCATATTTCCTACAGATGGCCATGAAGTATCCATGAGAGTAGGCTGGTCTAAAGGCCACTGCTGTGTTCCAGTTTTGATAAAGCAATCCATTTTTGCTTTGAGGCAGTTTTTCAGTTGGAGGTACTCAGGCTGGAGTTCACTAACATATTTCTTTTCTCATCACCCTTATTATGTAACTCCCTATTAGTTTTTCCCTCCCCCTATTAAAACCATGTATATAAATCCCCCTATGTAAATACCCCCCCTTGCAATATAGCCATACTTTCTACTAAGTCCGGGAAATCTCAGTCCATCCGGGATTGTTTTTAGCCCATCCGAGTCATTGAGGAACTGGTTTGACATCTGGTCGGCCAGCAACCTCCCCCTTAACCCCACAAACCCCCAAAAACCCACATTCCGCCCCTAACCCCAAAGTCCCTGTACATAAACATTAACCCGCGCCTTTATTTAACCGTGCAAACCAGTTTTCCTAAGTCTATAACCCCCCGGGCACATTAAACTCAGAATATTCCTGCGAATATTCCTGCCCGTTAACCCCCAGTCCCGTCGCGTTCGCCGCCAGCCGTCCAATCCACAGCCCCGCAGATCAACGGCTGGCGGGCATCCTCATCCCCGACGCGTCCGGCCTTTAACGTCTAGGAGTTCAGCGATTTTGTCGCCGTTCTCCCGCCACGCGTCAAGCGCCGGGTTGTGGCGGAGCCCCTCCCTCCAAAACCACCATCCCTCGTAAGTGGTGCGCCACATATCGCTTACCGCTCGGTGACGTCACCAGCCCACATCACCCCTGCACAGTCAACAGCCCACGTCACCCCCCTGTACAGTCACCCGCCTACGTGGCCTCCTGCCACATCACTGCCACGTGTCTCGCCACCGTACCTGCCGCATCATCGTCCGTACGTGATGATGTCATGCTGACGTCATCCCGCCACGTCGCCACGCTGACGTCACCCGCCGTACAATGATGACGTCATGCTGACATCATCAACCCTTTTTTGGACGCAGAGGCGCGAAAATCGCACTTCGGAGCCCCGGAATCGAATTCTGAAGCAGTTTTTGATGATCATCGCAGGATTTTTTGGGCCAGAGTGGAGAATCTTCAGGGAATATTCAAGGAATCTTCGCCCCATGCAGCCCCAGGAAGCCCGAAAAGGCGTAGAAATGATCTGTTTTCTTGACAGAGTATGCCGAAAGGATCAGAGAGAAATTTCAAAGGTGCAGAGGCCGAACAGCGGCCATTTACTGGAGATTAGACACGTAGTACAGCAGATCAGCAGCCCAGATTTTGTCAAAGAGTATCAGTGGAAGAAAGGACACCAGAGAGGATCAGTCATGATTTTTTAAGGGCTCGAGGCACCTGAACATTGATGAAGCCCCCAGAAAATCAAATCGATAAGCATCAGCCCATCCTTGCTTTCAAATCACCGTCAAGACATTCAAGACACCAGGACAGCAAGGAAGCAGAGACCCATACCCATTTATTGCAGAAAGCACTGCAACAAGCCACCGAGGACAACATCATTCATTCAGTTTTGACACATCGGCCCTGAGCACGGCCCGAGACATTCTTTGCATTTATTTTTAGATAGGATTAGGTCAAGTAGTCATTTTTTATGACCTAATTAGGTCAAAATGTAATAAAGGAAACTCTGCAGAGAGTTTGGCCCTATATATACCACCCTCTGTATAGTTTTAAGGGTTGGTCAATTGAGAATTTCATTAGAGACTCGCTGTGTATACCTGAATTTTTCTGTAATCAAAGATTGTTTAAAGCTTGGAGAACGAACTGTCTGTTGTTGATGCATGTGTTGAAGAGTTGGAGATGGAATTCCTGCGCTGCGGTTCGAAGCAATAAGTGCCTCTTATATTTGTTTATGTGTTTGCCATTATCTAAATAGCAGGAAAAAAGAATAGCCTAGAATTAGTTAACTACTCTCTATGCTCAATTCCTGCTGTTTCTTGATGTTTTCTTCTGAATGAATTGGTTATGAAAATTGAATTCCTTTTGGCTCATGTTTACCCCAGTTCACCTCTACTGGCCAATTATCTAGGGATTCTTAACTGCCCCTAGGTAGCGCCGTGTTGTTTCCCCTGCTAATTTGTTGGAGAGATTCTTAACTGCCTCTCTTTCTTTAGCATTCTTGCCATCCCTTGAACCTGAAAGTTGCTTCTACTGCAGCTATCTCGCTCCATTTCCCCTCGCTGTTATTAAAGAAAAACACCAGCAGTTCCCCTCCTCGACTCCACGCCCAATGGTTTGAAACATTCAGACTATACTCAGCCTCTCTAACTGAAAGTATCAGTTTTCCCGCCAAAACTCAATCAAAACCCTGTGCATCATATCTAGCCTAAAATCACCCTTTCAACAAAGCTAAATCATAAAGAGAGAGCCCTCTCTGACTGCAGGCAGGCTAGGGCCTGCAGTCCAAATTTGGTTTGTGGTTACCTCGGCCGTATCCCTTTGGGAGTCAAAAGGGACAACTTGAGTGATAACATAATGGCGAATCCACTGGGGAGATGAATCATGTGTTTACTAGTGCAAATCCTCAATTTTGACCAGTTCACCTCGTTTTCTGGAGAAAGTGTTCCTTTTCTTCAGGGTTTTTCATGTTTAGCTCTGATCTGTGACGGTGGACAGAGATCAGGCACTTTAAGGTTACATCGTCCACCTGGCGACTCCACTTAATCCTCATAATAAAGACTCTGCTAGAGAAATGAACCCGAAGGAATTATATAAGCAGATCAGGCTCTCGACTTCAACTATCGTCCAAGAAATCATGTTCTTTCTCTTGCACCAAATTTTGTTGTGTATATTGTACTTTAAAAGCGATTTTATGTCAGATTTTTGTGTTTTTCCTTTGGAAGAGATTGTTGAAAAGCCTCCTTGCACATCAGAGTAGCAGCTTTCAAATGTTGTGGAAAATCATCATATAGTCAGGGAGGAACCAAAAATAGAGTCCAGTCCTTTAGTTCCTGTACATACTCCCGTGCCTTGTAAAGTTCCTGAAAGATATAAGCCACTCATTTTGCCTCCTGTGCTTGGTCCCCTGCCGGCAAATCATCCTGAGTATCTCCCTAGATTTGATGGAGAGAGTGGCGCTACTGCCCAGAAACATATCTAGGATTTTGAAGATTATCTTAATACATTTGAAGTGGAAGATGAGGATGTCAGTCTTAGACTGTTTGCCCTTTCTTTGCAAAGCGAAGCTAGGACTTGGTTTAAAGCGTTGCCTGAGGCAAGCATCTCTATGTTTCAGTAGTGTGCCAAGCTTTTCCTTGATAGATGGATGATCAAAGGTAATCTCTTCTTGCTGATTGAAGAATACAATCATTTAGAAAGGCATCCAGATGAATCTGTTCAGCAGTTTTCAGACAGATTCAATCAAGTTTATCAAGCCATGCCTCTAAATGTAAGACCTCCCCTTGATTTAGCTCTATTGCAATATCCTAGAGCATTTGACGCAGAAATGGAATTTTGTTTTAGGGAAAGATGCCCGTCCACTTTGAAACAGATGCAGGACATAACTGTGGACGTGGAGGCAAATCTAAAAAGAAGGGAGGAACAACACAAAGCACAGCAAGAAGAAAGATTTCATAGCGTGTTACAAAAGACAGAGGAAATGATGCAGCTGATCACAATGAAAGTAGAAAGTTCAGAGCACTAGAACAGATTTGTTTCACAACAGGAAAGTAGTGACATTCACGAACAAATCTGCCACGAAATAGATGACATATTCATCCAGCCATACGTGATGGAGCAGTCTCCTGATATACTGTGTGAATATAAAAGCTCCTCTCCTTTCAACTGTCTGCCCAAGTACGATCTGTATGATGAGGATTATGAGCCTAATGGTCAAATCAGCCTTGCAGAGGAATCAAATCGTATTTTGGCAGGAAGTAGTATTCAAGTTCAGCAACCTGAACCTAATGATCAGCGTGCCCATCTCAGCTATGAAGAAAAGAAGGAAGATGCAGAGTGTGCCGATTTCAGTGAAGGAACTTTACCGTTTTGTTTTGAATCTTTTCAATTTATCAAGGATAACTATCATGCTATATATGATCAAGTGTCACCATATGTTGCTATTGACCGTCTGGAGGTTAATCAAGATACTGTTCCAAAGGTATCGCCTCTAGTTTGGCAGCCCCAAAGAGCAATTGAATATCAGATCGAGGAGGACCCAGAAGCAGAAGCATATGGCCAGATGATCCAAATGGATCCCCTGCCTCTTTGTTTTCAGCCAGCTGAATTATTCAAAGAAGAAGAAGACCAGCAGCCCGCACAGATCAGTCAGGCCCTATTCGAGCCAGATTGTAATAAATTGCAAGCACCTCTACGAGTACTGAATGACTTATCCGCTGACAGGCAGAATGATGAAATAAATCAGTGCACGACGCCATCAATAGGCTGCGAGACTCAGTATCGAGTTGACAATGGTCTCCTGACTCCAAGGCATGGTAGTGATCTTGAACCTTTGTACAGTTCTTTAATTCAGCCAAAAAATTGTATATATATGTTGTTACAGGACAGTTTTGTACAGTATTTAAACACCGCAAAGGAGGTCAGTAGCTTCCTGATCTTCTAAAAGATTGACAAAGCCATAGCAAAGTGCAAAACCTCAGTTGATGTCACTAGCAAGCATAAGCAGCAAAGCCCACTCATGTTATTACTACTTAAGTGGCTGCATTGGCTATTTCACTTCACCTAACAGCAAAGTAAGTGCTGGTTAGGGTAGGTAGGTAGGTAGGATTAATAAGGCAGCCAACCAAGAGAAATTTGCAGAACACAGTAACAATTGAATACAAGGCAGTCTGACCTGCTGTTCTTGACTTTTCACAAGGAAAAGCCATCCCCAAGTGGAGCCACTGTTAGCCTCCTGCTGCAGCAGGTTAATCATCTTTCATGATCGACAATTTTACATGCCAAATATGTCGTGCTATGCATGCTGCAATGCTCCAAATTTGCTACAGATGGCCAGGAAGTATCCATGAGAGTAGGCTGGTCTAAAGGCCACTGCTGTGTTCCAGTTTTGATAAAGCAATCCATTTTTGCTTTGAGGCAGTTTTTTAGTTGGAGGTACTCAGGCTGGAGTTCACTAACATCTTTCTTTTCTCATCACCCTTATTATGTAACTCCCTATTAGTTTTTCCCTCCCCCTATTAAAACCATGTATATAAATCCCCCTATGTAAATACCCCCCAGAAATATAGCCATACTTTCTACTAAGTCCGGGAAATCTCAGTCCATCCGGGACTGTTTTTAGCCCATCCGAGTCATTGAGGAACTGGTTTGACATCTGGTCGGCCAGCAACCTCCCCCTTAACCCCACAAACCCCTAAAAACCCACATTTTGCCCCTAACCCCAAAGTCCCTGTACATAAACATTAACCCGCGCCTTTATTTAACCCCGCAAACCAGTTTTCCTAAGTCTATAACCCCCCACGCACATTAAACTCAGAATATTCCTACGAATATTCCCGCCCGTTAACCCCCAGTCCTGTCGTGTTCGCCGCCAGCAGTCCGATCCACAGCCCCGCAGATCAACGGCTGGCGGGCATCCTCATCCCCGACGCGTCCGGCCTTTAACGTCCGGGAGTTCGGCGGTTTTGCCGCCATACTCCCGCCACTCGTCAAGCACCGGGTTGTGCCATAGCCCCTCCCTTCGAAACCACCATCCTGCATAGTCAACAACCCACGTCACCCCCCTGTACAGTCACCCGCCTGCGTGGCCTCCTGCCACGTCACTGCCACATGTCCCGCCACCGTACCTGCCACGTCATCGTCCGTACGTGATGATGTCATGCTGACATCATCCCTCCAGGTCGCCATGCTGACGTCACCCGTCATACAATGCTGACGTCATCAGCTCTTTTTTGGACGCAGAGGCACGAAAATCGCACTTCGGAGCCCCGGAATCAAATTCTGAAGCAGTTTTTGATGAGAAATTTCGCAGGATTTTTTGGGCCAGAGTGGAGAATCTTCAGGGAATCTTCGCCCCATGCAGCCCCAGGAAGCCCGAAAAGGCACATAAATGATCCGTTTTCTTGACAGAGTATGCCGAAAGGATCAGAGAGAAATTTCAAAGGTGCAGAGGCCGAACATCGGCCATTTACTGGAGATTAGACACGTAGTACAGCAGATCAGCAGCCCAGATTTTGTCAGAGAGTATCAGTGGAAGAAAGGACGCCAAAGAGGATCAGTCATGATTTTTTAGGGGCTCGAGGCACCTGAACATTGATGAAGCCCCCAGAAAATCAAATCGATAAGCATTAGCCCATCCTTGCTTTCAAATCACCGTCAAGACATTCAAGACACCAGGACAGCAAGGAAGCAGAGACCCATACCCATTTATTGCAGAAAGCACTGCAACAAGCCACCGAGGACAACATCATTCATCCAGTTTTGACACATCGGCCCTGAGCACGGCCCGAGACATTCTTTGCATTTATTTTTAGATAGGATTAGGTCAAGTAGTCATTTTTTATGACCTAATTAGGTCAAAATGTAATAAAGGAAACTCTGCAGAGAGTTTGGCCCTATATATACCACCCTCTGTATAGTTTTAAGGGTTGGTCAATTGAGAATTTCATTAGAGACTCGCTGTGTATACCTAAATTTTTCTGTAATCAAAGATTGCTTAAAGCTTGGAGAACGAACTGTCTGTTGTTGATGCATGTGTTGAAGAGTTGGAGATGGAATTCCCGCGCTGCGGTTCGAAGCAATAAGTGCCTCTTATCTCTGTTTATGTGTTTTCCATTATCTAAATAGCAGGAAAAAAGAATAGCCTAGAATTATTTAACTACTCTCTATGCTCAATTCCTGCTGTTTCTTGATGTTTTCTTCTGAATGAATTGGTTATGAACATTGAATTCCTTCTGGCTCATGTTTACCCCAGTTCACCTCTGCTGGCCAATTATCTAGGGATTCTTAACTACCCCTAGGTAGCGTCGTGTTGTTTCCCCTGCTAATCTGTTGGAGAGATTCTTAACTGCCTCTCTTTCTTTAGCATTCTTGCCATCCCTTGAACCTGAAAGTTGCTTCTGCTGCAGTTATCTCGCTCCATTTCCCCTCGCTGTTATTAAAGACAAACACCAGCAGTTCCCCTCCTCGACTCCACGCCCAATGGTTTGAAACATTCAGACTATACTTAGCCTCTCTACCTGAAAGTATCAGTTTTCCCGCCAAAACTCAATCAAAACCCTCTGCATCATATCTAGCCTAAAATCACCCTTTCAACAAAGCTAAATCATAAAGAGAGAGCCCTCTCTGACTGCAGGCAGGCTAGGGCCTGCAGTCCAAAGTTGGTTTGCGGTTACCTCGGCCGTATCCCTTTGGGAGTCAAAAGGGACAACCTGAGTGATAACAGGACTTATGAATGCAAGGGGAAATTTTCAGAGGGCAATGGATATTTCTTTTGGAGATGAAAAATACAAGTTTATTATGATATATCTCGATGACATTATTGTGTTTTCCAAAACTGATGAAGGTCATTTGTATCATTTGAAAATTGTCTTTGAGAAATGCGAGAAATTTGGTATCTCTTTGAATCTATAAAGGCCCCTTTTTGGAATGGAATAAGCTAAGTTGTTAGGTCACATAATTTTAAAGGATAACTTTAGAATTGATCCAAGCTTAATTGAGGCAATCATGAATACTGATCCCCCAAGGAGCAAAAAGGAATTGCAGTCTTTCATTGGGAGGATAAATTGTTTGAGATGGTTTATTCCAAACCTTGCGGAAATCTTAAGAGCCATGAAAAACATGTTGAGGATGGATAGTGAAATTAAGAGGAATTTTGAAGCAAAAATTTCATTTAGAGAGGTAAAGTCTACCTTAAATCATGCTCCTATTTTTGCTAGTCTTGATTACACAAAATATTTCATTATTTTTTCTTTTTCCTCGGAGCATTTTATTGTAGCAATGTTGATGCAGAAAAATAAAGAGGGTCATGAGTAACCCATAAAATTTTTAAACAGAGGTTTAAGGGATGCTTCTTTGAAATATAATATCATAGAAAATCATGATTTTTCCTTGGTGAAGGCTTTAAAGGATTTTGGAGTGTATATATTAGATTCCCACATAATTTCTTTTGTTCCAAATATTGTATTAAAGGATATCCTCACTCAAATTGATTCAGAAGGAAAGAGAGGTAAGTGGGTAGCTGTCATTTTGGAATATGATCTTGAAATTAAGCCTAGAAATGTCATAAAATGTCACATATTAGCTAAGATGATGGCTGAGTCAAGTTTACATGTATTAGACATAAATTTCATTGCAACTCAAGACAACAAAGAAGAAGTTGTCAATTAGGTATCAGAAAGGTTCATGTTGCCCCCTTGGTATACATATATCATTTATGCTCTACAACATTTTCAAAGCCTACTCGAAATTATGAAGACTAAGGAAATATTCCTAAAATTGAAAGTTGTTAGATTATGTATTATAAATCAGTCTTTGTATTGGAAGGATGCAGGAGGCATACTACTAAATTGTTTATTAGAAGGTGAAGTAAATCAAGTAATGGAAGAATTTCATAAGGGTGACCGTGGAGGCCACCTATTCTCAAAGACTACAGTAAATCAAATCCTGAGAGCTAGATTCTATTGGCCTTCACTTTTCAATGATGTTCATAAGAAGGCGTCTACTTTTCATGAATGCCAAATTTTCTAAGGTAAGAATAAGCTATTGCCTTTACCCGTAAGCCCATTTCGGTAGAGGTGTCATTTTAGTAGTGGGGATTGGATTATTTTGGGGAGATCCATCCAAGTTCTTCGGCTCAGTACAAGTGGATTCTAATAGAAATGGACTATTTTACCAAATGAATAGAAGCAGTTCAAATTAGGCAAGCTACAGATTTAGTCATTATCCAAATTTTAGAAGGCCACATTCTATGTAGGTTTGGTTGTCCTCATAAGAACATTATTGATTCTTTGAATAAGAAGTTAATAAATGCACTATAGATTGATCGGGTAAGTACCAAGAAGTCAATTGGAATGTCTCCTTTTCAATTAGTTTATGGAGTTGATGTTAATTTTCCTACTTCCTTATGGCTTCTAGTGTTGAAATTGTTACAAGAAGCAGAGGTAGAAACAAATTATATGTAGAGGATAATCAATTAAATGGTACAATTCCAGCAAACTAGAGAGCATGTTTATAATAATACTCAATTGATCCAAGACAACATCAAAAAGATTCATGACAGGAGGGTGAAAGAGGAATATTTTCATATTGATGATCTTATGTTGAAATGGGATGCAAAGAATGAATAAAAGTTGAAACATGGAGAGTTTGATATTCTGTGGAAGGGAGCTTACAAAATTTCAACCTTTCATGGAAATAATGCCTTTTTGATGAAGGACCTGACAGGGGAATTTCTTGTTGGAGGGCCTGTTAATGGCAAGAAAAT
This sequence comes from Pinus tabuliformis, assembly GCA_031772625.1. Taxonomy (NCBI): domain Eukaryota; kingdom Viridiplantae; phylum Streptophyta; class Pinopsida; order Pinales; family Pinaceae; genus Pinus; species Pinus tabuliformis. The sequence continues at coordinate 845,989,354 of CM062815.1, forward strand.
CAAACATTACTTCAATTAGGTCTAGCTGGTATTAGAAACTATCATTTTAAATATCATTTATGTTTTCAAGATTGCAAGTGTGGGTGGTTGCCATCATATATTGAAGGCCGAAGTGAAGGCCCTGAGTCTCTTATGAGTTTTTCTTGTTTTTAATAAAGTTCTAGTCAGTCAAGGTCATGGTCAGTAGAAGTTAGTCTTAGTTGATTCAGAGTCAAATAAGCACCCAGCGGATAAGGCTACTAGACTACGATGTTCTTGGCACCTCACAGGGATGATTCCATCCCCATTGGAGCCATTGGTAGGGTCCTATAATATAGTGATCAAGGTATGTAACTCTAGCTATTTATCATGAGGGATGTTGTAACTTATTTTTAACTTTAGTTGTTTTTATCTTTTTGAAATAAAAATAATAATAAAATAGAAAAGAAAAAATAAGAAAAGCAATAAAGAAAGAAAAATAGGAAAAGAATATTAAAAAAAAGGACAAAAGAAAATTATATGAAAAAATTAAAAATAAATTTCCTGAATAAAGGTCGCTAGTTTAAATGTCACACTAAACCATTTTATTAATTTTAATACTTTTCATTGTTGGAGGATTATTATTTAATTTGTAAATAAATTAATGATTTGATGTTGTGTCTATTTCGATAATGTGATCACATAAATAAATGGACTAGATTTTCCCCGCCTGGATCAACGATGGAGGACAAATTCAGGAGCCCCCCACACTTTTGGAGTTTAAAAGGGGGGGGTGTTATAGACATATTTGGGCACTGCAACCCCAAACCCATATGTCCATAAACCAAGGGCTCTTTAACCCCTAAAAGTGTTGTTTCATACCCTAAAGGATCATGGTCAACTGATTACATAGTTTCCCAAAAGTTCCACCTGAAAAACCACTCAGAACTGGCCAAAACTGAACCATACTGACTGCCCCATGGTCAAGGTGTGATGCATACTGACTGCTACACTAGCCAGATGTGATGCATACTGAAAAGGCCTTCTATAGGGTGCGATGAGCAAGAATGGATGAATGGCAGAGATAGTTTGCTAAGTGGAAACTCATGGAATCTTCCAGAAAATTCTCCTATGACACTTGCCTATCTGAATTCGCCTAGGGATGAGTAAAAGATCAATGAAATCTCCAAGTGGAACCAAGAACTATCAGTGGAATGACACTAATCAGAAACCTAGAGTTGGCTCACACCCTTGCAAGACATCTATAAATGGATCCCTCATCTGAGAGATCTAGAGGCTGGAATTTTGTATTTTGTAAGGAAGTGCTGTTGGTTTATCTGTGAGAAGAAACATTGTATTGTTGGGTGATCTTGCTTTTCATGAGGTGAAGAGGGCTTTGATGCTGGGAGGATGATGCTGGATCAGATAGCTGGGTTGTAATCCTCTCTTCTACTATTAATAAAGTTCTTTGAGTTTTCCTCCATATAATCGTGTATTTGTGAATCTTGTTGTTTATGAATGCAATTGTATGGTCAATGTATTTCTAATTCTGCATTGTTTATGATATTATAGATTGAGATGCTTTGATGGTGTTTTGTTACTTTGACTCTACAGGTATTCTCTGAAGCAAGACAAGTAGGAGAAGAGTGGCAAGCTCTACCAAAGGAGAGAGAAATCAAGCAAGGAGCCAAGCGGAAGATCCAAGTTGGTCCTCTTTGCTTCTCTCTTATCTGTCATACATAAAGGAAATCACAAATTGGTTTGATTATTTGTTTCTAAGAAAGCTACACGTCTTAGTGGGACTAGCAGATTGAATAAACACTAGTGTTCCCATAAACAAAATGGTGACTCCACTGGGGAGCGAATAGGTTGTTTTTTGTCATTTTTGTTTGCTTTATAAACTACAGATAGAGCCTGAATTTAGCCAGATAGCCTTCGAACTACCTTTGCTATGGAATTGCGAAGTAGATGAATGCTACTTCAGACAATCTCCGAGTTGGTTTATGAACTGAACACCTAACTTACAAGCATTCTAAACGCCCTTGTCGTAGCTCAATAACCTCATAAGATCATACTCCTATACTTTTCTTTTACTGTCCATCATAACTCAGCCTAAATCACTGAACTTAGTTGCAAATTTTGAGCAAAAACCCAACTCAGTTTCACTCCCTGGCCCATCGCACTGTTTGTAACTAGGAGCCTATATGTAGTGCACCTCCCGTGTGTTGCAGGTGAGATGCATCCCTGTTTCCCTGAAGGACAAGTGCGATGATTGAGCAATATTGTTTCTCTCTTTGAAATTTGGTTTTTTCCTCCTTGTTTTCAGCTCTATTCAGTAGTTTTGCTACTCATGATCAGTATCTCATTACTGAAGCCAGTTTTGCTGCATATTTCAGCCTCCATTGATTAGGATTTGTAAATGTTTTTATGTATTTGTCAATCATTTATAGTCCTCCTTTGTCGAAATTAGCTTAATTGAACTATCGTTTTTTATGCAACAAAAGTGTCGTAATTGTCATTTTGAGTCAAAAAGAAGAGTGTCATAAAGTCTTCCTCCTCTAGATAGTTGATTGTACTTTTTTCATTGTATTTGATTTGAATTGTTAATATTTGAAGTGTCGAAGGCAGTTTTCTATTCGAAATCAAAAAGTGTCGTTTTAGTCTTCCTTTCTTTTTTTGAAAAGAAATTGTCAAATTGTCGCTTTGAAGAAAATAGTTCAGATCTATACTTAGTTTTCCTTTTTGGCATTCTCACATTAAGGAAATGAAAAACAAATACATGCGTTTGCATTTGCATTTAGACTGTGTGCCAAAATGGTTTAGGAAAAGTGCATTTAGTGTGTGCTCTTTGCTCTCTGTTGAAAGAATTGTAATCTTCTTTCCTTAGTAGCTAGGATTTTCATTGCTAAAAGAAAATAAACAACTGTTTATCATTTTTGATTGCATATTTAGGAATTTGACATCTACATCACGTGGTGAACCTTGAAAGACAAACTTCTAAGAAAGATCAACTCTAAAATAAATCTCAATGAACATAAAAATGCTTTGGAACCTAATGTAACACATCTAGAAGTCTAGGCTAGAGACGTGTTCCGGCGTCGTAAAACCTGGTAACTATCATTTTCATCGAAGGTTGGGTGATTCCTACTCTTTGATACGACAAGTGCTAGTATAGACTTGTGCTCCCCGTACCGTCGAGTATATATTGGGAGACCACAATAGGCTGATATCCTTTATCCGTAGGAGGCCGATCGCAATGCACTTAACACAACATTCGGGAAGATTGACTACCGTACATAAGTCCTTGGTAATTTCTCTTTAATTTATCACCAAGGTGTATTTTGCAGTTTTGCGATTGGTTTGGTAATCCCTCTATCTATATTTCCAGAGTAGTCACTTTCGTTCCTTTTCGACTCCTTAAAAGAAAAGGTCCATTTGAGCACTTGTCACTGTAGGCTCATTAAAAATCGAAGGCAACTAGAGTCACCTTTAGCTTTTTCTCGACTCTTAAAAATTGGAGAATAAAAGTTGTGTCAAAGCATCATTTAAATTTATTTAAATCAAAATAACACCCCTGTTCCTTCATTGATCTTAGGTTGAGATAATGGAGTCCACCAATCAAGGAACCCCTCTTGGGGGGAATCCTAGTCCTTTCTCTTCTTGGGGAGATATTGGTGCTTCGTATATGGCTACGTTGTCCCTTCCAGGAATCACAATCAGCCTGCCAGTATGGCTATTCTCAACCTCTATCGTTCAAAATACTGTGATTCCTCAGCAATCGAATGAACAACCAGATGATACTGAAGTTGTCCCTTCCCCTTCAACTTCGCTTGTTTCTCCTTCCCCTTCTTCCTCTTAGCTTGGTGAAACTAGTGATACTAAAACCAAGTAGCTGAGAAGAAGAAGAAAGGGAAGGAGAAGAAGATGATGAAGACAGTTAAGCAAGGGGAAAACCATGCATCATCCAGTGAAAATCCGCATGCCAAACTTTCCAAGCACTGATCTCCATGCATAATTTGTAATGGAGACCACCTTCATCGATATTGTCCTTGCATTCCATGAATCTTGAGAGATCGGTATCCCCATTCGCACTATCAGGTGTCATCAACCTCTAGTGATCATGTTGATAGCACACTATCAACTAGTGAAGTCAATGAACAAGAAAGAAAGGTCAGATTTCCATGTAGGTTATGTGAAGGCAATCATGCTCTTCACCATTGTCCTTTTTTAGACGAAGCCAAAAGTGTCTTAGATAACCATCCTGCTTCACCGCAACAATTTCCACCTGGATACAAGAAACTCTCACTAAATCCGTCACTAGTTGAAATCCCAACTGATATAACTCAATCTTCAGTCGAAGCACCTATCGTTGAAAGTGAGTCCATACCGGACCAAAGTCAACAGGTCAAGATGGCAGTCGACCTAGTCTTGCCTTCAAAAAGTCCACCTTCAAATGATACAGTCTCCAAAGAGAATGAGAATGACACCGTTCAAATTATTTTTGTCAATACAGAGTTTGATGAACTTTGGGGCAATCCACCCGTTCCTTTACAACAGGAGGAAAGCCCCCCGGTTCATGAGGATCATCCCGCCATTTATCCGGTACCTCCTCTGAGTAGTCTAGTCGTTTCCTTTGATTGGAATCAACTAGAAAGACCTTACCTGCCATCTAATGTACCATTCTAGATCATAGTACAAGTTTACAAAATGATCATGTCCGACACTATCATAGATGAAGGGGCTTCAGTGAGTATCCTTTCCTCAACTGCTTGGAAAGCTCTTGGGTCACCATCACTTCTGCTTGAGACACAAAACTTGTCAGGGTTTAACAAAGGAACCAGTCGACCATTAGGGATCATACTGAAGTTGCCAATAACTTTGAAAAGGAAAACCGTTCATTTGAACATGATGGTAGTTCGAGGGCCACTAGATTACAATCTACTCCTTGGGCGTGACTATGTTTATAGCATGGAAGCTATTGTTTCCACACTATTTCAAGTGATGTGTTTCCCGCATGAAGGCCAAATGGTACAACTCATCGACCAGCTTTCATTTCCCGTTTAAAACATAGCTACGAGTTAAACATCATCCCTAAATGGTCTCTTTATGTCAAGAATGTCTCTTCAACCTTCATTTCATCCACCTAATTACCGTGAGTAGTCTGGTGAATGTAACGAAGCTTAGGGGGCATGCAACCTGGTCTGCTTCGGCATACAAACCCAGCTGAAAAGAGAGATTTCTTTGAAGGTTATATGATTGGACTTAAAACAAATTTCCTTGAAGGTTATGTGATCGTTTTGAAAAAACTATTTCCTTCTAGGTTATGTGATTGGATGCTCACACCATTCACCTTTGTCTATTTCGATGGACAAAGCCAAGGAAGTGTTTTTATCTACCGCTGACAAAAACAATCCTGCCTAACTGCAGGGACTTCCATATGGTGACTTGGAAAATCTCCTTTTCTTAATACCTGGGGGCATGCAAACCTTTGTATGCAAGTGAAAAAGGACAAATTTCATCTTTTTATCTTTTTAGACTTTTTAGTTCAACTTCTTAGGTTAGGTAGTTGGTCTAGAAACGTCTGCATACCAGATGAATCAAAGGAAGGTTTTTGCCTCTACGAAGGACAAAACCATCCTACCTAACCTCGGTAGTTCCTTAGCTTTAATGTAGTTAGATTTGTAGTTTGGTTGTTTCTAGCTTACATAAAAAGGCAATGAGCACATGTTATAGTAGAGTTCAAGCTCATTAAAAAATAAACCTAGCAATGAGAGACATCTTTAAATGACTAGTATGAGTAGTGTTTCCGCAAGGTTCAAGCTCCTTAAAAAATAAACCCACCTATGAGTAATTTTTCCACAAGGTTCAACCTTGTTAAAAAAATAAACCCACCTATCAGCATAGTTTCTCCCAGTTCAAGCTCATTAAAAAATGAATCCACCCTTGGTAAATAACCTTTGTGATTGCCCTGCTATTAGCCCTTTTGAACCTTGGTTGTGTTCCTACCGTCACCTCCATTCTTTTGGCCGATCATATGCTTCCACTTAATTTTTTACCCTTTTGAGGAACAGTTGTGATGAGTGATTCTGATTTCCACCCTCTTCACACTGCCATGTTTTGAGAAGTTCCAAACTTACTTGGAACTAGTTGCTACCCAAGAAAGCCACTCATTCCTCAAAAAACGAGTCTCTTTTAAACTCATTTTAGACTCAGTAAATATAAAAAGTTTGTCGAGCTATTGGCCTTCCCAACTTGTTAAAGTAAGGAGAAGCGCCATCCCTCCTATATATTTTACTCTTTTTGGACATGAGGGATTATCAAACAAAAATATTGAGCTCTTGTCTTTTTCGGCTCGCTAAAACGATTGAAATGTCATTCGTTTCGTATTATTTTATACTTTTTCAGACTTAAGGGATTATGCTATGAAAAAGGACTGTTGGAGTTTCCTTTTCGTCCCTTTTCAAACTCTCTAAACATGGAAAGGACCAAGTTATCTTTGTCATTAAACTCGTTAAAATAATAGCGACAAAATTGTCCATCTAGACAAGAATGAGTTTCACTATCGCTAGGCTTGCTAAAACATAGTGAAAGGTTTTCCTGAAGGGAAAATTATAGACCAAGCATATGTTATCCTCCTCAAGCTTGACAAAAATAAAGAGGTACTGGTTAGCACTGACTGGGGAAAAGGGAAGAAAACTTGAAGAATTTTATTGGTAGTAGGTTGCTCTTGAACATGACACTTTCACTCCATCACCATGATTGAGTCGGGTTGGGTTATTCCGTTCACCAGTCATATCACCATTGGTCCTCCGTACCATCCATATTTTGGAGTTAATGATACCAATCCATCTCAGTGTCACAACCATGTTTAAGATAAGTCATTCAGAGAATTTACCATCTAGCAAATGCCTCATCCATTGCAATACCTTCACCCTTCATTTTTCATGACTGCCATTCCTGAACCTTGTATCATCATATCGTTTTCACCTCCAGAAAATCATTTGCTCTGTTTTGTGTCGTAGATGTGGGATACATTAAGGCCCTCATATGGTGAGTCACTTCTTGTCAACGTTAGCTCGTTATCCAAGAAGTTGATGCAGAAACAACCCTTTCAGTACTTTGAAGCTTGCATACCTCAATGAAAAGTTTCTCACTTCCGACGACAGGTTTACATCGATGGCCTTCAACTGAAAGATTTTGCATGGTGTTCGACATCATATTGTATATTCACACCATGTGAATTGTACTATAGTACCTTGAGGGTCATTATCATTATTGGTGATTCCTCTCGTGCCTGTTAATAGCTTACATTATTGGCTGGTAATCAGGCGATGTATTTCCATGTTCGACTTCAGAACATCTTTTCACATGGATCAACTTGTACATCAGATGAAGATTGAACGAGTTTGAAGACCCTAGATCTAGTTTCATCCATCCGGGTTGCAATATAATCAAGAAAATAAAGACATCAATTGTACACAGAAGTTTCACAAATAGTCATCTAAGCCAGGGAAGATGACTCTTCATGTGAAGAATCACCAGTCTGCAACAACAAATGATTATCTGTCCTATGTACATGAAAATGAATTTATAAAGTTGAGCATGGGAATGATCACCTCAGCTAGATCATGAAAATAATATGATGATGATGTATTTTATTGTATCTTATACAGGTCACCTTCCAGTTTGAATACCTCAGATCCTCATGATAAAGCATTTCACCCGACATCAAAAGATTTACGACCTCATGCTTTAGGAGGCAACTGTTTTAGACATATTTGGGCACTGCAAACCCAAACTCATATGTCCATAAACCAAGGGCTATTGAACCCCTAAAAGTGTCATTTCATACCCTAAAGGCTCATGGTCAACTGATTACATCATTTCCCAGAAGTTCCACTTGAAAAACCACTTAGAACTAGCCAAAACTAGACGATACTGACTGCCCCACGGTCAAGGTGCGATGCATACTAACTGCTACACTAGCCAGGTGTGATGCATACTAAAAAGGCCTTTTGTAGGGTTTGATGAGTGAGAATGGACAAATGGAAGAGACAATTTGCTAAGTGGAAACTCATGGAATCTTCCAGAAACTTCTCCTATGACACTTGCCTCTCTGAATTCACCCAAGTATGAGTAAGAGATCAATGAAATCTCCAAGTGGAACCAAGAACTATCAGTGGAATGACACTAATCAAAGACCTAGAGTTGACTCACACCCTTGCAAGACATCTATAAATGGATCCCTCATCTGAGAGATCTAGAGGCTAGAATTTTATATTTTGTAAGGAAGTGTTGTTGGTTTATCTGTGAGAAGAAACATTGTATTGTTGGGTGATCTTGATTTTCATGAGGTGAAGAGGGCTTTGATGCTGGGAGGATGATGCTAGATCAGACAGCTGGGTTGTAATCCTCTCTTCTACTATCAATAAAGTTCTTTGAGTTTTCCTCCATATTCGTGTATTTGTGAATCTTGTTGTTTATGAATGCAATTGTATGGTCAATGTATTTCTGATTTTGCATTGTTTATGATATTATAGATCGAGATGCTTTGAAGGTGTTTTGTTACTTTGACTCTACTGGTATTCTTTGAAGCGGGACAAGTAGGAGAAGAGTGGCAAGCTCTACTAAAGAAGACAGAAATCAAGCAAGGAGCCAAGTAGAAGATCCAGGTTGGTCCTCTTTACTTCTCTCTTATCTGTCATACATAAAGGAAATTTCAAATTGCTTTGATTATTTGTTTCTAAGATAGCTACCCGTCTTAGTGGGACTAGCAGATTGAATAGACACTGGTTTTCCCGGAAACAGGGGGGTGCACATCCGAAAAGTGGCTTTTTGGAAACCATCGAACCATATGCGGCATCCCCACGATGATTTCGGGTCCCCCTCCCTAGAAACAACTTACCCCCTACCCCCCCCCCCCCACAAAAAAAAAAAAACGAAAACACCATTCCTACTCCCACTCCTACTCCCCCTCCATTCACACTCTTCCACATGTAATTCTCCTTTCCGCCCCCATGATATAACCATTTAAACCATTAAATTCTCCTCCAATAGCCATATGACCGTTTAAATGGTTAATGCTTCCCTCCAACCTCTAAATTTCCTAATGAGATGCACCAAAATGGTTATTTTCTCATTTAAGCATTCACTCTCCCATTTTATAAACTACACATAACCCTGCATACATTTCTTTCACTATTCCATTTCTTACAAGTGCAGGATCAGTCCCAAAATTCACAAGCAGACCATCGTCCTCCTACAACATCAATCATTGCAGTCCAGTAATTAGATTCCGTAGCTTCTAATTTGTAGTCATAAATGTCGTCCCACAATGGCAAATTGAAGTTAGTTGTAGAATGCCCAACATTGTGCCATGTTGTAAACCTTGATGAACTTCCCCTAGTCGACACACTGTATAAGATATAAGATACTGAGTGTGAGTTCGATCTGTATGAACTCCACAACTAGGAAAACCAAAAGTTCTTAAATGTCAGTGATGAATTTATCATTTGGGAATCATTTTTACCTAAATTAATTTTCCCCAAACTCATGTTTTTTCATAATTTGTTACATGGCGTCATCTCATATATCTCCCTAGCGAGAGGGTTGTAATTTCCCAAAACAATGAAACTCTATTTGCAATTACACCTGAAGCTATCTGTCAAGCACTCTATATTGATCCTCAAACTATCTTGTATCCTTGTTCCACTGATTCACTCATGGAGATATATTAGAAACTCACCTTCCCTCAATGAGCCCGTGTTTTTGAGTCCTTTTTGGCAAAGAATTCTAAGTTACCAAGAACTAATCCCCCATATTCTTCTTCTCTCCTTCCTAAAATGTCAAGGAAATTTATTCCTATGATCGCTTGCTTATTAGGTAATCCTACAGGTCAATAGGTAGATGAAGTAATATTAGGATTTTTGTTAGTGTTCTTTACTAGCGGGAAGCCTTCAATCATTTTCAAATACATTTAGTTTTTGTTAGATGTCATTCATGATCAATTTTTGAAGTTTTATGTTGAAGTTGCATTTAAACACCACTCAGTTCTTGTATATTTGTTGTTATTTCATCAAGAAGAGAGATTCGAGTTTCAATTATAGAAGTTGAATGCATAGGAAAGACCACGGTCAGTCATTCACTAGACTTCCTTGGTGAGGAAGAATTCAGAAGGACACTCCTTTAGTAATTTTGTAGGTAAGTTCTTTCATTGTCCTTATCTCTTCTTAGCCATGATGTTATATAAAGGATTTCAATACAAATCAAGAGATTTTTATATCTTACCGAGAAAGCCAAGGTTGGAGACTAGTATCTTTACTAGAACTATACAAAAATTAGGATATTTGGATGTGAAATCCCTCCTTACAGGTTGCTAGTTTTTGTGCCAGTAAGAATATTTCCTTAGAATATATCAGGAAAATGATGAATAAGGATGACTTACATTTTGTATCAAGAACGTAGAAGGCACAGTTTAAGTTGAAGGCACACATTGGCCCTTTCATTATCAATACCATAGCAGCAATAGAGGTAGATGTTTTACTGAAGTAAATGAAATTCAAATTGATTTTCACATGGTCTTATGATCTTTTTGGGATAATTTCAAAATTAAGAGTGGATCAGAGGACCACGTCTTATGCACATACACCTAGAGCAAGAATAGAGCAATATGAAAATAAAGTGGAGTGGAAAGAGAATACACTACAGGTAATTGAAGAGAAAATTATTAGTTATACATCCCTATAAACTCCTATCTCAAAAGAAAAATAAACTAAGAGGTCAATGGAATGTATGTCTCCTACAAATTAAGAATCTGAAGCTGCAGACTTTCTAGTTTTCAAGAGAAGAAATAAAACAAATGCTCAGGAGGAATCCTCAGAAGAAAAGGGATCATAGGAGAAAACTATAGTTGTTCTTACATGTCTTCACATTACTTCTTTTACACATATTGAAGAAACAAAAAATTCTCCCGAGGCTTCTGCTTTGCAGATTGCAACACAACAAAATATTTTTGCCAAATACAGAGAAATTAAGAAGAAGAGTGAAGCATTGAAGGTCACAACTTATTCAGAATTTTCGAAGCAATCTTCCACTGCCTAGCACAAACTGTCGTTTGTGTTTTTCACAGAGAAGGGACATTTCCAATTAGCTTTTTGGAACCTATACTTCCAATTGATAAAAGTGCAGAATATTACAAAACATTTGTTTTTTCTTTTGACACCAAGAAGATTTAGGCAATTGATTTGATTGACTTGCATAAACAGGCTAGTGAGATGATATATTCAACATTAACAGGTTCAGCCATGTGTTATAGACATTTTTGTGCCTTACCATTGAGCATGAAATGTTCATAATCTAAGGGATCCAAAGTCCCTAAACATGTTGTTCCTACCCCTAGAGGAACAAGGCCAATAAACCACAGCAATTCAGAGAAGTTCTCCACCAAAAACTGATCAAAACCAAGTCAATTCAGGATCATTTCAGTGGCTACACTAGCTGTCTGCGCTGAATGTCAAATCCAACACTGGCTACCTGCACTGAATGTCAACTGCTACACTGGCTACCTGCGCTGAGCGAGAAGGGACAAGTGGCAAGCTCATTTCTCAAGGTGTCAGAGCCCAGGAAGCTTCCAAAATGACACTTGCCTCAGGGAATTCGACTGGTGATGAGTAAGAGGTTCTAAATCTCCAAGTGGAAGCAAGAACCTCCAAGTGGAATCAAGAACTGAAAGAGGGAGAGGACACTAGTCACATCTCAGGCTAACTCATCCTCTCTCCAAACATCTATATATGGATCTCTCCCCTATGAGATCTGGAGGCGGGAATTTTGTGAAAGCAAAGAATTGATGTTGGTTTGAGTTTAGAGCTATTGGGTGATTTGCTTTGAAGGAGGTGAAGAGGAGATTCCTTTCTGCTGGGAAGGTGATGCTGGATTGGGCCTCTTATGGTTGTATCACTTCCTGAACTTTACTTCTTCATCAATAAAGCCATTTGAGTTTCTTCTATATGCATGTATCTCAATGATGTTTTGTTGTATTTGCATATTTAGTTTATTCTAATCCTTAAACTAGTTATGAATGTATGCTTCTTGTAGTTTCCCTCTCTTGCCATTTTGCAGGAACTTGGTGTAGCTGGGCCAGTGAAAGAGCAAGGAGCTGGGAGCAAGCAGCAAGGAGAGAGATTGGATCAACAAACTAGCGGAAGACATCGGTTAGTTAACTCTTTCTCCTCTCTTTACATTTCATAAAGAAGAACACTTAGATAGTTTTGTCTTGTTTGTTGCTGAGGTACCATCACTCCTTAGAGTGGGATAGGGTCATTCTGTATTGGATACTTTTCCCAACAACAAATTGGCGACTCCACTGGGGATCATATCTTGTTGGTTTGTTTGTGTTTTTGCTATTCATTTCATAAACTCAGAGAGTACCGAATCAAACTGCATTTGGATTTTTCAAATGCAAAGTAGAGGGCAACTACTCTAGTCCAATAACTGGGCCTGTTTATGATCTGAAGAGCTGACCCACAAGTACTCTAACAGCTCTTAGTGATAGATCTTCATCCTCCTTTGAATCATCCCTTAGTTTGTACTTGATTGCTAGCTTTGATTTGGCCAAAAACTGTGATTTTAACTGCAAACCGTAGCTCAAAACCCAGGAACAATTCTCATTCTTGCTTCAGCGTAGACCCAGTGAAGAGGTTCTGCATTTCAACGTAGGTCCCGTGAAGGTTACCTGCACTGAATGTCAAAACCTCTATGTTAAACCTGTGCTGAAACAGTCCTTGCCTTGTGCAGCTGTGGTTCCCTGTGTCTTTTGCTCAGTTTTTATCCCTGTTTTTGCAGCCTGTTATCAGTCAATGTACCTATCTGAAACCACCTTTCTTTGCCTCAATTCCACCTCGGTTGTATAAAGAAACTGTATTTGTTCTTTGTGTATTTCTTACATCATTTGCAGTTTCCCATTACAAAAGTAAACTAGTCTTACTGTGGCCTCTTAGATCTAGACCTGTCATAAGTGTCGTTTTGATCTTAGGAGTAAGTTTGTTTGCTATTCACAGTTGATTGAGCTTTTACTTTCGTCATATGGTTTGAATTTATGTATTTCTAGTGTCGAAACAAGTAAATCATAAGGTGTCTTTTGATTTTGGACTAAAAAACTTGTTTGTGTTTTCACTTGAAATCGAATTCAAAGTTATACAACAGCTTTCTTTATATAAACATCAATATTAAGAAAGAGAAAAGAAATACCTGCATTGTGCATTTGCATTTTGACAGCTTGCATGTTGATTTAGGAAAAAGTGCATTACTGTGTGCTCTATGCTCTGCGTGAAAAGATGATGTCTTTCTTTTCCCTCAGTAGTTAGGATTTTCATATGTTGAAAAGATAGAAAAAGCTTGCTTATCATCTTCAGACTGCATTTAGGAGTTGTACCATACATCTCGTGGTGATCTAAAAAGGAAAACTTCTAAACAAGATCAACCTAAAATAAATTGAATGAACATAACAACGCTTTGAAACATAACGCACACATAGAGGTCTAGGATAGAGACGTGTTCCGGCGTCGTTAAACCTGATATCTTACCGTTGAGTGGTTGGGTGATTCCTCCACGGTGAAGCGATAAGTATCAATACGGACTTGTGCTCCCACGTACCGTCGCATATATATTGGGAGACCCCTATAGGAATAAAGCCTTTATCCATAGGAAGTTGTGTCAGCCACCCTACTGATCGCAATGCAGTGAACACAGCATTCACGAAGATCGACCACCCGTACCTTAAAAAGTATTCTACGGTTTTGTGAAAAGTTTGGCACACCTTCTACCTAGAACTCTAGAGCAGTTCCTTTTGGCTTTTTTCAGACTCTATAACAGAAAAATTCCATCTGAGCATTTGTCACTTCGGGCTCGTTAAAACATCGAAGGAGACTAGAGTCATCTTTAGCTTTTTCTCGACTCTTTAAAAGTGAAAAAGCAAGTTGTGTCCAAAGCGTCATTAATTTTTTTTTATTTTAAACGGAACATAATCACCTCCTATTCCTGCGTTGATCTTTAGGTTGAGAAAATGGAACACACCAACCAAGGAATTCCCCATGATGGAAATCCTAGTCCCTTCTCCTCTTGGGCAGATGTTGGTGCGCCCCACATGGCCACATTGTCACTTCCAGGACTGACAATTGGCCTGCTAGTCTGGCTCTTCTCAACCAATGTGGTTCAGAACACCACGGTTCCTAAACAGTCGAGTCAACAGTTAGATCAGTCTAGAGCTGCCCACCAGCCTTCTACTTCCTATAACTCTTCCTCTCCTCCTTCCTCCTCGCAAGGTAGAGCCGGCAAAAGCCAAGCTCCCAAAGAGAAGAAGGAGAAGAAGAAGAGAGAGAAGAAGAAGAAGGAGCCAAAGGCGACTAGGGGCAGGTAAAAGGCATCTGACAAAAATCCACACACAGCACTGATCAAGCCTAAATCGCCATGTGTCATATGTAGAGGAGACCACTTCCATAGAGATTGTCCCTGTATTCCCCGGATACTAAGGGACTGGTCCCCTCGTTTGCACAATTCGGGAGCATCAACCTCTGATAGCCATGTTGAATGCTTACCGTCAACCAGCGAAAGTGAAGGTTCAAGACAAAGAGGGGGAGAAAGATCCCCCTGCAGACTGTGTGAAGGCGATCACGCCATCCACCGTTGTCCCTTCTTAGATGAGGCGAAGAGAGTTTTGGAAGATCGTCCAGTTTCACCGTTACGGCTTCCTCCTGGATATAATAAACTCGTGCCAAGTCCTTCGTTAGTTGAGAATACAGCTGGCCCACTCAAGTGGTCAACTGAAGTGTCAGTCATTGAAAATGAACCTACTGAATCCAGACCAGACAAAAGTCCAAAGGTCGAAATGGCAGTTGACCCGGTTTTTCCTTCAGAGGATTCATCTTCAAATGACACCGTCACTGAGGATTCATCTTCAAATGACACCGTCACTGAAGAGAATAAGGATGACACCATCCAGATTCTTTTCATCAACACAGACTCTGACGAGCATCAGGGAAATGCGCCCATTCCTTTATCGCAGGAAGGAACTTTGTCAGGATCATATCCAGCCGTGTATTCGGTCCCACCACCAAGAAACCTGGTTGTGTCCTTTGACTGGAACCAACTAGGCAAACCCCGGTTGCCAGCCAGTATACCATTCAGAATTATAGTCCAAATATATAGAATGGTAATGGCTGGCACTATCATTGATGAAGGGGCATCTGTGAGTATCCTTTCCTCTATTGCTTGGAAAGCAATGGTTCCCCGACGCTTTTGCCTGAGATGAGAAATCTATCGGGCTTTGATAAAGGAACCAGTTGACCATTAGGGATCCTCCCCAATGTGCCCATAACATTGAAAGGGAAGGCCGTTCAAATGAACGTGATGGTCGTTCAAGGACCCTTGGATTATAACCTACTCCTTGGACGAGACTATATATATTGCATGGGAGCCATCGTCTCCTCACTCTTTAGAGTAATGTGTTTTCCACATGAAGGAAGAATGGTCAAGCTCGTAGACCAACTTTCATTTCCGGGATCACGCATCGCAAATAGTCACATACCAACCCTGAATGGTCTATTCAATCAAGAAATGTCTCCACCCCCAGTCCTTCTTCCAGATGAGTGCGAGTGATTCGGAAAGATGGGACTGGAACCCAGGGGGCATGCATCCTGGTCTGCTTCAGGCAGAGAAAACCTTGGGTATAAGGTAGGTTTCCGCGGGAGAATATGACTAGTCCGTACCCCATCCGAAGAAGGAAGAGGGGTTGTTCTGGAACAAGATTCTTTTGTCAAAGTTATGTGTTTGATGGAACAGGGTCACTCACCTTTGTCTATTTCGGTAGACACCGCCAAGGAATGTTCTGTTTAATCTGCTAATGGGACAATCTTTGGATAACCTGAAAGAGGTAGGCCTCACCTCAGTAAAACAAATGTGAGAAGCCGGAGGGGTAACCTTGAAATCGTACTTTATACCTGGGGGCATGCAAACCTTTTGGAGTGCAAGCAAGGGCGGCTATTGATTTTTAAAATTTTTAGGTCCTCCCTTTAAACCTGTAGGTCTAACCCTTTAAACTCGTAGGATTAGTCGTTACCAAACTTGCACAATGAAAGGATTTGAGCAAAGCTTTATGAGATCTAAGCTCCGTGAAAAAATAGATCTTTAAGGAGACATTCTTATCTTATGACTGGTATAATCGAGCAGTTTTAGCACGAGTTCATGCTCGTTAAAAAATAAACGCAAGTTCGAGCAGTTTTAGCACAAGTTCATGCTCATTAAAAAATAAACGCAATTGTGAGCAAGCTTTCCCCTAGAGTTCAAGCTCATCCAGAAAAAATGAACCGGTAAATAACCATTGTGATCGTAAATTCATCAGCCATAAAAGCCTTGGTCGTGTTTGCACCGTCACCTCCACTTTTCATTTGGCCGATCATTCACCTCCATTTGATTGTTTACCTATTTTGAGGAACAGCTGCGAAGAGTGATTTCACCTAGCCATCCTTGTGACACTGCCGTGATTGGAAAATTCCAACCTGTACCTGGAATCTGCTGCTATCCCTGTTTATCACTCGTTCCTCAAAATACGAGTCTTCTTTGAGCTCTTTTCACTGACTCGTAAAATATGAAAAGGTTGCCGAGTTTTGGCCTTCCAGCTCGTTAAAGCGACCGGAAGAGCTATCCCTCCTCTAGATTTTAATCTTTTTGGACCTGAGGGATTATTGCACAAAAAGATCGAGCGCTTGTTTAGTTCGGCTCATTAAAACTATCGAACATTCATCCCTTCTGTATTGTTTTATACTTTTTCGGACTTAAGGGATTAGATGACGAAAAAGGACCTTTGGAGTTAACTTTACGTACCTTTACAGACTCTCTAAAAATGAAAAGGACCGAGTTGTCTTTGTTGCTAGACTCGTTAAATGCATTAAATAGCGGCAAACTTGTCTTTAGACGAGAACGAGTTTCCCTATCGCTAGGCTCGTTAAAACATAGCGATGGGCTTGCCCGAAGGGCAGGTTATAGAACAAGCATATGTTATCCTCCTCAAGCTTGACCAAAATAAAGAGGTACTGGTCAGCAATGACTGGGGAAAAATTGGGAGAAACTCAAAACTTTGATGGTAGCAAGTCGCTCTTGAACATGACACTTTTCCTCCGTACCACATCGGGTTGGGTTGTTTCATTCACCGGTCACATCACCATGGTCTCGCCATACCATCCATATTTGGGGTAATGCTACCGATCCATCGCATCAGTGTCACCATATGTTCAAGAGATGTTGTTCAGAAAGAGTCAACCGTGTCCCATCCACTGTCATACATTATCCTTCATCCTTTCATGACCGCCACCCTGAATCATATGTCACAGATCGTTTTCACCTCCATCACAATCATTAGCTCCGTTCCATGTCACTGATGTGGGATTCATTAAGGCCCTCCTTTGACGGATCGCTTCTTGTCGACATCAGCTCATTATCCAAGAAGTTGATCTAGGAACACCCCCCTTAGTACTTTGAAGCTTGCATGCCACAATGGCAAGTTTCTCACTTCCGGCGACAGGTATACATCAATGACCTTCGACCGAAAGATTTTGCGTGGTGTTCGACGCCAAGTCCTTTATTCACACCACATGAATTGTACTGCAGTACCTTGAGGGTCATCATCATTATCGATGATTCCTCTCGCGCTTGTTAACAGTTTACATCATTGACTGGTAATCAAGCGATGTCTTTCCACGTTCGACTTCAAAAAATTCTCACGTGGATAGACTTGTACTTAGAGTGAAGATTGGACAAGATTGAAGACCCCGGATCTAGTTTCATCTATCCGGGCTGCGATATATATTCAGGAAATAAAGACATTGACATGTGCAGCAGATGATCATCCTACTCAAAGGATGATAATTTCATAAAAAATTATCAGTCTACCATCAGACGATTGTCTGTTCTATGTACAGAAAAATGTATTTATAAAGCTGAGCATGGGAATGCCCGCCTCAGCTAGATCATGAAAGCAGTATGAAAAATAATGTATTGTATTGTATCTTATTACAGGTCACCTCCCAGCAATGGATGAACTTCGGATCCTCCTGATAAAGCATTTCACCTGATAAACGGCCTCATACTTTAGGGGGAAACTGTTATAGACATTTTTGTGCCTTACCATTGAGCATGAAATGTCCATAATCTAAGGGATCCAAAGTCCCTAAACATGTTGTTCCTACCCCTAGAGGAACAAGGCCAATAAACCACAGCAATTCAGAGAAGTTCTCCACCAAAAATTGATCAAAACCAAGTCAATTCAGGATCATTTCAGTGGCTACACTAGCTGTCTGCGCTGAATGTCAAAGCCAACACTGGATACCTGCGCTGAATGTCAACTGCTACACTAGCCACCTGCGCTGAGCGAGAAGGGATAAGTGGCAAGCTCATTTCTCAAGGTGTCAGAGCCCAGGAAGCTTCCAAAATGACACTTGCCTCAAGGAATTCGACTGGTGATGAGTAAGAGGTTCTAAATCTCCAAGTGGAAGCAAGAACCTCCAAGTGGAATCAAGAACTGAAAGAGGGAGAGGGCACTAGTCACATCTCAGGATGACTCATCCTCTCTGCAAACATCTATATATGGATCTCTCCCCTATGAGATCTGGAGGCGGGAATTTTGTGAAAGCAAAGAATTGCTGTTGGTTTGAGTTTAGAGCTATTGGGTGATTTGCTTTGAAGGAGGTGAAGAGGAGATTCCTTTCTGCTGGGAAGGTGATGCTGGATTGGGCCTCTTATGGTTGTATCACTTCCTGAAGTTTACTTCTTCATCAATAAAGCCATTTGAGTTTCTTCTATATGCATGTATCTCAATGATGTTTTGTTGTATTTGCATATTTAGTTTATTCTAATCCTTAAACTAGTTATGAATGTATGATTCTTGTAGTTTCCCTCTCTTGCCATTTTGTAGGAACTTGGTGTAGCTGGGCCAGTGAAAGAGCAAGGAGCTGGGAGCAAGCAGCAAGGAGAGAGATTGGATCAACAAACTAGCGGAAGACATTGGTTAGTTAACTCTTTCTCCTCTCTTTACATTTCATAAAGAACAACACTTAGATAGTTTTGTCTTGTTTGTTGCTGAGGTACTATCACTCCTTAGAGTGGGATAGGGTCATTCCGTATTGGATACTTTTCCCAACAACACCATGGTAGCCTAAAAAATACAAGCCTCTCTAAACAATATTCATTCACAGGTGAAGATGGAAAGAATTTCATCCTTGGCCAAAGACACTAGAACTAAAGTTCTTGAATATTTGGTGACTAAACTAGGATATGATCCTAGTGACATTCAAGCAGCTAAGGAAATGATAAAATGAAAAAATGTTGATATTCAAGCCCTGAGAAAGTAGCTCAAAATTCCATATGTAGATCACCCTCAGGCCAAAGAAATCACTGAGTTGGAATTAGAGAAAGAAAACTTTTCCAAGCTGATAGTTGAGAAAAATGTTCAAATTTAGAAGATGGAGACAGATATGGGGATACTTTTGAAAGAAAAGGAACAATTAGCAACCAGAATCACTTGATCTTTTCCAAATTTACCTGTGATATTTTGCAAATGAATAAAGGAACAGGTGCATGTATTGTTGTAGGCATGCTAGATCTACATGCAAGGGAACCTTTCACCAACTCCATCTAGGACCTTTCCACTCTCTTTTGATTCATGCATACCACTATTCTAGATCTTTGTCTCACCGTGAGAAACCATCTTAGCGCAAATCAGGCCTTCTTGAAGTGTTGGGCTTGGATAAGGGTGCTGATCACCTTCCCTACCTTTCCCAGAACATTCATCCAATCTTCCAAAAATTCATATCACCATTCTTATCCTCCAAATCCTCTCATCCAACTTCCTGTAGAATTTCAGGACATCCTTTTGCAGTACAAGAATCCTATAGAAACATCATATAGAACACCTGTAGCAGCATATTTTGACCCAGTTTTGACCTGCAATGATAGATTAGCTTAGTTTAGCAGTAGTTTGACCCCTCAGCTTGGGATCCATGACCAAAAGTGCCACCTAGACCAATCCCTTCATTCCTTTGCCTTTTTTGTAAAATCAAGTAGCATTAGTTCTTTCATTCTAAATTTAGCAATTAGGACTTTATTCACTATACAAGTGTGAATTAGATAGTCAATGCATGCATTCTTGAATTATGAATTGGTAAGATAATATTATGCTTTCAAGCAACCCTAATAACTAGATTATCGAGTGAAAGTTATAATAGTTTCCTTTTTGAAAATTATCGTAAGGTTTGGGTTCTTTCATAGCATTTACAAGTTGAAAACATTTACAAGTTTGAGTTGAAAAGCATTTACTTTCTCTGCACTAGGACTAACCTTCCCATCCTACTTTTAGTAGTTAATCTTCTTTCAGTTCAAGTAGAGGAGTGGTCTGGAACCCTAATGATCAAGTGACCTAGTTGAGGGTGCCATGAGTAGAATGATGCATCTACTATGTATATAGCACTGTCATTTCTAAGATTGTATGAAACCCTAGGTTGATAAGTAAAGTTGAAGAACCTCTGTAAGTTGCAACACTCTTGGTACAAAACTAGAGCTCACCATATTTTTGGCATCATTGTCGGGGAGGTGTCTAGGTCGATGTTATGTATGATTTCCTTTCTATTTTTTCATTTAGTAGGTAGATGTTATTTCTGAGTTCCTTTATTTCTTTCTTTTAGTTTTAAAAAAAAACATAAAAATAAAAAATAAAAAGTCATGCCTCGTAGGAGTAGAGACACTTTAGGGAAATTCTTTCCAAATACCCCCACACCATCAAACAATCAACCTTCACTCTTCTTTGGTGACTGTCAACTTCCCTCTCTAACTGCAAGGGAGTTAGAGGACCCCTTAGGTGAACAACCTGAGATCTTTGAAGAGCCTATTAGGGAAGAAGAAGAAGAACCCATTCCACATACCCACACCATGGATGAAAACATAAATGAGGGTTTTTTTCCCATCAGAGAGAATAATGAATATGCTAGGATGAAAAATATAAGCCCTTCTTCCCTTCCTCACTTCCATGGCTTAACCTCAAAGGACCCTGATACTTTTTTGTTTTAGTTTTTGTTGTCTGTAGAACTTATGATTATATCGCTAATGACTAGAAGCTAAAGTTGTTCCCATCCACCCTCAAGGATGCAGCCTTGCGTTGGTTCATGGGTGTACCTGGGGATAACATCACTACCTAGGCTCAAATGCAACAATTTGTTGGCATTATGACTCAGGTTTGGCGCTATGGCATAGGTGTTGTCCTTGATGGCAACTCACTCAAGTGGAAAATCATTGTTCAAGCTCTCAAAGTAATAGAAAATGAGATACCTGCATGTGCGCCTAACAAAAGCTGCGGACCTGCAAGTGCCCCGAACAAGAAGTGCGATCATACCCGCAGGTTCTCTAAAAAAAAGGCGCGGATGTCAAATTCACTCACTTCAATGTAGAAAAGCATGCACACGTAGGAATTTTTATGATTGATCCATGGTATTAGTCCGAAGTTTTTGATCCTATGGTTTTGGTCTGTGTTATTGCATTCAAAAGAGTTGAACCCAAGTATTGAGTCCGTGGTATTGTTTCTCAATGGTTTTGGTCCATGGTTTGAGAAAGGCCTAGACTATAAAAAGGGAAGGAGATCATTTGGCCCTTACACTTGCGAACATTGAATATCTTAAGATCTGAAATTTTGGTGATCGGTTTGTGAAGCTAGATCTAAATCAAGGAGAAAACCATGAATTGTAAGGCAGATCTATTGATAGGCCAAGGTCTCTTTGGTGCATGATCAGATCTAAGAATTCAACGGACTAGGGGAAATTTGAGGACTAATAAAGTGTTTATATCTGGAGGTCCGTAGGCTAGATACGGGTCAAGTGAGGAGGTCTACAGTGCAGTATAAGGCGCAGGTGCGGAGGTTCGCAGTGTAGTAAAAGGCGTGGGTGTGGGGGTACACAGTCCAGTAGATGGTGCAGGTGCGGAGGTCCGCAGTGCAGTAAAAGGCGCGGGTGTGGGGGTACACAATCCAGTAGATGGTGCAGGTGCGGAGGTCCGCAGTGCAGTAGATAGGTCAGGTGCAGAGGTGCACTGTTGGGTAGACAGTGCAGGTGCGAAGCTGCGCAGGCTAGACACAGAAGCAGTGCAGATATTCGCAGGTTTCTATTGGTGAAGTTGCAGACTTTTCTTGAAATATTTGTTGGCTGACTTTTGTCTATTTTTGCAGAGTTCTGGGTTTAGATTACTGGTATTTCTTTTCTAGTTACTGCATTCTGAGAAGCTATTGGTTGATTCATTAGTTGATTGTAAAAGGAGATTGGTTGATTCACATGTACTTGATGATTATTTGATGTTCATGGATCCAGTCTGAAAATTGATGAAACGTGGTCCTTGGAAGAAAAGAAGTAGGTCAGCACCTATGTACTAGTAGCTCAGCTAGCACAAGAGCTAAGGGGGTTGTAGCTCCCTTCTAGGAGAGACTGGAAAGCGAGAGAGAGTTGTAGCTCTCTACAGGTTGCAGCCTGCATACTGGTAAAGGACTGCACCAGTACAGAATCATTGTAAAAAGAAGTTTCTAATTGAAAGAAGATAGAGACATATTGCAACAGGTGGTTTTCACCCACATTGGGTTTCCACCTTATATCTAGTGTTCTTTGGTGTGACTATCTATTTTTCTTGTTCTTGTTCATTATTATATGGTACTGACATACGAATTAATCTGAAGAATAAATTGAATTATAAATCTGAAAGGTATAGTGAAAAGAATTTGATAATACTGATTCACCCCCCTCTCAGTATTATTTCCAACAATTGGTATCAGAGCAGGTCCTTCAGAAGAAGCTTGATCGCTTGAAGGGAGATCTATCATCTAACTGCTTACGAAATGAGGAAAGGAGGACCATCAGACAAAAGAGAAGCTGCATTCAAGGCTTCAGGCAAAGGAGATTACTATGAGTCAGGACATCTATCAGAAGAAGACAAAGAATCAAACTTTGTCAAGAACCTTCAACGGGGTGCTGGAAGATTCAGAGGTAAGTTACCTTTCAAATGTTTTGCTTGTGGAAGAGTCGGTCACTATGCTACAAAGTGTCCTCATAAAGATAAGCTTGATAAAGGTAAGGAACCTGTTAGATGGAACAAGAAATAGAATGTAAATAAGAAAAGCTATTACACTCATGAAGACAGTGATGGACTTTCAAATAGTGATGAAGATGAACAAGGTAACAATTATAGACTTTTAATGGCTTTTGAAGATGATGATTTCATGGATGCTATAGATGAATAAGGTCTGTATGAAGAGATTTCTAGACTCAAAATTTGTTTAGAAGAGAAAAATATGATTATTGATACTCTGCAACTCCTATTTGCTGAAAAAGAAAAACTTCATGAAAAGTTCGAATGTGAAATTGTTGGGCTTAGAAAAGAGATTGAGAAAACAAAAGCTCTTAATCTTAGATTTGTTAAAGGATCTGAAACTTTGGATGAGATCATCAATGTGTAGCGTTCTCCACTAATCAAGACAGGTCTGGGATATAATGAAGAAGCATCTCAAGCATCCACCTCCAAAAGTTATCTTGATGCAACAAGGAGGAGTGAGCAAAGGCCTAATAAAAATCCTCAGGTAAATCAGAGACAGTTTACCTCAAGAATGAACAAATATTATCAGGTAAATTAGGGGCAATCAACTTTAAGGACAAATAGAAGCTACAATCAGCCTCAGGTAAGACCTTCTCAATTTGCCTCAAGAATGGATGTCAATAGAAACTACAATCATTTGGCTGGTAGATTTGATAATCACAGGAGTTTCTTCAATGGCCAATGTTTTTCTTGTCATAACTTTGGTCACAAAGCAGCTCAATGTGTTGCCTATAAGACAATCATGACTAGAGAAGCTAAAAAACAAAGAAGTATGACTAGGATCACGAAAAGAACCTACAATAACTTTTCTACCCTTGAGAATGAAATTGAATGTTCTATTTGTAACAACTTCGATCATGAAGATTCTGAATGCAGGAGTAGGTTTCGGCAAACAAAGGAACAAGCCTCAAACGAAAAAACATGGCGAATGAAAGAACCACAACTAGAAAGATGTGGTATAGCCTTATATGGGGAAGGGCAAGAAAATCAATGGTACATCGATAGTGGATGTTCGAAACATATGACGGGTGATAAAGAAAAACTTCAGTCATATAGTGCCTTAGAGAAGGAGAAGAAGGTCTCATTTGGAAATGACACCCCTACGCTCATAAAAGGTACGTGATCTGTTCAGTGGAAAGAAAAGATCAAAGCTAGAAATGTTATGTATGTTGATGGGTTAAAGCATAATTTATTGAGTGTCAGTCAGATGTGTGATCAAGGGACGGAGGTAATATTTCGATCAAGTGGATGTAGTGTTCATGATCTTGATACAAGAAAAACAATGATCAAAGGCATAAGGACTCCAAATAATTTATACATATTCAAAGAAGGACAACATCAATGCTATCTAAGCAAGAACGATGAACACTGGTTATGGCACAGAAGGTTGGGGCATCTTAGCTTCTCACAGATAAGGAAATCATGTAAATACCAGGCAGTTCGTGGTCTTCCAGACATCAGAATTTCAGACAACACAATTTTCAAATCGTGTTAGTTTAGTAAGAAAACCAGAACTAACTTCCCAGAGAAGGAAGGGTCAGCTAGCATACCACTTGAACTTGTCCATACTGATGTATGTGGCCCATCTAGGAAAAGGTCACTTCGAGGAGAAGAATATTTCATATTATTCATTGACGACTTTTCTAGGATGTGTTGGATAGGACTTATGAAGCACAAAGACGAAGCCTTTGAAAAGTTAAAATCATTCAAAGCCTTGGTGGAGAACAAATCAGATCACAAAATCAAATGTCTCAGGTCTGATAGAGGTGGGGAGTTTACCTCAAATGAATTTTTCGATTTTTGTGAAGAACATGGAATAAGAAGGGAATTTTCTACAGCTAGGACTCCTTAGCAAAATGGAGTAGTGGAAAGGATGAACAGAACGGTTCAACAAATGGCTCGTGCTATGCTTGATGAGTCTGGAACTCCCGCAACCTTCTGGGGTGAAGTTGCATTTACTACAGTTGTTATTCTCAACAAGACAAATATCTGGGTGAATAGCACTGAAACTCCTCATGAGCTCTGGTATAGTGAGACTCCTTCGGTAAAACACTTCAAAATTTTTGGAAGCAAATGCTATATTAAAAATAATGATGAAAATCTTGGCAAGTTTGAACCTAGAGAAGATGAAGGCATTCTCCTTGGTTATTCTCCTCATAGCAAAGCATACAAATGTTACAATAAAAGGCTTGGAAGAATTGTCGACAACATTGATGTAGTGGTGGATGAAAAAGAAAACACTCCCAGGCAGGTAAGATCTGAAGACTTTGAAGATGATGAGGGCTATCCGTCAACATAAAATAAGATTCATGATGAATAAGAAACCCATGAAGCACCAGAGGAACAGATAAGGATAGAAGAAAAGACTCCATCTAGGTATGTTCAAAAGAATCATCCAGAATCTCAAATTTTGGGGCAAAAAGAGGTAGGCATACAAACAAGAAGAACAATTGCAGAAGCTTCAAGCTATTTGGCATTACTTTCCTCCACTAAACCACAAAATGTAAGAGAAGCATGCAAAGATGAATGATGGGTCAAGGCAATGGATGAAGAACTTGAATAGATTGAAAGGAAAAACACTTGGGAATTGGTTCCTAGACCAAAAGATAAGAATGTCATAAGGACAAAGTGGATTTTCAAAAATAAACTAAATGAAAATGGAGATGTGGTTAGAAACAAGGCAAGACTCATTTGTAAAGGATATGCGCAACAAGAGGGCATAGACTTTGAAGAAACCTTTGCACCAATTGCTAGACTTGAGGCTATAAGAATGTTCCTTGCTCTCTCTAGCTTTCAGAAGTTCAAAGTATTTCAGATGGACGTAAAATCTGCCTTTCTGAATGGAGACTTGAATGAAGAAGTGTACATTGAACAACCAGATGGGTTCATCCTTGGAAATGATCCAAATCTTGTATGCAGGCTCAAAAAGGCTCTCTATGGTCTTAAACAGGCTCCTAGGGCATGGTATTATCGATTGGATAAATATCTTCATCAACAAGGTTTTATAAAAGGATCAACTGACAGCAATCTATATATAAAGGTTGATAATGAAAAGTTGCTAATACTTGTTGTGTATGTAGATGATATCATCTTTGGCAGCAATGAAGAAGACATGAGTCAAAAGTTTGCCTTGGTGATGCAAAAGGAGTTTGAAATGTCCATGCTTGGTGAGCTCACATATTTCCTTGGTTTGCAAGTCCAAAAAAACAAAGAGGGTATTTTTCTATCAAAAACCAAGTATCTCAAGTAGATCTTGAAGAAATATGGGAAGGAGGATTCAAAACCAGTATGTACCCCTATGGTGACAGGATGCAACCTCAGTGCGAATGATGAGTTGGCAGCAATACATCAATCAACCTACAGATCCATGATTGGTAGTCTACTCTATCTAACAGATACCCGACCAGACATTATGCATGCAGTGGGAATAGTTGGAAGGTTTCAGGAAAATCCAAAGGAAACTCATCTTCAGGAAGTTAAGAGAATCTTCAAGTATCTTCAAGGAACTCAAAACTATGGCTTATTGTATCCTAGAGATACAGATCTCACACTTCATGCTTATACAGATGTAGATTGGGCCGGAAGCGTGGACGACATAAAAAGCACTAGTGGTGGTGCATTCTTCATGGATTCCAGATTAGTATCTTGGTTTAGCAAGAAACAGAGTTCAATAGCATTACCCACAGCTAAAGCAGAGTATGTGGCTGCGGCATCTTGTTGCACACAACTCCTTTGGATGATGTAAACATTGCAAGACATGCAAATCACTTGTACTCCACCTATCTCCATCTTCTGTGATAATACAAGTGCAATCAGTATTTCAAAGAACTCAGTCATGCACTCAAAGACCAAGCATATACCTATCAAATATCATTTTCTTCGGGAACAAGTTCTTGAACAAAAGATCAAGTTGGAGTATGTTTCATCTAAGGAACAAGTTGTTGACATACTCACCAAACCACTACCTAGGGAGACCTTTGAATACCTCAGGCAAAAGCGGGGGGTAGTTGATGCATCATCTTGCTGTTGAATCTTGTCTGTTTCAGAGATTGTTGGGTTGTATGCGAGTTTCACAGGGGGTATACGCGTACATTCGATGGTTTTTGGATTGGTCAAAGACCAAATGGCACAGGTTCAGGGGGAGCATATATTCTTCTAATAATGCATTGTTGGCATTATTTTAGAAGATCTTGGAGGAGCAAGTACAGAAGGAGAACATGGATGCTGATGTGAATGTTGCTGCTAATATTTTGTCTCTATGTCATGTAACGGCCTATGTATAGGATGAATGATATAATGTACTTGGTTGTCATATGTAAATTTCTGATGTAACCCCACTTGGTTGGGTGATGAATGTATGTATAGAAACCTTTGGTGATAGGAAGGTCATTTTTGGTGTAAAGTGGTTTATGGTTCTTCTTGAAGAAAATTTCTTTTGCAGAACTGGCCTACTGCCACAGGGAGCACGATCAGCAGAGTATAACACAGTTTTCAGCATGTTCTCAGGGGGAGCATAACCCTTTGCCCTTGATGACAAAGGGAGAGAATGACTTTGAGGATCTTGGGGTTGCCATCAAGTCCAAAGGGGGAGATTGTTGGCATTATGACTTAGGTTTAGCGCTATGGCACAGGTGTTGTCCTTGATGGCAGCTCACTCAAGTGGCAAATCACTGTTCAGGCTCTCAAAATAATAGAAAATGAGATACTCGCAGGTGTGCCTAACAAAAGCTGTGGACCTGCAGGTGCCTCGAACAAGAAGTGCAGTCATACCCGCAGGTTCTCCGAACAAAAGGTGTGGACGTCAAATTCACTCACTTCAATGCAGAAAAGCGCGCGCACGTGGGAATTTTTATGATTGATCCATGGTATTAGTCTGAAGTTTTTGATCCTATGGTTTTGGTCCGTGGTATTGCATTCAAAAGAGTTGAACCCAAGTATTGAGTCTGTGGTATTGTTTCTCAATGGTTTTGGTCCATGGTTTGAGAAAGGCCTAGACTATAAAAAGGGAAGGAGATAATTTGGCCCTTACACTTGTGAACATTGAATATCTTAAGATCTGAAATTTTGTTGATCGGTTTGTGAAGCTAGATCTAAATCAAGGAGAAAACCATGATTGTAATGTGGATCTACTGATAGATCGAGGTCTCTTTGGCGCATGATCAGATCTGTGAATTCGACGGACTAGGGGACATTTGAGGATTGATAAAGTGTTTATATTTGGAGGTCTGCAGGCAAGATACGGGTCAAGTGCGAAGGTCTGCAGTGTAGTAGAAGGTGCAGGTGTGGAGGTACGTAGTCCATTAGACGGTGTAGGTGCGGAGGTCTGCAGTGTAGTAAAAGGCGCAGGTGCGGAGGTATGCAGTCCAGAAGACGGCGCAGGTGCGGAGGTCCGCAGTGCAATAGACAAGTTAGGTACGGAGGTGCACTGTCGAGTAGACAGTGCAGGTGCGAAGCTGCGCAGGATAGACACAGAAGAAGTGTGGATATTCGCAGGTTTCTATTGTTGAAGTTGCGGACTTTTCTTGAAATATTTGTTGGCTGCTTTTTGTCTATTGCTGCAGAGTTCTGGGTTTAGATTACTGGTATTGATTTTCTGGTTACTGCATTCTGAGAATCTATTGGTTGATTCATTAGTTGACTGTAAAAGGAGATTGGTTGATTCACATGTACTTGATGATTATTTGATGTTTATGGATCCAGTCTGAAAATTGATGAAACATGGTCCTTGGAAGAAAAAAAGTAGGTCAGCACCTACGTACTAGTAGCTTAGCTAGTACAAGAGCTAAGGGGGTTGTAGCTCCCTTCTAGGAGAGACTGGAAAACAAGAGAGGGTTGTAGCTCTCTGCAGGTTGCAGCCTGCGTACTAGTAAAGGACTGCACTAGTACAGAATCATTGTAAAAAGAAGTTTCTAATTGAAAGAAGATAGAGACATATTGCAGCAGGTGGTTTTCACCCACATTGGATTTCCACCTTATATCTGGTGTTCTTTGGTGTGACTATCTGTTTTTCTTGTTCTTGTTCATTATTATATGGTACAGACGTACGAATTAATCTGAAGAATAAATTGAATTATAAATCTGAAAGGTATAGTGAAAAGAATTTGATAATACTGATTCACCCCCCCAGTATTATTTCCAACACAATCCTTTAACAACAATTACAGGGACTATTGTAGGTCCAAAGAAACCAAATAGGAAATTTTTAGAATGACCCTTGGAATAGATGAATCCTTGGAAACTATGAGGAAAGGTTCTAGCTCAGTTGTAGGAGGGCCAGATGCACCCTTGATCCTGAATCACTTAAGTTATTCCTTCTTAGAGGAATCAGGGAGGACATACTGGAAACCATAAACATGGTTTTTGGAGGAGTCATTTATCATCTACCCTATGTCAACATCAAGATAGTATTCAAAAACCATTCTAGGGCTACTAGAAAGAAGGGTAGGACTAGTCCAACTTTGGCTAGTTCCTCTTCCTCCACCACATCTATCAAGAATGAAATTGTAAACATATTGGAGGACTTTAAAAGTGAAATTTTGTACACCTTTTCTCTACAATGGACACCATGCAGATCAAGAGGAGACAAGAGGAAGAAGAGAGAGCGTTAGCTATCTTTTTCCTTATATGTAGTAGAAGGCACCCCAAGAATGAAAGTCCATTAAATGTTATAGAGGTCTACTAAGTCTATGAGGAAAACCATTCCACAGATAAGTGTCCTTCATTTCCCAAGTGGGAAAAGTTGGGAAAAGTTGGGGTTGAACAACTCTATTTCATAAATCAAAGGAGGCCTCAAGGACCTCGGCCATACTAGCAGGGCATGCAAGGTGCATCCTACTCCTATTACCATCCCAGCCAAAATGCACCCATGCCCCCTTGGTATTATTCTACTCATCCTTCATTATCCACACCTTTCCCTTGGTCTTAGTAACTTTAGTATCCTCCCCAACCTTCCAATCAAATATTTTAACCATATGCTTCTACACATCCTCAATGGAATAACCCATCACAAGGTTGAAGGCCTTAATTCAACCAACCTCCTACCTTACTACCTCCACCTCCATATCAACCACATCTCATTCATCATGCTCCACCTAAGCAACCTCAGATGCCTTCTCAACTAAATTTGAACCCAAATAACAAACATGCATAACATGTCTATAGTGGAGAGACATCTTACCCTACTTATGTTGTGGAGATTCAAGAAATCAACCTCAAGTCTGGAAGAGTGCTCCCAAATAACCAACCTCCATCTCCACCTGAGGAGCTTGAAGAGGAAAAGGAAGAGAGTGTCCCTCAAGTAAATCCACCTCCTTTTCATGAAAGATTGATCCATCCTAACAAACACACCCCAGAAGAGACTGAACTTCCAGGAGAATTGAAAAACATGTGTGTTAAAATCCCACTCCTCCAAGCTATCGAAGATGTTCCCATCTACAATAATATTATAAAGGAGAAATGCTTCAAGTATCCTTGGTGGAGAAAGAGAGACAACCCTACCATCAATTTCATTGGTCAATTGTATGATCTAATGTTGGGGAGAGTGATTTTCCCAAAGTATATAGACCCTGGAAGTCATGTGGTAGATGTGCACATTGATGGCATCATTGTCCCTCACACCTTGATTGATCTTGGGGTTTCCATTAATGTGATGACTAAGGAAACCATGCTCAAACTAAACATCTAAGGATCTTTGAGAAAGACCACCACAGTGATGCAACTTGCAGATAGATCCACAATGGCTCCTAAGGGAGTTGTTGAGGATGTAATGATCTCTATTCATTCCTGGGAGTACCCTGTAGACTTCCTAGTTCTCCAGCCCAAGAGAAAATTCAATGGCTATACTGTCATCCTTGGAAGACCATGGCTAGCCACTTTTGATGCTTACATAAGTTGCAGATCTGGGAACATGACCATTAAGAATGGGCATTTGTCCAAACAATTGGTGTTATACCCTGTTTCTCAACCATCCCTTGAGCATGATTTAACCCTATGGTTGGAAGAGGAGGAGGAATATGAAGTGTATCATACAAAATCCCATCCAATTTGTACCCTAGATGTGGTTATAGGACGTGGGAAACTTGATGAAGATGACATCATTGACCAAATCCTCCAGAACCAGCACCCCAATACCATGCCTCTTGATGATCTTGTGAAGGAATCTGAGGGTAATCATTGGACTAAGTTATGCCTAGTGCACCGAAGTCCTGCACATGTCAAAATGGTAGAATTTGGTCCATCTAAAACCTTGAATATTAACCCCTCTCTCTTAGCCAACAAAGAAGAGAAGTTGTGCAAAATGCTGAGACAACACTTAGATGCCTTTGCTTAGAGCTACAAAGAAATGAAAGGGGTGCATCCTTTGATGTGTACTCATCATATCTACATCAAGGATGGATGCAAACCTATGTGAAAACCTCAGAGGAGAATGATCCCAGCCCTCAAAGACATAGTTAAGGAACAATTGCAAAGTTGTTGGATGTAGGGTTCATCTACTCCATCTCAGATAGTGAGTGGGTGTCCCCTCTAGTTTTGATCCCAAAGAATAATGGAAAGTGGAGGATCTATGTGGAATACAGAGAGATGAACAAAGGAACTAAGAAATACCATTTCCATTTACCTTATTGTTAAAGTCTTAGATCATATTGTAGGGAATAGGTTCTTCTCTTTCTTGGATGGATTCAGTGGTTACAATTAGATCCAGATCAACCCAGAGGACCAAGATAAAAATAAATTCACTTGTCCTTGGGTACCTTTGCATATAGGGTCCTTCCTTTCAGATTATTTAATTCCCATGCCACTTTCCAAAGGTAAGTTATGAACATCTTTGTTGATCGAGTCCATGACTCTGTGGAGATCTACATGGATGATTTCAATCCCTATGGGTGTGACTTCCTAGAGGCTCTCTCTAACCTAGAGAAATTCCTAAAGAAAGTGCATTGAAATGAAACTCTCGCTTAATCTTGAGAAGTGTGAATTCTTAATGAATGTAGTGACTCTCCTTGGCCATTCAATATCTCAGGAGGGAATTCAAGTGGACCTAAACAAAATTTCCATCATAAAAAGGGTCCCTACTCCTAAAAAGTAGAGGGATGTTAGGAGCTTCTTCGGCTTAGCTGGATATTATAGGAGGTTTATGAAAGAATTTAGCAAAGTAGCCTCACCATTTTTTGGATTTTTGGCCAAGGACTCTGAATTTTTCTGGTTAGATAGTTTCTAGGAGGACCTACAAATCTTGAAAGACAAATTAACTGTTGCACACATACTTAGAGGCCCAAATTGCGCTCTTCCTTTTCAAATCCATGTCGATGCATTTGAAAAAGTTGTAGGAGGATATTTAGGCTAGATATATGAAAAGTTTCCTTATGCCATTTACTTCATTAGCAAAAATCTGTCCAAGGCTTAGTTGAATTACACTGTAACTGAGAAAGAACTCCTAGTTGTTGTCCACTCTTTGAACAAATTTAGAAACTACATCACTGGATATCAAAATTTTGTGCTTACTGACCATGTAGCTATGCTATAGCAACTGAAACACCCTCCAAAATTTTGGCATGCATCCAAATTTCGGAGCCTTACTTGGTTTTTACCTTCATGGTCACAAACACTCGATCTCATCCCATGAGGTCTTGTGAAGTTTTCACACCCTCTTCACTTAATCGATCATCGATTGTCTTTTGGCATGTTGATCACTATGTCATGCTTGTGAGTTTATTCTTGCAATTTTGAAGGTTTTTCTTTGTGTGTATGAGTTTTTTTTGCTCTGTCGGCATCAGTCACACTCACACACATAGTTGTAAACATTTTCGCACAAGTGTTGTCACAGTTATTCAAAGACATATTTAAACTATCACACTTGAATCTCTCAACCTTCGAGTCAGTCCCATTGAGCACATGTTGTCTCATTGGTTTTAGGTGTCTTGTCATCGATTCATGCTAAGTGTGTGATCACATTGTCATGTATGCATGAGTACACTTGCTTTCACACTTAGTCAATTTTCCTGAAAATTTGTCGACTGGACAACCCTCTGTCAACCGGACTCGACCTTAGTGACCTTGCACTACTGCCTGGAACTCTTTAGAGCTTGAGGTTGTCCTTCGGGTAGCCTACTTTGTGCAGTTCTAGAAATGAGCTAATTGAATGACTCCCAGAACTGCACAAAAGTTTTCCCAAAAATGGATCTAGTATGTGCTTCTCGCAAGACCTCCCATCAAGCCTCCTACTGGTCAATTAAAAGAAATGACTTGAGCTATGACCCAGGGATTCATTGATCTCTGAAATTGTGTAGATTTGTCCTGTCTTTCCCTTCTTGTCCACTTGGCAACCAGCCTAGGAATTGTGAAGAGTTGTCCTGCCCTGCCAGCCGTTATTCCGCGCTCTGAAACCATCTCAAAAATTGTGCAGATCTGTCCTACCAGCCCTTCTTCCTTGCTTTGAAACTATCCTAGGAATTGAACAGAGCTGTCATGTCCTACCCTTCTTTCTTGCTCTATAACCAACCTAGGAATTGCGCTCCTATGGAAAACTGCGCATATTTTTCTGGAAGTGCCTCCTACTGCCCACACTGTCTTCCCTACAGAAATTGTGTAGATCCTAGCTAGATGACTTGCCCAGTGCTCCCTTGGAAAATTGCGTAGATTGGCCCAACAGCTCCCCGACACCTTGTCTGGCCTTCGTCCCAGAAATTTAAATCTATCTCCCAATGACATCTGCACAATTTTTCCCAACACTGCTCCAGAGCCTCACATCCCAGCTTGTGTTATGCTCCCACAATCTCAGTGCCTTGTCGCTTTCCTGGTTACCCGCACCAAAATGGAAAATAATGCATCATAATAGACTAGGAGATTTTTTGGATTTGATTTTGTCTCATTATGAGTGATTGCAGGAACATGTACATCAATGAAACATGGCATGACAATGAACAAGATAGAAAACTTTCTTGTGGTCGAATGAACATATGAAGCACATCAAGCAAGCGAACGAAAGGGACACATTCACATGCACCATTAAGAAAAGACTAAGACCATCAAAGACCCTAAACACTTTGCCATGCGGAGGTGAAAACATGTTACACCGAAAACATATCATCACTCAGTAGTACAACATCTCGACACAAACACTAGAGTCAGCCAGTACATGTCAGTAATGTCAAGTTGAATTGTACTGTCATGAGTTGTCTTGGCCACATCACTAATATGGGCCATACTTCTAATAAATGTAATGTAAAGTGGAAGTCCAAGAGACCCACATTTGAAGTCAAAGAGTCACGTAAAGTTGTAAAGTCATAGGAAGTCAAACAATCATGAGGGAAGTTGAAGAGTCACAAGGGTCAGTTATAGCCCCTTGGCTACATATACCCCCTCATTATATGAGCAAAGGACTTTTCACCTTGGCTCCTCTTGCATAGCCTTGAGAGTTTGCAGTTTACTCTTTAAGGAGTGAGCAGTGGTTTCAATGTCCCACTACTGGGACTATTGATGTATGGTGTATAGATGTGTCTTGGATATTTTTCTTAATTCATAAGGATGTCTTAGGCCAACACATTTTCACACATGTTTTGTATGCATTTGTAAGACTATTATTTAAACATGTGTAATGCATGTTTTCTTAACCTATACTAGGATAGTTGAACTACTTCAATTATTTTAGTACTCATATTGTTGAAGATGTATTTTATTGTTTATCAATGTTGTCCCGTCTATGTGGACTACTCTGTCGGACATTAGACATAACATATTTTTGTCGTCTTAATTTTACTTACCATCACTCCTGTGTGGACTACTCCATTGGACGGTGTACATGTGTTCCATTGAACTTTTCCTTTCACGACTGCAGCAACTTCTGTGGACTATTCCGTTGGAAGCTAGACATAGCCTTGTTGTTGTTCGTGTGTGTTTATTAGTAGGTTGGGACTATTCCCCCTCATCAAGAGGCTCACTTTACTTCCCCCTTTGGGAGTAAGAGAACCAGGACACAAAGCTACATTAAGAACTCACTAGCCACACTCACCTCACTTTATTGAAGTTACAAGCGTAACACTCTCACGTGTTGAACAATAGGAGCTAAGGAAAATCTCTAAGATAATTGGAGCCGGGCCATCATACCATATGGGACTTCTACACTAAACGGTGTGAGGTCTAGTTGGGACTTCATATCGGGGAGATCCCCTTTTTTGGCGAGTCCATCACTGTTAAGAAAATGGAACTAGTAGGAGGGCCAGATGACAAGCTGAACCCATTGCATCTGGTTTGAATCTCTTATCTAAAATGGCTCATCCATCAATCGTGCTCCTGGGATGTTTCTCCAAATTTTCCCTTGATCAAATTTCACTCCCCAATGAGCTTCTCAATCACTTGTTCCAGTTAAAGTTTGATGGTGAGGACGAAACCTCCACGATTGAGCACATTTTTTATTTTCTTCAATTTTGCCAACTTTATGAAATCAATAATGAAGAGTTTGCTTGTGTGATTTTCTTCCTCACCCTTGAAGGTCGTGCTAATCAGTGGTGTCATACCTTTCACCTAATTCTATCCATTCCCTTCACCATTTCCTCAAGGATTCCCATCAAGCCTTTGGTAAGTATAACTACCGAGATTTTTGTGGGAGAATCAACCTATTAAGAATGGAGCCTAACGAATCAGTTGAGAAATTTTCTGATCAATTCCTTCACCTTTTTTTTGAAATTCTGGAAGAATATTTGAATTGGGATCTTTTGAAAGAAGTGTTTGAGTGCTTGGTTCATGTCTCTTCATATGGTGAACCTGAAAATCCTAATTTTTCTAATTCCCCAACTCTTACGAATAATGAGGTACTTTAGATTATAGAGGAGGAGCCCAACACCCAATTTGTTCCTTGTCCTCCTATTTTT
Organism: Pinus tabuliformis; assembly: GCA_031772625.1. NCBI lineage: Eukaryota > Viridiplantae > Streptophyta > Pinopsida > Pinales > Pinaceae > Pinus > Pinus tabuliformis. Next base: position 846,025,344 of record CM062815.1, read on the forward strand.
TGGGTCCCGATGTGGGTTCCCCCTTGTGGTGATCGTAGAGTTGAGGAATCTGCGTAGCATGTCCCCAACCCATCTTCTCATATGTCTCTCACTTCCATGGAGGAAGTTCTAGAATGGCTCAGAGAGCCTATAGCCAAGACTCACTCCTCCATTCCACAAGAGGACATCACCATTCACAACTCAAGTCTCGAAGCTGATCTGCCTCTCTGTCATCCCCCATCATTCACAAGCCATGACTCCTTGTACCATGACTCACTTGATCAATCTGTTTCACCAACTAGTTATGCACCTTCTCTCGATTCTCAAGCTGTTGGATCAAATTGTGATCAGGCACAAGGAAGTCACATTACATCGGCAGAGGAGTAGAAAGGTGAAGAAACTATCAATTCTCCCTCTTTGATTCAAATTTGTCTGCATCAAAACAATGGGCTTCCATTCTTTAACAATTCTCAATTTTCTAATCTCAGTGAAACATCTTGTATAATTAATTATTTTGATCAACCACCAGCCTTAGCCACTCATCACTCTCATGCTTCCGTATGTCGTGCCAAATTCCGAAGCACATCATGTGATCTTTTGTTTTATCATGAATACTCTAACGCATATCTATAATTTCCTTCGGCCAATGAAGATGTTCACATCGAAATTTCCTCTTCTCCTCACTTGCCTGTGTGTCCTACCATTCCAAATGTATCCACATGCATCAGAGATACTCCATGTTCTCTCACTTCTTTACCTGATGAGTTATATTTTCAATTGACACAAGGGAGTGAGGCTATCCATGATGAAGTTTAAAAAAATTTAATCATAAAGCGTACTTCCCATTCCTCATCATCTCTTCTCTTGCATGAAGAGAACTCTTCAAGTCAGCTTACTAAAGTTGAAAAATATAGTGCAACCTATGACAGAGATGGCTGCCATCCTAAGAGATTCTGAAATCAGCAACAACATCCACCCTCAAGCCATGCACGATTTGGGTCAAGCTTCAAAATATGATTTTGTAATTCTGGAAAGTTCAGGACATTCCAGGGAGTCAAGGCACTACAACGTCCATTGATGGTTATGTCAGGACCTCGCAACTCTAGTAAGCCCCTAGACTCAATCAGATATGTTTTCTCACGAATAATCTATATATCTACATGGTTGCACTCAATGTGAGTTCACGTGTAAAAATTGTTTAGTATTCCAGATGTGATCTCTCAAATTTTCAAAATTTCACTTATGAAAAAATTCACAAATCTATCACAGTGCATTCGTCTTCATGCACATCCGTTGCACAAAAATCGAGATGGGAATGTCTTTCCCTCATGAAGTCATGGAATTATGAAATTTATCATCTTAAATACTATCTTTTCCCAAAATCATACTTATCGGGTTTTCCGTCTCATGATCAACTCCTCAGTCTCCTTGCAAATCTTGTACTTCAAATATGCTCACTCATTACACCAACAATCCCCCTATGTGATGATGATCGAACAAGCTATCACGTGAATCAAGTTCCTTTCATTTCACCACACCGCAAATAGTTTCACACATTCATAGTGTTAGCATCCCTTTTACATTCCTGTGGTGACCATGATGCCTACGTAATTTTTCGCCAGTTCCAAGGGGGTGGTCTGTCATGTCTAGCTCAAAATGAACTTGGTTCCATTGTTCATCACAGTCACAAGATTGTTTAGATGATTTTTTATTTGTTCATTGCAAATTAGGAATATGTTATATCAACAAACTCATCTGATCATTCCCCCATCTCGGGTAAACTTCATGTAGTTCATAATTTTCTCGATAGTGCATTCAATGAAAATTACTTCGTGCTCTCTGATATTCACTATTTGGCATATTTTTCCTTGGACTTCTATCAAGTGAGTGAGGCACTTCAGCCTGTACTGATGGTTATGGCAGGTCCTCACTTTCTTGGCATGAATGATGAGAAAGATCAAATTTATGTTTATGTACAAGATTCCCCCTCGTGATTCCATCTCTCCAATCATAAAGCCATATTTTCATAGGTCACGAGACCTTCCAAATAGCCATTATGAATTTCATGATCCAATCGCTCAATGTCCAAAATAATATCACTTGGCGAGCCATGTTGTAGGCAACAAGCTTCAATCCTTCCTTGCGCTTTCTAACAAGATCGTTGCAGATGAACACACACTCACAAGAGGCTTCCAAAGTTTGTTGAATAATAGTATCCATCAAAAAGGTAAGCATGTGTATTTGGCAGTCGTTACACATTTTTCTACCCATAGCAAAGACCTTCCTTACTGTGTGCAAGATTTTCAAGCTTTTATATTTTCTGTTCAAACTATTTGTTATCTATTTTAACCGCTTATATATTTGTGGTTGTAGGTCAAGAACAACTACGATGGCTTCACTAGAAATTTCATTTCACGTAATCCTAACTGTCTAGCTGTTCGGATAGGAGTAGGATTAGCTGCATCTTAGTTTTCATTCCTTGTACTCGTCTTGCACTCATAGTCCCTCATGGTTTTCTTATTTTCATTATGTTTTCTTTAGCCATTTCGCTTTCTTGTCTTCTGAGTTTGTTTGCTTATTTTGTACTCATTTCCTTATCATGTTTTTCCCTTTTGTGTTGAGTTTTCCTTCTTTTTTTTTCTACAGAATAAGTGTTTTCCAATACTGTGTTCTGGCTTTTGAATAAGTATGTGGCTGAATTTAAAGAGCCTTGTGACACTGCAGCACTTGGCTAGTTTTATGTTTGTCTTCTTTGTGCTTAGTTGTAACTTTTGGCTGATGAATCTTGAATGGAAAATACAAACCGTCTATTCTGGTCAATCCATGAAGCTATGTACAAACTAGGAAACCCCAGGCCTATAGTAAGTTTTTTGCTCTATGTGTTCAAGCTTAATCCAACCAATAGAAATGAAGAAGGGGAAAGTTCTAAATGAGGAAACCTAAATCGATGGTATTACTTTGAAGGAACAACCTCTTCTTCTCTTAATAAATTGGGATCCCTCTTCCACCCCAAAAATAAATAAATGCCTATGCATAGTCCTCTTTTCGAAAAATACAAAGGTGAAAGAAGAGAAAGGCTTCCTGTGTAGAGAGGTGAAGTAGGAAGCTCCACTGGGGTATGGACTAGGCTCGCTGGCAATGGAGAAATTCTTGTGTTCCTGGGTGACTCTATCGGGGTACTACCCATGTCTGCTGACAACGGAGAAACACAAGAGATCAAAACTTATACTCTGCAAATATTAAGCTCACGAACCAAACTACCCTTCTTGATTTTGAAACAATATGATCTAAATGGAATTTTGTTGTGTTTGACTGAGTTGGTACAAGGTGAATCATGTATTTCCATGGGGTAAGTGGGACAGCCAAAGTAACTTGCACAATGAATCAATACTTCCTAAAAGGCCAAGACTCTGTGTTGTGAATGAAACAAATAGAGAAGTTGGTATTCAACCAGTGTGTCACCAAGTGTTATAGCAGATGCAACACCCTCCAAAATTTTGGCCTGCAACCAGTATGTCACCAAGTGTTATAGCAGATGCAACACCCTCCAAAATTTTGGCCTGCATTCAAATTTCAGAGCCTTCCTAGGTTTTTACCTTGATGGTTGCAAACACTCGTGCTCATCCCATGAGCTCTTGTGAAGTTTTCACACCCTCTTTTCTTGATCGATCACTGTTCATCTTTTGGCATGTTGATCACTATGCCATGCTTGTGAGTTTGTTCTGGCAACTTTGAAGGTTTGGCTTTGTCAACTATCTCACTTGTCTCTCTCAACCTTTGAGTTAGTCTCACTGAGAACATGTTGTCTTGTTGGTTTAAGGTGTCTTCTTGTTGATTCGTGCTAAGTATGTGATCACGTTGTCAAGTATGAACAAGTACACTTGCTTTCACACTTAGTCAATTTTCTAGAAAATATATCGACCAGAGAACCCTCTATCAACTAGACCTGATCACAGTGACCTTGTATTGCTACCCAGAACTATGTAGAGTTTGAGGTTATCCTATGGGCAGCCTGCTCTGCACGATTCTAGAAATGAGCCATCTTATTGACTCCCAAAACTGCACAAAAGTTATCCAAGAAGCTGATACATTATAGGCTTCCTACAAGATCTCCCATCGATTCTCCCACTAGTCAATTGAAAGAAATGATTTGAGTTGTAACCCATGGCTGCATTGATCTCTAAAATTGTGCAGAGTTGTCTTATCTTGCCATTATTTCCCACTCTACAACCAGGGCAGGAATTGCGTAGAGTTGTCCTTCCTTGCCAACCCTTCTTCTCTGCTCTGCAACCAACAGAGAAATTGCACAGACTTGTCCTACCAGCCCTTCTTCCTCGCTCTAAAACCATCTGTTACAGATCCATTTGGGCACATCAACCCATACTAACAGATCAATACTATTAGGGCCCATCAAACCCTAATTCAATTGTTACATGCCCTAAATGAATTCAACCATCAGAATGCCTCCTTCCCAAGAGATTCCATGACTGAAATCATCCAAAAACTACCTCTAAGAAGATTAGTGCAGGCAGGCCTTCATCAGGGTGCACTACAGTGCAGTCCAATACACTGTCAGGGTGCTATGCAGCACACTTGAGCCCTCTTTGTCCTGTGCTGGGTGAATTTGAGCGAAATTTCATTGGGGTTTGGGAATATTCTTATCCATTGGATGCATCTAGGAGTTTCCCAAGTTTATCTACTCCTTTCGGCTCAAATTTGGATGAGGTAGGGAGTTAAGGAACATCAATCCCTTTATCCCTTCCTCCATGGAACTAAATCCTAAGTTTGGGAGGGCATTCATTATCACCATTTATGGCATAACTTCCTTCATTCACCTATAAAAAGACCACTCATCTAAGTGATCAGGGGCTGGAAATCATTGAATTATAGGGAGATGTTATTAGTATGAGACTTGAGTTGATCTCAAGTATTGTAATGATGTCAGAATGTCTTTCTTGTTATGAGGAGAGGATAGGATTGAACTGGAGGAGTGATACTGAATCAAGAAAATTGGGTTGTAATTCCTCCTTTTACTAATAAAGTGTTCAAATCTTTTTCCATATGTTTGTATTGTTCATTGATGCTTTCATATGTGTATTATGTACTTGATTCCATGCTATGTTTAATCAATAGATCATTATCATATGCTTTGATCGGTTTTTCTCTTTTGTATGTGTCCAAGTACTTTTCATGTGGATTAAGTATGGAAAGGAGCGACAGAATTGGTCAAGGGAGATAAGGAGTAAGTGAAAGCTTCAGGTAGCCTTCTTTACTATCTTATTTAATATATTGGTCATAGAAAAAGTAGAGAATGCTTTGCACTATTTTTCTAGACTTAGCTACTAGTCTAGGGGTTTAAGCATTTATCTGTAGACACTAAAACTTCCCAAAACAAATTGGCGACTCCACTGCGGAGCGATCATTCATCTTAGTAGCTTATCAGCCTCTTAAGAAATTTCTACATACTGTACTTGTGGTTGTTGATTTAATTTCGATCTTCTTTCATTGAAAATTGAGTCAAAACTGTGTCAAATTTCCTTGAAAATGGCTTATTGTCATTAGCGCAACCCAATGAAGGACACAGTGCGCTGCAATGCACTTCTCACATAGAGCCAGTGCACTGAAGCACACTGTCTCTCACTGCTAATCTTATAGCTCCAAATATCACCCTTGGTATTTGTGATGGTTGGTTTATGGCCTAGGGCAACCCCTCCTTCCAGACTTGGTCCAAATATTTTAGAAATAGTGTTTTACTCCCTGTATGCTACTTTTCCCTATGTTAAAAGCATCTACACACGGGTTAGTCAATACCCATCTAGGAGCTGAAGTTTTTTCCAATTTTATCCTGTTTGAATGATTTGTTGAATGTCAATGATGTCTTGTCTCTGAAAATATTTTTTCATCTCCTTACCTGGCCCTACTTAGACTAGGACTAATAAACGATTCTTATGTATTTACTTTGTCATTTTCATTCTATAGTTGAAAGTTAGTTTTTGGTCGATTGGTCTTTAGCAAAAGAAAGTGTCTTAAAATAGTATTTTCCTTCGAAAATTGAGTTGTCGTAAAATATTCATTCATGAAATGTCGATTGATTTATGTGTGCCTATGATTAGTCTTTTTGTTGTAAGTGTCATAATTCCTCATTTCTTTGAAAGCGAAAGTGTCGTAAAGTCTTCCTTTCCTTGAAAAGAAATTGTCACAAAATCGTCATTTTTATGAAAAGAGTTTATTAATTGATTATGCATTAGTTTTTCTTTTTGTTCATTCACATTAAGGGAAATTGAAAAGAAATACATGCATGTTGCATTGAAAAAAGTTTGTGTGTGCTGATAGGAATAGTGTAGGGAATTTGCGTTTAAATTGTGCTCTTTTCTCTTTGATCAAAAGAAATCTGACTGCTCTATCCCTAAGTAGCTAGGATTTTCATTGTTAAATTGAATGGAAAGAATGCTTATCATGATAGTTGCATTCCTAGGAATTTCAAAATACATCACGTGGTGAACTTGAAAGGAAAATTCCTAAGCAATATCAACTTAAAATAAACATCAATTTACCTAATGGAGCATTGTCATTAACAAAAACATTTGGTGGTTCTAGGCTAGAGACATGTTCTGGCGTCGTAAAACAAAGAAGCTATCACTAACTTGTCTGCAATACATCATGAGTGTGATACTTCATTCCACGTACGTGAATATATTGTAGCTTGTCCACGTACCTTTGGGTATATAGGGTAGTGTTACAATACGTAAAGGATATGGGAATTCTCTCACTGTGCAGTTTTGCATTAGATAGCACTTATATGGACTAGGCCTCCATGTACCTTTGGGTATATATGGGAGTACAACTCTAGGTTGCTATCCATACTTAAGTAACCGAGTCATCCACTTTGTAAACTGTGATACCAGGAGGTATTCTGCAGTTCACAGTTGCTTGGTAAACCTTTTGCCTAGTATACCCATTTTTGTTTATTTACTTTTTGATAATAAAATTAATCAGCAATTGTGGAGGAACATCAACCCATACCTCGTCGTTTGCGAAGAACATTGAGAAAACCTCCTTTGCCTCTTAAAGTGACACCAATTCGAGAAAATTGATCTCACTTAACTGAGTCTAGTACATCAAGAACTCCTTGTTGAGGAGGTAAATCCCCTCTATGGACAGAGGTGATCCCTACTAGCCTAGACTGGGTCTAGCAACAATCATAAGACGCTATAGTGCAAGTTTCTAATTGAAAATTAATAGACCAGTGATGAAGGCCTACCTGGATTCCAATGATAGTGTTTGTAGAAGAGGTGGTGCTCCCGTTCCTTTGCTTTCGCAGATCACAATCCACACGATCTCCTCGAATGGACACCTGCACATACAAGAAGCATAAAATCCAGCATATGCAACTATATATCAGTCAGAAAGGACATAACTCATCATCATCATCATAATCAATAACAAGAGTGGAACCATAACCAATAGTCGTCCATTAATAATCAATCAAAGGAGAGTACAACCAATGTTCTGACGCTGGATTCTCCTTTGGCGGGTATAGCAGCACATGTCTCGCAAAGCCTGTCGGGGATAAGGACAAGCCTCTCTCTCTTTGGTTATAGGACAAGAATCTCCTTGCTTGGATTTGGCCTTGTGGGAATTAAGAAGGCTCTTGCAGCATGAAGCTCTTGGAAACTTGATAATTCTCAATCTCTGGAATTCTGAAACTATCCCCCAAAAACCACTGGAACTAGCTTGCCAAGGAAAATGGATAAGATTTTATAGATGGAGGAAGGGGAGTTGGAATCATCCACAATAATCATGGGATTGGTCTTATCATCAAGGAAGCTTCCATGAGAGGTGGCAAACCACTTCCTCTCTATGGAAATGCGTAGCCAACCTACCCAACTCAAGATAGATTCAGTCCAAGAATTTGTTAGGATGAAGCTTCCGCCATTTGTTTGTTAAAAACACCACTGATTATAGTTGGCGCGGGTGCGACTCTATGATAGAGCGCCAACTGGCGTGCCCTCTTTGGAGGATTTCCCCTATTGGCGTGAGGGCTGCACTATGAAACTGCGCCAATGGAAAAAGGGCTATTTTTAGGGTTTTTCAGCAGGAGATGTCTTCAGGGAAAATAAAGCTCATGTTCAGAGGAATGCAATGCAATTGTTTGGAGGCCATGTCACTTCTCATAGGTCCCATGATGAGTCCTCCAAGATACGGGAGAGGGGTAGCAGGGACGGTGACAAATTGCTGTGTAACAGATGCCCCCTAAAGCATGAGGCCCGAGAGAGAGAGAGAGGGGTGAAATGCTTTATGAGAACATGTCCAACCGAAAACACTGGAGCCGGAAAACCTGTGTGGAGAAGTACAATTGATATCTCAAATACATGATATATGTGGTATGGGTGCAGCCATCCATAGCAGAGTACACAATAATCTAGATCCAAGGTATGGGCGCAGCCATCCAGTGAGGATCGATAAATAGACTTAGGCATGGTCGCAGCCATCCAGTGAATGGGTCATGTAATAATCATAATAGTCCACGAAATCGCAGCCTGGACCCCAACAGACAAAATCCAGGGTCTTGCGCTCCATCTCGATCCGAGCAAAGTACAAGCTCAAGCATGCGAATATAGGAATCGAAGTCGAACATGCAGAAACATCGTCTGATTACCAGCCAATGGTGAAAACTGTTCACAGATGCGAGAGGTACAACCAATAATGACAATGGCCCTCAAGGTACTATAGGTACAATCTACGGCGTGTGAATCAGTGAGCCAGCGTCGAACACCCATAGAATCATTTGATCAGAGGCCAATGATGAAACCTCACGTTGAACATGAAGAACCTGCCATTGAGGCATGCAGGCTCCAAGGCACCAGAAGGGAGTCTCTAGATCAACTTCGTGGATAATGAGCTGAAGTCGACAGGAAGTGACCGTGATCGAAGGTGGGCCATAGTGTTTCCCACATCATCGACATGAGACAGAGGAAGATAAGGTTGTTGTGAATCAGGATTATGTGAGTTATCAGAGGGAGGATGTTATTTTGCAGAGGTCAACTTCTCTTGAACATATCAGCGGCACGAAAACAGACTTGGCAGTATTTGACATCAATCGATCAGAGGTCATGGTGACAAGGCAAAGAGCAGATGAGAGGTCAAATAGGATCACCCAAACCCACGGAAGAAAGTGAAAAATGAGATGAGATGTCCCCACCCAGACACGAATGCAGACAAGTGCCATGTTCAAGAGCGACATACTGCCAACACGGCAATGATTCTGGTTCTATTTTCCCCACCATTTCTGGCGAGTACCCAGTTATTTTTATCAACAAGCTTGACGGGGATGGCATATGCTTGTAAAGCGTCATTTCAACGGAATCCAATGTCATCAAGTTTTAACGAGTCTGACAGAGGAAGAACTTGGCGTCTTTTCATGTTTAGAGAGTTTGAAAAGACAGCAGAAAAGTAAACTCCACGGGTGTCCTTTTTCGTAAAGTTATGTCTCTCAAGCCCGAAAAAGTATAAAACAATGCTCGAAAGGACAGCTCGACCATTATGATCAAAGAGTACTTTTCATGATTGGTGACTTCGACCTGAAAAAGTAAAAAAGTGACCGAAATCACGTCATTTCGTAATCGTTAACGAGCCTGAAACGACAAGAGCCCGACAATCTTTTCGCCTTTACACGGTCGGAAAAAAATTTAAAGACGACTGCCTCTTATTTACGTTGAACGAGTCAAGAGGAATAACTCGGCAATCTTTTCACATTTAGAGAGTCAGAAAAGAGCTGAAAGATGACTCCAGATTGACTTTTTCGTGTATTTACCGAGTCCGAAAAAGTATAAAATACAACTCGTTTCACCATCTAAGTCGCATAAAAACCTGTCGCTGCACAAAAAGTAAGTGTAAAACCCATTTTTGACAAAAATATATTAAAATATTTGGAAAAATAACTTTTAAAACCTATTTTGAGTTGAAAAAGTTATAAATATGTCAAAATGGTAAAAACAAAAATTACTGTTAGATAATCTTCGGCATAATCACATAATCAATCTTGTGTCGACGCGTTTCGAACCAACCAGTGTGGTTCATCGTCAGGACAAGTTGAGGAACTAATCTGGCTTAGCGTGAATAAATAGCGTGTGCAGAGACTCCAACAGCTATAAGCTACTTTTGACCGAATGAACTTGGTCAAACCACCAACCTCGGTAATCTAAAATAAATAGGTATAATATTATTATTATTATCCAAATCTATATTTAATTCCTATAAAATACAAGTACTAAGCTATATTTAAATAAGATGGCCAAATCTATATTTAATTCCTATAAAATACAAGTACTAATCTATATTTAAATAAGATGGCCAAATCTATATTTAATTCCTATAAAATACAAGTACTAATCTATATTTAAATAAGATGGCCAAATCTATATTTAATTCCTATAAAATACAAGTACTAATCTATATTTAAATAAGATGGCCAAATCTATATTTAATTCCTATAAAATACAAGTACTAATCTATATTTAAATAAGATGGCCAAATCTATATTTAATTCCTATAAAATACAAGTACTAATCTATATTTAAATAAGATGGCCAAATCTATATTTAATTCCTATAAAATACAAGTACTAATCTATATTTAAATAAGATGGCCAAATCTATATTTAATTCCTATAAAATACAAGTACTAATCTATATTTAAATAAGATGGCCAAATCTATATTTAATTCCTATAAAATACAAGTACTAATCTATATTTAAATAAGATGGCCAAATCTATATTTAATTCCTATAAAAAGTAAAAATTACTTTTTACTTTTTACGTTATTGAAGAGCAGCAGTTGTCCATTGGGTGGCAAACTTCAGGTGGCGATTGTGATAGATCCATGCAACCATTTAGAGTTCGGTGAGTTCCAGGTAAGAGGCGCTTCCTCATGCTCCATTTTAATCTCTTTTTTAATGGTTTTCCTTTCCTCATTTGACCTCTATGGGAGGAATTTCAAAAATTAGGGCTGCGCTCATTGGCGCGGGTAGCGGGCACGAACCCACACCAATGGGCCTTTATTCTCCAAAGGCCCACGCCAATGGGCACGGCTGTTTAAAAACAATTGCGCCAACGGCGGAAACCATTTTTTAGTTCCAATTTTCTGAATCCATAAATGATTTAAATGCATTTAAGCTGAGCAGAGGTCTAATCAGGGTTTGTTTGTCCTCGTGGATGTAGGCAAGCAAACAAAATGGTGGTGGAATGGAAAGAAAGGGAGCATGATAGTGTGGATGAATTAGCCGTGGAAGATGAAGCTTGCATGGATGCCCTCAGGAACTATGGGCTAAAGAAATTCTTCCTAACGCCTTGCTTACGAGCTCAACCTGAGCTTTTGCAGTACTTGATCAATCTTTGGGATGAGAACACGGAAGTGTTCGATTATGAGACCAAGTATTGGAGCTATATGTTTCTAACATTTACTTCATCACGGGTTTGTCACGTAGAGGGCTGGTGCCTATATTGACAGGGAGTAAACCATTCGGTGAGAAGATGGGTGAGGTGATGGAACGGGTGTGCCCAGGGGCACAATTCGGATCCAGGAGTGCAAAGGTGGATATCGCCATTGTTCAGGATCTAACACTCAAGGTGGTGTTATTTACCATCACACAGGCTGTGGGGTCGCAGGCACCCCACGAGGCAACAAAAAACCATCTCATGTTGGCCACAGAGTGTCTGAATCCCACTATTTTTTATTGGGCCACAGCAGTGACCGCGAACATAAAGAGACAGCTTACAAAATGTAAGCGAGGCAAGCTGAAGCAGTTTGGATACGGTTCTATTCTGGTATCGTTCTTTCTAGAATGACTACCAATCTTTCAGGGCTAGGGAGCCATCGTAGCTGATCCGGCGCCACGAGAGCCTAGGATGACTCACTGGGCAGCGTTGATGCCCAGAGGAGGAGGAGGCCAACAGATGTCCTGGAGGCCAGAGTTCTTCGGGTGGCTCCATCGCCAGCTAATCGTGGTCAAGGATTGGCCATATGCAGGGACTGACTTCACAGGTGACCCAGATCTCCCACTGCCAGAGGGAGAGGAGTGGGATGAGGAGCTGGGTATGATCTCTTTTTTGATTTTATGTTTTATGTTTTTTTTTTGTTAATACACACTCGTTCTAACAACAGTCATATGCATATGCAGATGTTGGCCCAGAGAGACCAGCTGGATGTCCCCTATTGCGCGGAGAAACTAGCCTACAACTGACCCTCAAGAAGAGGGCGCCGAGGGAGGGGAGATGATCCAGATTATCGAGGGAATCGCTCGGGGGATTCCAGATTATGCCTGACTGGTGGATGTCCCACTAGCATACCAGAGGCATACAGTGGGAGTGCCTAGTCGCATCCACCGTCTCTTGAGATGCCTAGTGCGTGCAGTGACATGCTATGATGAGCACCACAGGGATTAGACACCTAGGTTTATTTTCATGCATATTTTTTGAGAGACATGTTGTCTCCGGATGTATCAAGACGAACATGTAGTATTTTGATCTATGTGATGCACGCTGTGCAAACATTTCGACACACACACACACACACATATATATATATATACATATGCCTATTTTGGATGGATCTTTTACATGTGATGATGTTTTTATATGCCATGCAGATATCTGACACAAATGTAATCTAATGTATCAGTTGCATAACAAACGACCCAATGCGAAATGTATTTAATCACACATATTTTATTTTTATGCGAGCTTAAAAGCACACATGACAACACATATGCAAACTATGCTTGGAAATGGATTTTATTTTTACGCAAGCTTAAAAGCACAGACATGCAAACTATGCTTGAAAAGAAGGGAAACGGGCATGCCCCCCAGCATGATGTCTCGATTCGAGGTACATGCCCCCTAAGCTTTAGTCCATTAAAAATGGAGTGAAGGTTGACAATATTGTGATCGCACTCGAATTGCACAAGCTCATGTTTGATTATTTTAACGAGGTTGACACACTTAAAAGAACTATCCTCATGACACTTTTTTTCGTTTTTTAACGAGGTCGACACAAGATCAAAACTATCCTCGTGACACCTAGTTTCATTTGTTAAGGAGCTTGACACAGGAAAGGAACTATGCTCCAACCAGTCCCAGTTTCATTTTTTAAGGAGCTTGACATAGGAAAGTGAACTATGCTCCGACCAGACCCAGTTTCATTTTTTAAGGAGCTTGACATAGGAAAGCAAACTATGCTCCGATCGAACCTAGTTTCATCTTTTAAGGAGCTTGACATAGGAAAGGGAACTATGCTCCGACCGAACCTAGTTTCATTTTTTAAGGAGCTTGACATAGGAAAGGGAAATATGCTTCGACCAAACCTAGTTTCATTTTTTAAGGAGCTTGACATAGGAAAGGGAACTATGCTCCGACCGAACCTCATCATAATGAACAGGAATTCTGGGCTTCCAAGAGTGCCACTCCCGGTGGAAGGACAACATCTTGGAAGTCAGGGCCTAATGCCCCCAGGACACTATGCACGACGGCGACATCACTGGATACAGGCACGAGATAAGTGGCCACGTAGTTGATCCATGGTGGGGCAGATACAACTGGTGGCTAAAAACCAGAAGGGGATGACCACTGCGCAGGAGGGATCGGGGGAGTAAAGAATGATAATTGATCGATAGTCATGATTCTTCCATCGTGTGGAAAGAAAACCACATGGAAAAGCGAAGAGACAAGGGCCCCCATGGCATAAACATAGTCACAGCTAAGGACAAGACTGAAACCTAAAGCACCCTGGGTAACCAGTACATCTATATAGATGGTTTTGCCTTCCAAAGTAATAGGAAAGTTCGGAAGGATCCCTAATGGTTGAGTGGTTCCTCCATCAAACGCCATCAGATTCTGTGCGACCGGCACAAGATGTGGGGAGCCCAAAGCTTTCCAAGTGGGGGAAGGTATAAGACTAACAGATACACCCTCATCCAAGATAGTGCCAGGTACTACCTTAGCATAGGCATGTACTGTAATCTGGAAAGGCACATGGGATGGAAGGCGGAAGGCGGTCAAATGGCTCTAGTCAAAGGAAATGACTAAACTACTTGGTGGGGGAATCATATGATTGCCCCCTTGCTCTAAAGGAATCGAAGAAGGACTCTCAGGATCAGCTGGAACAAAGAATCATTTTCGGACTCAGGAGAATCTGAGGAGACGAGAAGAACATGGGCATGATGCTCTTCTGAAACAGAGTGATCGATGGGTGGGGAACCTGAGTTGACATTCTTTCCGACCAATGGTTGGTTTGGAATAGGCTTGGCATAGCCAGGCTCGGAAGGAGGAGGGCAGACAAGAGAAGAATCTAAGTCAATCTCGTTGTCGATAGGGAGAGGGTCTAAAGAGAGCCTCTGATAACCAACGGGAAGTTGGGGTGAGGAAGTTGTAAGACTTTCCAAGATAGCGGAAGCTTTATCCATGAGCGAACAAAGGTTAAGGGGATCATTGCCTTCACATAGTTTTTCCTCTGAATGTTGACAGTTGATAGGGTGGCATCGCCACGAGCTTCAGAGGACGATGAGGGGTAAGCCAGATCGCGAGACCATACTTCTAAGGTCCTGGGAATGCCAGGACAATCACTAAGAAGATGGTCATCCTTGCATAACCTACAAGGAAACTTGACCTTCCACAGAGGAGCAGAAGGTGGCCCGACTTGAGCTGTACTTTTAACCTCTCGCTTATGGGACTTCTTCTTCTTCATCTTCTTCTTCTTCTTCTTAGCCACCTGGTTACTTGAATCCAGATTTTCACCAGGCGAAGTAGAAGATGAGGACGTAGAAACAGGCGAAGAAGGAGAGAGGTCCACCTTGGAATTAACATGATGTTGTTCGGATTGGGGAACTGATTAACCAGTAGTTGAGACAGTAGGGACGAGAGAGGTTGAGAACAACCAAACAGGCAACCCAACAGTTAACCCAGGAAGGAACAACGTTGCCATGTAAGGAGCACCAACATTTCCAAAAGGAGGGAAATGACCAGGATTCCCGTGAGAGGGGATTCCTGGGTTGGTGAACTCTGGAAAAGTTGCCATCACAAATTGAAAATCACACACGGGGCTAAAAAAGAGTTAAGAAACAGAATCAAATGGCCAACAAGCAGAATCTAACAGGGCGTGTGATCGCAGTGAATAAATTTTAAGACACAAGGACATAACTTGACCTTTTCATTTTTAAAGAGTCGAGAAAAGGACAAAGATGACTCTAGTCACCTTCGAATGTTTAATGAGCCCGAAGTGACAAATGCTCGGATGGACCTTTTCTTTTAGGGAGTCTGAAAAGGATCAAAAGTGACTACTCTGGAGAACTAGGCAAAAGGTTTACCAGACAATCCGTAAAACTACATATACACCTTGGCAATCGCATGAAAACCAAGGACTTTCCATACGGCAGTGAATCTTCCCGAATGCTGTGTTCGGTGCATTACGGCTTGTAAGGCGGCAGACATGACTTCCTATGGATAAAGGATGATAACCTAGTGGGGTCTCCCCATATACTGAATGGTACGTGGGAGCACAAATCCGTACTAGACCACTATTGAGTCACAGAAGGAGGAATCACCCAACCTTGAGTGGAAACAAAAGTGACTAGGTTTAATGATGCCAGAACACGTCTCTAGCCTAGACCTATAAATGTGTGCATTATGTTCCAATGCATTGTTAGATTCATTCAGTTCATTTTAAGGTTGATCTTGGATTACGTTTCAGTTTTCAGGCCTTACCGTATGTAATGTCTAAAAATTTCCTAAATGCAAACTATATGCCACAAAATGATAATAGAACAATCAACAATATCTCTAATGCATCTAATGGAAATTAACAAAATTTTCTCTAAAGTCACTAATCACTAATAACAATGAAAAGCTCTAATTCACTTTAACTAATGAAAAGCAAAAGAGATTGTTTTTTTTTTCTTTGATGGAAAGATGCACTAAACAAACTTTGAGAAACGATAATAAAAGAGTAAAAACACAAGTTTCACTCAATGCAAACACAATCAGATCCATGAATACCAAAGCAGTCCTTCAAAACCAAGAAAAGTCCCAAAGACACCAATGAGCCGTGTGATCTAGGCCCAAAGCGAAACTAAGCGGAATCCAAGTGAAAAAGGAGTAAATCACTCAAATAACGCAATAAAATGCTTAACAACCACTGAACAAGTGCAAGGGAGTAACCAGAAAGTCGACTGGACTGATAGAAGACCAAAAACTCCTAAGGAAGGCTCGACGCACAAAGCCACTAGATGCCCTAGGGCTAAAACGTGAAATCGATAGAAAATGGCAAACACCCAAAGGGTAAAGGTTAAAACCAGTCAAACAAGACTCTAACACACTCAAGTGGTCGAAAGAATGTATCCAAAAGCAAAGACCAAGCTCAGAAGGCTTAAAACAAGAAAACTTTAAAAGTTCTCAGGCCTGGCGCGACTGTCAGGCTGCAACTAGTGCCTTTCAGGGATTGGTGCAGGTTGTAAGAGAGAAACTTGCGCCAATTGGCGCGACTGTTACGCTAAAAAGCATGCCAGTCAAGTTTGTTATGCCAAAATAAAAAATAAGCAATGCAAGACTAGGCTAACGATACCCAGGGAGACCAAGAAGAAAGAAACAACAAAAGGATTCAACCCAGAAGGCTGACCAAGCAAGTAAAAACAAGAAACAACCAAAAAGGCAAGACAAGTTCCCCAGCGGAGTCGCCAAATTGTTGAGGAGGTAAATCCCCTCTGCGGACAGAGTCGATCACTACTAGCCTAGACTGGGTCTAGCAACAATCATACAACACTATAACACAAGTTCTTAATTGCAAATTAATAGACTAGTGATGAAGGCATACCTGGATTCCAATGCTAGTGTTTGTAGAAGAGGTGGTGCTCTCGTTCCTTTGCTCCAGCAGATCACAATCCACATGATCTCTGTGAATGGACACCTTCACATATAAGAAACAACACAAACACAAGCATAAAATCCAGAATATGCAACTATATATCAGTCAGAAAGGACATAACTCATCATCATCATAATCAATAACAAGAGTGGAACCATAACCAATAGTCATCCATCAATAATCAATCAAAGGACAGTACAACAAATGTTCTGACGCTGGATTCTCCTTTGGCGGGTACAGCAGCACATGTCTCGCAAAGCTTGTCGGGGATAAGGACAAGCCTCTCTCTCTTTGGTTATTGGACAAGAATCTCCTTGCTTGGATTTGGCCTTGTGGGAATTAAGAAGGCTCTTGCAGCATGAAGCTCTTGGAAACTTGACAATTCTTAATCTCTGGAATTCTAGAACTATCCCCCAAAAACCACTGGAACTAGCTTGCCAAGGAAAATGGACAAGCTTTTATAGAAGGAGGAAGGGGAGTTGGGATCATCCACAATAATCATGGGATTGGTCTTATCATTAAGGAAGCTTCCATGAGAGGTGGCAAACCACTTCCTCTCTATGGAAATATGTAGCCAACCTACCCAACTCAAGATAGATTCAGTCCAAGAATTTGTTAGGATGAAGCTTCCGCCATTCGTTTGTTAAAAAAACCACTGATTATAGTTGGCACGGGTGTGACTCTATGATAGACCACCAACTGGCATGCCCTCTTTGGAGGATTTCCCCTATTGGCGCGAGGGCTGCACTATGAAACCGTGCCAATGGAAAAAGGGCTATTTTTAGGGTTTTTCAACAGGAGATGTCTTCAGGGAAAATAAAGCTCATGTATAGAGGAATGCAATGCAAGTGTTTGGAGGCCATGTCACTTCTCATAGGTCTCGGAATGAGTCCTCCAAGATATGGGAGAGGGGTAGTAGGGATGGTGACAAATTGCTGTGTAACACTCCTATTTCTTCATATGAGTTACTTGAATCATCTATTTCAGTAAGTACAGAGACTCTAGTTACTCCAACTATTTCTGGTACATCCATTCCTGAAGAGGAAGTTTCACAATTACCTGAGGACATTAGCACTAATCCTAGTGAAATAGTAACCAAAGTTGTTCAACAACAAGTTGATCCTCAGCTTGAAGTTGCTCAACAAGAAAATACTTTTGAACTTGAATCAGTTCAACCAGAAGTTAATCCATGATATATCCCAGTTTAAGCAAAAGTTACATATGAACCTGAAGTTGTTTAGGAACCTCTTTCTGAAACTATTGTTCATTTACCTGAACATCTGTACTTCGAATTTGAACATTTAGAAGTTGTTACTTTACTAGAAGATGATTAATTGGTTACCCCTCAGACATTAGTAACTATTGAAACTTCAACTTCATCAACACCATAAATATTTTACGGACCTGATGGTGAAGTTCTTCCACCAGGTTTGATTGCTATAGAGGAGGAATTGGAAGAGGATTCCACACCTGGAACCCCGTTTCACTTTGGAACTGGGCTTTATATTTACCCTAATACTCTTGATTTATTCGCTTCATTTGATCCTGCTTCTTTTGAAGTACCCGTCGAATCTTTAGACAACTTTTGGGTCAGTTAACTATGGCTAAACAACCGTCAACATCTCAGACTGTATCATCTAATGTAGCTACAGAAAAATCTTTCCTTGTAACTTCTTCAATGTTTTTCTACCACACCTGAGTCACACATGTATGGTGAATCGTGCATCCCAGTTTGTTACCAATCATTGTCTGGGACCCACTCAGGTGTTCCTTCTACACCATGGTCATCACCCATGTCCTCAACCAGAATTTTACCTAGTTCTTCTCTAATGGGAACTTAACAGTTTGATCTTCATATCAGTATCAAGCTAGGAAATCTGGTCAACAAAGACCTATGTATCCATTAAATACTAGATTACCACCATATGGAGAGCAATATGCTTATTCACCGTATCCTCCTTATTCTAGGGGACAACCATATGGTAATATCCCACAATATTCAGGTCAATATGGAATTAGAGTTTGCCAATGGCAACCACCAATGCCAGTTCAACCAAGGCTTGTGTATCAACACAACCAATGCAAGTTGTATCAGCTATTTCCACTACACGTATTGTTACTATTGTACCACAGTCACAAGTTCAAACTGTTGTATCTCAACCAGTACAAACTGATCGTTCTACATTACAATCGCAAGTTTCAAGTTCCTCAAGTTGTTGTACAACAACCACTTATTTATGGAGTTTAGCAACAACCTCAGATTAGTATACCCTTATCTGGACTGACCCAAGCTTACACTGGTATAGTTTATTCACAACCTAGCCAACCTTTCATTGCTAGACAACAACAACCGTTAAATCCACAACAGTTGTACCAACAACAACAATAGTTGATTCAACAATCATGGTAGCCTCAATTTCAACAACCCTAATTCCAGTAGTTCCAACCCCAGTTTGGACTTGTTTCACAAGCTCAACCTGATTTTGGTCAATCTAAAGCTTACCAAGGTCCTGGTCAATAAGGCTTTGCAGGTTATGGACAACCACACATTCAACCTAGTTATCAACAACCACCTTATATTGGTTTTTTTCAACAACCATACCAAGGTTACCAAATGCAGATTCCCTATATTGCTATGCAAATACCTATTTCTTAGGCAATTCCATCATATCTCGGGTATGCTCAACCTGACTTGAATCGATAGTTTCCATTTGTAGAAACCTTAGAATTACCAGATTTAAATCGTCTCACTAATGATCCAATCTTATATGCACCTTGGTGGTCGATAATTCCGCATAAGTTACCATCTGACATTCCGAAGTTTAATGGAAATCTTGGAAAAGACCCATCAAATCATGTTATGACCTTTCATTTGTGGTGTTCATCAAACTACTTAAATGAAGATTTGGCCAGACTTCATCTTTTCCAAAGAACATTTACTGGTCCAGCTGCTAAATGGTACATTGAATTACCAAGTACTTCTTTTGATAATTTCACCACTTTAGCCACTATTTTTTTGACTCACTTCCAATTACCTATCAGATATGAGACTGGAATGGAACTCCTAACCAACTTTAAATAGACTACTGCTATCCATATATCAGATCATATTCGTGAGTGGCGGCATCATTGTTGAGTGGTTAAGACATATGTTCCCGATAAACTTTTAGCTGAGTGGTTCATAAAATCCTTGTTGCCATCAATCACTGAGGATGTGGCAAAAGGTGGAGTTGTCATAAAAGAGAAAGTCATTTCTTGTGCCCAATACTTGGATTTGATTTACACACAATTTGGCACACTTTATGATACAATTTCTAATGCACCTCAACCAGCTTCCACCATTCCCCCTCCTCCACAATTGAGTAAGGACTCTCATTCCAGCGACGGTGTGATCGGTTCTTCAAGCACACAAATAGCAGGAAGACCGTCTGGTCAAACTCTTACTGTTTCCAATCAAACTACCAATGCATCAGAAAATACTCTTGCCTTTGAGATTAATGCCATGTCATCTGACAAAGGCAAAAATCCCAAGCAACCAGGAAGTAAGAAAAAGGGAAAAAAAAAAAAGAAACAAGAAAATTCCCCTCCAGAGAAATCATTGATTCCTCTACTTCGGCAAGGAAACCTCATTATCCATGTCTGATATGTAATGATGAGCATATTACAAGAGATTTTCCACATCGCTCTGAGGTCTCTAAACTTTTAAAGACTTCAAATACATTGGCAGTGTTGACTAATCCATTTCCAACCCCAGAGACACATTCAGTTGCAACAGACTATGCTTCCACATCCCAAGTACTTATGTTATCCATCACAAAGCCACAAAACAAAGTTTTGGTGTCAACAAGAAACAAAGATTATGGAAATTTTTTGTCATCGAATAATCAGGCCATTGATCAACCTAATCCTTCGACTTCGACTTCATCTGAAGTTGTTCCACCCATTGCACCAGAATTGACAATAAAACCACCAAAGGGAGTTGTGCACAAATCAACATTCAACCCTTAGGCTCGAGCAGCTCAAAATTATAACATAGTGGAAGATATTTCTCAATCACCTTCCACTATGTCGACGCTCAAGGTGTTGCAAAACTGTCCCTCCCAAAAATAGGCTTTACTGTTAGCAATAGGCGGAATAGATCCTATGGATTCAAATCTTGTGGTTTTTAACCATGCAGGATATTCACCACAGTTACCAATGAAATTAGCTTTCCTAATCCAAGTAAAAGCTCTCAATAAGAATGTTCACCGAACTATTATTGATGAGGGGGCATCTACTTGCATTATCTCCCTGAGCTGCTGGAAGACACTTGGTTCACCACCGTTGTCATGATCACCAACTACGTTGAAAGATTTTGATGGAAGAAGATACACTCCATGTGGGATTCTGAGTAACCTGCAAATTGAACTTGGGGACAAAATGGTTACTATTGAAGTTGAGGTAGTTGATGAACCCCTCGATTAAAAAATTTTATTGGGAAGGTATTGGGTATATGCTATGGTTGCTATGGTTTCCACGTACTTTCGTACTATTTCATTCCCTTTAAAGGGTGGAATCACAATCATTGATCAGCTAGCCTTCTTTGCCAATAGTTCATAGGGTACATGAAGTATTCCATTGGTACACAGACCCCTACTATCACTTCAAAGTGTTGGAGTAGGTCTCTTTAAAGATCCTTCCCTAATGGGTACTTTTACCCTCCCGTCACCATCTGATTTGGCAGAAGTGGCAAGAGTAGAGACTTGCAACTTGATTTCCTCTACCTCATCTGATTTAAGGAGGATTACCAACCAAGTTGAAGTTGATAGTAATATTGAGGTGCTGCTGTTAAGCCCCATTGAATCATCATAGCAATCAATCTTTCAGGATTTTGCAGCAAACCAAAATCCGCACTCAACAATTGTATGGGTAGATAGGTCATTAGAATATGGTATCTCTTTGGATCCTTTTTCACATATACATTCTACGGATGAAGGAATCATCCAACCAATGATGATAGGAGAGGAACCGTAGAAAGGTTATCATCGTCATTCCCATCTTCCAGATGACATCGAAGATTATTTAAATGAGCTAAACCACCCATCGATTGTTAATTTCTTGTTGAATTCTGTTAGGATAAATACTGTAGATTCTGAGCGTAATTTGTCAAACATAGAAGAAACAATTTCTATAAACATTTCGACCAAGCCTAACATTGTAGAGAACATTCATGTCAGAAAATCTTGTTTACCATTGGAACTTGATAATTACTATGCTCTATTTCATGAATTTAGCGATATTTTTGCATGGTCTTATAAGGAGATGCCAGGAATTGACTCAAGCATTGTTGAACATGAAATCAAAATGTACCCTGATGTCAAACCAATACGATAGGGGCTTCGACCTATTCATCCTAAAAAATTCGTTGCCATTAAAGCAGAGCTTGAAAAACTTTTCCGTGCTAGCTTCATTTTTCCTGTACCTCTTACCGACTAGGTATCTAACATTGTTCCGGTTATGAAAAAAACAAGGGACAATTTGAGAGTGCGCCAATTATAGGGATGTAAATCAAGCATGTCCAAAAGACAATTATCCTACACCCTTTATTGACTAGATTATTGACGAATGTGTTAGATGTGAAATCTTCTCATTCATGGATGGATTTTCTGGCTACAATCAAATCAATATCCACCCACAGGACCAATCTAAAACAACTTTTATTTGTCCATGGGGCACATTCGCCTATCAAAAGTTACCTTTTGGTTTGAAGAATGCAGGGGCTAAATTTTAGAGGGCAATGAATTATGTCTTCCATGACATCAAGCACATTGTTCAACCTTATCTTGATGATTTGCCTGCTCATTCACAAAAGCAGACTGATCACCCGCAACATTTGATAGCAATATTTTTACGGTGCTGACACTACAAGATACGACTCAATCCACACAAGTGTGTGTTTTTGTGTTGGCTCTAGTTGATTTCTTGGATTCGTGGTCTCCAAAGATGAAATTTGACTCGATCCAATCAAGGTTTAGGCAATCCTTGACTTTCCTCCACCTTTAAACTTGTTACAGTTACAGAGACTTCAAGGGAAGGCAAACTTTCTGAGGAGGTTCATTCCAAACTATGTTGAGTTGGCTAAATTTTTTACTCATCTATTGAAGAAAGGGGTACCCTTCCAATGGGATCCGGCTACGCAAGCTTCCTTTGACGCTCTTAAAGATTCCCTGATTAGAGCATCATTAATGTATGCCCCAAACTATCAAAAATACTATTACCTGTATCTCGCCGCAATAGATACAACCATTGGCATGGTTTGAGTCCAAGAAGAAAGTGGAATTGAAAATCCTATTTATTATTTAAGTCGTAATATCAATGATACAGAAAGTAAGCATTCCTATGTCGAAAAGTTAGCTTTGGAAACCGTTCAAGCTATACAGAGATTTCGCCATTACATCTTCCTCCGTAAAACTACTATTATATCGAATTGCAACCCTATGACATACATTTTGTCACGTCAATTGCTGGGGGGAAAATATTCAAAATGGATAGTTATTTTGTAGGAGTTTGATTTGGAGTTCATCAAATCTAAATAAAAGAAATCTCTTGTTTTCATTGAGTTACTTTGCGACCTTCCATCATCCTCCAATGATTCAACATCAGAGGCATCAATCTTGGATGAGTCTCTATTTCTTATCTCATCAAGTGATCCATGGTATGGAGATATACTAGTCTATCTCCAGACCCAAGCTTTTTGGCTTAATACCTCTCGCTCTGAACAATGACATACTCGATACCAAGCCAAAGATTATCTGATCATTGGAGATACACTTTATCATCATGGGGTCAATATGATTTTACGTAGGTGCCTCACTCATGAGGAAGCTGAGAAAGCTTTGAATTAATGTAATTTAGGTGCTTGTGGTGGACACTTATCTAGTTATGCTACCGCATAGAGAATTCTTCGTGCTGGTTACTTTTGGACAACCATATTCAAAGATTGCATTATTTCTATCAGAACTTGTCATGCCTGCCAGATATATGACCGAAAAACCAGATTTCCAACTGCACCATTGCATCCAGTCATTGCTATTGGCCCATTCGCCAAATGGGGCATTGATTTTATGACATGTAACCCCACCTCGGCTGGGGGGCATGGGTATATTATAGTCGTTGTTGACTATTTTACCAAATGGGTCAAGGCGATGCCAACATTGAAGAACAATGGCGAATCAAATGCTTTATTTTTCTTCAACCATGTGGTTGCCACATTTGGTGTACCACAAGCCATAGTTATAGATCATGGATTTCATTTTCTCAATCACATGATGGTTGAATTGACTGCCAAGTTAGGACTGTCACATTATAATTCTACTCCATACTACCTATAAGCTAATGGACAAGTTGAGGCCATCAACAAAGTCCTTAAGCGCATGTTGCAAAGAATGATTGGAGTTCATAAAAGAAATTGGCATTTAATCCTGTACTCGGCTCTATGGACATATCGAACCTCGGTGAGAAATGTGACTAGATTCACACCCTTTTAGTTGGTGTATGGTTTGGAAGCAATCTTACCAATCTAATGTGAAATCTCGTCTCTTAAACTCGCAATTGACCTGCTACCTGACACCTCTAAAGAAGAAGCGTGTTTATTGGAGTTAATCCATCTAGATGAAACCCATCATGATGCTGCATTGACTAACGAAGTGCATAATAAACGTATTAAGGCACAATATGATAAAAATGTCAAGCCTCGTGTCTTCTCAGAAGGTGACCTAGTCTTGCTTGACGATCTGGAGTCTGATAAACTTGGAGCGGGAAAATTTGAACTGCTATGGATGGACCCTTATATTGTTAAGTATGTTTTGATGAAAGGTGCCTACGATTTAGTGGACTATGATGGGATTCCATTGTTGCAGCCCTGAAATGGGTTGTACCTTAAGCATTACTATGCTTAGTTAAGTATAGTGCAACTCATTGTATATATGCTTTGATTGCATGTGTACATGTGTTTCTTTTAGAGTTCTTATTTGGTTAAGTAATCCACTTTGCATTTTTTGCAGATGTCGAACTTTTTGGAACCATTTGTTGGTTACGTCGATGGGGTTAGTCCTATTATGCAGAACCTATCCTCTATAGCATGGGCCATTTTTGCTCCAAGCGGCAAGTTAGTGAGTTTTAGAGGGATTTGTATTGGTCGATCGACAAACAATATCACTAAGTATAGTGCGTTGATTGAACTTCTCTATGATGCCATTTCACTTGGCATATGTCGAATCATCATTAGGCTAGACTCACAACTCATTGTACTATAACTTACTAGCGTTTATACTGTTTGTAACCCAGCAATTCATTGCATGTTCCTTAGAGTTCGTATTTTGGAAAGGTATTTTGAGTTTATTCAATATCAACATATTTCCATAAATCTAAACACATTAATTGATTCTCTAGTGAATTATGTGTTAAATAGACATTTGTGACATATGTAAAGTAAATATTTTCAATTCACATCATCAGTTGAATAGGATTGCATCACAAAACCATAACAAAACTCTGAAAGTAAAATAGATAGTTGTTTTAAAAGTTTTTACAAATAGTTTGTGTCCAAGACAAAAAGTGGTCATCTGACCCAAAAACTCAAAATGTATGCAGAAAACATCTAAGTAGACCAGTGTTGCTCATGATAACAGGTCACAGCCTATGCTATCATGCATAAAAATCTCATCCAATGACTCGGCACATTAATGGTGTGGCGCTGCAGCCTCATAGGCAACTCCTCGATTCAGACATCTAGAATGCCTAGGGTCAAACCCTCTATGTGGTCCTATAGTTCATCCAGTGTCTCGGCTAAATCTAAGTCTTGGAGAATTGATCTCCAAATAGGTCTCTATGTTGGCCTACCTACCTCTCGTTGGTGCCCTACAGGTCGAACAGGTCCAACATCTGCATACATAAAAAATGATTTTGATTAGACTTGGAGATAATAATAAAAAAACAAAAAAAATGTAGAAACTTTAAAATAAATAAATAAATAAAAACATTTTGGTCAAACAATTTACCTATAGCACCCCACTGTGCTCCAACTGCTAACATCAAGTTTGGATCTTCATGGAAATCCACCCCTGAATATGGATACTCTACGGTGGTCATATCTTTTCGATCAAGCCACTCAAAGAATGAAGGGGTAATTGAGATCAATGACTGACCAGCATGCTTAGCCATAAGATCTACCCATCTCTACATCTGTGGATCCCTAGGTCTAGATACACCCTGTGAAACATTTTGTGGCTGTATAAGTGGAATTATCTCCAAGAAAAAAGAAATCAGGATCGACCCATAGCCAAAGTTCTTTGTCCTTCCGCTCTTCACCTTGGTTAGTTGTTCTTTCAAGGATGAAAGTACTGCCTCACACCACTTGAACACTTTTGACTCTAAACACTCTAATGCATACTACATGTATGATCTGTTTGCTAAATGTAGTGTTGCATTGCCAGCCAATTTGGAAATGGTAAAGAGGATTGTCCTCAATGGTAAATCACTAACATACCTGACGTTAATCTTTTCATCCTTGCTAGGTTGTGCACCTGGCTGATAGAACTTTCGTATGTAATCTCTCACCGTTTCACCCCCTTTGGCAAATCTAGAAAGTGAGATGGGGGCACCTTGCCTCGACAGTCTGGTAAGAAAGTATATGTCATCAATGGTAATTGAGACAACTTTGTCTCTAATGTGAAATGTTTGATCAGTAGGATCCCATGAACGAACAAGGAACTACAAAAGCTCAATTTGCTGCCTCATACTAGGTAATCGAAAATATTTGAGTAACCCCTAATTCCTTAGGGCCTCAACCTTGCCCTGGTTATTTATGGCAATCATTTCCTATTTTTTGTACTCTCATTCTCTCCATGTAATCGTCATTTTGATCCAATGAATACCTGAAAATACAAACAAAAGACAAATTAGGATCCATTTCTTGCAAAAAATAGAGGAATTTTTGGGTAAAAACAACTAAATGAAATTGGGTTTCATGCTCATCCTAGCCCAGCTTTAGAGATAGTGCGTTTCAATACAGGAAACCTTCTAGGTAAGTGCACTACATTGCACCTTTTGATGATGAAAAGGTGCGCTGATCCCAAGTTTGAAAATTGAAACCCCCTGGGGCCCCAAAAACTCAAATTTTTTTCCTGAAACTGAAAATGAATGATATGAAATGAAAGAGAACAGAGATAGCTCCTATTTGGTCTGGATGACACGAGGAATGGTCCACTGAATCCTCCGCAATTAGTTGGTGAAATTCTAGGTAAAAAACTACTCCAAAGCACCAAATCAAAGGGTAAATGTGAAATGGTAAAAATGAATGGTAAAACTTGTTTTTATGTTTATTTCTTGCACATTAATCAAGTAAACATTAGTTTTTATTCATTTTATCCATGAAACAGGTATTTTTAATCTATTTTGATGGTGTTTTGAGTAGGTTTAACAACCGACATGTAGAATTTGACGTGCTCAAATGTAAATTGAACATCTTTGTCCACAAAGAAAACTTTTATCTATTTTTTGAGCTTTGTTAAAAACGAAAAAGGAACCCCCTTGGAGTCTTCTTTAAGCTCTTTTCAGACTCTCAAAACATGAAAAGGTTTCCGAGCGCTTATCTTTTCCAGCTCGTTAAAGGATTGGAAACGATATCTCTCTTGTATTATTTTATGTTTTTTCGGACTTGAGAGATTAATTTACGAAAAATAACTTGTGGAGTTTTCTTTTCATCCCTTTTCAAACAATCTAAATATGAAAAGGACTGAGTTATCTTTGTCATTAAACTCGTTAAAAACGTCAAATAGCAACAAACTTGTCCATCTAGACAAGACCAAGTTTCACCTTTGCTAAACTCGTTAAAACATCAAATAGCGATGTATTCACTCAAAGGGTGAAATTATACAACAAGCATATGTTATCCTCCTCAAGGTTGATAAAAAATAAAGAGGTACTATTATAGCTCCAAATATCACCTTATGTATTTGTGATGCTTGGTTTATGGCTTAGGGCAACCCCTCTTCCAGGCTTGGTCCAAATATTTAAAAAACAGTGTTTTACTCCCTATACGCGACTTTGCCCTATATTAAACGCATGTACACGTGGGTCAATATATACCCAATCTATGTATATGTTTTAAAACACTTCAAAAAAAAAAATTTCCTTAAGTATGGGCAGAGATCATAGTTTTTACCTGTTGATTACCTATTAGTTCCCATGGCCTAACTATTCCCAATGGTTTCCCAACTTAAAAACTACTTTGGGAGAAGTATAAAAAGACTTCAATGGGGAGGCCTTAAGGAGGAGAGAAAAAGAGAGAATTACTCTACTAAGATTAACCCCTGATCAAGTCTAAAGATCCCTATGCTTCAAGCACTTCCCCAAGTTCAAGAAACCCTTGTTTCCTTGAGAGTTGATATCCTTTCACTTGTGGCAGATATCCTCGTGTTGGTTATGGAAGGAGCCTTTTGAAGACCGAGACTGGACGGACCTGGAGGACGGTTCCACATGGAGCCAGAAGAGGAAGACTCAGGTGAACTCTTTCTATGTTTTTATAATAGTTATCTACAATAAAAGAAACACTGTCTTGTTCCTGATATTGACTCTGTTCATGCATCTGATGTTATTGTTATGGTTTATGTGTGAATGACTATTTCAATATATAACTAACCATCTGCTTATATGTTATAAAGTTTATTTCACTATAATGCTTTATCTAAATGATATTGTGTGTCTTTGAATTGTTTGTTTTGCAGGTTCAAATATCGTGAGGAGTTGCAGAGGGTTTGAACCTTGGCTAGAACTACCCAAACGACGGACCCTCGGGTATGTACATCCTCACATAGTTTGCTCATTTAAGAATTTTTCCTAAGTTATTTGCTTGTTTATTGTTGTAGATTACTCCTGCTCTGCTAAGGTTCTGACCCAAAGCCCTAGGGGACTTTATCCCTTAATAGAATTAGCGACTCCACAGGGGACAACAATCTTGTTGTTCCTAGTTTGGGTTATTTAGTGCCAATCAGGGCTTAGATTTCAGTTTTCTTGCTGTGATTTTAGTATTTGGTCCTATAGGAACTCAGACTTCAAGTCTGATCCTTTTCATTAGGCCTCATTTTTTGTTTTTTCTTGTAAACTTTTATATACGCATCTTTGTCGAGTTACAGAAGCGTATACATGCTAGTTTCTCTAAACTGAAGCCGCATATACGCGAGTTTCTTTTGGTTGAAATGCGTGTACACACAGCTGTGTAGAGACACAGTCACATATACATTTGTTTTGCATGATTTTTTCAAGTCTTTTTATCTAGAAAGATTTGTTTCTTGGCCTGTGTGCTTCCTGAGTGGTCAGTTTCTGTTTTCAGATTTTAGTTTTTCAGTGAGCCTACTATTTCGAGTTCTCTCCTACTTTGAATTTTTCTTGGTTTTTGTTTGCTTTACAGTGAGTGTTATCATTTGTGTTTGAACACACAAGGCTTCTTGTAGAGGCTCTTGATTGTTCTAGTTTTCCGGAACAGAAGATTGCTTGCAATCTTTGTGTCAAACTTCATTTTTATGGTTTGCTTGCTTTGCTTCCTGTTAAGTTTGTGGCCATTCACTTCTTGCTTTTCGAAAGTTTTGTTGACAAGTTTGAAAGCGTACCTTTCTTGATTTCTTAATCAGTGTCTCAAACCTCTTTCTGCTACTTTTGGATCATTTAGCGTATCTTGAAACACCTATTTTGTTAAGTTTTCATTCGTGTTGAATTGACAACTTGCAAAGTTTCCTTGTGATTTTCTTTCGATCTTTGAGTCTTTGGTAGCATTTTGAGTACTTTTGAAAATTTTCTTTTATTGCTTTTTTGAAAAATAAAAGTCCTTCAAAAACATTGTTTTTGCTTTCTTTGCTGAATTTGTGTTTGGTTTCTTTTGGTTTTTGAGAGTGATTTGGGATATTTGTGTTTAGTCCTTCTTGTTTTGGGAAAGATTTTGTGTTCAAAATTATCATTCCTTTCAAAACACTTAAGTTGGATTATAAAACAAATTACTTTCATTTTCTTTTTAGAGTAATCTAGAATTTTTTCATTATCATGTACACCTTGCATTAGGATAGTTTTGCATCATTAGAGCATCAATAGTTTTTTAGTTTTTGTGAGTGTGAAGTCTGTTGCAAGAAAAGAAAAGGAAAAAGTTTATTGCTTTAATAGAAGTTTCTTAGAACCCAAGTAGAAGTTGATTTTCATCGAAGAACAAACAAGTGCATTGCATATAAGTTAGTTTTTCATTAATTTCTTTTGCATCAATGAACACCATCAGTTTCACTTATAAATTGTCCCTTTGACTTAAAAATAAAAACCACTTAAAATCAAGCGCTAATAAAATAAACTAGAACTTTTTATATTGTCAATAAGTACACCAACAAGTTTTAGGTTATTTAGGGCCTTGGATTAGGCGAGAGGAAAGTAAACTCTCCAAGGTCACTCTAAATTGTCAAATGTAGAAGTCTGAATAGAGAGTGAAAATCTAATAGTGTTAGGGAGACCGGGAAAGCTCCATGACTGGGAGTTGAGCATGAGGGTTTTTGAAGATAAGGACGAGAGATACCCCCTTTCTTACTTGTCAGATATTACCTCACGACTGTTCTTCCCAGCTTCTGATATGAGTTGGTATCTTTAGTTGCCTATCCTAGGGATCTACATAGGTGGCTACAAAGGGGAATCCCGTGGCACCTGAGGTTGACATTGCATCACTTTCAGCGGTACTTCTAGAGGGCACCCTTGCAAAGCTTGGGGGCTTGCACCAGTAAAGGTTGCTGTTTGGAGGTCAGCGTAACTTCCTCTGATACCTTCGCTAATAGACCTGGGGCGTAATTACCCCAGTCTATTTTTAGAAGGTCCTTATTATTCACTTTCTTGTATTTTGGTGTCTAGTCCTAAACACCTGGAGTGGAAATACTTGGAAGTTGTTTGACTGCTGAATTCTTTAGGGACATTTTTAGTGTGTATTCTATGCTCCTAGTCAGCCTAGCTTTCAAATTCTTGAGTCTTTAAGTAGATCTTATTAAATAATTCAAATTGGCTGACCAATCACATAGATGGTCCCGTAGACTTCGTGGGCTTTCACCTGCGAGTCCAGAGCCTTCTCCTAGAAGGCGCAGGAGCGATTCTACCAATGGTTTTCAACCAGTGCCAGCTGGCACATCGGAGATTGATCCTCCACTTCGGGGCATCAGTGTACAAGGTAGACCTGGTATTACCACATAGCTAGAGAGGAACACACCGGTTCTTTCTCGGGTACTTTTCTAGTTGGAAGATAATATTGAGCTAGAAGAGCTCTCAGAGTCAGTTGTGGCTCCAAATTCTCCTCTCCCTTCTGATCATCCAGACGTATTGTTATACGTCAGAACTCTGACACATAGTTCTTCAAGCCTAGGTCCACACACAAACATCCCTTCAATGACCACTACTAGAAGCATGGCATCCAATGAATGGATAAATGTAGATGCATTCATTGACACTGGAGGATCTAATAATTTGGCTCGACCCTTTTTATTTAAATCTCTTTGGAAGCCACTCCAAAACGTTCTAGTGTCTAAAACCGTTTGTCGATCTGTTCATTTAACACATTATGTGGATAACATTCCTTTGAAAGTTGGGGGGAGTATTGTTGAAATTTCTAGAGGTCATAGTGCACGCGCATGTTTGGTTGAGGAGAAGAAAACTCATGTTTCAGATCTTCCATTCAATAACCTTCGAATCAAATTTGAAGTAAGTCTTACTCTGCTTGAGTTCCCATATTTTGGTATCAGAGCCCTATTTAGGTCTGAAGTCTATAAACTATAGAAAAAGTCTAAAGCCAGCCAGGAAGCCTTCGAAAAGCATTTTTTATACAATTGTTGATTAGATAAAAGCTGCTTTAGTCAATATCTAGTCTAGTTTATATTTGAGTCATGGCCAATTTCTTAAGATCATTCTCTAATATAGATAGACAAACTTTTTCTGAAGTCGATTCTCCGTTCATTGAAAGTGATATTATTGAAGATGAGAAAGTAGAGGATCCCGAAAATTGGAACCCACCTGTTTTAAGTTCAAAATAAATTTATCCAGTTCCATCTATGTTCAGTTTATCAAGAAAAAACTGGTTTAAGGAAGTCAAATTAAAGATTAATATTTCTGGTCCGTCTGTACAGATAGTTGGTTTGAGTTTATTTTCTAATGATAAAATAAAAAAATTGAAAAAATATGTCCAAGAGAAAAATTTTTCTTATTTGCATTCGGAGGGATAACGATAGGACTAGCCCCATTATTTCACCATGGTATTGATACTCCATGTATATCTAAATTTTTTGATACCCGACACCAGAGCTATGACCATGCTTGTATTAGAACCATATTAGGAAATCTGTCTTCAGGTTGTCAGTATGGTACCATTTATCTAGACTATTCTATTAGTCTATCAGATGTCCACTTAAAAGAATGCTGGAAATTATTAGTTGGTGTCCAAGGTTTAGAAATGGTTGAAGATAGTGAATATCTTTCTGTGTTAGTCCAAACCTCTTTCCAACTCACAAACACTATACATCCAAAGTTAAAGCAACCAGTGTTAAAATATTGTGTAGCCGTAGGAGTCAGTAATTCTCAAGTTGAAGGTGTTCCCTATGACAAAGAAGCCCTTCCTAGTGACTGGTATATTTAGTACAAATCTTTGGCATCTACAGACACTTCACAAAGAAAAACAAGAAGAATGTTTTTAAGCGATGGTCATGTTCGAATATTGCCTGATAGATCATCAATACCTAAGCCAATCTTTATGCCACAAAAGCATGTTTTACCAGCCATTCCAGAATCTGAGCAACCATCAACTAGCGGTCGCAAATCTTTTTCATGAAATGTATATAGCCATCCATCCACAGAAACCACTGTATCTATTCCATCAAACCAGTTGTATATTCCTGAAGAAAAGCCATTCCTTGCTGTTAATAAAATGTTCAGAACATATGTATCTAATTTCTCTCTTGTAGAAGAATTTCAGTATGCAAACCATAGATATGTCAAAGGTGGAAAATGGCCACCAAAAACCAAGTTTTGTACTTCTTCTTCTCAATCCAAATAGCCACCCACTAGAGCTAATTGTGCACCATTACTTGAACATAATTCCCAAAATCCTAATGATCTTGACTAGATCTATCAAATCAGAAACTATCTAACTACCCGGTGTGCACACGGAAGATGTCCTTAATGATTTGGGTCAGAAATTGGATTTAATAAATGCTAATATTAGGCTACTCTATGAAGAACAACAGTCTGAGAAAGCTGCCAAAGAAAAAATAGAAAGAAGAAAACATAAGAAAAAGGCTAAAGAAATTCCAAAGTTCACTTTTGACATGACTACTCCCAACTATTTGGATAAAGAAGAAGAGGATGAAGATATATAAGAATCATTCATTGCCACTAGTGCAGAAGAGTCAACTTCAAAACGTTCTGGTAAGTTGACTAGTGTAAAAAAGGAGGCCTATAAAACTGATAAACAATTTTCTTCAAAGAAAGAAATTATGACTCTAGACCAGGCAGCCTCTAAATTTCCTTCCTTTATCTTACCCTCTATAAACAACCAAAATAAAGCTCATGTCTTAAAAGAAGTCCCAAAATACCCGCGCATTGAAGAAGATTTATATGCTGCAAATACCAGTGGGTATATTCTTGATTTAGATAATTCATCCAATCCTGAAGAATGAATCAAGATATGGATTGGTGCACTGTATCAAATGCAGGTCAACACAAAATTAGATAATTTTTCTATCAAGGTCCTAGCAAAGAAAAGAATGGCCAGAATTGTATAGGACCCTCAGATGAAGAAAGAAGAGCAGTCATGGAATCAGGACTGGCCACTATGGAACTCTTATTGAAAACTCAATTTGTGCGCGATCCAGTAGACAAGAAAAAAACAACTCCTTACAAACTTAAGCCGTATGGAATTAAAAGATATAAAATATCTTGATCAATTTGGTAAAGGTTTCATGGCAAAGATCTTTAAGGCAAATCTTTTGAATGACATTTCTCAAAAAATTGCATTTTTGTCTAAGCTTCCAGGTAATTTGGGAGATCTAATCATGAAATATCTCGATGTCCAGAACAAACAAATAGATCAAATCTATTCGGTTGATCTTCTCTTTATATGTACAGAAAAGGTTAAATATTTGTGCTGGTAGAAGAAAGCACATGATATTACACCTAGTTCAGAGGTCTGCAAAACAATGCTACCCTAGACACCATTTAAAAAGAAGAAAAAATCAAAGAGATATGGAAAATTCAGACCCAAAAGAGTCTCCAACCCCAGGAAGCCTTTCAGAAAATTTAAATTTCTAAAAAAGAGAAAGAATCCACAAAACAACAATTGTTGTTTTATCTATAAGCAAGAAGGCCACTTTTCCCGTAAATGTCCTAATAATTCCTCTTCCAAATTAAAAGCTTATGTTGAAATTGAGGAATTTCAAGATGATTGGTCTTTAGTTGCTTTAGCAGATGAAGTTTTTGATGTATGTATTCTAACAGAAGCTTCAGAACATGAAGACATTAGTCATCCCACTGTACAAAAGATGAATATTTGTAATTATTGTTCAGATAGTGATATTTCTGAAGAATTGAACTATAGTGATCAGACAAATGCAAGTGAAACAGAAGAAATAGAGGAAACAGAAGAAACTACAGATATTTCTGGAGATGAGTTTGATGCTAAATCAGTTCTTAAAAGATTAACGCAAATAGGTAAGAAGCCAATCCAAAAACTGCCTGAACTCAATTCTTTTTGTCCATATAAAAAGAATACTGCTGCCTCTACCAGTTTCACAGTCCTAGCACTTAATAGAGTAGAAGAAAATGCTATTTTAAAAAAGATTATCAAAACCAATAGTCTGATATATATTCCAGTCCAAGTCCAAGTTCGCAATGAATGGATAAATGTAGATGCATTCATTGACACTAGAGGATCTAACAATTTGGCTCGACCCTCTTTATTTAAATCTCTTTGGAAGCCACTCCAAAAAATTCTAGTGTCTGAAACCGTTGGTGGATCTATTCAGTTAACACATTATGTGGATAACATTCCTTTGAAAGTTGGGTTAAGTATTGTTAAAATTTCTGCTATTCAGCATTTTGATACATCTACAAGTTTAATGCTTGGCATGCCTTTTATCAACTCTGTGCTCCGAGTCACTATCAGTGAAGATAAGTTGATAATCAATTTAAAAAAGAAAGTTATTGCTGTGCCTAGACTATATATAGCAAATTCTGAGGCAAGAAATGAGAATATCCAAAAGAAAGTTTGTGCACGCAAGCCCCTTAAGGACTCCAATAATTGGCAAGAAGTCTTACAAATATATGAGAACAGGATGGAGTCAAAAAATAAACAAAAGACCTGTATTGACCCAAAATGGTCTGCTGAGCAGATTGCTATACATAACAGATTATTGGAAAGCTATTCAAATAATCCCCAACAATTTTGGATAGTCGAGAGTCCAAAACAAGAGATAATGACTCTACACGACAATGGAGTCAAAAGAAAATTAATCCCATGCACCCTCGCAGATGAACAAGAAATCAAGATACAAATAAGTGAGCTACTCAGTATGAATCCTATTGGCAAAGTATTCAGTATTATCTAATATTGTGTCTATCCTCTTCTTGGATCTGTATTTGGTAGTATCCAGATTTCATATCGAACTTAATTAATACTTTGCTATTTTGATTTTTTTGCATGATGGTTTCTGGCCTTGGTAAAGGTTAATGAAAGCCCTGAGTTATAGCATTCAGAGGTTTATAATTGATTACCATTTTGGGCTTACCTTTGACTATTTCTGAGTGATTCCTAACTAGAAACACTGAACAAGAGTAATGAGACATGCTTGGTTCAATAGGATTCATACTGAGCAGCTCACGTATTTGTCTCTTGATTTCTTGTTCATCTACGAGGGTGCATGGGATTAATGTTCCTTTGACTCAATTGTTGTGTAGAGTCACTATCTCTTGTTTTCGACTCTCGACTGTCCATAATTGCTGGGGATTATTTGAACAGATTTCCAATAATCTGTTATGTATAGCAATCTGCTCAGCAGACCATTTGGGGTCATGTTGAGGGCCCTGAAATCGGGTCAACAACAAGGGGGATACCCACCCGGTCGGGAACCTGGTTGGCGACTCCGTGCCCGTTTGGAGTAGCGGGTCCGACTGGGGATAACGGGACCAGTTTCCCAATGCAAGGGGTGTGTGTGTGTGTAGGGTTTGATTATGCTGATTCTAGAGACATTTGAGAGCTAATTTAAATCTAATTCATAAACTGACTCTAAACTGTTGTAATCTAATGAAAACAACATATACAATCTACGCTAACCTGGGGTATATCTTTTCCATTATGCGATCTAAAAAGATTTCATACAATAACTGGTAATAAAGATTATTCAGCTACCATAAGAATATAAACCATTTAAGATGAACCATTCTGCATAAGAAGTTAAACAGAACAGTTGTGAACTGCATATCGCATAATAAATCATTCATATGTCAAGCATGAATAAATGACTCCACCGTACAAAAGTGCCAAATGGTAACCACACATTTATACATTAACATATAAACAATATCAGTTGTATATCACTCTAAGTATATAAGTAGAAATTCGTCAAGAGATAAAAGTACCATTTATGACTGATTTTTACTCACAATGTTCAAGCAATAACGATTTACCTCTACTTACTTCTAACGCCTACTAAGAGTACAGAAGTGCAACATTAGTAGCAGACATTAAGATGCAAACATAAATAAATCCAATCCTTCCATTCATCAAAACCTCCTCTGAGGTGCAGAAGTGCATGTTACGAGGACAAGTTTTTGATAAATTTCTGGACCCTTCTCCAATGCAATGAGAAGGGTTAAAATACTACTTCCTAATTCTAATAATAGTATTATTACAAAATTGAGGATTCGGTTTTCAAACGACCGTCCTTTTTCTAATCTAACTAAAAGGAAAAAACAACATTCTAAATGAAACTACTTGTGAACTTGGTCTTTGAAGTTGCAAGTGTCCAACATAGGCTTGAGAAGAGTCGGCTGGCTAATTTTTGTTCTGAGCTGGGCTGCGAAAACGGCATCTATAAGAGCTGGCGCTACCTTCTCGGCTGCGTTCGTGATACACTTTACCGTCATCCATTGGCTGTGTGGTTTAACTAAGTACATCCAGTAACCTTCCCAATTCAGCCTAGCCAATGCTTGGATTGCTTTCCCTTTTGCCTGTGCCTTCTGCCTCCATTCTGTCTCCAGTTGCAACTTGTTTGGTAGGTATCTCGGGGTGGTCTCTGAAATCAAATTGGCCCTGTGTAAATTTTCATTTACACAGTCGATAAGAATACTCGCCTGTGTCGCCACTGTCTCTGCTGCTTGCTCCGCCGACGTGATTTGCTCGTCCCATTTATTAAAGAGCAGCTCCTTATGATTCGCATTAATTCTGGGTGCTCCTGCTCTCTTCCCCTCCTCATCATCTTGCCAAGTCAGATATTCTGTCACCCTCTTGTCGCTCTGATCATATTCGCTTCGCAATTCCACCACCTGACTGGTGATTTTGTCGCTTAGCTCACAAAAATGCCTCCACTGTGATATTTTACGTCCCAACTCTTCCTGTTGCTGCAGTAGTTGCTCGTTCAAGCCGATGGACTCTAAAATAAACTCTGCCAGCTTAGGCTCATCTTTGTGCATTTCTTGCACCGTCTGCAGTTGTTTTTCTTTTTCTTCAAGACTCCTTTGATAGCCTATCTGCATTTGTTGAAAATCTTCCTGAAGCTTTTTGGGCTGTCTGGAAGCTTCATTGTTCGCATTGGCTTGTTGCAACTATTGTTGTAGTAGTTGTATGTGATTTTCTTATTCCTTTAAAAGTTGTTGAACTTCAGAGGCCTTGTCAATAGTTGCAGAAGCATATGCTCCTGCAATTTGAGACAGCTTCCTAAGATTTTCCGTCAGATTATTATTTGGGTCTTTCCACAAGACGTCCAAATGTTTAGCGTCTTGAGACAGTGTATTTTCGAGCTTTCTCTTCTTCCTCTGTCTTCTCACAACTGCTTTGTGCTGGGGACTGTAGAACACATCCAGTGGGGGAATTTCTTCCACATCAAGTAGAAGCTCTGAGGATGGAGCGATGGAGAGGCTTTCTGCTTTTCAGGCACCGCTGACTATGGTCGAAGCGACCTCTTGCACCACCTGTGTATTGCTCACAGGCATCTTTGGGACTTGCCCTTCAAGGTTGATTAATTCATTGAAGGTATCCCACTCTTTATCTAGCTCTGTTGTGACAAGAGGGGCTTCGATAACCAGAGGGGGGACATCTCTTGGTGGTGAGGTGATAACTTGCTGATGAGACATTGCACTTGACTGAGCTGTATATTTGACTGTTTCTTCGTTATTTCCTTTGTCGTGCACAGACTCTTTAGGATGTTCAGATACTTCTTGCGCGGCGTTGGAATTAGATCTGGAAGTGCTGGAGTTCTCACTGAGGCTGATGCTCAGAGTTGGCTCTCTAGTAGGTATTTGCAGCCTTTCTAGTGGAATTCTGGCCAGCCTTCTATCTCTGTATGACGTGAATTTCTGGAGGTCACCTTGAGATAACCTCGACTGAGCTTCTCGCAAAATTTCTTTGAGCGAGCTCTTACTCTGAAAGAGATCATCAAACAGATCTTTGTGTCCAAAGAACACTCTTATCTTGACGTTCGTTGTGAATTCTTGGGCCACTTTATTTGGGTCGAATGGCCTCGCTGGGAACTTATATAATTGAAGACACGTCACATTCTCCACCTCGCCAAAAGCGTGTCCTACATCGAACAAAGAGAAGGCCCCACAAGTGACGGGAAATTGAGGCCAAATGGCCTTCTTCTTGTCTTTTAAGTCCTTGGTTAGGCCGCCTTCAGAACAGGTTTGATAAGCGATTTCCCGGGCCAAAAGCTTATCAGGGACATATAAGGGTAGGACATGTGGAGGTACAGTGCTTCCAAAAACTCGAATGTAAGTAAACCATTCTTCCCCAAACCATCTCGCGATGGGGAGGATGTCCATTTGGGCCTTGGGAGAGCACCTTGGGGGGTCCTTATCATATATCATTCTATATATGTGAAATATAAGCCCATGGCAAATCTGGTAAAAATGAGGGGCAAACTAGGAATCCCACAAGACTTTGTGATAGACGTGGATGGGCAACGGGTCTTGGGTAGTCCATTTCCATCCCATAGTAGGGAAGTTAGATACAAGGCAAACATAATCCATAACATAGGCAGCCAAATAAAAAGGAGGGTAGACCCTTTCAGAAAAGGATCTTTTGGACCGGTAGCTGACCACAGCCGTATATAGAGTATCGGAAAGAATTTTGGCCCAATCTACAATATCGGCGTTTGTGGT
The DNA here is from genome assembly GCA_031772625.1 of Pinus tabuliformis. Taxonomy (NCBI): domain Eukaryota; kingdom Viridiplantae; phylum Streptophyta; class Pinopsida; order Pinales; family Pinaceae; genus Pinus; species Pinus tabuliformis. The sequence continues at coordinate 846,064,648 of CM062815.1, forward strand.
AGCGTCAATTAATGGAAGCCATTCGGGTGAAAACTTGTTGATATCGGGCATACCAAATAACCTACATAGCATGGCTGCAGCAAAACAATATGGAGAAGTAAGGGAACCAGTGTTGTACATACCGTTCTTATCCTTTTTTAACGGCTCGTCTCTTCTAGACCATTCCTTAGTGGTGTCTGATAGATCTGGATTCTCTACCACGAACTTCTTAACAAATTTCGCATTATAGGTCGCTTGCGGTTCAGGGAGATGATACATCAGCTTCAGATCTTGGGCAGCGAAAGATCCCACGAGCCCAGGTCCTTGAACTTTGAATTGTCTATTATTTAATTCTGCATCATCCAAAATCCACTTGATCATATCTATGTATGGTAGAATCTTAGGCCTTGCCGCTATTCGGTGAAGGAATGAACATGCTAGGTCCTCTAGGGATGCCTCTGAAGAGCGTGGTGCACCCGCAACAACAGTCACCTTCATTATTTTGGGCTTCTCCTCTTCTAACAGCCTGTACATGCCTTCCCATGTTGAGATCCCTGCATCTCAGTTGCAGGTTGTATCTATGTATAGGGGCACCATCTCCTTGGTCTTCTCTCTTGCTTCGGAGCTTTGAGCTTTGTTCTTCTTTCCCATCTTTGCTTTGCGTTTCTGTCTGAGTTGCCTTGGCACTTTGTTCCTGCAGATTACGAGTGAAATGGAAATGACTGATCAGAAAGGTGATGGGAGAGTTTTAAATGCAAGAGATAAATCAAATATGCCACCTTACGTGAAGCAAATATCCAAAAAGGCACGCGTCTTTAATCCATTTAATTACTAACAACTAATTCATTTACTATCATTAAAAGCGCATGATTTCAGGCCAGGTTATAGTAAGTGGCTTTTTTCTTTGAATGGCGCGCCCGAAGGATTCGTACTAAGGTGATTTTATGATTTGCTGACATACCCTCAGATGTCGCACAATCGCAAATCGCGCCATCGCAAATCTTATGACTGCAAAATCGCAAGGATGTGGCATCGCAGCGATCGCAATATCGCAGATCGCAAAACTTAGTGTTTGCCAAACCTTGCCTGGCTCATTTCTGCGATATGCGATCTAGTGATCGCAATATCGCAGATCGGTGAAATTTTTAGCTTTTCCTTATGGACACTAGTATGCTGCGATGCGATGTCATTATTAACATGAGGGTGGCACGTGTATCGATTTTTAGAAGGGTAATGGAGATGTTTCCTATCTTTTTTGAAAACGCGACCTTAAAGACTTGTTCTCTACCATAGACTTAGGCTTTTAAAATATCTAAGACACTTTTTCTAAGTTATGATTTGTAACCTCAAAAAGAAAGCCTAGCTTTTCCTAAAAATTTATCTAAGGGTCCCCATTCATTCAGTATCACGGCTGATACTAAATTGAAAAAAGGGGGGGGTTGTTGCTGGCCACAACAATTGGTGATTCACTTGGGAGAACCAGTTATCTCTGTATTTCTATTGACGCTTTCAAAACTCCTGACAAAAGAAAAATTTTGAACTTTATTATAAAAAGATAAAGCAAATGATACTTCAAACTGTTTATGATGTTTCGTTTCAACCTCTTTCTATTTTAATTACTTGCACACCCGGTTTGTCTTTGCATCTAAATCAGTTATTACTTGGTCTTTGTAAAACATAAAATAAAGTCTTCTCTGTGTATCAGTCCTTTTTAGATATGCTCCTTAGTCGCAGGTAGGGCCTCTGCTACCAGCAGGCGTCCATAGCCTCGACAGGGTTACCTATTATCCGGCAATGATCCTTTATCCTGCTTAAGGCTATTTACAACTTTTTCAGAGGAAATCCCCTTTTTGACACTTTTTCCTTTTTTATTATCTAAAGAAAAATGTCTTGGTTTGGTGGCCAAATTATGACACAGTCATTCACTTGATTTAAATTTTTGCTGAACAAACTGGCTCGTGATGAGACCCCTTGTCTTCTGATTTGCAACAATCTTGAGTCATTGCCCTGTTTTGGTAGACAGTTTTGGCAAAGTCAACAATCTATAATATCTGTGATCATGATAAGTCGGCTCGTGATGAGACCTCTTATTCTTTGAGATATAGTGTCTTTTTAGGTTATTCCTCTGAATGCTGCGTTTTCCTTTAGCAGGGAGGAAGTCAAATTTTCTTTCCTTAAGAAAGTTCTGGACGACAATGATAGGGCCGTTTTTTGATAAAGGCTTCTTTGACAGAGAATGTTTATTTTAATATTGATACCTTTCATTGAGCTGACTTAAAACAAATCCTATACTGAGATAGCTTTATTTTAATTTTTTGGAGTTTGAAACTATCATCATATCTGGGTTAAAGTTCTAATGATAATAAAGATCAATTTTTTTTTAAAAGATTTGCTGTTCATAGCAGCAGAAGTTCAAAATTTCCAACAGAGACAAGGTGTCTTTAGTAAATGTCAAATGCCGTTGGACCAAAACAAACATTATTATGGAGGAAAATTTTCACGGAATGATAGGCAAATATTTTCTAGGGTTATGTAGAGAATATGTATAACTTTGCCTATCAGTTATTGAAAACAAAAAACTAACTAAATTACTCCTACTCCTACTCTAGCTATATACAGGAAATAACTATGTGAAATGATATTTCCAATGGAACCATCTATTCATTTTTATTCCTAGCCGTATGAATCTTCCAAGCATCAGTAAAAAGAATCGAATTTCCCTTGGATCGTAATTGTTGGCTATGGAATAAAAACATATAACCTCAATTGGAATTCTGTCTGATTTTCCTTTCTTATGAGAAGTTCTTTCCAACTGGGTACCTATTGGATCATAAAAATTAGGATGAATTTCAGTTATGAATTGATGATCTCGCAATAGGAAGGATAACAAGTCAAATTGTGAAAATGATTTTCTGATTTCAATGGCTTGTAACCTGTTGTTTGTTAAATTTGAGTTTTTAGCGATTTCGTTTGAAAAGAAAACTCTCATATGTAAATCGCTAAAACATAACCCATCAAAAGTTTGAAAATTTGAAAAGAAATCCGATTTTGTACAAAGTGAGTGTAAGTGAGAAAGAAGTGATTGGGTATTTATACAAATAGTGTTATAGCACGACTGGGATTTACTTGTAACATCTTGTTCCTCACAAGAACTGGCCAGGTTTTGTGAATCGGAAACTAAGTCATGACTACAAACAGGGATGGAGCTTTCCTCATGATATGAATCATAGATCGGGGTATTGCCTGGGATAGTAAAATCATTCAAGTGATCTTCTACTTTGAGATGAGGGTGGACTGATATTATTTCTGATTTAAGATGTCCCTTATTATCTGACCCTAGTTGAGTTACTTGGGATAACTCAACATCATCATCATTGTCAAAGTAACTATCACAAAAGACTCTACAGATTTCCCTAGGTTCCTCCTTTTCATTATATGTTTTCTAACAAGGGGGGTCAGGCAGCTCTTTTTTTTCATTGATCAAAAGCTGTGTTAAAGCGGTCTCTTTAACTTGAAAACCTAATGATGAGTCATTTAAATAACCCTATGTGTTTTTTGAGATATCTTGAATATTAAGAGGGGAAATTGTCATCACTAAAAACATCGGGATAAAGAGAAAAATGTGAATCCGGAACAATGCATTTAAAAACATCATGAAAAAAACTTTGTTCATCGGATTCATCATAAACATGGGGCTTTAGATCATACCTTTGTGTGCTGATACTTTTTGAAAGAGGAACAGTTGATTGATCTAACCTTGGCATCTGCATTCGTTGACTTGAAATGATATTGTCTGGATTTGTGTCAGAGTCATCTTCTGGTTCCAAGGTAATTTTCCTTTCAACATCTTCGTCTCTATTTTCTGGTATTAGAGCATGCATAACTCCCAGGCTTTGTAGATTTTCTTCATTATGGATGATTTGTGTATTTGACTTGAAATGCACATTCATATTAGAAGAAAATGAAGCAAAGGTCGAACTAATTTCTGCCTGGTCAGACATAGGAGGTAGGAAATACTCATCGTAATCTAAAGATTCTTTGTCTGTGAGCTCATTCTCGAGATCATACTGTAGAAATTTAAGATGAAATTGCATATTGAAATCCCTTACGGGTTCATCTTGTTTTCTTAGATAATCAATTTCATCATATACCTGGTCGTAGTCATAACAATCAAATTCCAAGATGAAAGTCTTGACGAATTGGTCCCAGCTGTGAATTGATGCAACTGGGAGGGTTCTGCAGCATTTTCTAGCTTCCACTGTAAAGGTAAGAGTAAAAATCCTGCACAAAACACCTTCATCAATTCTCTGAATATCAGAACTTGAAACTTTTTGTATGAACTAAAGGGCATGATTGAATGCAGAAGATTTATTCTTACCGTTGAATTTTACCTGAGACAAGAGCCTTACCACATCTGGTGGAGTGTTGGAAGAGGTAGGAACATAGATGCAACTCCAAATAGGAATTCTATGAGTAGCCATCCTGTTTCAAGATTTATAATTTGGAAAACATTCCAACAGACACTATGCTCAGGCCCTCCTTCTAGTGCCAAATATGTTGAGGGCCCTGAAATCGGGTCAACAACAAGGGGGATACCCACCCGGTCGGGAACCTGGTTGGCGGCTCCGTGTCCGTTTGGAGTAGCGGGTCCGACTGGGGATAACAGGACCAGTTTCCCAATGCCAGGGGTGTGTGTGTGTGTAGGGTTCGATTATGCTAATTCTAGAGACATTTGAGAGCTAATTTAAATCTAATTCATAAACTGACTATAAACTGCTGTAATCTAATGAAAAAAACATATACAATCTACGCTAACCCGGGGTATATCTTTTCCATTATGCGATCTAAAAAGATTTCATACAATAACTGGTAATAAAGATTATTCAGCTACCATAAGAATATAAACCATTTAAGATGAACCATTCTACATAAGAAGTTAAACAGAACAGTTGTGAACTGCATATCGCATAATAAATTATTCATATGTCAAGCATGAATAAATAACTCCACCGTACAAAAGTGCCAAATGGTAACCACACATTTATACATTAACATATAAACAATATCAGCTGTATATCACTCTAAGTATATAAGTAGAAATTCGTCAAGAGATAAAAGTACCATTTATGACTGATTTTTACTCACAAACTTCAAGCAATAACGGTTTACCTCTACTTACTTCTAACGCCTACTAAGAGTACAGAAGTGCAACATCAGTAGCAGACATTAAGATGCAAACATAAATAAATCTGATCCTTCCATTCATCAAAACCTCCTCTGAGGTGCAGAAGTGCATGTTCCGAGGACAAGTTTTTGATAAATTTCTGGACCCTTCTCCAATGCAATGAGAAGGGTTAAAATACTACTTCCTAATTCTAATAATAGTATTATTACAAAATTGAGGATTCGGTTTTCAAACGACCGTCCTTTTTCTAATCTAACTAAAAGGGAAAAACAACATTCTAAATGAAACTACTTGTGAACTTGGTCTTTGAAGTTGCAAGTGTCCAACATAGGCTTGAGAAGAGTCGGCTGGCTAATTTCTGTTCTGAGCTGGGCTGCGAAAACGACATCTATAAGAGCTGGCGCTACCTTCTCAGCTGCGTTCGTGATGCACTTTACTGTCATCCATTGGCTGTGTGGTTTAACTAAGTACATCCAGTAACCTTCCCAATTCAGCCTAGCCAATGCTTGGATTGCTTTCCCTTTTGCCTGTGCCTTCTGCCTCCATTCTGTCTCCAGTTGCAACTTGTTTGGTAGGTATCCCGGGGTGGTCTCTGAAATCAAATTGGCCCTGTGTAAATTTTCATTTACATAGTCGATAAGAATACTCGCCTGTGTCGCCGTTGTCTCTGCTGCTTGCTCCGCCGACGTGATTTGCTCGTCCCATTTATTAAAGAGCAGCTCCTTATGATTCTCATTAATTCTAGGTGCTCCTACTCTCTTCCCCTCCTCATCATCTTGCCAAGTCAGATATTCTGTCACCCTCTTGTCGCTCTGATCATATTCGCTTCGCAATTCCACCACCTGACTGGTGATTTTGTCGCTTAACTCACAAAAGTGCCTCCACTATGATATTTTACGTCCCAACTCTTCCTGTTGCTGCAGTAGTTGCTCGTTCAAGCCGATGGACTCTGAAATAAACTCTGCCAGCTTAGGCTCATCTTTGTGCATTTCTTGCACCGTCTGCAGTTGTTTTTCTTTTTCTTCAAGACTCCTTTGATAGCCTATCTGCATCTGTTGAAAATCATCCTGAAGCTTTTCGAGCTGTCTGGAAGCTTCATTGTTCGCGTTGGCTTGTTGCAACTATTGTTGTAGCAGTTGTATGTGATTTTCTTGTTCCTTTAAAAGTTGCTGAACTTCAGAGGCCTTGTCAATAGTTGCAGAAGCATATGCTCCTGCAATTTGAGACAGCTTCGTAAGATTTTCCGTCAGATTATTATTTGGGTCTTTCCATAAGACGTCCAAATGTTCAGCGTCTTGAGACAGTGTATTTTCGAGCTTTCTCTTCTTCCTATGTCTTCTCACAACTGCTTTGTGCTGGGGACTGTAGAACACATCCAGTGGGGGAATTTCTTCCACGTTAAGTAGAAGCTCTGAGGATGGAGCGATGGAGAGTTTTTCTGCTTTTGAGGCACCGCTGACTATGGTCGAAGCGACCTCTTGCACCACCTGTGTATTGCTCACAGGCGTCTTTGGGACTTGCCCTTCAAGGTTGATTAATTCATTGAAGGTCTCCCACTCTTTATCTAGCTCTGTTGTGACAAGAGGGGCTTCGATAACCGGAGGGGGGACATCTCTTGGTGGTGAGGTGATAACTTGCTGCTGAGACATTGCACTTGACTGAGCTGTATCTTTGACTGTTTCTTCGTTATTTCCTTTGTCGTGCACAGACTCTTCAGGATGTTCAGATACTTCTTGCGCGGCGTTGGACTTAGATCTGGAAGTGCTGGAGTTCTCACTGAGGCTGATGCTCGGAGTTGGCTCTCTAGTAGGTATTCGTAGCCTTTCTAGTGGAATGCTGGCTAGCCTTCTATATCTGTATGACGTGAATTTCTGGAGGTCACCTTGAGATAACCTCGACTGAGCTTCTCGCAAAATTTCTTTGAGCGAGCTCTTACTCTGAAAGAGATCATCAAACAGATCTTTGTGTCCAAAGAACACTCTTATCTTGACGTTCGTTGTGAATTCTTGGGCCACTTTATTTGGGTCGAATGGCCTCGCTGGGAACTTATATAATTGAAGACACGTCACATTCTCCATGTTATAGACATTTTTGTGCCTTACAGCTCTAAGCATGAAATGTCCATAATCCAAGGGATCCAAAGTCCCTAAACATGTTGTTCCTACCCCTAGAGGAACAAGGCCAACAAACCACAGCAATTCACAGAAGTTCTCCACCAGAAACTGCTCAAAAACAAGTCAGATCAGGATCATTTCAGTGGCTACACTGGCCACCTGCGTTGCAAAGCACCCCAGTACACTAGCTAGGTGCGTTGCAACGCACCCAACTGCTCTACCAGGGTGCATTGAGCGGGAAATGACAAATGGCAAGGTCCTTTGTGCGAGGTGTAAAGACTGTGGAAGCTTCCAGAATCTTCCTCCATGACACTTGCCTTGCTGAGTTTGACTAGGTGATGCGTAAGAGGCTCTTAGTCTCCAAGTGGAAGCAAGAATTGACAGAGGGAGAGGACACTAGTCAGATCTCAAGTTGACTCATCCTCTCTCCAAACATCTATATATAGATCTCTCCTCCATGAGATCTAGAGGCTGGAATTTTGTTATTGCAAAGAATTGTTGTTGGTTTGAGATTGAAATCATTGGGTGCTTAATGCTTTGAAGGGAGGTGAAGAAAGGATTTCATTCGCTGGGAGGTAGATGCTAGATTGGAACTCTCTTGGTTGTATCTCCTCCTGAACCTTGTTATTTCATCAATAAAGCTATCTTGGTTTCTCCTATATGCTGATGTGTCTTTGATGTATGATTGCATTAGTATGTTTAGTTGATTTCTAATCCTGAACTAGTTATGAATATGAATCTATGTCTTTGTGTAGTGTTCCCTTCTTGTGATCTTGCAGGAACCTGTTGAAGCTGGGCGAGTGAGAAGACAAGTAGCTGGGAGCTCTCAAAGAGAAGAGAAATCGGATCGAGGGACAAACGGAAGACACCGGTTAGTCCATCCATCTCTCTTCATTCTTAATTCATAAAGGAAGAATACTAGAATAGCTGTTTCTGTTTGTTGCTAAGGCACTGTCACACCTTAGGTGGATAGGATCGTCCTGCATATTCATTTTTCCCCACAACAAATTGGCGACTCCACTGGGGAGATCTATTTAGTCATTTTATTTGTGTTTCTATCATTGTTTGTTTCATAGACTCAAGAGCAGCAATCAAACTGCATCTGCTATTTTCAGATGCAAAGTAGACAGCTGCTGCTTTGATCCAATCACTGGATTTGTCTATGATCTGAATAATGGACTCACAAATGATTTGATGATCCTTTGTGATAGATCTTAGCCCTCCTTCAAATCATCCCTTTGATTGTACCTTGCTTGTTGCTTTTATTTGGCCTGAAACTGTAGATTAAATTGCAAACCATGACCCAGAACCCGGAGAGAACTCTCGTTTCTGCTCCAGCGTAGGCTCTGTGAAGAGACTCTGCATTTCAACGCAGGTCCCGAGAGGGATACCTGCGCTGTAATTCAGTTTCTCTATTATACAGGTGCGCTGATCCAGCTTATGCATTGTGCAGCTGGGGTTCTTTGCTCTGTTTTGCCTTGTTTTGATCTCTGATTTTTGCAGCCTGTAACCAGCATAGGTACCTATCTGATAACCCCTTTTCTCTGCCTTAATTCCGCCTCCTTTTGTACAAAAAGACTGTGAGTGTTTTTATGTGTTTGTGGCATCATTTACAGTTTTCCATTGCAAGAGTGAAATAGTCATCCTGTAGCCCTTGATTCAGATCTGTTGATTGTGGTCTTAGGAGAGAGTTCATTGGCTATTTACAGTTGGTTATATATTTACTTTTGCTCTTGGTTTGAGTTTGTCTCTTTTAAGTGTCGAAACAAGTGTTCATTTCGAAAATCATAAAGTGTTGTAATCTCTTCTACCCTTTCTGATTTCGAAAAAGTAAACTTTTTTGTATTTGTCATTTAAAAGCAAATTCAAAGTTGTGCAAAAAGCTTTCTTTTTAGGCATCAATATTAAGAAAGCGGAAAACAAACACTTGCATTGTGCATTTGCATCTTGATAGTTTGCATGCTTGATTTAGGAAAAGTGCATTTAGAGTGTGCTGAATGCTCTTTGAGAAAATATGGTGTCTTTCTTTTCCCTTTGTAGCTAGGATTTTCATTGTTGAAAAAGAGATAAAATTTGCTTATCATCTTTTAGATTGCATTTAGGAAGTTGTATCTACATCTCGTGGTGAACCTCAAAAGGCAAACTTCTAAGAAAGATCAACATAAAATAAACTGAATGAACTTAATAATGCTTTGTAACATAACGCACAACATAGAGGTCTAGGCTAGAGACGTGTTCCGGCGTCGTAAAACCTGGTATCTGTTGGCCTCGCTGATGGTTGGGTGATTCCTCCTGAGGGACCAAAAGTGCCAGTACGGATTGTGCTCCCACGTACCGTCGCGTATATATTGGGAGACCTCTATAGGCTTAAAACCTTTATCCTTAGGAGTCCATGTCGACCGCCCTACTGATCGCAATGCACCGAACACAGCATTCGGGAAGATTGACTGCCGTACCGTAAAACGTATTCTGTAGTTTTGTGATTGGTTTGGCACACCCTCTACCTAGATCTCCAAAGCAGTTCCTTTTGGCCTTTTTTAGACTCTATAACGGAAAAAGTCCATCCGAACATTTGTCACTTCGGGCTCGTTAAAACATCGAAGGCGACTAGAGTCATCTTTGGTTTTTTCTCGACTCTTTAAAACTGAAAAAACAAGTTGTTTCTAAAAGCGTCTAAAATTCATTCAAATTGGAAACATACTTCCCCTTTTTATTTTAGTTGATCATGTAATCCGCAATCGTGGAAGAAAGTCAATTGAAACCCCGTCGTTCGCGGAGGCTTACGAGTCAACCATCTTTGTCTCCAGAATCGAAACCAGTACGGATAAAGCGAACTCTTTTAACCGGTTCCAAATCTCCTCTTAAAGTTAGAACAAGTGTTCTGACGACATCGGAGGTTCCGGTTACTCCAAACATTTCTGGAATCCCTGCCTCTACAGAAGAAGTTCAACAGCCACAGAGGGACAGTGATATTGATCCTAGTTTGAGAGTAAACACTTGTGTTACCGAACCAATTCCATCAATAACCGGTCCGGAAAGTCGTGCTCTTCAAACATCCGTCGCTTTCGATACAACCCCTTCTTCGGCACCAGAAATATTTTACGGACCTGACGGTCTTCCTCTTCCACCTGGTCTGATTGCGATTGAAGAAATTGTAGAAGACCCTCCAACAAGTACTCCAACTCACTTTGGAGTCGGGGTCACTCTATATCCTTCTTCAGAAGTTAGTCTACCACCAGCGGAAGTTCCTGTAGAATCACTAGGGAATCTCTTGGATAGACTAAAAATGTCTGAACAACCGTCAACATCTAGGACTGTGGCACCTGACATAGCGATAGCAGAACTCCCTGCCGTCACTTCGACAATGTTCGCCGGCATACTGTCTGTCCCAACTAGCTCTCAACCGCTGGAAGGATCCCATTCAGGGGCTATTACGACAGTATGGTCCGTTCCTGTTTGTTCTTCCGGAATAATACCTGGCAACTCTTATGTTGAAACTCAACAGATTGATCTGTTTGGAGGTCAATTTGGGCAATCCGGTCCCCAAGGGCAAACAATCCCTTTCAGTGCTGGATCACCACCGTATGGGGGGCAGTATGCCCTTTCATTACCCCCTCCGAGAGGCTATCCATACGGGAGTTCACAACAAAGTTCAGGTTACACTGGAATTGCTTCAAGTGGTTGGGTACCTATGCTACCTCAATAACCAAGGGTTGTATATTCAATGCAACAATGTGTACCTATGTCGAACATCCCAACTACACCAGCTATTGTGACGGTGTCACAAGTTCAAACGCTACCTGTTGTATGTCAACCTCAGATTTCTCAGGCTATAATGCAACAGCCCCTTGACCCTGCGACTCAACCACAATCACCAACTAGTGGGGCGACACAGGTCCAAACGGATACAATTACCCCACACCTTGGTCCAACAGTTAGTATAGCGCAACAGCACATGGCTTCTCAACCATGGCTGGTGCAATACCATCAACCATAATTCCAACAAGTATACCAAGGTTCTGAGCAGCAGATCTTTGCAAACAGTGGACAACCGTACATTCAAAACGGTCAAAATCAACCATTTAACAATGGTCTTGTCCACCAACCTTACCAGTCATACCAGCATCAGCTGCATTATGCTGGTATGCAAAGAGGCGATCCCATCGTATCCTGGGTATGCTTCACCTAACCTGAGCCAACAGTTACCATTCGTGGCAACTCTAGAGTTACCTGATTTACACCGGTTGACGAACGATCCAATTGCTTACACCCCTTGGTGGCCAGCGATTCCACACAAACTTCCATCAGACATTCCTAAATTTAATGGAAATCCGGATGAAGATCCATCGAATCACGTGATGACATTTCATCTATGGTGTTCGTCAAACACCTTAAATGATGATTCGATAAGGCTTCGCCTCTTTTAGAGGATGTTAACGGGTCCAACGGCTAAATGGTATATTGAATTACCTAGAGCTTCGTTCGACAATTTCAGCACCTTAGCCACTACCTTTTTAACCCATTTTCAATTACCTATAAGGTATGAAACGGGAACGGAAATCCTTACCAACTTCAAACAGACAACGGCCACTCACATATCTGATCATATACATGAGTGGCGACGTCGTCGTAGGATGGTAAAAACATACGTTCCCGATCAGCTGTTAGCTGAATGGTTTATAAATTCATTACTTCAGACCATTATAGAAGATGTGGCAAAGGGGGGAGTCGTAACGGAAGAGCAAGTTATCGCTCGTGCGCAATATCTAGAATTGGTCTATACTCAGTCTGGCACGCTCTACGACAAAATACCTGATGCCCCTAGACCAGAATTCTCAATTCCTCCTCCTCCTAAGTCAAACAATGACTCTCACACCGGCGATGGCGTGATTAGCACAAGAAAAGTGAAATCGACAAAGGCTACATCCAAGAAAGCCCGTAAGGTTTCAGATCAAAATGCAAAAGATGAAATTCTTGCTTCGGAAGTAAATGCCGTATCGACAGATAAAGGCAAAGAAACCAAACAACCAGGAAGCAAGAAGAAGCAAAACAAAGGGAAGAAGAAGAAACAGGATGAGTCATCACCTGAAAAACCTTCTTCAAACCCTCCTGGAAATAGGAAATATCCATGCAGTATATGTGCTGAGGATCATTGGACAAGGGATTGTCCATACAAAGCTGAGCTGAAGAAATTCTTTAAGAATTCGAAAACCTCAGCAGTGTTAACTGATCTGTTTCCAATTCCAGGAACAAATCTGGTTGATAGTGGAGATGCTTCCCCATCTCAAGTGCTAATGTTTTCGGTTTCAAAACAGCAAAATGATGCTTTGATCTCGACAAGGAACAAAGATTACGGGAATCCACAGCTGTCGAACAACAAGGATAAAGATCAACCAAGTAGTTCGACAACAACTTCGACAGAAGTTGTAACACCACCAATAATACATGAGTTAACAATAAAACCGCCAAAGGGAGTAGTGCACAAGTCGACGTTTAATCTCGCGCTAGGGCAGCGCAGCATTATAACATAGTGGAAGATTTGGCCCAATCGCCATCCGCTATGTCGACTCTTGAAGTACTACATAATTGCCCATCCCAAAGGCAGGCTTTGTTATCAGCTATCGGGGGGGTTGACCCAAAGGATTCCAATCTTGTATCCTTCGATCATAAAGGATACGATCCTCAGTTACCGGCTCAACTAGCTTTCCTTATTCAAGTGAAAGCCCTCAACAAAACCGTTCATCGAACTATTATTGATGAGGGGGCATCCACATGTATTATGTCAATGAGTTGCTGGAAAACATTAGGATCTCCGACCTTGTCACGATCTTCGACAACATTAAAAGCACTTGATGGACGATCGTATACCCCATATGGTATCCTCAATAACTTGAAAGTTGAACTAGGAGGGAAAACAGTAGAAATAGATGTCGAAGTCATTGATGGGAACCCTGACTACAACATCCTACTAGGAAGACCATGGATCTATGCCATGGCAGCTATCGTGTTGACCTATTTTAGAAAGATTGCATTCCCTTTCCAAGGAGGGATTACAATCGTCGACCAGCAAAACTTCCTCCCCAATGGTTCTCAACTTACGGGAAGCATTCCAATGATCTATGGGAGCAACCATTCGCTTCAAAATATCGGAGTAGGCCTACTGAAAGACCCCACATTAATGGGAACTTTCGCGCTTCTACCTCCAATCTATATAGGAGAAGTAGCGTTGGTAGGAGCCTGCAACATGATATCTTCCGCACAAAAGATTTCAGAAGACGATATTGACATGGATCATGCAATGGTTTTGCCCCCAAGCCCAACAGAAATATTGTAGCAATCAATGTTCCTAGCTTGGGAGGCGAACCCAAATCAACACTCATCGTGCGTTTGGGTAGATAGGTCTAGAGAATATGGTACCCCCTTGGATCCTTGGTTGCGAGTGCATGGAACCGACGAAGGAATCATACAATCAATGTTGATTGAGGGGGCACCATGGAATGATAGCCACCATCGTTCCCTTCTTCCGGATTGTGAAGAAGATACTCAAAATGACCTTTATCATCCTTCAGTATTTGAATTCCTATCAAATACTGTAAATATGGTGGATTCCGAGCGAAACCTATCCAATATTGAAGAGACTATAACCATAAATATCTCGACCAAAACAGATGTTGTAGAGAATATTTATGTTGGCAAATGTTGTTCTCCTTCATAACTGGAAATATATAACGCTCTCTTTCGCAAATTTAGAGATGTCTTTGCTTGGTCATATGATGAAATGCCAGGCATCGACTCGAGCATCGTTGAACATGAAATTAAGATGTATCCTGATGTCAAACCAGTAAGACAACAGCTTCGGCAGGTGCACCCGAAGAAAGCCGCTGCCATTAAGGCAGAAGTTGAAAAACTTCTCCATGTTGGTTTCATCTACCCGGTTCCTCTAACCGATTGGGTATCAAATATTGTCCCTGTTATGAAAAAACAAGGAACAATTAGAGTGTGCGTCGACTATAGGGATGTAAATCAAGCTTGTCCAAAAGACAACTACCCTACACCCTTCATCGACCAGATAATTGATGAATGTGCCTGATGTGAAATATTTTCATTTATGGATGGATTCTCCGGGTATAATCAAATAAATATCCGCCCACAGGACCAGTCAAAGACTGCATTTATTTGTCCGTGGGGCACATTCACATATCGAAAATTACCCTTTGGTTTAAAGAATGCTGGGGTGACGTTTCAGAGGGCAATGAATTATGCCTTCCATGACATCAAGAACATCGTTCAACCATACCTCGATGACCTTCCGGCTCACTCGCGAAAGCAGACTGATCATCTGCAACATTTAAGAGCGATATTTCTACGTTACCGACACTACAAGATACGACTCAATCCACACAAATGTGTATTTTGCGTCAGTTCTGGTCGTTTACTTGGCTTTGTAGTCTCCAAGGACGGGATTCGTCTCGACCCCTGTAAGGTTCAGGCAATCATAAATTTGCCTCCACCTTCAAATTTGCTTCAGATTTAGAAACTCCAAGGGAAAACAAACTTTTTGAGGAGGTTCATTCCAAATTACGCAGAACTTGCTAAAGGTTATACTTGTCTTTTGAAAAAGGATGTACCTTTTGTCTGGGATCAGGTTGCGCAAGCTTCCTTTGATGCTCTGAAAGATTCTCTAGTAAAAGCATCATTAATGTATGCCCCAGACTATCAAAGAGACTTTAACCTGTATCTGGCTGCAGCGGATACGACCATTGCGATGGTTTTAGTTCAAGAAGTCGATGGAATTGAACATCCTATATATTATTTAAGTAAAAACTTAAATGATACAGAAAGCAAATATTCTTATGTTGAAAAGCTAGCACTTGCTACTGTTCAAGCGATACAAAGATTTCGACATTATGTCCTCTTTTGGAAAACTACTGTTCTATCAGATTGCAACCCATGACTTATATATTGTCGCGACAGTTGCTGGGGGGCAAATATTCAAAATGGATAGCGATCCTTCAAGAGTTTGATCTGGAATTTGTAAAATCCAAATCAAAGAAAGCTTTGGTTTTCGCAGAATTATTATGCGATCTCCCATCGTCGTCCAACGATGAAACATCCCAAGAATCAATCGTGGACGAAAGTTTGTTTCTGATATCCACAAGCGATGAGTGGTATGGAGATATAATCGTTTATCTCCAAACCCAAAGACTTCAGCCAAACACCTCCCACTCAGAACAAAAACGTATTCGATACCAAGCAAAAGACTACATGATCTTCGGTGATACACTTTACCGTCGTGGTGTCGATACGGTTCTGAGAAGGTGCCTCACCCATGAGGAAGCTAAAAAAGCCCTGAATGAGTGTCATTCAGGCGCCTATGGGGGGCATCAATCTGGATATGCTACAACACAAAAAATCTTACGAGCAGGATACTTCTGGCCAACCATGTTCAAAGATTGCATAACCGTAGTCAGAAGTTGCCATGCTTGTCAGATTTTTGATAGCAAAACCAGAAGACCTCCCGCTCCGCTACAGCCAATAGTAGTTGTGGGGCCTTTCACCAAATGGGGCATCGATTTCATGACATGTAACCCCACCTCGACCGGGGGGCATGGGTATATCATAGTCGCGGTTGACTATTTTACCAAATGGGCCAAGGCGATGCCTACATTAGATAATACTGGTGAAACAGTTGCCCTTTTCTTTTTCAATCATGTAGTCGCCAGATTTGGCATACCACAGGCTATAGTCACAGATCATGGATCGCATTTTCACAATCACATGATGGTCGAATTAGCTGCCAAACTAGGGTTGTCTCACGATGGCTCTACCCCATATTATCCGCAAGCTAACGAACAAGTTGAAGCAATCAACAAAGTCTTGAAGCGCATGCTGCAAAGGATGATTGGGGTTCACAAAAGAAGATGGCACCTAATCCTGTACTCAGCTTTGTGGGCCTACCGAACATCGGTAAGGAACGCAACTGGATTCACACCTTTCCAACTGGTGTATGGCCTGGAAGCAATCCTACCAATCCAGTGTGAAATCTCGTCTCTTAAACTCGCAATTGATCTCCTCACCGGAACTTCAGAAGAAGAGGCTCGTTTCTTGGAGTTAATCCAATTGGATGAAACCCGTCGTGACGCCGCATTGGCTAACGAAGCCCATAAGAAATGAGTTAAGGCGCAGTTCGACAAGAATGTCAAACCCTGTGTCTTCTCAGAAGGTGATTTGGTCTTGCTTTACGACCAAGAATCCGATAAATTGGGAGCTGGTAAATTTAAGTCTTTATGGATGGGCCCCTATATTGTTAAAAGGGTATTAGCAAAAGGAGCCTACGAGTTAATGGATTATGACGGAATTCCACTGGCGCAACCTCGTAACGGGTTGTACCTCAAGCGTTACTATGCCTAATAGTAACCTGTATGCTTTTGTTACATTTTTGTTTTCGCTAAAGTGTTTATTTTGGTTAAGTAATCCACTTTTTACATTTATTGCAGATGTCAAATCCATTGGAACCGTGTGTTGGATATGCCGACGGAGCGAGTCATAGTTCGCGGAACCTATCCTCCGCAGCCTGGGCCATTTTTGATCCAACTTGCGAGTTAGTAAGTTTTAGAGGTGTATGTATTGGTCAATCAACGAATAACATCGCTGAGTATAGCGCGTTGATAGAACTACTCTCTGATGCCATCACCCATGGTATACGCTGACTAATTGTCAGGCTAGACTCACAACTCGTAATACTGCAACTCACTGGTATCTACTCTGTCCGAAATCCAACCATTTATCGCATGTTCCTAAGGGTTAAGATTTTGGAAAGACAATTTGATCATATTCAATATTAACACATTTCCAGAAACGTAAACACATTAACCGACTCATTAGCAAACTATGTGTTAGATAGACATTTGCAAAATTGATAAAAAGAAAAGCATCATCAATGTTTCACATATGGATCACATAAACCAAAATAAAACTCCGAAAATCAAAAATATATATATAGTTGTTTATGGTTTACATATAATGTTCTGTAACCAAGACAAAATTGGTCATATGACCCAAAAACTCAAAATTCTAGGGGGTACCCTAGTCTAATGATGCTCGTGATAGCAAGTCACGGCCTGTATGATCATGCGTAAGAGACGAGTCCATCGTCTGGGCACACCAGTAGTATGCCGCTGTAGCTGCAACGACAACTCGTCAATCCTCACATCTGGAATACCAAGAGTAAGGCTCTCGACCTGCTCCTGCACAGCTGAAAGAGTCTCAGCCACATCAATATCGCGAAGAATAACTCTCCCGGCAGCCTCTCCTGCTGGGGCGACAGCTGGCACTCTCGGACGGGCTACTGGGCCAACAGGACCAACATCTGCATGTACACATGAGTTTGATTAAAGTCTTGATAGAATAAATCACAAGAACATTATAAACAAAAGCAATAAATAGTGATATGGTCAGAGATTTTACCAATAGCACCCCACTGCTCGCCAGCCAGCAGTACTAAATCTGGGTCACCCCGGAAATCCATGCCAGCATATGGATACTCGGCATAAGCCATCTCCTGATGATCGAACCACCTGAAGAAGGTAACAGAAAACGAAATCTGAGACTGGCCGGCATGCCTAGACATGTGGTCAACCCATCTCTGCATACGTGGTTCAGTAGGAGTAGGCAAGTCAAGTGCAATGTACTGAGGCTGCATCAGTGGTATCTTCTCCAAGGCAAAGGCGGTCAAAATAGAACCGAACCCAAAGTTCTTCAATCTTCCGGTCTTTACCTTGGTCAGTTGTTCTTTCATCACCAGAAGTACTGCATCACACCAGTTGAACAATTTCGGTTGGAGGCAGTCCAAGGCATGCTGCATATAAGACCTGTTGGCTACATGAAGAGACGCGCTACCGGCCATCCTACCAAAAGTAAACAAGATAGGCCTGAGGAGCCTGTCGGTGACATCACGGATGATGATCTTGCCGTCTTTAATCGGCTGAGATCCTTCCCTACAATACTCGCGGACATAATCTCTCACAGAATCGCTCCCCCGGACCGAACCTGACAAAGAGATGGGGGCACCTCGCCTCGACAAACCAGTCAAGAAATAGATGTCCACTACTGTCAAGGGGATGGACTTGCCCCTAATCTGAAAAACTTGGTGGTCGGGATCCCAAGCATCGAGCAAATATTGCAGTAGGTTGATCTGCTGTCTCATGCTAGAGATGCGGAAGAACTTCAGCAAGCCACAGTTCCTCAGCGCGTTCACTGTAACTGGATCGTGTAGGGCAATCATGTCCTCTTCTTCATGCTCTCGTTCTCACCATGTAAGGGTCATTTTTCTCAAAGATCCCTACAAAACAAACAAGAGAAAGAGTAAGATCCTGATTTTGATGAAAAACAGGCAAAATTTTCATTAAAAAACTGTGCAACAAGTTCCTCTTTTTCACCCAACGCACCTGCAGGAGTGCTCCACCTGTGTTGAATGCCAAACTGCCTTCATACTGGCATAGATTCAATGCAGGTTTCGATAGGTACTAGGTACGTTGATGGGAAAACGAACCCATCAAACCCCAGGGGCTTAGAAAAACAGGAAAAGAGGCACAGAATGCAAAAAGGAAACCATGAAATGAAAGAGCTCGGGTTTAGCTCCTACCTGGTCCAGACGGCGCCGAGAATCGTCCACAAAATCTCCCGACATCAGCTGATGAAAATCGAAAGGGAAGAGGCACCTCCAAAGCTCCAACAAACCAAGTGCAAATGAAATGGTAAAATGAGAGTCGAAGATACAGTACTATATGTTGAAAGAACAAAGCTATTTATGGTAAAAATAAAAAACAAGACTATCATCGAGCAGTTTTAGCACATAGTTCATGCTCGTTAAAAAATAAACATAAGATCGAGCAAATGTTTCCACCCGCGTTTAAGCTCGTTAAAAAATGAACTATTCCGATAAATAACCACCGTGAATGTAGCGACATCAGCCATTAAATCCTTGGTCGTGTTTGCCCATCACCTCCACTTTTCCATTGGCCGATCATTCACCTCCATATGATTGTTTACCCATTTTGAGGAACAGTTGCGAAGAGTGATTTCACTAGCCATCCTTGTGACACTGCCGTGATTTGGAAATTCCAATCCTTCCTTGGAATCAGATGCTACCCATTTTATCACTCGTTCCTCAAAAGACGAGTCTTCTTTAAGCTCTTTTCATCTGACTCGTAAAATATGAAAAGATTGCCGAGTTTTGGCCCTCCAACTCGTTAAAGTGACCGGAAGAGCTATCCCTCCTCTAGATTTTAATCTTTTTGGACCTAAGGGATTATTGCACAAAAAGATCGAGCGCTTGTTTTATTCGGCTCGTTAAAGAGATCGAAAATTCATCCCTTCTGTATTGTTTTATACTTTTTCAGGCTTATGGGATTAGATGACAAAAAAGGACTTTTGGAGTTAACTTTATGTACTTTTTCAGACTCTCTAAAAATGAAAAGGACCGAGTTATCCTTGTCATTAGACTCGTTAAATGCATTAAATAGCGACAAACTTGTCTTTAGACGAGAACGAGTTTCACTATCGCTAGGCTCGTTAAAACATAGCGATGGTTTTTCCCGAAGGGAAAATTATAGAACAAGCATATGTTATCCTCCTCAAGCTTGAAAAAAATAAAGAGGTACTGGTCAGCAATGACTGGGGAAAAATTGGGAGAAACTCAAAGAAACTTTGATGGTAGCAAGTCGCTCTTGAACATGACACTTTTCCTCCGTACCACAATCGGGTTGGGTTGTTTCATTCACCGGTCACATCACCATGGTCTCGCCATACCATCCATATTTGGGGTAATGCTACCAATCCATCGCATAAGTGTCGCCATATGTTCAAGAGAAGTCGTTCAGAGAAGTCACCTGTGTCCCATCCACTACCATACATTATCCTCTTTCATGACCGCCACCCTGAATCATATGTCATCAGATCGTTTTCACCTCCATTAAAATCATTAGCTCCGTTCCGTGTCATTGATGTGGGATTCATCAAGGCCCTCCTTTGACGGATCGCTTCTTGTCGACATCAGCTCATTATCCAAGAAGTTGATCTAGGAACAACCCCTTCAGTACTTTGAAGCTTGCATGCCTCAATGGCAAGTTTCTCACTTCCGGCGACAGGTATACATCAATGACCTTCGACCGAAAGATTTTGCGTGGTGTTCGATGCCAAGTCCTCTATTCACACCACGTGAATTTTACTGCAATACCTTGAGGGTCATCATCATTATCGGTGATTCCTCTCGCGCTTGTTAACAATTTACATCATTGACTGGTAATCAAGCGATGTCTTTCCATGTTCGACTTCAGAGCAATTCTCACATGGATCGACTTGTACTTAGAGTGAAGATCGGACGAGATTGAAGACCCTGGATCTAGTTTCATCCATCCGGGCTGCGATATATATTCAGAAAATAAAGACATGGAAATGTACAGCTTTGCAGCACAGATAATCATCCTACCAAAAGGATGATGGCTCTATCAGAATCATCAGTCTATCATCAGACGATTGTCTGTTATATGTACATGAAAATTAATTTATGAAGCTGAGCACGGGAATGCCCGCCTCAGCTAGATCATGAAAAAAGTATGAAAATAATGTATTGTATTGTATTGTATTACAGGTCTCCTCCGAGCATTGAAAGAACTTCGGATCCTCCTAATAAAGCATTTCACCCGATAAACGGCCTCATACTTTAGGGGGCAACTGTTATAGAAATTTTTGTGCCTTACAGCTCTAAGCATGAAATGTCCATAATCCAAGGGATCCAAAGTCCCTAAACGTGTTGTTCCTATCCCTAGAGGAACAAGGCCAACAAACCACAACAATTCACAGAAGTTCTCCACCAGAAACTGCTCAAAAACAAGTCAGATCAGGATCATTTCAGTGGCTACACTGGCTACCTGCGTTGCAAAGCACCCCAGTACACTAGCTAGGTGCGTTGCAACGCACCCAACTGCTCTACCAGGGTGCGTTGAGCGGGAAATGACAAATGGCAGGGTCCTTTGTGCGAGGTGTAAAGACTGTGGAAGCTTCCAGAATCTTCCTCCATGACACTTGCCTTGCTAAGTTCGACTAGGTGATGAGTAAGAGGCTCTTAGTCTCCAAGTGGAAGAAAGAACTGACAGAGGGAGAGGACACTAGTCAGATCTCAAGCTGACTCATCCTCTCTCCAAACATCTATATATAGATCTCTCCTCCATGAGATCTAGAGGCTGGAATTTTTTTATTGCAAAGAATTGTTGTTGGTTTGAGATTGAAATCATTGGGTGCTTAATGCTTTGAAGGGAGGTGAAGAAAGGATTTCATTCACTGGGAGGTAGATGCTGGATTGGAACTCTCTTGGTTGTATCTCCTCCTGAACCTTGTTATTTCATCAATAAAGCTATCATGGTTTCTCCTATATGCTGATGTGTCTTTGATGTATGATTGCATTAGTATGTTTAGTTTATTTCTAATCCTGAACTAGTTATGAATATGAATATATGTCTTTGTGTAGTGTTCCCTTCTTGTGATCTTGCAGGAACCTGTTGAAGCTGGGCGAGTGAGAAGACAAGTAGCTGGGAGCTCTCAAAGAGAAGAGAAATCGGATCGAGGGACAAACGGAAGACACCGGTTAGTCCATCCATCTCTCTTCATTCTTAATTCATAAAGGAAGAATACTAGAATAGCTGTTTCTGTTTGTTGCTAAGGCACTGTCACACCTTAGGTGGATAGGATCGTCCTGCATAGGCATTTTTTCCCACAACACTCCACCTCGCCAAAAGCGTGTCCTACATCGAACAAAGATAAGGCCCCACAAGTGACGGGAAATTGAGGCCAAATGGCCTTCTTCTTGTCTTTTAAGTCCTTGGTTAGGCTGCCTTCAGAACAGGTTTGATAAGCGATTTCCTGGGCCGAAAGCTTATCAGGGACATATAAGGGTAGGAAATGTGGAGGTACAGTGCTTCCAAAAACTCAAATGTAAGTAAACCATTCTTCCCAAAACCATCTCGCGATGGGGAGGATGTCCATTTGGGCCTCAGGAGATCACCTTGGGGGGTCCTTATCATATATCATTCTATATATGGGCAATATAAGCCCATGGCAAATCTGGTAAAAATGAGGGGCAAACTAGGAAT
Organism: Pinus tabuliformis; assembly: GCA_031772625.1. NCBI lineage: Eukaryota > Viridiplantae > Streptophyta > Pinopsida > Pinales > Pinaceae > Pinus > Pinus tabuliformis. The sequence goes on from CM062815.1 coordinate 846,087,075, forward strand.
CCCACAAGACTTTGTGATAGACGTGGATGGGCAACGGGTCTTGGGTAGTCCATCTCCATCCCATAGTAGGGAAGTTAGATACAAGGCAAACAGAATCCATAACATAGGAAGCCAAATAAAAAGGAGGGTAGACCCTTTCAGAAAAGGATCTTTTGGACTGGTAGCTGACCACAGCCGTATATAGAGTATCGGAAAGAATTTTGGCCCAATCTACTATATCGGCATTTGTGGCAGCGTCAATTAATGGCAGCCATTCGGGTGAAAACTTGTTGATATCGGGCATACCAAATAACCTACATAGCATGGCTACAGCAAAACAATATGGAGAAGTAAGGGAACCAGTGTTGTACATACCGTTCTTATCCTTTTTTAACGGCTCGTCTCTTCTAGACCATTCCTTAGTGGTGTCTGATAGATCTGGATTCTCTACCGTGAACTTCTTAGCAAATTGCGCATTATAGGTCGCTTGCGGTTCAAGGAGATGATACATTAGCTTCAGATCTTGGGCAGTGAAAGATCCCACGAGCCCATGTCCTTGAACTTTGAACTGTCTATTATTTAATTCTGCATCATCTAGAATCCACTTGATCATATCTGTGTATGGTAGAATCTTAGGCCTTGCCGCTATTCGGTGAAGGAATGAACATGCTAGGTCCTCTAGGGACGCCTCTGAAGAGCATGGTGCACCCGCAACAGCAGTCACCTTCATTATTCTGGGCTTCTCCTCTTCTAACAGCCTGTACATGCCTTCCCATGTTAAGATCCCTGCATCTCGGTTGCAGGCTGTATCTGTGTATAGGGGCGCCACCTCCTTGGTCTTCTCTCTTGCTTCGGAGCTTTGAGCTTTGTTCTTCTTTCCCATCTTTTCTTTGTGTTTCTGTCTGAGTCGTCTTGGCACTTTTTTCCTGCAGATTACGAGTGAAATGGAAATGACTGATCAGAAAGGTGATGGGAGAGTTTTAAATGCAAGAGATAAATCAAATATGCCACCTTACGTGAAGCAAATATCCAACAAGGCACGCGTCTTTAATCCATTTAATGACTGACAACTAATTCATTTACTATCATTAAAAGCGCATGATTTCAGGTCAGGTTATAGTAAGTGGCTTTTTCTTTGAATGGCGCGCCCGAAGGATTCGTACTAAGGTGATTTTATGATTTGCTGACGTACCCTCGCATGTCGCACAATCGCAAATCGCGCCATCGCAAATCTTATGACTGCAAAATCGCAAGGATGTGGCATCGCAGCAATCGCAATATCGCAGATCGCAAAACTTAGTGTTTGCCAACCCTTGCCTGGCTCGTTTCTGCAATATGCGATCTAGCGATTGCAATATCGCAGATCGGCCAAATTTTTAGTTTTTCCTTATGGACACTAGTATGCTGCGATGCGATGTCATTATTAACATGAGGGTGGCGCGCGTATTGATTTTTAGAAGGGTAATGGAGATGTTTCCTATCTTTTTTGCAAACGCGACCTTAAAGACTTGTTCTCTACCATAGACTTAGGCTTTTAAAATATCTAAGACGCTTTTTCTAAGTTATGATTTGTAACCTCAAAAAGAAAGCCTAGCTTTTCCTAAAAATTTATCTAAGGGTCCCCATTCATTCAGTATCATGGCTGATACTAAATTGAAAAAAGGGGGGGGGGTTGTTGCTGGCCACAACAGGTCAATACAGGTCTTTTGTTTATTTTTTGACTCCATCTCATTCTCATATATTTGTAAGACTTCTTGCCAATTATTGCAGTCCTTAAGGGGCTTGCGTGCACAGAATTTCTTTTGGCTATTCTCATTTCTTAGAACATAATTTGCTATAGATAGTCTAGGCATAGCAATAGCTTTCCTTTTTAAATTGATTATCAGCATATATTTGTTGATAGTGACTGGGAGCACAGAGTTGATAAAAGGCATGCCAAGCATTAAACTTGCAGATGTATCAAAATGCTGAATAGAAATTTTTTTAACAATACTCCCCCCAACTTTCAAAGGAATGTTATCCACATAATGTGTTAACTGAATAGATCCACCAATGGTTTCAGACACTGGAATGTTTTGGAGTGGCTTCCAAAGAGATTTAAATAAAGAGGGTTGAGCCAAATTATTAGATCCTCTAGTGTCAATGAATGCATCTACATTTATCCATTCATTGCGAACTTGGACTTGGACTGGAATATATATCAGACTATTGGTTTTGATAATCTTTTTTAATAGAGCATTTTCTTCTACTCTATTAAGTGCTGGGACTATGAAACTAGTAGAGGCAGCAGTATTATTTTTATATGGACAAAAAGAATTGAGTTCATGTAGTTTTTGGATTCGTTGCTTACCTGTTTACGTTAATCTTTCAACAGCTGATTTAGCATCAGACTCATCTCCAGAAACATCTGTAGTTTCTTCCGTTTCCTCTGTTTCTTTTGTTTCACTTGCATCTATCTGATCACTATAGTGCAATTCTTCAGAAATATCACTATCTGAACAATAATTACAAATATTCATCTTTTGTATAGTGGGATGACTAATATCTTCATCTTCTGAAGCTTCTGTTAGAATATATACATCAGAAACTTCATCTTCTAAAGCAACTAAAGACCAATCATCTTGAAATTCCTCAATTTCAACACAAGCTTTTAATTTGGAAGAGGAATTATTAGGACATTTGTAGGCAAAGTGGCCTTCTTGCTTACAGATAAAACAACAGTTGTTGTTTCATGGATTCTTTCTCTTTTTCAGAAAATTAAATTTTCTGAAAGGCTTCTGGGGGTTGGAGACTCCTTTGGGTCTGAATTTTCCATATCTCTTTGATTTTTTCTTCTTTTTAAATGGTGTCTAGGGCAGCATTATTTTGCAGACCTCTGAACTAGGTGTAATATCATTTGCCTTCTTCTGCCAGCACAAATATTTAACCTTTTCTGTACATTTGAAGAGAAGATCAACCCAATAGATTTGATCTATTCGTTTGTTCTAGACATCGAGATCTTTCATGATTAGATCTCCCAAATTACCTGGAAGCTTAGACAAAAATGCAATTTTTTGAGCAATTTCATTGGAAAGATTTGCCTTAAAGACCTTTGCCATGAAATCTTTACCAAATTGATCAAGATATTTTAAATCTTTTAATTCCATATAGCTTAAGTCTATAAGGAGCTATTTTTTCTCGTCTACTAGCTCGGGTACAAATTGAGTTTTCAATAAGAGTTCCAGAGTGGCCAGTCATGTTTCCATGACTGCTCCTCTTTCTTCATCTGATGGTCCTATCCACCAATCATATACAATTTCGACCATTTTTTTCTCTGTTAGGAACATGATAGAAAAATTATCTAATTGTGTGTTGACCTGCATTTGATACAGTGCACCAATCCATATCCTGATTGATTCTTCAGGGTTGGATGAATTATCTAAATCAAGAATATACCCACTGGTATTTGAGCATATAAATCTTCTTCAATGCTCTGGTATTTTGGGACTTCTTTCAAGACATGAGCTTTATTTTGGTTCTTTATAGAGGGTAAGATAAAAGAAGGAAATTTAGAGGCTGCCTGGTCTAGAGTCATAATTTCTTTCTTTGAAGAAAATTGTTTATTGACTTTATAGGCCTCCTTTTTTACACTAGTCAACTTACTAGAAAGTTTTGAAGTTGACTCTTCTGCACTAGTGGCAGTGAATGCTTCTTCTGTATCTTCATCCTCTTCTTCTTTATCCCAATAGTTGGGAGTGCTCATATCAAAGGTGAACTTTGGAATTTCTTTAGCCTTTTTCTTCTGTTTTCTTCTTTCTCTTTTTTCTTTGGCAGCTTTCTCAGACTGTTGTTCTTCATAGAGTAGCCTAAGATTAGCATTTATCAAATTTGATTGCTGACCCAAATCATCAAGGACATCTTCGGTGTGTGCACACCAGGTAGTTAGATAGTTTCCGATTTGATAGATCTGGTCAAGATCATTAGGATTTTGGGAATTATGTTCAAGTAATGGTGCACAATCAGCTCTAGTGGGTGGCTGTTTGGATTGAGAAGAAGAAGTACAAAACTTGGTTTTTGGTGGCCATTTTACACCTTTGACATATCTATGGTTTTCATAATGAAATTCTTCTATAGGAGAGAAAGTAGATACATATGTTCTAAACATCTTATTAATAGCAAGGAATGGCTTTTCTTCAGGAATATACAACTAGTCTGATGGAATAGATACAGTGGTTTCTGTGGATGGATGACTATATACATTTCATGAAAAAGATTTGCAACCGCTAGTCGATGGTTGCTCAGATTCTAGAATGGCTGGTAAAACATGCTTTTGTGGCATAAATATTGGCTTAGGTATTGATGATCTATCAGGCAATATTCGAACATGACCATTGCTTACAGACATTCTTCTTGTTTTGTTTCGTGAAGTGTTTTTTGATGCCAAAGATTTGTATTGAATATACCAGTCATTGGGAAGGGATTCTTTATCATAGGGAACACCTTAAACTTGAGCATTACTAACTCCTATGGCTACACAATCTTTTAACACTGGTTGCTTTAACTTTGGATGTACAGTGTTTGTGAGTTGGAAATAGGTTTGGACTTGTTAACACCCAGGTTGTTCCCTTTGACTCCCAAGGGAATACGGCCGGGGTAACCACTAACCAATCTTTGGATTACAGTTTCTAGCCAAACTGTAATCAGAGAGGGCTCTCTCTTTATGATTTGTCTCTGTTTTATCAATGCTTCAGGCTAGCTATTATGCTCAGGTTTTGTTTTATATTTTGGTTGGAAGACTTTCTCTCAATGCTTAAGGTGTAATGTTCAAACAGTAATATTTCATTGGGCAATGGAGTCTGAAGGTGTGAAGTGCTTGGAATTCTTGAAGTGGAATGTTTAGCCTACAGGGCCTATTGGGTATCCAAAAAAACAATTTAAACTTTAGGTGATGAAATATGATTAGCCCATGGAAAGCAGCTAAGAATTCTCCATCAAGCTGGTGATGTGAAAGTGAAATATGTTACCCAGGAGAAAATTTGAATTCCTGAAAACTATGATCACTGTGAAAGATATATCCTGAAAGTGCAGCAATTAAGAATTACACTTATACAGATTATAGCTGAAGAAAAAATTCATTAACAAACATAGATTGAGCCCAGGGTATTCAATGAATAAATCCTGAAGGCTATTCTTTTTCTTTGCTGTTAAAATTTAGAAATTCAAAAACATATATGGATTGCTAAAGATTTAAACACATAACGAAGAAAGTTACAGAAAAACTTATTGTATGGTGAGATGCACAGGGATCCTGCAGTATTCAACAAACACCAGAATGCATTCAACCGACTTCAGAACTTGAGAAATTCCATCACTTTTCTTTATTAACTCTAAAAAGATTACAGCAGAAGAAACTTCTTCAAGAGAAATAAACAACAACCAACCCCTGCAAGCTTGTGCAAGGGGCAAATATATACAAACAGTTTTACAAAATATCTAAAGCGTTGAGTCATCTGAGAAATAAATGCTACAACAACTTTGTACAGAACAACAGATAAGAAGTTATTGCTGCCTTTAATACAACATAAATGCTCTTTTCATACGTCAGAAGATATTTTGGCTTTTGGAAGCCAACGAGTCGGTTGGAGTAATCTGCATTAATGCTGGAAAATGCGATTTTAGAGCTGCTCTGCTGTAGCTTCTCGACCTGGACACCTGTGGCTTCTCATCTTGCTTTGTTGGCCATAAGTTTTGCTGAGTTGGCTCAGCTTTCATCTTCAATGCATGTTGATTATATTAAACTGTCCTGTGCATGACATTTCGTATTTTTATAAACAAAATTTGGTGAATGGCTTACTGTTTATAAAATCATCTGTATTCCCTTGGTCCACCAGTCCTGTGTAGGTAATTGATGCCTGAGAATTGCATCCATAGTCTCCTCTGCCTCTGTATACTTATAAAAATTTGGAGCCACTTCAAATAAGTGTTTGATTTCATTCATTATAAAGAATAAACTTTCTACTTTGTTGTAGAGAGTCTGTCCTGTAGCTGGCCCTGTTTCTTCTAAGGTGCTGGGCTTCTCATTGATCTGACTTGTGGCAAAAGCATTTACCCTTTTGGCATACTGTTCATGTGTGAATAGTCTCCCTGCGCTGTTCAGTAAGCTGGGGAGCCCTCTGTTTTGTAACACCTGAAACTTGTCCATGAACTTGTTTACCTCAGTTTGCATGTCTTGGGTTCTTCTTTCTAATGTCTGCACCAAGTTTCTCAAGGTAAGAACCCTTTTGATTAATTGAATGGTCTCAGTTCTGTTAGAAATCCCCATGGTAGATAACTGAGAGCTTGTTCTATTGTTCAGCACATTAATCATCCTGGTGGCAACTTCAGGCATATTGCTCAGGGCATTCCTTGATCTATGAATTTCAGCCTGTGCCTTTGGAATGAGCTCTAACTGCTCGTGGATGGTTTCAATATACTGCCATTGGTCAGTAAGGACTGGCCAATATTAGCCCATAGCACTGTTCTAATCTCAGCCACAACCTTATCTAACTTGAGCTCATTTTCTAGCTCTTTGATCCTCTCCTTGAGGGCTTTTACTTCCCTGCCCTTTTCTGCCACAACCTGCTTTGATTTGTCATATCTATCATTGACTTTGGCTAATTTCTCCCTGGTCTCATTTAATTCTGTCATTTGAGCTTCCAGGGCTTGAATCTCAGTCCTTAGCTTTTGCATATCTAAGCTTGTAACCTGCTCTGTTGTTGGTGGTGCTGAAGTAGAGGGTGCTGTTTCGTCAGTCTGTTGAGGAGGAGGAGTAGTAATGGGAGCAACTTCCTCAAGATTAATGATTAGAGGAGGAGGTTGGGAGGTCTGCCCTTCTTCTCTTTGTTTCAAAGTTGCTTGTAATGCTGCCTGTGCAGCCTCTGATTCTCCCAGCTTTTCTTGAGTTTGAATGAGCTGCTTGTAGAGAGACACCAGCAAAGCTGTGGCATCTTGATCATGCCTTTGTTGAGCTACTTCATCTGTCTGAGGGTGAATTGTGGTTGGGAGCTTGATCTTTCTCCTTAAGGCAGCCATATCAGCATCCCTCAATTTCAATATTTCCTGAATTCCCTTGATATCTTTGGGATCATGCCCAATCTCAATAATTATATCCTCTAAGGACCTTATTCTGTTGTCCTTTGCCTGAGATGATGCTCTTTCCAACTCCAGTTGAGAGGCTGCATTATTAAGGCTACTTTCTAGCCTGTAGTTATCCAATTTTTTGTCTGCCAAGGAGGCATACACCATTTCACCAGTTTGCTTGTGCAATTCAATCTTGTCCATTGGGTGTATGTCCTTGGCAAGGACCTCCAGATTGGTCCTTAGGTAATCAGAAGCAGACTGTGGATGCATAGTAGTTGGCATGAAATGGCTCATAATCATTTTGCCCTCCTGGACATCATATTCAGACATTAGTCACTACTGGTTGGTGGCAGCCATTTTCAACAAATGG